>BSBM01000519.1:19225000-20425000 GCA_027924585.1 Larix kaempferi
TGCTTCTGCGGTCGAAAGGCCCACTTTTCTTCCAACAACTGAAGTTCGCTTAGATATCTCGGGGGAGAATTCACCTCTTTTCTTCCTGATTGTGTGCGCATACGCATCTGCCGGTTGCTTGTGAACACTTGTTGTCCTCGTCCTTAGTGCACCTTGTGTGCTTCCGCTGGAAATAAAATGCACTATCGTAACCCTGTAATCTAACTTCTTCACTCTGCAACTCTCTTAGAATCGTGCATTCGTCTCAATGACCCTCACCCATAATGCGCATAAGAATTAATGGTGCTATCTATCCATTTGTTTGGGTATTTATAAATTAACTTGCTCGTTCCCCGTCCATCTTGTCGTTCTTGAATAATGATTACCAAATCATTCATCGAATCTTTCATCGATTTACCAAATTCTGTCATCGAGTGTGCCATCATCGACCTTCGCCGCCTTCTTTCATCGCTTAAATGCTGTAATTATGATATGATTTGACTCACGCATGCTAAACATCGACAAGCTTCAAGCCTCGTTGCTTACTCTTTACTCTGCTATTGTTTCGTCGACAGACCCAATGTTTTCGACAGATTTCCAACCTTTAATCATCATCATCTTTTTTTTTCCACTCCATGACCTTTGTTTCAGTTGCTATGCGCCTGGCTATGGATATAGGGATTCAACCAGCTTCCATTCACTAGACTTGTCAACAATGTCCCATCTAGCTTTTGTAACTAAACTGCACCTCCATCAATAATAAAATTTATGATATAGGGACCAAACCAATGCATCTACAACTTACCTTGGTGCTTCGCAAAATTATTGTCATACAACAGGACCATATCTGTGCACTGGAAGTGCTTCTCCTTGACATGGCAATCATACTAAGACTTCTGTCAATCCTTTTCTACCTGCTGATGGAATCCTGCGATAAACCGGTCCTCATCAAGCTATACCAATTGTGCCAACCGTTCTTCGATTTCTCCATCGTCGCTCATTCCTGTTGCTGTCGCAATGCGCAGACTTGGGACAATATACTCCATTGGCATCACCGCTTCCTGTCTGTAAACTAGCTTGAATGGAGTCTGGCCTGTCAATCATTTAAAAGTTGTTCTGTATGCTCACAATATTGCTGGAATCTTCAAATCCCATTCATCGCGGTTCATATTGCATACCTTTGTAAGCGCATGCTCCAATACCTTGTTCAGTTCCTCCACTGCACCGTTCTCCTGCAAGTGGTATGGGGTACTTTTCCTATGTTGTATCTGAAATTCCTCTGTCATCGCTCTGATCGTTTGATTGACAAAGTGAGTAACTTGGTCACTCATCAATATTTTTGGGCACCCAAATCTGGTTACTACATTGTCGAAGAGAAATCTTGTTGTTGTCGCAGCCATGCAATCCTTTATTCGTGCAGCTTCATCCCATCGTGTCGAATAATTCGTCGCAGTGATTATATATTGCGATCCTGTTCGTTTTCCTGGTGGGTTGATAGGTCTTACAAAGTCAACTACCCATTTTTTGAAAGCTTGTAATGTTAGTTGAGTTACTAGCGGCATTTCATCCCTTCGCGATGGTTTCCCTGTTCTTTGGCATACATCGCAGCTCTTTGCGTAATCTGCAACATCTCCATGCACTGTCAGCCACCATAGTCCAGCTCTAAGTATCTTTCTGGCAGTGGCATGAGCTCCATAGTGCCCTCCTGTGATCCCATCATGAGCTTCTGCTAATATTCTCTCCTGTTCTTGCGAAAGGACGTATCTCCGAATTATTCTATTCGGTCCCATTCTGTATAGTTGTCCTGCGATCAGTTGGAAATCTGCAGCTCTGACAACTACCTGTTCCTTTTGGTTGGTGGTAAATTCCTCGGGTACCTTTCCTGTCGCCAATAATTGAACAATTTGCTCATAATGGTCGTCAACCATCCCAATCCTGAATAATTGTGCGTCGGGAAATCCTTCGTTGATATTCCTTGGTTCTCTTCCTGATTCTATTCACGACAGATGATCGGGTCCCACATTTAGTCGCCCAGGCTTCACAATTATCTCAATATAAAGCTCCTGGAAAAGTAATAGCCATCGACAGATTTTCCCCCCCAACACAGGCTTATTGACTAGGTATTTTAGTGTCGAATGATCAGTAAACATTTTGAAATTTCCTCCTAATAGATAATGTCGAAATTTTTGTAAGGCATATACCATCACCATGCCTTCCCTTTCCGTCGTCATATAGTTCTTTTCTGCAGTCGACAACTTCCTACTTGCGAATGCAATTGGGTGATCAATTGATCCTTCTCTTGGCTGGGCCAATATCACTCCTAATGCAACTGATGAAGCGTCGACATGAACACAGAATTCTTTTGTCCAATTGGGAAACACTAATATTGGTGTTGTGACCATATTTGCTTTCATTATATCGAGGCTCTTCTGGCACTCATCATTCCACTCGAACATAGCATCCTTTTTTAACAGTTTTTCCATTGGTGTTGTGATCGCTACATATCCCCTGATAAAAATTTTGTAATACCCAGTATGTCCCAACGTCTCCTTTAGCTGCTTCACTATCGTTGGTGGCGGAAAGTCGACAATGATTTCAATCTTCGTTGGGTCAACCAGCATCCCTTCCCTGCATACAATGTGTCCTAACAGAATCCCAAATGGAGCGCAAAAGATGGACTTCTTCAAGTTCAACGAAATTTGATGTTGTCGACATCTCTCCAGCATCGGTCTTAGATTCGCAACATGGTCCTTAACCAGTCCATATACGGTCCAGTCGTCCATACATACTTCGAGGAATTTATTGATGAAGTCTTTGAATGTGGAAACATCTAACCTTGAAAATATTGTCAAGGCATTTTTAAGGCTGAATGACATTACTGTGTATTGAAAACAACCCCATTCTGTTACGAAAGTTGTCTTATGTCGATGCTCCTTTGCAATCTTTATTTGGTGGTATCCTGAGAATCCATCTGTAAATGAATATATCTCCTGACCTCCGACACCTTCTAGTACTTCGCCAATGAATGGTTTAGGGAATGGATTGTGAAGACAAGCATCATTTAGTTTCCTTAGATCGACACAAATCCTGATTTCATTGGTCTTCTTATCTTGGAAAACCATTGGGTTGATCCATTCAGATTCCTCCACAGGCTCTATGATTCCTGCATCCAAAATTCGCTCTATTTTGGCTTTCACTCACTCCTTGTACCTGGGATTTAATCTATAGGGTCGCTGCTTTACGGGCCTCACATCAGGTTTCAGTGGAATCTTCATTTTGCCTAGGTCCCCGGAAATGACTTTCATTTCCAAAAATTTCGTTGGAAATAGATCTTGAAACTCATGTAGCAGATTAGTAATCTTTGCAATGGTTGAATCATCCCAGTAATCTCCAATACTTGCGAACTTGGGGTTTGCTTCCGACCCAATATTAACCTTCTTGATCCGCAGTGGCTGTTGGAATTTTTTGAAGGGCATATCTAGTGCTTTAACATCCCGGTTTCATTCCGACCTTGGTACATAAACAGCTCGTGGGTCATCCTCTTCATCAGGTTCTCCTGTCACATTGTATCATTCCAACAACATTTTTGGTGTCGCAGTCCATTGTAATACCATTGTTTTTTCCGTTGGGACTGCTTCAAGTACCTTCTCACGAATCTCTTGTAGTGCGCTATGGATGAAGGGGTTCTCATTCAAGAAGTTGAAAGCTTGGATAAAGCTAATAGTTAACTCTTCCCATGTAGTTGTTCCGCATCGCAGTTCTGCTGCGATATACCAAATTCGCGGTACCTCATCCAATGTATGGATGAATGCATGGACCCATTCCTGTTTTGGTCTCATTCCCCATTTTCTTTGACACTCTTCCAGGTGATCCCTTGGGTCACCTCTTCTATTGTATTTTGTTCTGCAGTACCATTCAGTTTCGCCGAATATAACTTCCATTGCTTGTCGACATAGTGTCCAGTTTGTTATCGTCGACTTGTGCGCTTCCCACCACCGTGCTGGTGTACAGTGCTTCCTCCAATTCCAGCAGTCTCTGTGGTTCTAATACTTTTTCTTCAAATTCAATGATAAATATAGTCAGATTAGGCAATCCTTCGTATGTTGGCAGTTCACATATTTCCATTGCTACCCACCTCAATGACTGAGTGATTCGTGCACACCTCCTGAATGATACTTTGTGTAATCGATTCTTCCAATTCTCTAGCGCCTCATCAGAATCCGATGATGCTGAACTAACACTTCGCCATCCCAATTCTCCATCGGTGGTGGGATTGATGAAATCCTATGAGATGTTGTGGACGTTGTTCCATCCTTTTGTGAATTCATCCCGCATTGGCTCGACATACCTTTTCCCTTCTGATGGATCGAGTGAGTCAACTAACCTCATGCCACGGTTCTCAAATGAAATTATTCTTTTCTTAAAGTTGATCACAACTTGATTCTCCATTGCCCAGTCTATCTAACAACACCGGATAGGGGCTTGTGTTATCAACTATCTCTATAACATCGAAGTCTGCGTACGCCTTTAATCCTTCTATTTCGACTGGGAGGTGACATAATTGACCAATGGGTGTGACCTTGCTCTAATTTTCCAATCAAAGCTGTATAGGGGACCATGCCAGTTGTGGTTTCCCCATTGTCTCCCATGCCTATTTAGTCAAGATATTCACATTTGATCCCAAGTCCAGAATGATAGAGTCGATATAAAATCCACCAATCTGTGTAGTCATCCTCATTACTCTTCCTGTCTTTTTTCTGTGTAATCGATTTACTGTCTGATCCTGTCGTCTGTCCTCCTGTTGGTGTAATAGGATGGCTATCTCTGCTAGCGCATCCTAATCTTTCGCTAGTGTCAAACATCTTTCTAGGAAATCCCTCAAAGTGTTCATCCTTCCTGGTGGCTTCTTTGACTTCGTCGTATCGAATATCTGCGACATCTCGTAGACAGGTTCTTTCTGGCCCATAGGTCGCAGCTTAGTCCTTCTCATTATATCTCGCACTTCTAAAAAGGTCTCTCTTTCTACTTCTATGTCAAATTGAAGTTGTTTTCTTTCTGTAAGCCGAATACTAGGCAGTGGCCTGTCTTCCCTTGTCACAGCCCCTCCTCTAGTCACTATTGTGACATTCACAGGTCGACTTCTTATCTCCGCTGAGATCTTCTATACATTCGGAGGTGGATTTTGATTCTGATTTGGATTCGGTTGATGTTGGGGTAGATTTTTAGTTTTCAATTTTGCAATCAACTGGGGACATTCCTCAACACTATGGTCCGCTGCGTTGCGATAAGTACACTGCGGAGTTAGATTCAAACAATCCCTTTGATAATGTCCGGCCTGACCACAATTATAGCATATAACTGGCCCTCAACCCCGTCCAAAAGCTCCTCCATGACCAACGCCTCCACCTTGACCTCCGCAGAATCCTCCTATGAATCCTCCTCGTGGATGGTCGTATGGTTGTTGGTTATATTGCAGTGGTTGATACTGCGGTTGACCATACTGCAGTAGTGGTTGGTTGTACAATGGTTTTGGTTGACTATGGTGGAGCTGCGACTGGTTATACTGTGGTAGTGGTTGATTGTAGTGCGCCTAATACTGATTATACTGTTGTTGCTATTGTACAGGGATTTGCTCCTCCCCCTTCATAAAAAATGTATCCGCGGTCCTTTCCTAGAGTAAGTCATACGCTCTACAATCCTTATCTTCATGACAGTTGACCTATCAACAGAAATTGCAGAAAAGGTTGGTTGGCTTTGACACCAATTTCTATAAGTATACACATTCTTTTGATCGACGTCCCCTCGTCTGACAAATTCGACACCATGGCATTCCTCCCTGGCTGAGTGGATTTGGTGCACCCGACTATAAGTATTTGCGGAATTCTGGGCATTGATCCTTATGACGTCCTTATAATTTACATCGACTGCACCACATTTCCTCGCGAACTTATTTTCCCTTCTTGATGTATTGTAATTGGATCGTTAGGTTCGCTAACTGCGCTTGGATTTGGTTCATACCTAAACTTGTTTTTCCAACTGGTGAAGCCTCTAGCTTCATCGTGATTTCCAGTTCTTTTTCCTGGGATGCAATCTTCTGCTACATTAGCGGCATATGAATGTGCGGTAATAATCCCACGATGAACCATTCCTTATGTTGTATGTCGTTCATTCCTAAACTTACTTTCGCCATTAGAGTTTTATACCTTTAGCCAAACTCCCATACTGATTCATTAGGGAATTGCTTGATCTCTTTCAGTTCTGTGATATATTGCGACTCTGATTTCGGTTTCCTAAACTCATCAATCAATCTTGCCCTGATCTGCGGGAGTGTTTTCTCAAGGACTCCCTGTAGGTACTTGTATGAATTTCATAAACCAATCCAGTGCCTGACCCTTGAAGGTCGTCGCTAGTTGTCCCTTCTTGATATCATCATCTTGGACCTGCTTCACTGTCCATACTGCTTCACATAAAAACCAGTATTGCTCAGGATTGCTCAGGATTCTATTTACTTTGTTAGTATATTGTTGTTGGACGCATATGCTTTGTAAGTCGTCCCGTAGTATTTGTTGATACATAGTTTGTATTATTGTTGTTGGACACATATGCTTTGTAAGTTGTCCCGTAGTAATTGTTGATCCATATTTTGTATTGGCCCATGGTTTGTATTGACACATGGTATTAGCGCCTAGACTTAGTATATAAGTTTGTGGTGAGACCAATGCAAGTACTATGAAGTTATTTGTATTGAGCTTGCTCAAAGGAGGTTTCCCCCTTGAAGTGGCCCGCGATCAATATAAAAGTGATTCCAAGTTCTGTTATTTCTGCTATCTCGTGTGTTTTCTTTAATTAATTATTGCAGGTTCTTCACATCTGGTATCAGAGCACTTTCTTGGGCTCGCTAGGTGAAATTTCTGCCATTTTTTTTTTCGGATCTGGAATAATCCCTATCCGCTTAACTGTGGGAAGTACTTGGGCATTGTCACGTCCCCTCCCATCCTACCAGCTAGGTGGAGAGGATCGTGACGTTAAACCGGGCATCTAGCCCCATAAATCAGTAATTAAACATTCGGTTTGAGAAGAAGATGAACATATGCAATTGCATAAACATTTGAATACACAGCGGAAGTAAATTCGTTTGACACATCCATCATACATTCAAGATATTCATCAATTAACAATTGAGAGATAGCATAAGAGAATACTTATCTTAATGAAGCAGTCCCAAACAACCAGCTACGCTTCTGCAACGTTCCACCCAACCATAGGCCAGTGTGCTCTTCAATTTCTCAGCACCACTGCCACCCCCGAGCTGGGCATGATCTCCACAAGGAGCTAGGGAACAACAGGGTCTCACATAGCCATAGATACACCAGAATCAGCTATACCAACCAGCAGTTGGGTTTCTAACAGTTCCAGGAAAACGTGGGCAACCAAAACGAAAAGGAGAAATGGGAAATCAACCCCAGGAGAGCAGATTCGTTTTCAGAAGAATACTCATGGGCATTTCGTGGGCAAAAACGGCCTCCATAACCCCAAAATCGTGGCTCTCTTCTCCCCAGCCAATGAGCTAACCAAAAACGAGTCTATGGGCATGTAAAAAAAACAGGAAATGGTGAAAAACGTGAAGGATAGAACCCCCACAGGCTCAGACTGCGTGAGAGAGTGAATGCCATGGGTGAAGAATGGCTTTTGGGCCAATTTCGTGGGGGTTTTCTTGCCCCACAAGCAAAACACGATTTTCCAAGTTGATGGGTTTCCCATGCACGAAAATTGATAGCCATACCTCTCCCATCCCAAGGCATTTATTGTCTCAACCAATTCTTGGAAGGATTAAATGATTGGGTGCATGAGACCAAATGGGTAGTTGAGAGTTCATGGGTTTCCTCAATGAAATGGCTTAACACCATGGCTCAAGAGTTTGGTTATTTTTCCCTCCCTATTCCTTGTAAAGATCATGCCCCCATCTCTTTGTTGCATTGTGTAGCTGATTGTGGGTTTTTCATTAAAATTGCATATTTACATGATGTCCGATTTTACATTGTGCACCCCTAGCACAAGAAATCTATGCATCTACTCTAATTGCCGATTCATAAAACGACAAATCAATGGCGGGGCCTTGGCCTTGAGCTCCTCACCATGATTAAGTTACAATATTTACATCATTTACGATTTAATGAAAAAGGGGGTCCAAATGGGGACGTGACATACCCCTCCCCTTGGAATAACACCGTCCTCGGTGTTCCAACACTTTGTAAAATAAATACCCACTTTACATATGTCCAAAATTCACAAAAACTTTGCAGATCTGCCCTGCATCCTGTTCTTTACATTGAACTTTCAGGACCAAGTCCTTTGATCTTCACGAGCTGCTCCTGTTGATTCGGATCTTCTAGCTCATCCATAAGTCTGAAAACTTTATGGCTGCTACCCTCTTGAGGTTCTCTTGTTGGGCAGTTGCGGAGGTAATGATCCCCCTCACAATTCCAACACTTCACGGGTTGCTTCATCTTTATCTGCTCAATTTCCTTTGAGTCTTCCCACCTGGAGCGTTTCTTAATCGGACGATTGGATGAATGCTTCTTCACTGACCCACTTTTCTTTCCCTTGCTGATTGCTTTCATAATGCTTTTTACCTCTTTCTGTAGATGAATAGTGTCCTGCAAGACCTTGTGGTTCATCTTGTTCTGCTGCTTTTGCATCTTGAGCATCTCTCCAAGATTTTCTTGGGTCTTGGCAATTGTTTGAAGAAGACTTCCAGCCAATTCTAATAGCCCTTGGTCTGCCGCCATGGTCAATGGAACGATTGACCACGCTTCGCTTACTAGCAACACTTTCCTGCACCGGCTGCAACCAATTGATTCAATTTCCACCTGTGAAATTCATCATTACAATTCTCGTTAGGCCAAGCATAACCTAAACATTAAAATCAGTCAATGGTTTTTCCCCAGTTGACATGGATAGTCCATGCCTTACTCATGAGACTTCCACACTTTTCATGCTCGCCTAACATACACATGAATTTGTTCATGTTCATCCATTCACAAGAAATTCATTACTTAGCATTCACAATTCACTTTAATCAAATAACACACTTTTACTTTCAGTCATGCATGCATTCAACAACTTTCTAACTCTATAAATGCATCAATAAAAGGAAAGAGAGAGAGCCGTAAGAGTTTCTCCTCTTAGTTTTGTTCCGTTCTGGAATCCCACACACCACTGTGGTTTTCATGCTCCTATCCTCTTTCACTTCACGTGAATGCTCGACTTGCCCTTCTTCGCTATGATACGTAGTGTCTATGGTCTATTCCAGACCTTTCAACCATGGAGTCCCTCCCCTTGGTTGGTCTAACTCTTGGCAGCTAAGACTTACACAGTTCTACTAGCCCCACCTTTCATTACTGCTCATGCTGAGCTCTTCAAGGTGGTTACATGTCTACCGGCATTCTTAAGATGCTTCAAGGTTCTTGCTTCCAACAATATCTGCATTGGATGTCTTCACTTTATCCCACAAGATCCTTCTTTGCTTTCCAAGCATTGGATTTCCCGTGTGATACAACAATGAATGTTGGGCCAGCACGAAGGCTACTCCACAACCATTTGAATAGGCAATGCCAGGCCAGTACGCTGACTGGTTTTATCAATTGTTTAAGGGAATGTTTGGCCAGCACGCCGGCTGCTCCACAACATCAAGTGGTTAATGTTCCCACCAACTACCCTCTGAATCTACCGAGAATTTTATAGTTCCAACCAGTTACTCTCTGGCTTTACCAAGCATTTATAGCTCTTTCCAAGGTCCTTGTTTCCTGTAATGGCCAAGGTTTCCAACAAAGAAATAACAGTGTATTAGCTAGGTTACAATAAGATTCGTACCCGAAATCTTCATGATTCCAAACAAGAATTAAATGAAAATGAATACTTATCTGTATCGTGCGTTTCCTCGCTACTCCACAGGTTTCCTTCTCTGCTTTACAAGCCTTGGATCACCTGTGGGGTGGATGCTTGGCCAGCACACATGCTGCTCCACAACATCATCCGGATAGGCAATGCCAAGCCAGTGCGCCGACTGGGTTTATCAGGCATCCCACAAATCAGTATGCTAAGCCAGTATGCCGACTGGGTTTATCAAGCATTTCAAAAATCAGTATGCTAAGCCAGTACGCCGACTGGGTTTATCAAGCATTTCAAAAATCAGTATGCTAAGCCAGTACGCCGACTGGGTTTATCAAGCATTTCAAAAATCAGTATGCTAAGCCAGTACGCCGACTGGGTTTATCAAGCATTTCAAAAATCAGTATGCTAAGCCAGTACGCCGACTGGGTTTATCAAGCATTTCAAAAATCAGTATGCTAAGCCAGTACGCCGACTGGGTTTATCAAGCATACAATAACCATTTCCAAGCCAGTTCTCCGACTGGGTTTGTCAGGAAATAACACCCTTCACCAATTCCTCCACATCATGCAAGTAACCAATGCCAAGCCAGTACACCGACTGGGTTTATCAGGCATCCAGCAACCTTTCGTCACAACTCCCAAATAACCAATGCCAAGCCAGTACGCCGACTGGGTTTATCAGGCATACCACAACCATTGCCAAGCCCAAACATCGACTGGGTTTATCAAGCAATATGAACAACATAATATGACTACGTGGCTCCTTCTCTTGTGCAACCAGCGGTTCCCTCCAGGAACTCCATAGGTGACTCACTTAACTGCAGGCTAGCATGGCCCCACAATACCCACTCACACTACACAAGGATGATACCCCTTTTCTGCAGCACAGCTCCTCAGGCCTATCGATCTCTTCTAGTGTCCTTTAGTGTGAGCGTAGAAAGGTTACCACTTCCCATACAGTCCTCTTGAGCACCCTTTCTTCACTTTGCCTCTTACGTGCAACACCAAATTGCATCTGCGTAAGCTGATAGCACAAGAAGGGTAAGCAGACTCATCAGTATTGTTGCTCAAAAATCGTAATCATATTTCATATCATTCACTATCAAGTATTGAAACACCAGGAATGCGTCCATTCCCTTAGGGTGTAGTCAATATTGAAAACCCTACCATGACCCAGCACCAGAAAAGGTGTGCACCCCCTTTCTGATGTGCGCCATGTAGGCCCTAATCATACTCAAGCAATCTGCAATGATATAAATAAGATAGAGCATGCTCTGCATATTAAATCTAATAACCAGACACGTGTATTCTTAGTTAGGGTTACGGAATACTCATTCGCTTCACAGATGTATATCTTCTGCATTTGTGAAGAAGGGGGCTCCCTTCTCTGAGTTAATAGTCCTTCGGTTTGCCACCCCAATATTTTCACGTGTCATAACCCACACATGCCTTCTTGGCATAATTTACTGTCTCACTCACATGCTTTACCAACATGCAGTTTGTCTGAGACATTATCAACATTTACAATGGCGTTTCATCCGAAACCCATTTTCAAAGCATGGGATCCTTCCCATCTAGTTTGGCTTCTGTAGGCCATCACACATGATCTTCCTGCAATGTGTCATCCTGGCACACTTTATCACATAGCCAAACAGTCAGCAACATTTAGCAATAAGCTTCAAATACGATTGTTCCATAACCAATCAATAGCATTAATAATTAAATTCAATATGAATTTACAATTATGTCTACTACAGAAATTGGTTTTCTTATCCATGAGGTTATCCTCATATTGTTTGGCTCCTGTAAGTGACACCACTCTGCCCGTTATGGTCTTATGCCCGCTGCCATACGGGAGCATCCACTTATAGCATGTCCTCCTGACACATTTTCATATAAGCCAAACAGTCATTAGCAATTATTAGCAAAATTTCAAAACCAAAACAATTACAAATCTGATATTTTCAATTGTTTTACTAACAGAACTTAGAGCTCTCAACCATGAGATTCCTCCTTATAAGCTCTAGATCAAATTTCACAGTCATATCATTCATACACATCCCATGAAGTGATCCTCGAATTATCATCAGTTCATCATTTCATTCATTATTTATTTGCAATAACATATGTATCATACCTATGCATTCATACCATGCATCACAAGGTTTATAAAATCTCTTAATGCACATCTACTCAATGCTACCTTGCATTGTTTCATGAGTACTTATGCATTCAAGCATATTATGATCGAAGTATGGCTATCTCATATAACTCGCATTATCATAATCGGGACCACCAGTCCTCACTTGCTTTGGTTATTAAGTACATAACCCACATACACATGGCATGATATAGATTCGTATGAATGCATTGAGATTTCTAAACAGTCATAGGGTGTAAGGATCATTTCCTTCACTTACCCACACCTCACCAAGCTTGGTAGGTTAACAGTCCCAATCGGTAACCAATATCACATGTAAACTACCTTGACATAGCTCAAACATAGTTGAAGAGATCTTACCAAATCCTTTTTCAACATTCATGCAATTGGGCACTGATAATCATTACCTGCATGGTTACCATTAACATCGCCTGATGTTACCTGATCAGTTGGCCTCTTACCTAGGTTGTTCAGTCCTTTTGCAAATTTTATGATCCTAGATTTGTTGCACCATCCTTTCCTCATAAGGTTTTTGGGCTTCATGCAACAACATCCTCAGCACATTTAGCCACGCTCTTTGTTATCCTTGGTCCTACAACCAATACCAATCATCAATAGTGATCATCAATCACAATACTCTCCATTAGTGGTTCATTGCATATGCAAACTTCATTCTTCTACCAATATGCAATATCCCATTTAGGCACAAGCATTTCCATATGCATTATGCAATGTTAAGATGCCATCTAGTGCATATACATCTATGTAATCCCTTAGATTTTAACATTTTTATGCCATATGCCAATTTCATAATTATAAGTATGATAACGAATAGAGGTTTAAGAAATTCTTCCCTTTTTGATCCCTCATCGTAGCATGGAATTCCTGTTCCATATTATGCAATTATAGAATTTGCCCATATTGACAACAAAATTTGTTTGTCGAAACCGCCGCTGGCACTCTTCTGCACTTAAATATCTATGATACATGCAGACCTCATCTGAACTCTGTTCATGTATCATGGTTCCCCGCTGGACAAGCTTTCCAATGCCTGTCTTCATGATCCATTCTGACATCAGGTGCGGAAACTGCATCCCTTGAAAAATGACAACTTTCGCTCCAGTTTTGCACATTTTACACAGTTGCAGTTTTGGTCCCGAATGCCAACTTCAGCCACCTGTGGAAGAAAATCTATGAGGAATCACAAAAACTTATCTATCGGGCGAAGTTATTCCATATAACAAGGAACACTCAGCAATTCACGGATTTTAATTCCGATACACCATTCATCTTCTATGAATTTCTGGGTTTGACTACTTCTCACTTTTCACATTTTCCCAAAATTCCAAATTTTGGGCCAAAAACGGCTTTCTCCCAAACGGTGCATTTCTGGAAAATCTTCGTCCAACGGAAACTGTCCATCTTAATGAGAACATGAAATGTCTAGTTCAGTAAAATTTTCGATTCCCACATCTAGGGTCACTTTTACTGCCCGCAAGCTTTTCAAAATCCCGAAAAAGTGGCCCAGAACAGTGCTTTTTGGCCTTCTTGATCACCCCGACCCCATATCCTTTGGAGTTTGGCTCCCAGATTCTGAACTTAACATCGTGCCTGCTTCATGACTGACTCGTATCAATTTCAGCTTAAACCGGCCTTCTGTCAAGCCTCGGGAATCTGTCCTTTAAAAGCCACTATTCCCCATTTTCTGTCAAATCGGAGTGTAATGGGATAGGGGTCTTCACTGGTTCTTCCATGGCCCTCGTCAATGGCCTCCGAGCCCCACAGGAATCATCGCATTCTGAGTTCGGATGCTCCTGCTATCCAAAAATCATGTTTTAGCCACTTTACTCTTTTTTTTTTTTTTTTTTCGGGCGCGCGGGCCGGTTCTCCGAACGCTTCCGCAACGCGGAGCAGTTCGGCGAACGCTTCCGCAATTGCGGAGCAGTTCGGCGAACGCTTCCGCAATGGCGGAGCGATTCGCTGAATTCTCCCGCAACTGCGGAGCCATTCGGCGAATGCTCCCGCAACTGCGGAGCCATTCGGCGAAGGCTTCCGTTGCGGAGCCATTCGGCGAATGTTCCCGCAACTGCGGAGCCATTCGGCGAAGGCTTCCGCCGTTTCGGAAGACTTTCCCGAATCCTCCCGCGATCTCGGAGCCCTTCGCGGAATCCTTCCGCCGTTTCGGAAAGCTTTCTCGAATTCTTCCGCAATTTCGGAACCGTTCGCGGAATCCTTCCGCAGTTTTCGGAAGACTTTCCCGAACTCTTCCGCAATTGCGGAACCGTTCGGGGAATCCTTCCGCAGTTTCGGAAGACTTTCCCGAACTCCTTCTGAAACAACTCTAAACAAAATTTCGAAAACACTTAGAAAATTTTTCTTCTTTTTCGGAGCATTTCGCCAAATTTTTCCGCGTTGCGGGACAACTCGCGGAATCCTTCCGCAAATTTCGGAAGAGAATTCCTTCCGAAAATTTCGGAAGGGAATTCCTTCCGCAAATTTCGGGGCGACTTCCCGAATTCCTCTGCGTTGCGGAAAACTTCGCGGAATGCTTCCGCAATTTCGGAGCAATTCGCCGAATGCTTCCGCAGTTGCGGAAGACATTCGGGAATTCCTCCCGAAACAGTTTTAAACGAATTTTTAAAGACACTTAGGAAAATCTGCAAACTTTCTTTCATCTTGCATTCAACAATCCAACCAATGGATTTACAATTTAATCTCTGTAAACACACACAAAATTCAAAATTCAAAATGCATGTACACACAAAATGCATTTCAGTTTCTTTTAATGCGTTTTAGCTCCAAATACAAAATGCATGAACACACAATGATTTGCATTTCTGTGAAGGGCCCAACAGCCGTAGGGTTGAACCTAGAGCTCTGATACCATTCTGTCACGTCCCCTCCCATCCTACCAGCTATGTGGAGAGGATCGTGAGGTTAAACCGAGCATCTAGCCCCATAAATCAGTAATTAAACATTCGGTTTGAGAAGAAGATGAACATATGCAATTGCATAAACATTTGAATACACAGCGGAAGTAAATTCGTTTGACACATCCATCATACATTCAAGATATTCATCAATTAACAATTGAGAGATAGCATAAGAGAATACTTATCTTAATGAAGCAGTCCCAAACAACCAGCTACGCTTCTGCAACGTTCCACCCAACCATAGGCCAGTGTGCTCTTCAATTTCTCAGCACCACTGCCACCCCCGAGCTGGGCATGATCTCCACAAGGAGCTAGGGAACAACAGGGTCTCACATAGCCATAGATACACCAGAATCAGCTATACCAACCAGCAGTTGGGTTTCTAACAGTTCCAGGAAAACGTGGGCAACCAAAACGAAAAGGAGAAATGGGAAATCAACCCCAGGAGAGCAGATTCGTTTTCAGAAGAATACTCATGGGCATTTCGTGGGCAAAAACGGCCTCCCATTAGAGAGATTTTGAGGTCAAAAAAGGGCCTCCTAAGAGATGTACTACAAAAATATGAGATATATTAAAATATTATGAATTGGGGGTTTTATGGGGTAGGTATATATGACAAGTCACCTCCCACACTATTTTCTATGCACAATATAAATAACCATGGTTG
The DNA here is from genome assembly GCA_027924585.1 of Larix kaempferi. Classification (NCBI taxonomy): domain Eukaryota; kingdom Viridiplantae; phylum Streptophyta; class Pinopsida; order Pinales; family Pinaceae; genus Larix; species Larix kaempferi. The sequence goes on from BSBM01000519.1 coordinate 19,240,634, forward strand.
AGTTACTTTTCAAAATTCACTAGAAATAAAATTAATAAAATAAGTCTACATTGATGTGACTAAGATTCATTGTAAATTCCCAAAAATGTATTGTCCTTTAACATTTATTTGTCTTGAACTTGCAAATGAAATTAAATAATAAAAAATATTTTTAAGAGCTTTTTTTTAAATTTTATATTGACTTTTTATATTTAGTACTTTTCTCATGAATTTAATAATGTAATTTAATTGAGAATTTATTTACATGTAAAATGTCAATAATATTATTATAATCCACATTGCATTATTATTATTATTATTATTATTTATTAAATCTATTATTATTCTTTATTAGTTTGACATTATGTTATTAAATAGAATGGAGTGAATATATAATTTAAAATTAAAAACATAAAAATGATAATATATTATTTTATAAAAAAATGTGAAAGGACTTGCTTTATGAATTAAGAGTACTTCACTTGAAAATGACAATAATATTATTTTATGTGAAAGTGTGAAAAGACATTCATTATGAGTACTTTACTTGAAAATGACAATAATATTATTTTATGAAAAGACTATCATTATGAGTACTTTACTTTATGACTTAAAAGTACTTACACCACTACCTTGGTTAACTATGTGTTTTCATCCACCATAGAAAATTTGACAAATAAGCATTCTTAACTCATGCAATGCCACCTCACCAAGGGGGATGATGTCATCTACTAGAATGTGATTGGTTGTATTTTATAGTACATTTTCTTTGTTTTGAGGCCCTTTTTTGACCTCAAAATTTCTCTAATGATAACCCCAAAATCGTGGCTCTCTTCTCCCCAGCCAATGAGCTAACCAAAAACGAGTCTATGGGCATGGAAAAAAAACAGGAAATGGTGAAAAACGTGAAGGATAGAACCCCCACAGGCTCAGACTGCGTGAGAGAGTGAATGCCATGGGTGAAGAATGGCTTTTGGGCCAATTTCGTGGGGGTTTTCTTGCCCCACAAGCAAAACACGATTTTCCAAGTTGATGGGTTTCCCATGCACGAAAATTGACAGCCATACCTCTCCCATCCCAAGGCATTTATTGTCTCAACCAATTCTTGGAAGGATTAAATGATTGGGTACATGAGACCAAATGGGTAGTTGAGAGTTCATGGGTTTCCTCAATGAAATGGCTTAACACCATGGCTCAAGAGTTTGGTTATTTTTCCCTCCCTATTCCTTGTAAAGATCATGCCCCCATCTCTTTGTTGCATTGTGTAGCTGATTGTGGGTTTTTCATTAAAATTGCATATTTACATGATGTCCGATTTTACATTGTGCACCCCTAGCACAAGAAATCTATGCATCTACTCTAATTGCCGATTCATAAAACGACAAATCAATGGCGGGGCCTTGGCCTTGAGCTCCTCACCATGATTAAGTTACAATATTTACATCATTTACGATTTAATGAAAAAGGGGGTCCAAATGGGGACGTGACAGGCATAAGCCCTAAAACTCATTGTGAGGAGTACCACATGAACCCCAAAGTAGCTGGCCCATTGAGAGGACCTGCCAACGAAAAGGGCAACAACCCCTACCTGATTGACTAGTTCCCACCCGTGAGGTAAACCAAGAGCTGTCATTTGTGGCAAAACGGTTATCAGTTTTACCTGAGCCATGGAGTGAGGGGTACTGCCCCAATACGCAAGCCGTTAGTCAGCATTGGTGGCCGAGTGAAACCCCTGAATTGTTAGGAAGCTGCACATACCTGGGGTCCATATCTATTTTCAGCTGAATTGTTGTCGATCACTGCTGCGCCGTTTCAGATCCAATCTGAAAGCTGTTCCAGATCCAGCCGTTTCAGATCTATTTCAGATCCATCCGTTTTCGATCCAGTCGGCGCCGCTTTAGATCCCTCTATTTCCGATCACTTACGCGTCGTTGCAGATCTCTCTATTTCAGATCCCTTCCACGCCGTTGCAGATCTATCTGTTTCAGATCCCTTCTGGGCCGTTGCAGATCTATCTGTTTCAGATCCCTTCCGCGCCGTCGCAGATCCATTCCTGAAAATTCTATTTTTTGGCCATATCTCCCTTGTTTTCACTCCGTTTCCCTTAAAACGTCCCTTACACCTCGGTAATTCCATTCTGCATATTTCATTCCTGAGGACCTTATCCCAAATTCCACTTCCCGAAGCCCAAAATCCCACATTTGTCTATTTTTAGGGTTTTCCATAACTTCTTCAGATTTCACCCAATCGCCTTCAAATTTTACCACCAAGTTCCTTTCCTAATTCTGCTTCTTTGTCCCTCTCTGCCAAATTTTCTCATTCTTTCACCCCGCTTCTGAAATCCCCATTTTTGCTTCCCTATCCATCAAAAAGTGTCCAAAACCTACTCAAACCCCAATTACCCCTCCGAGTTTTCCCAAATCCAAATTTTCCTTTACTAAATAAGCTTTTGTTTGTGTTTTTCTATCCATCCCCCCCCCTCCCAAAAAAAAACTCCTGGTTATGGTTGTCACCCGCGCAGGAGCAATAACCCTGGAGGAAACACTTGCGGCCATCCAAACCAAACTCCAAGATCTGGATGAAAAATTTCTCAGCCTCCATCTTCAGCATTCAGCCGTGAACAATAACCGACAGCACGAATCTTCGGCAGCCAATGGGTTCTCTTCTTCCAGCAATTTCCGTGGTCCGAAGCTTGAATTTCCTTGCTTTAATGGTACTGATCCAACTGGATGGATCTTTCATGCAGAACAATATTTCAGTCTGCATAATACTTTTGATGTCCAAAAATTTCCACTTGCATCCTTTCATTTGGAATAGGAAGCCCTTCAATGGTACCATTGGTACATCAAAGCTCATGACGAGCCAAAATGGATAGATTTTTGCCAACTCCTTTTGCAACGATTTGGTCCTAGTGCTTTTCATGACTTCATCAGAGCACTCACTAAACTTCCTCAAAGTGGCACTGTGAGAGAGTATCAGACACAATTTGAGAAACTATCCAATCACACAGAAGGATTGTCTGATGAATTTTACAGGAGTTGTTTTATCAGTGGTCTTAAGGATGAAATCCGGTCATAGGTTAAAATGTTCTGTCCCAACACAATGATGGAAGTCCTAGGGTTGGCTAAGTTGGTAGAAGACAATATTGTATCCCAATAGCGCTCCAAACCCATTTTTGTTCCCTTCCAAAATATGGGTTCTCAACGACCTCCCATCCCGCCAGCTCCTTGACCAACTCCTATCAAGCATTTGTATGAAATAGAGATGCAGGCACGAAGAGAAAAAGGGCTTTGTTATAATTGTGATGAGAAATTCACTCGGGGACATAGATGTGTTCAACAAAAGCTCTATCTATTGGATATGGATTCTCCGCTTGCCTCTACAATTAGTCAAGAAACTCCAGATACAATGGATGATCAGGTCGACATTCAGGAGCCGCCTATTGACCCCCCATCTCAGGATGAACAACCAGAGATATCTCTCCATGCTTTATCTGGCATCACCACCCCCCAAACAATGCAGGTCAGGGGTTACTTCAAGAAGCTTCCTCTTACAATACTCATTGATTCTGGTAGCACTCATAACTTCATTGACCCTCGGATCGCCAAACATGCTGATTGTTTTGTCCATCCTTGCTCCAACTTTGAAGTCATGGTTTCCAATGGGGGCACCTTACCTTGCAAGGGGAAGAGTCACAATGTGCATATCTCTTTGGAAGATTTTAACCTGCGCTCTGACATTTTTTTCTTGTCCCTAGGCAGATGTGATGTGGTTTTGGGCATTCAATGGTTACGCACACTTGGCCCCATCTTATGGGATTTTGCTGAACTTTGGATGCAGTTTTCAGTCAATGGGAAACAACACAAATTTAAGGGCTTACAAGAAGGGTCTCTCTGCATCATCAGTTCACATCACCTGGAAAATATCCTTAAGAAGAATTCACATGGTGTCATCGCTCAACTCCATTCCATTCAGACGCACCCATCAACAGTCTCCCCTACTTCCTTGGATAGATATGCAGGTGTCCTTGCTGAACCAGTGGGCTTGTCACCTTCAGGAGACCTTTCCGGTACGAATTTAGCCGCATCTACATCTTAGCAGGAAATGATGGCTATTTTGCATTCAGTATAGAAGTGGCAGCCATACCTATTAGGGAATTATTTCTGCATCAAGACTGATCTCCAGAGTCTGGAAAATTTCCTGGAACAATGGGTCTCCTCCCCAGCACACCTGAAATGGGTTATCCAACTCATGGGTTATGCCTATGCGATCACTTACAAGAAGGGTAAGGACAATATGGTGACATATGCTCCTTCTCGCACATTTGATGACCCAGTTTCTCTTATAGTTATTTCTCTGCTTGTTCCAAATTGGTTGCAATCTGTTCAATAGGGCTATCTCTTCTATGAACTCCATGCTTCTTCATCAGCAGGGCACTCTTGGTTCCTCAAAATGTATGACTGGGAACAATGTAACTTCTTTTGGAAGGGACTGAAAATGACAATTCAACAGATGGTGGCTGACTGTGATACTTTCTAGGTCAACAAGGGTGAAACGACACTCCTTTTGGGACTACTCGAACCCTTTCCCATCCCTACACAGATGTGGACAACTATTTCTATGGATTTCCTAGAAGCGCTCCAATGGTACAATACCACATCTAAAAGGACACCATATGAAGCAGTTTATGGACAAGCACTGCCAGTTCTTCTTCCATACACGCTCAGGAGCTCCCCAGTTTAGGCAATTGACTCGGTTCTTCAAAACCGCGATCAGATTCTTCTCATTCTGCAGGACAATCTTCAGATGGCAAGAATTCGACTAAAACAATAAGTCGATCAACACCGTTCTGAGCACACTTTTCACGCAGCTGATATGGTCCTTCTTCGTCTACACCTTTCCAAGCAATCCTCCCTGAAACTCAAAAGGCGTTAGTGGGTCGGAATGCAACCCAAGGATGCTACAAGGGAACCACTCCTTTAGATTCTGCATCAATTTCCACATCTAAAGCTTTGAGGACAAAGATTTTTCTAAGGGAGAGGGGATGTTAGGAACCCATGTCAACCCTTCTATTTACTTTGTTAGTATATTGTTGTTGGACGCATATGCTTTGTAAGTCATCCCGTAGTATTTGTTGATCCATAGTTTGTATTATTGTTGTTGGGCGCATATGCTTTGTAAGTCGTCCTGTAGTAATTGTTGATCCATATTTTGTATTGGCCCATGGTTTGTATTGACACATGGTATTGAACCATGGTATTGGCTCCTAGACTTAGTATATACGTTTGTGGTGAGACCAATGAAGGTACCGTGAAGTTATTTGCATTGAGCTTGCTCAAAGGAGGTTGCCCCCTCAAAGTGGCCTACGATCAATATAAAAGTGATTCTGAGTTCTGTTATTTCTGCTATCTCGTGTGTTTTCATTAATTAATTATTGCAGGTTCTTCACATCCTCGATCCCATTACCCTGAAAGATCGACATCTTCACATCGTTTCCCGCCATCCTTGGTATCCTGCTGGTATTTACAGACCCACTACTCTTACCGCTATTCTGACACGTAGGAAAACCCTGCGAAGAACTTGTATTTCTTCCTACAAAGTTTGGCGCAGTGCACAGAGTTGTGGGTACGTTGTAGCTTTGGGTTTGTCCTTCCTCACGTCCAGGGGTATCCTGGTTGTTCCCTTCGTCACTATAGGGTATCTTAGTCCCTTGTGGTCCCGTTTCACAGTTCTTTGTTCTAGTCACACCAAGAGACTCTCTCTCTATTTCAGTCCTTCTCTTCTTCTCTGGCCAGAACCAAACCCCACTTCGCAAGCGACCACAATTTTCCTTGGTTTCCCTCACAACTTCGTCAAAACTCATATCCATCTACCCCGCATCATTCCATCAAACCCTCATCCACGCAGTACCTAGATCCTCCGCACACCCAGGCTTTACTCGTCGGAATTCATCTTTAGTATGCCTTTTTCGCAAATGAGCATTTTAATCCATATTTTCAGCGACAGTAAAAACCTTCCTCTGGGTCCTTTGAAAAACTTCCTTTCCGCATCGTTGTATGAATTAATTGTGTCGAAAACGAATTCAGTGATGTATTCTTCCATAATACTATCTACCCAGACCTCGACGGCTCTTGACGCCTTATTGTTGACCCTTTTTAGATGATGGATTAATTCTGGGGTCCAATGATCAGGTTTGCCTCCTTGGAAATTTTTCTTCTGGAAAGTCAGCTGTGCCAACCACTCGTGCAACAAGATTGGAAATTCGCAGAAGAATACTTCATGGATATCAGAGTAAATGTACTTTTGCAGCGATTCTCTTGTCGTCCGCCAATGATTCCGATTTTCTTCTTCTGCGAACTCTCGTGTTTTCTTATCAAACCAGTCTTGAAACTCCAATTTCGTCGGATGCCACAACATGTCCACTTATTTTCTTCTTCAAGGTCCCAGCAACGAAACCATTTGTTGACATAGTTCTATCGACAGGGTTCACTTCGCACTGTTGTCAACCAAGATCGAACAAACACCCTTAAGCAACGGTGTCTGTAAAGGTTTTACCCTTTCCAGTAACACCCGCGGAACGAGTGAGGTCTCACCCGAGATGTCTAAGGGGGGCTGCAGGAACCAAGTTTCCACAGTTGGGAGAAGACATGCGTTGTTCTACTCTCAATTGACAAAAACCAGAGATTTGTATTCACATTTAAAATATCACATTATCGCCCTGGTAATCCTTAATCGCATTATCATCTCATCCTTAACGAATTAAACAAATCAACAAAGCATGTATGAGGAATCTGCGATACACAACATATTTGCGAACATATCTAATGTGATCTCAAGGAAACATCATATTGTGATAAACAAAAGACAAATACGCATATTATACATAACCAAACCCAAATAAATGCTCCATAGATCGATCCAAAAGATAGAAACACAACAGATGCTAAGATATCATCTCATATTTCACAATTAAGGAAAATGCCTTTAGGATTACAATCGCACAAAAGGTTCTTCTCCTCCGATCTTCCCTTCCGCTATGCATATATTCAACTATATTTAAAGATTACAATATTATTTCTATTTATAGGCGCACTTGGCCGTTACAAATGGTCCTAATGACCCATCGCTAGCTAACTTAGGCCAAAAGTTCTGCTTCCGTAGGCTCCTTATCCTTTGTGAATGGTCCTTTTCCTTCATCGATGACCCCTTCGTCGTTTTCGGCTCCGCCTTTCCTGTGCTCTAACCCCGTGCCAACACCTCTCAAGCTAGATGGTGCCACTATGGAAGACTCACAGAATTGAAAGTAGTCACACAGTCATTCAAATCAACATCATATTTTAATATGAAAGAGGTTCATAACTACATAAGCAAGAGTCTCAATCTCAACATTGATTACACACTAGCTAGCCTCTCCTCATCATTTAAACACATACATATTTATATGAGGGGGTCATGTAACCAACACCCCTGTCCCATGTTGACAAGTTCCATGAAATAACAAATGATTGGTTATACAAGAACTCAGTCGGTTTCTTATTTCAACAGACATCATCTAAAATCGAGCCTTATGCCATTCACATGACATGCAATGCATGGGAATGACCTCTCTTGCTAGTGAAAATCTCAATTTATGTTGGCAGGATACTCTTGATAAGGTAGTTGACTAGAACTTTGACCATTTGATCTCTCTTTCCAAAGTCATCCTGGAACTGAATGAAACAACATACAACTATATTGGGGATGCTACAAAACAAACCCATGTCATTGATTTTCCATAGGATATCCGTAGGTATAATGAACTTGGAGGCGGGTTACCAGAACTCCATTGGGTTACTAGATCTAAACTGTGAATACCGTTGTTAGCAATTTCAAGTCTAAATCATTTCCAATTTATCAAAAACAAGGGAAAATAGTGAAATTAACAACAAGAGTACCTTGCAAGCTTGTAAAATTATTTCCTTGGTTGAATGCACAAAGATATGGTAAAAGGATTAGTATTAAGATAAAAAGGATGGCTAGAATGATTAAAATGGGGCTCATATATAGGTGAAAAAATGTGTCAAAATGCTAGGCCAACATATCCCCTTCACCTGAATTCTTGCATGTCCCCATGCAACTAAGGTAGGTAGTTAATGAACCTTCAAAATTGACAAAATTGTGCAATCTTCTATCCTCAACAATACTGTGAAACATCAATTAATATGTTCAGTTTGGATCGATATATTTCCCTACGTTCTTCGAGCTTCCTACTACTTGGAATGTGATCAATGTTGATGCTAGGTGGAAGACTCTGAGTTACTTGGCTTCTTCTAGACTCTGAACCTAATGTTGGATTGCAACTAGAACTCCATTCATCCCATGGACAACACCAAATGTCACCTCACAGAACTTCTGGTAACTCTTTGAGGATCCGGTAACCATCAGAGAAATGGTTATATAAGGATTTTCAATAGATAAATGTTTGCATAAGTGGAAATAGTGAAAATAATGAATGTTGAGACTGTTTCTAAACTAATTTGAAGGTATTAAATGTTGAAATGATGACTAGAACTTCTAAATTTTTTTGAGAATGTTGATATGGAAATATGCAATAAGATAATAAAACTAGATGTTGGAACAAATAGAACACTTTTGAATATTGTACTGCTAATTCTGAAAACTTGAATATACTGACATAATAAAACTTTGATGACAGAAAAATTAACTGTAGCAGGAACAACAAGATGTGTGGTGGTAGGGATGGATGCCTTAAGCTCCGTAATGAGGAAGTGGATTGAACATTCTGCAGCATATTTTGGTGATCTGCTATAGGCATAGAGGAATTTTTTGCTTGTCATGCACAATCTAAGAACTGCAATTTACTATCAGTACCGCAAACCATACAATCTTCCAACATAACACACTTCTCTATACAAGTTAGTACATGTGAATAAATTTTCCTGTAGTCAAACATGGAGAAACTTTGTTGGACTACCGACCATTGAGGAATGTTGTTAACCAACATGAGACAACTCACCAATGATGAAAATGAGTGTCAAAGTTCCATAGTGCATCTTGAAAAGTATGAATAGAGGTGTTGGAGTAGAGTCACCTATATAATCTAATAGTCAGAGACATTAATGTATTCCAACTACTGTTAATGAGGGAACCTACCATTGATATATGTAAGTACTAGTAGAATTTGACAAATAAATGACTAAAAACTTAGTCATGATAGTGATTTTAAGCTAAATACTACTAAAATTGAGCAACACAACTAAAAATCACTAGATTAAATGATTAATTTACTCATGGGAAAAAAATCACTAGATTAAATGATTAATTTAGTCATGGGAAAAAAATCACTAGATAATAATTGACACCTAAAAATGTCTAAAAGGAGACTAATTTTAACAATTGCAAAATGAAAAGTGAAAAAATATAATTTTAACAATTGAAAAATGAAAAGTGAAGAAATATTTTTTTAAGCTAATTACGCCGTAGGCGTTTCACCACGGAGGTGCATAACCTCCATGTCAGCTAGATTCCTTTCTCATGGAGCGAATGGAATCCTGCCACGTGGATGGTGCTTCTCCATTTTTGTTTTTCTCAGGAATTTCATCCAATCGGGAGATATTTGAAATGGGTATTTCGGGATTACTGTTCTCTGTTCTCTGATCGCTTGGCCTTTCCCTTGTATTTTTTCCGTTCGGGTTCCTGTTTTGGGGTTTCGATCTATGGTTCTTCGAGGATTTCACCGCAGCCAACTCTGATGTCGCTGCCGGTGAGGGAAACCGGGGCGAACGGTCCAATGGCAAGTGATAAGCCGATCCATGCCAGTAAGATTTGTCAAAACATCGAGGCTCGACCTAGTGCAATCGAGAAACACCATTGAGGTTGCCATCAGACTAGCCTTGAACCTGGAAGAGCTTCACATCTGTGTAGAAGAGTTCACGCTTCATGACATGGATCTACTACAGGACGGGCTGGAGAATCCTGGTGGTAAACGCAGTGTTCCGAACGTTGGAAATGCTAGAGAACTGGCGGAAAGAGGACTTGGCAGAAAGAGAACGTTTTCGCCAGAGAGTTTCTCATTATGGAAAATGTTATGATAGAGAAAAGAGTTGTTCCCAGGGTTTGAAGAGAAGGGTACTTCTCCAGGTTTAAGTTAGTTGTGCATGTTGCGGTTCGAGGGTACAGATAATGCAGTTTCTTCGTGGAGGAGAATGTACAAGCGTTTTGCTTGAGCTGGTTTTCATTACTAACTCTTTGCTTAACTAGCCTTCCTGATGATTTGTAGAGGTCGCTTCTTCTCTGCACGGGCATATCTCCTCTCCTCACAGGCAGTATAAGTCGAATTTAGCTTCATAGACTCAATCACTAGGGCTCAATTCACCCTATGCACATAGGGTTTTTCATGCCTCCTTCCAGCGGCGAAGGTACATATCTATAATTAACTCCATTTTGACAGGGGAGCCGTTGTCCAACTCTTATGATTTTGGATCAGGGACCTGGGATTTATAAGCCAATATCCATAAGAGGCCCCCAAAGAGTGGCTCACTGGAAATATCTGCCCGGATCATTGCATTGGGAGTTGTTGGCGAGAAACTTTGCTTTAAAATTTTTTGCCTCATTCTAAACTACTTTAAATGTCTAAAAAATCAATCTACGGTTGCCCAAATGATAGATTGAATTTATACCAATGATGCAGATAACTTTCTAAAAGAGTAATTTAATGAAAGAGAACCAAGCAAGCAGTTATTTTTGATTGATCAAGAACTCTAATCATTTTTGGAAAAAAAACCTGAATTTGATATGGATATGGATTCTCAAAGAAAATGGATATGGATTCTCAAAGAAAATGCCAGACCGTGGTAATATGCAGAAAGCAACACCAATTTTACAAATATGGGTTTTCACTTTTCTCAAATAAAATGGCAAGCCATGGTACTATGTAGAGAGTGGCAAAAACTTTGTCAATATAGGTTCTTAACAAAAATGTCAAACCGCGACAAGGTGAAGGTAATCACTGTATTGCAAAAAAATTATGAAGTCGAAAAGAAGATGGTAGGCAGTAGCTAACCTGTGAAATTCCAATGCCAGGGAAAGGGTTTCTAAAAGCTTGCATTTGCTCTCTGCCCATAGACGCTCCACCTGTTATAACTTCCTTGAGAGAGCTCAAATCGTATTGTTTTGCTCGACATCGGGCAACTTTGAGAGCCGAATGGCAATAGCGGGAATAGCGCGAAGGTGCGTTACTATGTATCTCTGAATGGCCATGAGCATGCCCTCCATTGTAAATTTGGGAAAGATCACTACAATTTCCCCTATTTCCATGAGCCCACACACAAAAATAGTGAAGCCATAGATATGAAACAACGGGATGAAACACAGATACACGTCCTTCCATGAACCCATACGATCAGTGCACATGATGGAGGTCATGGCAATAAGATTTCTGTGCGTGGATATGATCCCTGTGCTCTGGCCTGTGGTGAGCATCATCTGTTTCATGTATATATATAATATGCCTTTTTTCAAAATACTGTCCACATTGTGAATAGAGACGTCAATACCAATTCTCTTGCAACCTCAACATTTTTGGCAGCCAGCAAGATTCCTTCTCCATTCGAATTCAATGAAGGTTGGATGTCATGCCAGCTGAGGACACACAACCTAGGCATTCATTTTTACGAAGAAACATTGTCCAAAATGCATGCATGCAATCTTCCATGTGTACAAAATACATGCATGCAATCAAACATATGTAAATACTTTCCACTATATTGCTAGGACAACAAGTGAACTCAATTCTCCATTTGAATTCAATTAAGGTTGGATGTCACGCCAGCTGAGGACAAACAACCTAGGCATATATTTTTATGAAGAAACATTGTCCAAAATGCATGCATGCAATCTACGATGTGTACAAAATGCATGCATGCAATGGAACATATGTAAATACTTTCTGCTATATTGCTGGGACAACAAGTGAATTCAATTGAAATTTGTCTTTTTTACTATGCTGCCTACACGTCAATAGTTCTAAGATCACCTCTAATGAATGGTAGGCCTCATGATGCCGATTCATTTCATTTAAGTGGTTATATAATAACATTTAACATTGATATTGATATGTAGTTATCGAGAAATCATTACATTGTTTATTTAAGTACTATTATAAAGCAAAGGAAATACGAATAGAGGTTATCGTTGATATGACCGAGAAGAATTGGTTTGCACTTAACTTCTTTATGTTGCCAGTGAAGACTGCCCTGGGAGATTAGTTTCAAGAGCTATGCATAGCCCACAATTCTTAAGGAATAGGTCTACACTAAATCACTGAGCTACCATCTACCTTTAGCTCTATAACTAAAGTTTCTTGTCTTCGTATACATTGACAAATTATTATTTTGAATGCACTATGTATCTCCGGTCATGGAGGTATCTGGTTGTTTGTGATTTTCATTAGTCATGGCTACAACAACGAGTTCATATTTTTATACTCTCACACGCTATCTATGAGTGCCCTCGTCTTCTTCAGCAAGTTCATGACGAGTCTCTCGCTTATCTCGCTGCCATTTTTATGGCAACTAGCCAACATACAAGAAATCCTACCAATGACTAATAAACAAGAAGGTGCTAACCCCGAAAGACCCATAAAGTTCATGACGAGTCTCTCGCTTATCTCACTGCGATTTTTATGGCAACTAGCCAACATACCAGAAATCCTACCAATGACTAATGAACAAGAAAGTGCTAATGCCGAAAGATCCATAGGGTTGGATTTATGAGAATTGAATCTCCAACCTTAATATCAACAATCTTTGGACTCTTCCCATTGACGCTCCACCTGTTATAACTTCCTTGAGGGAGCAATGAATCTAATAGTATCTATTGAATGTTGAATGAGCCTCAACCTTAACCCTCAATGTCTGTTCTCCCATGGAAGGAACTATGAGAATAACTCATTTACATTGGTAGAGGAAATGGAGTAGAAACAAGTAATTGGTTTGAAGGTTGAACCAACTACAATAATTTACAAGTAAGGCAAGACCATTTGAAGTGTGAGTGTCATTGGTGAATAATAGTGGTGGTTGTTCAAGTAGGCAGTATGTTGGAATCTTCCTAATTTGAAGTGTGGGTGTGAATGTTATTAAGTGTTATATTTGAAAATTTATCCTTTTTTCACATTTAGTTTAATTTAATTATATCATATATTAATGTACTAAACTTTATTAGTGCTAATTTTGATTATTAATAAATATGAATGCTGTTTTAACTTTTATGAATTATTTGATCTCATAACTTTTTATGTAGATGGGATTAAGACTATTGTGGACATCACATTGTAGTAAATTTGAATCAAATAAATAATCTTTAAGCATTAACAACATAGTAGTACTTGAATTTGATGATGTTGAATATTTGTTAAGATTTAAAAATTTATGCATAAAATTTTAAATTATATTTTCTAAATGGTATCTATTGATAAGACATTAAGGATATAAGAAATGATAAACCTAATACAAGGATATAAGAAATGATAAACCTAATACACTCTGCATTATCATAAACACATGGGAATTGCAAAGGAATTGAAAGTATAAGGGCATTGTTAACATTGAATTTTGCATTGCAATAAATCACTAGGTTTCTATGCAATTAATAGTACGTAAAAATTTAGAGATGTTAAGAATTATAAAATAAGTGGAAAACGATTGATGACTTTTAACTATCATGATAACTTGATGATAACTTTACCATTGTTAACATTTGGAAAAATGTATATCTTAGCATTGGAGTCCAAGATGATACTTATTATAAAGAATGTTGGAAATTGTAAACAATACAAATGCTACTTTATTAAATAATTCTTCCATATAGTGATTTGACTTGGAAAATGGACTTGAACTCACCACCAATGGTTGAAGAATTTTTTGCAAGAGTTCATTATAAGTGGCATGGACCATTTAAAAAATGCACTGCATGACAATAATCAATACACTTAACTAGAAAGTTATTAAACCTTAAGTGGCATGGACCATTTAAAAAATGCACTGCATGACAATAATCAATACACTTAACTAGAAAGTTATTAAACCTTAAGTGGCATGGACCATTTAAAAAATGCACTGCATGACAATAATCAATACACTTAACTAGAAAGTTATTAAACCTTAAGTGGCATGGACCATTTAAAAAATGCACTACATTTAACTAGAAAGTTATTAAACCTATTTTTGAAGGTTCCCAACCAAGGTAAATATTTGGCAAGACATATTTATTAACATTGGAGTGTAGGATGATACTTATTATGGAGAATGTTGGAAATTGTAAATAATACAAATGCTACTTACATTAATGATCTGAATTTTTTTATGAAAACTTTCTCAAAAAAAAATCTTCGACGAAGGATCTTTCACTGACGATTATAAGCATGTGAACATGAGCAATTATTATTGTGTATATTTAAAGAAAATCAATCATACGACAATGCAATAGACATTCAAGCACATAAATGAACACCCATGTGATAATGCAATTCACCAGACTATACTAGCTATGTCTTAGGTCTTGTACAATCATCAAACCGCTTGCATTAATTATCCCATAATAGGGGCTGATTCTCTCCTTTAAAAAGGGAAATGATGCATTCTCAAGCAAGTCTACAACTTACCATCTCTCCTTTTAAAAGGGAAACCATGCATTTTAAGCAAGCCCGCAACTTGCCATCTCTCCTTTACAAAGGGAAAATATGTATAAAAGTTGATTACATCACAAACATATTTCACCTGTAAGAAGTCTTTACCAATTGTTCATTATTTGAACTGCATAACAAGTGCCTCTAAAAAACCACATTCCCATTCATATCCTTCACCCTTATACTTTGGATCGAGAATGTCGAAGGCCGACACTTGCATCAATATGAAAATTTGTAGTTGCTTCTTTTGTACAACAACTGTCTCTAAAAGGCCACATTCGCCTTCAATTCCTTCACCTTTGTTCTTTGGACATGGAATGTTCAAAGACCAACAATTGCGTCAATGTGCATGGTTGTAGCTGATGACCATAATACTGCAGGATCTAAGCAAGTTCATATTTGCTTCCTCATGTCGCAAAGAGCTTATGAAACTTGCACAAGTTTACAAAGTTTCCAAATAGGCTTTAACAAAACAATGCCTCTCACAAATAAGTGGCTACAAAGCTCGTTATAACATGGAAACATTCATCTTCAAGTCACAATAAATGTGCACGAGTGGTAGACTCTATGGTCTCAAAACCACTACAACATGTGTGCACATGGATAAGTCAAAATTTTGAATATAAGCACTTGGTGGAAGATGCTATAGTCAAGTGCACATGAAAATTCCCAAAAATTCATCTTTCTTACAATGCCATAAACCATGCATAAGTGGTGGAATCTATGGTCTCACTCCACCATATAAATGCAAATACTTATTTCCCTTGGTTACCATTAATACTTATATGGAAATCATTACAAATATATATATATATATATGTGGCATCCTTTAAAAGTGCTAAGATTCAATAGTTTTATATATCAAGAAAACTATAATGAAGAGCCCATTAAATAAAGCACTATAATATACTGGATTACCAATAGTTTAGAACTATAAAATACCCATCTAAAAGGAATTAAAAAGGGACACATGATTTCAAAGCATATCAATACTTTATCCAAGTTGTCGACCCATCTCCATGGTGCGCTTGGACCCTTGATCCTCAACCTTTATTATTCAATCCACATGGATTTTCCTTGGTGTCAAATGCTTCAGCTTTGTAAGTGACTTGTCCGTGACTTCGCCTCGAATGACTTTGCTCATTGTACTTGTGACTTACATTGTGACTTGTCTTTCCTGTTGAGTTGGCTCCTGGTAAGCGTGCTTATATAGCACCACGGTGGTCCTAACCACCCCCACTTCTCGTGGAAACAAACATTTAACCATGGCCTAAATAAGTTCATTGAAAACCACCACCATGGTGTATTGTTCCAACATCCATCAAACTTTGGCATACTTGGTAAGAAAAAACCAAATGGTGCTAAGTGTGGCCAACCGTGAAAATCGCCATCAAATATAACATATGGTCTATAACCATGGGATCAGCGCCATCAGAAGTGTTGTTTCAATGTCCACTAAATGTGGCCAACCACCAAAGTCATTTTAATGTGCATGATTCAAATGGCAAATATTTGTTGAATCTAGCGCCAAAGATAGTGCTTCCACCAAGACCGAGGCCCAAACATGTTCAACACCATAACCAATTTCCTTGCCAAGTCATATAGTGGATATATCATCCTAACTGCTCCAAAACCATATGCCACAGTTTAGGGTCGAGGGCTAAGCCCTCGACCCCTTTAGCCCACCAAATGCAACTCCAACAAACTTCAAATAGAAGTCATGCCATATCATGGTAAGAACCAAACCATAGGCGGGCCATAAAGGGTGTGTGGCTTGTGAACAATAGGTTGTGGGTTCAATTCCTGCGACTTCCAATTTTTCCTTGGTAAGGAGAACCTATCAAAGGCCAATCGGATTGCCACGTGGCCTCGTTGGATTAGTCCACATGTGAGTGATGTCATATGCCAACTCAGCTATAAGATTTTCCATCTCAACAAAATATATGCCATGTGTCATCTTGAGGTACTTCCACATTAGAGCATGACTTGTACAACTGCCACGTCTCACCCTTTCAGTGGTGCAACGTGGCACTCTTGCCAATTTTTTGCCTATTGAGAGAAAACTTCAGAACTACATAACTTTTGCATACAGAGTCCAAATGAGAAAATTCAAACATCGTTGGAAACATCTAGATGAGATCTTCGCAATTGTTCTACTTCCGTCAGCATCAAATGCAATGAAATTTCCTTAATTTCAAAAATCCACCTGGATCAATTAAAAATGATTCCCTTTCATGATTTCATGTGGAAAAAAGACTTGAACTCACCACCATTGCATATTTATTTAAATATTTCTTTTCAAGAGTTCATTATAAGTGGCATGGATCACTTAAAAAATTCACTAAGTGACAATCATCAATACATTTAGCTAGAAATTTATTAAACATATATTTGAAGATTTCCAACTAAGGTAAAGTTTGAAAATTATTTTATATAATATTAAGAGTTGGAAAATAATGGGTGTCACTAAACATGAAAGAAAAATTATTGCAACATATTATAGCTTCCCCATTAATCGTTGATCACATCAAAAGTAGAAACAAATGCTATAACTTTTATGATAATTCCAATACTTCAAGTATTGTTGAAATGGGGTGTTTCCTTGCCTTGGAAAGGATATATAAATTTCATTATGCCCATCCCTTAATGGTTTAGTATCCATGAAAATCATTGTATCTTAAACATGAACATTGACAATGATTTATAGTGAAAATATAATATTGGATATAGACTAAACGTAAGAATTAAAATTACGTAGCATAATCGAGTAATGCTCTTGTTAGGTGAAAAATTGTTATGCTTTGCTAGGGTTTTCATTTGCGATTAGGGTTTCTATTTTGATGCCTTTTAGGTAGCCATAGTTGTGATCGCCATGGAATCAACGAAGGGGGTGGATCTGCCCCCCTCCTTTAGAGATGTTGTTGCTTCTAGATAGCCTCTCTCCTTAACTGGTGAAAAATTGAATCGTCAACAAGAAGTAAACAACCAACAAACACAACTAATTGAAGGAGTAGTAGGTGCAGGAAATATACTCAATGGGAAAGATTCGATGATGAAGGAATTCAGAGCTTCTCATCACAGGAAAACCACCAAAGGACTAGGAAAGTGCATACCAAAAACATCGATGGTACCAAGGTACAAAATCACTTCCACCTGTCTAAGCCAGAATGTTCAATATATGAAGGATTATGCTCTAATAGAAAAAAAAATTGGGCCTGTGGCCTTCGAAATGATCCCTTCTGGGATAGAACAATACCAGATGGAAACCCAAAGGGGATTATGACCTCCGTCTTAGATCTAAGGGATTCTCACTGTATTTTTTACAATATGGAAGACAAAAATTCAACTTTTGATAATGGCTCATACTTCTTAAACTCAACTGGATTATATTTAAAAACTAGGTTGAAAAAATTTACCCTGAAAAAGAAGACATTACTTATGCGTTGTTCTTGGTCAGGCTTGACTCATTGCTTATAGAGTACTGGGAAAACGAGACCCTGGTAGGCATAAGTAATACTTGGGGAATATTTTTCAATGCCTCAGATGCCATGAACTTAGGTAGATACACTACATATGCTTATCTTTACATATATATGCACATCTCTCAAGCCTTGTTGGAAGCAATATGCCTAAGCCACCGAGATTCACAATGGATTTAACCAATCGATTATGCACATATACCCTTTCGATGTAGGAAGTTCCATGTGCATGGGAATTTGTTCTGAGAATTCCCTCTCAATGCAGTGAATGATAAAACCAAGGAGCAAACCCCCCAAGATGAGTTCAAGTTTATACGTTGAGGCACTCGCCACAGTGAATTATATGGATATGGAATTGTTCCTTGGAGATTTCCTCATTATTAGTGCTATGGATATGAAAGTTTATCCTTATATGATGCAAAAATCCATCCAATCCCATATTAATTAATGCCTTGGTTCAATTGGTGTCTTAGTTCAATATTTTTATGTAACCATTCAATACTAGAGTCCCATTAATACTATATAAGGTGTTGAATCAACCTATCTTGGGTAGGTAGTTGGGATAGATAACTCCAATGGTATTTATTGAATGTTGAATAAACCTCAACCTTGATTTCTATTCTCCCATGGAAGGAACCAAGAGGATTACCCATTCACATTGCTAGATGAAATAGAGTGGCAGCAAGTAATTTGTTTGAAGATCAAACCAACTACTATAATTTACAAGGAAAGACCATTTGAAGTCCAAGTGTCACTAGAGTGTATAAGTATCATTCAAAAATAAAGGGTTGGCCAAATATTTAGCTAGTAGTGATGAACAATCCCTATTTTGTAGTGTGAATGTGAAAGTTAAGTAGAGCAAGGTGTTTTATAAGGATTATAAAAGTATACCTAGGCATAGTATTATAGGCGATTATTTTGGATTGAAAAAAACATATATATAGATTGGTAGGCGAATATTAAATCTGAAACATACGATTTACTACCGAAACTTGTAAATTTTGGCGAATATTATGCTAAAAAAACATATTTTATGTAAATATAGGCGATAATAGAGGCTAAAAATGACCAAATGGCGAATTTATTTTTTGAAAAAAAGTCCAAAAAATAGCCAATTGGCTAAATTTCGCCCCTAAAAATTTCCTTGAAGTAGAGTGGCCTAGCTAAAAAAAAAGGTCCATCATGTGGGATATAGGTCTTTATGTCCTCTCATTCACAATCATAGAAGGGAGGGGAGGGGGGTAAGTACATATACATTCATCCGTTTCCTTCTTCATCTGCAACATAGCATACTCATTCTAAACATTAACAAATGTGGAACCAACAACAAATGATTCTATGAATAGACAACTAGTTTGCAAATGAAAAATTATTTGAGTCTTAAATTGCTTATATATTCCAGATATAGTAGTAATCTATAGTGTTGAGATTACTACTACAGAGATTGTGAGAAAAGCAATTGTAGTTGGCTCACTGTGTTGATGAACTTAACATTATTTTTTGTTATGGGTTGAGTGCCTATGTCTTTGTAATATGAGATTGTTACAAACTTTGTTCTTTTCCTACCAGTACCCTTCGCTGCCTGTGCCTATGTTTTTGTTCCCTCTAACTTTCCTCTTTTCCTACCAGCGTTCATTTTTGCCCCTCAAGGAGCAAATGCTAGTTTTAACAATTCCAATATGAAAAATTAAAAATTAAATTTTTAATATTTATATTATTAAAGAGACAAACAATGAAAAATGAAAATAGAAAAAAATGTTAGTGGGAAGGAAAACCACCATTGGGAAATCTCCTGGTGCTGTAGAATATCAAAACTAAACTGTGGCATAATATGAAATTAGATCCCTTTGATAGAAGCATTCTCTCTTTTGAGAATTAGGGTTTCCTAATTTTAGTTTGAATTTGGATCTGGATATGGAACAAGATCTCAATATGAAACCACTATATTTTGAATTGGATAAGGGGAAGCGGGGACAGACTGGAGCAGCGGACATTGGCAAAATATCGGTATGAAATGGACTATGGCTCATAAATGGAGTTGTCGCTGGATATTGAGTCAGTAAAAGGTAAATGCATCCTTATTTTCATTAGGCACAAAAATAGATCGAGATTCATCCCTCCAAGGTGAGAAATGGACCTGTTGACCTTCTTTTGGAAGATGAGCAAAGGGTAGTGGAAGCAAATCATCTTCCTCTTGCAATAAAGTCTTCTCTGTTTGCCAAATATTTTCTCTATTTTTGTTGGCAGCAATGAGCATTTTCCATGTAATTGCAATTGGGGTTTTGATTGTGAATCTAGACTAATTGAGGAATATCTGTAAGGTTTGTGGTTTTGGGATATATTGGCAATAGACCCATTTGGAATCTTTGGTGAAGATCAATGTTGGGGTTTGCTGATTTGATGCCAAAATGCAAGGTACACAGTGAAGATCAGTGCTTGGAATACATATTTCAACATAAGCTTTTGAATTTCTTGCATTTTCATTAGAGTTTTCAAGGATGCAAATTCAGGTAAAGAAATCAAACAAATTGATGGAAAAGAAACATCATTTAGTGCTCAATTGGTGAATTTATTAATGGGGGTTTGTTTTAGGGTCTCTGAAAGCAATGAACCATACTAATAGAGACTATGATCAATTCCTTTGAGGGGAAGGTCATTTCGAGGTTCCAATCCTCGGTGTCGTGGGTTAGTGGAGATGTACCTACTGGAATAAGTGGATCAATCTATTGTTTTAACAGACAGATTAAATTTTCTTTCATGGCATGCTTAACAGAACTTGTATGGAAGTCTAAAAACTATTCTGCATTGGATCTAGGATATTATGAATTTCATTTGTAGTCATTTTGGGCAATGAACTTTTCTTTATGCATTGGCGTTCTGAAGATTTAATTTCTTCTAAAGAAAGGATAGGAGTGCATCTGTCATGGATCTTGGCAAGGAACCAGTTTCCTCTATTTTCTTCAGTCCAGGTATTATGTTTTAGAAATTATCGAGTGCACAATAAGAAATACAGTATGCTAGAATCTTGAGGTAGTGCTCAATTTTCCATTTCCATTGTTTTATTTCTACACTATGTAGGCAAATTTCTTTAGTAATGGATCTTACACCTAACCTGTATCAATGTATTAACTGTTAGAAAAATAGGATCGCAGAGCAATAACAATAAACAGAAATGCAAATATAATCACATATACACATTACAAGAGAGACACAGATATATCGTGGTTCACCCAACTTGGGCTACGTCCACACTGAATTTGCCAGTCCTTATTATTATTACCGTCCAGCAAGATGAAGGGATACAACCTGCAGCACAACCGCTGCACTTCCTCTTCTCTGTTTCACAGTCTCTCTCCAGATCTCAAAGATCTTTACAATGCATAAAACCTAATACATCAACCTTAGCCGTATTACAATGTCCTTCTTTTATAAGGGAAATACAA
Organism: Larix kaempferi; assembly: GCA_027924585.1. Classification (NCBI taxonomy): domain Eukaryota; kingdom Viridiplantae; phylum Streptophyta; class Pinopsida; order Pinales; family Pinaceae; genus Larix; species Larix kaempferi. The sequence goes on from BSBM01000519.1 coordinate 19,262,218, forward strand.
TGGGAAAATACCACGGGATACCCAAAACCATGGGCCCGCAAAACAGCCCCAAAAATTTCCTTCGGGGGCGCTGCCCCCGAACCCCCGCCGGGGGACCGCTGGCCCCTGGAACCCCGTGGGGGGGCGATGCCCCCCCACACCCCCCCGCTGGAGTGAGTGTACAGTCCACCTACATATCATATAGAACTGGGGTACAAACACGGCTGATACAATATCATTTATGAGACTAGAAGATCTGGCTCCACAACCAACATTAACCCGTTTATCTGAAAATTTCTATGTAGCTCCATTTGGTTATTTCCCCAAAATATCACGTGACATGACTGTTCACTAGTTCAACAAGTTTTAAAATGATGAAGTGAATGCTCATTTCTTGTGTCTAATCCACTGCACTATTGCATCCTGAATTCTCTCTCTTTTTGTTTTTGTAGGCTTTGTGGTGTGTTGAAATGTGTCTTATTTTTTAACTATAGGAGGTTAGTCTCCAAAGGTTTCCTTTAGAGCAGGAAATACTTGTAAAGATCCTTGGCAGAGAATACTGTATAGCACATCTACATAGCAGTCTTGCATTGAGATATGAAGAATAAGCATGATGTATTCTATGGCAGTTCTTGTATTTATAAATGGTTGAGTAATTGTTGCATGTGCTCTACTAGTGGTTGACCTTTTTCAGCTTAAGCAAAACAACTTTGTTTAAAGCTTCACTTGAGTTATTTTCATTTAAACCTATTTATAGACTCTACTTCATAATAGATCCGACATAATTTGTAGACCAAAGAAGAGAATACATGACTTGGACCCTTGTTTAAGCTATTTTCAAGACCGTGTCTTTCCATCAGCTACTTTATTTCCAAGTCCTTTTGGGTTCACGTAATTCTCCCTCTTTGTTTCTGTTGCTGTTAAACATGAGGAAATGATTAGTAATGAGATGAATGGCAGATGATGGAAGAAATTGTCTACCTTCCAAGTGGAATCTCCAGTCATTAGATGTTTTAACTTGATAAAATATTCCTTGACCAGTTTGGTGTGAATTTGCTTCTCTATTACTCAGGCTCAACATATAGTTTCCCTTTTTAATCTAGGTAGGGTAATTCCATATGAACTTTTATATGCTCACAGGTCTATAATTGCTCAAGGTGTAGAACATCATATAAATACCTTGTTTCTAGGTGTTCATCCACATGGAAGAACCTGTTTATGACATTTGCATTTTGCAGACATCCTTAAAATGCCCAATGTTAAAGCAGATACACATGAAAATGTAGTTTCAAGAGCACCTTTCTTAATATTCCCCAATGTTGCATTCCATGTAACGAAATTATTGGCAATGGAGTTCTTGAACAAATTTGGCTGAAGAACTCAGTGGACCTCTTTCCTTTCCAAAATTATTGAATTATTGGGTGCATGAATTTCACTCTTGCTTTTGCATTATGAATATTTGTTAATTACAGATGTGATGTCTACGAAATTCTAATGGAATGCTTATTGTGTAATTGGTTTTAAAATATGAAATAACTTCTGCAAAGTGGGCCTTAGTTCTGGGCTGATTTTTTTTGTTTTATTGAGTGTTTATGTTTAGGCTGAATTGGATGAAACAACCCATTTGGGGATTTGCACAATCTTGTATTAATATAATGTTTTTAAAATTCTGAGCTATCTAGCATTTGGTCCTTTAGGGCATGCTGGTACCCTATTTTGAATTTTTACAGTTCGGTTATTTCCTGACATCTGCTTTGGCACAGGTTATTCTGGAGTGTAACAAGGTAGAGGATTGGTTGAGAGAGAAAACACAACAGCAGGATACCATCTCCAAGTGTGAAAATCCCTTATTATTCTCTTTTGAAATTAGAAAAAGAACTGAGACTTTAGAGAATTAAAAATCCCTGTTGCTCATATCTAAAGGTTTATGCAATTGCATGTTTCTGGTGTTGGTGAGAGTTTTCTTAAATGCTTCACTAAACTTGTTTATCTTTTTCTAGGTTTTGGACATCAATATTCACAAAGCCTAAGCCTGGCCCATCCATTGGACATACTATGGATGGATTGATTACTTGGAGGATAGAATGCTGCTCCTATTTATATACTTGGAGGATAGAATGCTGCTCCTATTTATAGACAGTGGGGAGAAATGAGATAGATGCAGAAGTAAGAAGGATAGCTCATGGGATGGGGATATCTTGAAACCAATTTAGGGATGCTTCACTGCCTAGAAAAGACGCCATAATGTTATGCCCAAATATGAGAAAACTTGGCAATGGAAACTTGCCTTCAATGCTGATCCTGATGGTGACATTGTGAGATAAATTTGGATGGTGACATTGCAAGATAAATTTGGACAGAGATTCCTGAAAGGCGAACAACTCTGAAGAATTCTCTCGGTCAGCTGCAAGCATCTATGGTCACCTAGCTGAAGATGCTTTGTTGGTTAAGTTTAAATCTAGTGGGTTTTAGCTACTTTGTAAAGTTAGTTTTAGGATTAAGCCCCTGATATATTTGGTACTCCTAGATTTATTATAGTTGTGCCACTTTCTTAAGGAATTTCCACTGTCTTCAGCTGATGCACGTCTTCCACATAATTGGGTAATAAGGTGCCCTCAATAGCTTCACGAATCCCTTCTAGCTCTTTACAGGAGGCTCCTGATCTAGCTCTCGGGTTTACAGGTGGGATTCCCATGTTTTTTGCAATTGTATTGACTCGCTCAATCCTTAGGGCATCGACCTAGTTGCCACTTCCGAGTAGCGAGAAAAGGTGATTGAACCTCTTTACCTTTTGTTTAATCCCATGTTTGCAAATACGTACTAATATAACAGTATATCCAAATTATATAATGCGCCCTTCTCTCATATTATTTGGAATGGATGACTAACTATCTAATGACAGAGGTGGGACTTTACAAGAACATTCTAGGTTCGATCCCCTATAATTCCCTCCTAACAGGGGCAACTTCGAGAATAAAGTGAGACCAATCATCTGGATTTCACCGGTAACATCGTATGGGTGATAGGGAGACTATTGGAAAGAAAGACAACTGATGCCAGGTTTGAAGGCCTTTTGAGTTGCGGCAGTTCATTTTTTTAAAAGCAGATTCTGCTCGTTTTGTCTGCATATAGTAGATTTATGTTTTGGCTTTTGTAATTTATCATATTAATGAAAATTGACACAACTTTCAACAGAGGTTATTTGATTGTTGGCATGCCTACCTTATGCATCATATTTTAACTATGTGGATTGTAACCTTCGTAAAAGCATCATATGACAAAGGTATATGAAAAGCAGACAATATAGTGCTTTGCAATTTATTTCCTCATGCCTACCTTATACATCATTATTTTATACATCATTATTTAGCTTTATGGATTCTAGCCTTAATAAAGACATGATATGTGAAAAGTATAGAAAAAGCAGGCAATATAGTTCTTTGCAACTCATTTTCCGCATCACGCATCTCTAGATAGTGCTCACTAAAAGCAGATGTTGTCATAGGTTAATATTTAAACATAGGTCAACACTGTTTGGTAAGTTGCACTAGGCTCCCAGTGGACACAGATCTTACAGATCTTCGCAGCTTGAAATCCATGCATATTGATTTTAAGTTAAAATTGTGTTGTATAATTTGGAAATTTTGTATTTATATTTTTTTTTAGACATACAAAGTAGTTAGCTGGGTCTAGTCTCCAACTTGATTGAGGATATTGTTTTTATATGAATAAAAATTAATAGCAAGATATAATTATACATTTTCTTTTGGCTCAACTAATTTTCAGTGGACAATACTCTCTTGTTAAACTGAGATAGAATTTCATCCTTATTTTTAATCAGGTTTATGCCAAGCAATTGGATATTTATTATCGATATATTCCATTTAATCAGTTGTTTTAATAGTTTTAAGCTCGTGTATCTTCTTCAAATGTTTTAACCCCATATTTAGATCTTCAAACTTTTCTTAGTATTGAGTTCACAATTTTTCTTTCTACAATTGTGACTCTTTAGTTTGTGGTGTTTTTTAAAGTTTTGATGGGAAATGGAGTTTAACATTATCTATAACACAATTGTATTTAGTATTGACTGTGTGATTTGAGAATACAAAGGTTGTAAAGATGGTTCAATGTTGCAATAACAATGGGTATTATTTTTTTTTGTGTGACCATCTGTCCTTTAGCAATTAGCAAATTCTTTACATAATCTTTTGACATATGAAACCTTTTGGTTCCTCTAGTGTGATAGATTCAAGAATGTGACACATTGTATTGTAGAACATTTCTTTCCCCTTAGGAGGCATCTTATATTCTTGACATTTGAAATTTCAAATAACCAAAAGAATTGTTTTGTGCAGCTAAACCAGGATTTAGAAGAGATTTGGAAACCCCACCTTGGGTAGTGACTGATCCCATCTTGATGAATGACGATGGAATCCTTGGTCCATATTTTCAGTTCAAGGATCCTAACTTGCATTATGTTTATGTTTGTATTATGGTAAGTTTATGCAATTGGTATTAAATCAATGGATGCCTATGGTTTTCACGTTCTTAGTTATGCCCATCTGGTGTAGTTGATGAGTTATTTAATTATTTGTGTAATTTAATGTTCTTCAAATATCTTCTTAGGAGCCATCTCAACATGCACTCATTGCAAGATGCATTATTATAGCAAACACTTAAGACACAGGCCACCCAACCTTGATAACTCTTGTATGCCAAAGTTTTGTAATTTGAAATCCTCTTCTTTCAAACAAACGTTCACAAACACCTTGCCCTCGGCGACCTCCAATGTTGAATATCATTCGACCCATGGGCCTTATAGAAGCAATTCCTTCCTCAACATCCCTAGCTATAACACCAAGGCCAAATTGATCTTCAACAAAACCCTGAAAGAGGTGATAAAAATGATTGTTAATGAAAGTAGATTTTTTTTTATCATTGTGCCAAAACCACATGTATATAAATAAAGTTTTAGTGAAGACAAATAAATAACAGTGCATAGAAAGATAAAATTTCAAATGACCATGTGGCTAACAAAACTAGGCTCTTACGCATCTTATATCCCTTTTCATTGGTACACATAACATGGAAGTGGAGTACAAATAGAATTTCTCCTACCCTAATATCCATCAAATGTGCTTTTATATTCCCCAATTTGTGCTTCATCAACTTATATACACATGCTGCTTAAGTAGTAGTTGACAAAGATTTAAATTTGAACTATGCAATCAGCTCAGTGTTCAACCCTTTTGCATGAGTCCAATATGAAGCTATTTTTATATATTCTCTATTATAACATTCTACCTACATAATAATGTTGCTACCTTCTCATATTCACTAACTGATCGTTTGTTTGCATGCTAGGCAACATTAACCCATTTCTCACATTTAAGGCTTGCTTTGTTTCACAATCATTTCATGAGAATTTGTACTTGTGAGTTGCTAATTTGAAGACTCCTTGGCATTGATGTTGTTAATTACCTAAATTGCATGGATATTGATACAACATTTGATATGTATACAACAATTTTTTTAAGAGATTCGATATGGTATAGTGGGGATACCACAGTTATTATAACAAAAAAACATACATAGACATGTTATTTAATCAAATATATTCTTATTTATTACATTATATATATTAAATATGTTTTAGTAAAATTTCATTCTAATCTGCAACATGGATTGTATATAATGGAGAATGGGAAAGAGCTTGATGCACTCAATTAATTTTACATAACATGATAAATCATTCATAATTGACTTTGCTGCTCATATAAATGGACTCCTATCTCGGTAAAGTAACTTGGAGGTCGGGATAAAAGTTTCCTAGGCCTAAGGATGTAAGAATTATTATAATATGTATAGAGTATGAATATGAATATGTAGGGTATGCTTGATGTATTGTGTTATTGTAGAAGTGATTATATCATGCTGATGCTTATATATGATTATGTGAAAAACTAAGTTGCAATTTCTGTATTTTTCCAATAAAATGGCTTCAAATTTCCTCTATATTATTTCTTCCCCCCAATATTGACCTCGAAGAAATATTTCAGCAACGATTGGCCCCACCTACTAAGTGTTGCATTGGTGAAAATGGTGTATCCTTCCTTCAAGAAATCATCTCACCAATATATAAGAGTATAACAATGGTAGTTTTTTTGTGAATTGAGATTATAGCTGGAATTAAATGGTTGGAAATGGTAGTTGTGTATTCACTTGGTTGGGTTGCACTAGATTTGTGGATTTCCACCTAAAAGGAATATTAGTTGTTGGTTCTTTGGAAATATCCCTTTTGATTATCTTTATGTTTGATCAAGTCTTATCATGAGTAAATTTGAACCCAAAATCCAACGACATATTTGTCTGAATTTCGACAACACTCCATCTAAGATCCAACAAAGTATTCTTTTTTTAAACGTCGGTAAAAATTCGTCGGATATCCGACAGGGAAAACACGTCGTCGTATAATCGACAACCCCTCGTCGAATAACCTACGCTTTTCTTTTAATTAGTAAGTCAAATAACTGGCAACAATCTTGTTGCATATCCGACAACAATTACTTACCAGAAGGTCGGATAAACGACCAAAGGAACGTTGAATATCCTATACATTTGTAGTTGATTAACCGACAAAGTCGACGTTGAATATCCGACACATGAGTAGTCGATTAACTGACAAACAATCACTCCCCAATTATTGAATAACTGACATGTTTGGACCACGGCCCCACAACCAAATCCGACGGCATTTGTTGTCGGAGGTATAGCAACCTCATCGGAGCTAGTTGAGTTGTCAAATATTCGACGGTATTGAGGAATTAAAAAAAATAAAAATCCTCGAATGTCCACTTCAATGCTATGGTTTTCTAGAATCCTTTTATCTTTCATTTTTTTTCCCAAATGAAAATTTTGGTCATTCTTATCATAAATTTGTATGATGTAAAATCAAAAAATCATCTTTGAAAGTAGTTAGCTCTCCATACAATATCTCTTCAACAATTAAATTGCTCTAGCTCATTTGCACTAAGGCCCAAGCTAAAAGCTTATTGGAATCGTTGACATCCATATCTTTATCCATGTCCATATGTGCTTCAACCTCTTCCTCATTACCATTGCTTGTAGATATTTTCCTTTTGGGAACTAGGGGAATCATATGTCCTATTTCAATTTTAGACCTATGAGGGTCTTCCCCATCACCTATACCACCTCTAACTTCATTTTATGATTACTACCCCTTTCTAACAAATATGAGCTTGTCTTGGGGGTGGTGGACACATTTATGGGGGAACGAGAAGTTGATCTTCCTCTTCAACTAATACCTAACTTACCCATTTGTCGACCCTCCTTGATTTTTCTTGCAACAACTTTCTCCTAAATCGGTTGTTTGAGCTCACAAGGGCGTTCATGTCATCGAGGAACTTAGGATTATTCATTCCATCACTCATGCAAGTTTCCAAAGTGTGTCCCATTGTATTCCAACCATCATCCTCATTGTTCCCTACTCCCTCTTCACGTTCCTATGCTTCTAAAATATAATTACCATAACCAACTGAAACAACATGGGTTGTAAAAAAACCTCTCCAAGTCAAAACCGGTAATAACCTCGACTCCTTTGAATAAAATGTATTAGAAACTTGATAAATTTCTACAAAACTTGCTATACTCTAATTGAACATCCAATACAATTTAAAGGTAAAGAGATGAATCTCCTTTTCTTGTTCTTATTGAAGAACACAAACCATTTTTTATACTATCTACACGATTTAATCAAGATTAACCTGTTGCAAAATAATTGAGGGAGGAAGTTTGCCTTAAAATGCACACAGTCTAATGTATGTATGAATTTTTTCCAAAATATAATATCCTCTTATGAAAAGAAAGGTATTTGCTTCCACGATCACCTTTTGGGTTACTTCCCTATCAACATATGCCTACACTTCTTGACAAAATAATCTTGGACATGATAAAAATGAAATGGCATTGTGTCTCAATAGAATCAGGTACCAACATTAGATTGGTTCAATTTCATAAAGAGTATTTTCTTTTGGGCTCATTGCTTCAAAAGTATTACAGAAAACCAATGCAAATACCAAATAGACCATCACAAAGAATCTTTTAAATTTGGTTAAATTTGTAAGTTGATGGGATATTTCATTTGAGGTAATTTGTTCCTAGTTAAAAAACACAATCAAGCACAAAGTGAAGTGTAACACTGTAACATCCCCAAATTTAATCACAATTTAAAATTTTTCTAAGTGATCTATTCACCATTAAATTTTGATGTTACAGTGTTATTTAAAATTTTGATGGAGAATCCCTTGGTTTCACTGAGCAGTATTACTGCGATTGTAAATTCTATTTAAGGAAAATAACAAAGGATTCGACTGTCTCGATGCTAAAATTTAACGTTTTTCTGTGTGGATATGTTTTTATTTTTCTCTCGGCTTCCTATCAGTTTGTCTTTCTGTATTCGAATGATATATTTTGGTTTTGGGTCTAAACCCAACCTCGTAGCTTCATTTGTTAAAAGAAAACCTGTCAAAGGTTAAAAGATTATATACCTACAGGGTTATCCATAACCCTATGATGATATTAGCTTTTCTTTTGTAATTTTTATGTTGTAAAAACCCTGCCTGGGTGTGCCCTCTGTTGAGGCTCGAACCCGTGGCCTTTGAATTAACGCTTCTATTATTTATCCCGTGTGATGAAAAAAAGCCACGATGTAAAGGATGCCATTGAGCTTAACCTTAGTTGCATTCTATGTTTCTATTAATACTTCGAAGCTATTAGAAGTTGATTGTGTTTCTTTAGTTTATAGAGATAATGTGATTTACTGTATTTAATTTGATAACTTGAAAAGGTATTGAACCAATGTTCATACTAAGAATTTTGGATAAACCCTTATGGCCTGTGGTCGAGTTCACTAGTTCTGTTACCTATTACAATGTTATTTTAACTTGTCCCGGTGATATTAGTTCTAGGAATTGAATTGTACTGAAGCTACAGTTTTACGACTTATTTGGAAAGATTATGTATGTTCCAGGGTTTGACCTTAGATACATCCGGTGCGAATGTATATAGCTTGTTTATATGGATTAAGGGCACCGAACCCCACTGTACATTTAAATGGTTTGATAATTTCCTGGGTTTATGTAACCCGATATCTTTGAACTTGGGATGAGCCGTTATGGGTCTCGAAACTCTCTGCATGATTTTGCAACGTTCCCACTACTTATAATGTTTGTAAAAAAAAGATGAAGAGTTGTTTATTTACAAGGTTCTGTAATCTACAGTATGTTTTTAGTACAATGATTCGATACATAGTAATAGTAGATGTTTATGGGGTTTGACCCTTGGCATATTCGACATGCTCTTTGTATAAAGCATTTGATTAGCATCAATGATTTTTATAGTATAATTCTTTCAATGAATTAAATGCACAAATGGGTGTATTTTCCAGTACTCAGTATTCGTTGATATTTCTATACAATACTTTGTTTATAATAAACTATTTCTGAAAGGATTCGACCTTGTGAAACCCTGTATTATATCTGTTTGATTTACAATACTTGTTTATTGATCTAGGTTTTAATAGTATGAAAATGGTAAGCTTCAAATCTAAATACTTAGTTTACATTGGAAGTTTAAACTAGGGTTCTCTGATGTTATTCATGAATTTAAATATGAAACTCTGTTTACATGATAAATAATAACTGTATAAATTCTATTGTTCGTATTTGTATTATTATGCAAAATCCTAAATGATCTCTGATATTTAGTTATTAAATAAACAAGTATATACATGGTGATTGTATAAGTACCAAATGCTTCAGTATTTTAAGATACTTTCTTCCTTTCGGTTTTACTTGGTTTATACAGAAAAATACTATTAAATATAAACAGAGATAGTCTTTGGAAATGCTACTGATCTACATACTATAGTAAGAAATTTATAAAACATTATTGCGCAGTATGAAAATAGAAGACATTTATTTCTCTTCTCAGTTTAGAGATCATATCTAATTTACGTTAATTAAACTCTTCCTGTACTAAAGTACATCACTTATGGAGAAAGGAAAAATACAGGAAGACATTTATTCATTCATATCTATCATCTATACATTCATTTGATTCATAGAAATAAATTATCAGTTCAGAAAATCAGACATTTAAAATAGCTAACTGATATCGAAGGAACATTGGAAACTTTGACAACATATTTATATAGTTTGCAGAATAAGAATTTAACAGCCTTAAATAATTAACACTAATGACAAGTAGAACCTGATAACTTGATAGGGTGGACAAACACCCAAAGAGGCCTGTTCCTCCCAACCTTTTCCAGAAAAGCAGTTAAGCTTACTTGCTCTTTGGACCCCCGAGCCTGTTCGCTGAACCACTAAGACGAAGTCTCTGTGTAGAAGCAAGACACTCAAGTTGTACTTCAACAATCAATGGAGACTTGCATACACACCTCACATATGTACTTCAACAATCAATGGGGACTTGCATACATATCACTACCTCTGCACTCAACAGGAATAAGACAATTTTACTCTGCAACTCAAAACATAGCTTCCCCTCATCGAATCTCTTGTGTGCTCATTTCAGCAAAACCACAAGGAATAATTTTCATCTCCTCTGAGAATGTGTGAGCCTCTGCTCAAATTCGATGGCTATAAAAAGATTGCTCAGGTATTTTGGTGGTCAGTTTTGCATTCAATGAGCCATCGGCTCCAGTTCCACATCCTTGGGAACATGACCATAATTTAAGAGAGGTTGTCCCATAACAACAACTAGTTACTGAGTTCAGATACTGCCACTTGTCCATTGCCTTCTACCCCATATTCCATTCCTCCTAGTGGGTCAGTGAACACTTTCAACAGTCTCTTTGGCTGAGTGTCTCCTCTTTTATTGTATTAAATAATAATATTATTCATTTACAGTCATCCTTGACACTTGGTCAAATATAAAACTTTACAATAAAAGTTTAAAGTAATGTTTTTCCACAAACATAAAATGTCTTAATTACTAGGTAGGTTACAAAAACCCCCTATTAAGTTCAACATCGTCCTCGATGTTGCTTATTCTTCGTTAGAGCCCCCCTGGAACATAATTGGGTATGTTGCCTGCATATTACTTTCCAATTCCCAGGTAGCTTCCTCTGGGCTAAGGTGCTTCCATTGCACCTTCACCTGCCCTATGGTGCGATTCCGGAGAAAAATTTCCCTCCTGTCGAGGATACAGTCCGGTTCCACCTGAAAATCTCATTCGGGTTACACCTGTATGTCATTCCAATTTATCACATGAGTAGCATCATGCACATACTTTTTCAAAACAGAAATGTGGAAAACATTATGTATTTTCAAATTAGATGGTAATGCAACTGGTCCAATTCTTGATAAAATTTTGAATGGTCCACAATACCTTGGTGCCAATTTAGCACAACTCCCAAGCTTGAAAGAGATTTTCTTGGGTTTTACCTTAACAAAAACATAATCACCTACCTGAATTCCTTCTCAGTTCGTTTCAGATCTGCATAACTTTTTTGTCTTGTGCAATTTTTAAATTGCCTTGTACCTTCTTTACGGTTAGTTCCATCTGTTTTAACAAATCTGGTCCCAACATTAATCTGTCAACGGGATTACTCCAAGAAATATAAGTATTGCATTTTCTACGATACAAAATCTCAAATGGACTAAGTTTAGCATATGCTTGATAGTGATTATTATACGCAAATTCCACTGAGTGCAGATATTCCTCCCACTTAGTTGGTTGATCTTTAACATACAATCTTAACATGTCTTCTAAAATCTGATTTACCCTTTCAGTTTGTCCATCAGTTTGTGGGTGAAAAGATGTGCTGAAATTTAACTTAGTGTCTAAACCTTTAAATAGTGACTTCTAGAAATTTTTAGTGAATTTAGAATCTTGGTTAGAAATGATTACCTTAGGTATTCCATATAAACAAAATACTTGCTTCATAAACACATCAGCAATGTTAGCAGCTTTAAAAGTAGTTTTAACAGGTATAAATTGAGTTTCTTTACTAAGCTTATCAACGTCTACCATTATTGAATCATTCTGCTTTTGATTTTTAGGCAAACCAATTATAAAATCAATACTGATGATTTTCCACTTCCATTCTGGAATTGGCAATGGCTGTAATAGGCTAGCTGGGTGTTGATGCTCAGCTTTAACTTGCTGACATTCAAAGCACTTGGATATGTATTCCGCCACTTCATTTTTCATATTTGGCCAAAAGTAATCATTTCTCAACATTGTTATCATCTTTTGATAACCCGGGTGTCCTGAATAAGGACTTTTATGTACTTCATCCAAAACCAACAACTTAATTCTTGATACAGTCTGCACATCAAGTCAGTTTTTATACATCATTAGACCTCTTTCATTCAAGCTGTAATATGTTATTAAATTTTCAGATATATTTTCAGCAACTTTTTCACGTAATTTCGGATAATTTTCATCTTCTTTAATTCCTTATACAAGATGATTTTCCAGATCTATTTTATAAGTGCTGACTTGCTGCCATGAAGTTCAATTTCGCATTTCTGCTTAAGGCATCATCCACTTTATTTTATTTACCCTTTATGTGCTAAGTCTTGAAATCGTATTCGCTAAGAAAAGCTAACCACCTAGCTTGCCTTGCATTTAGATTTGGTTGATCCAACAAGTATTTTAAGCCTTTCTTATCTGTCATTAATGAAAACTTCCTACCAATCAGGTGATGGCGCCACATCTTTAAAGCATGTATCACGGCTGCCAACTCTAAATCATAGGTTGTGTAGTTCTTTTCGTGAATTTTTAGCTTCCTTGACTCATACACTATTACATGACCTTCATGTGTTAAGACTCTGCCAAGCCCATCGTTGCATGCATCAGTGCATACATCGAAGTCCTTGTTTGGATATGCAATTTTTAATCTAGGTGTTGTTATTAATAGTTCTTTCAATTTCTTAAAACTCTCTTCACACTTTTGATCCCAAACGAATTTATTTCCCTTTTTCTACAAAGAGGTTATGGGATTTGCAATTCTTGAAAATCCTTCAATAAATTTTCTATAGTAACCTGTGATTCCCATTAATGACCGTACATCAGTTACGTCTTTAGGGACATGCCACTCATTAATTGCTCTTATTGTATCTGGGTTAACTAAGATCCCATACTTAGATATTACGTGACCTAAGTATTGTATTTTATCTTTGAAAAAGTTACATTCACTGAATTTAGCGTATAGTTGATGTTCTCTTAAAACTTGCAGAATTATCCTTAAATGTTCACCGTGGTCTTCTTTAGTCTTAGAATAAATTAAGATATCATCAATGAAAAAAATTACAAACTTATCTAGATACTTATGTAGAACATTATTCATTAAACACATGAAGATTGCTGGAGCATTAGTTAGCCCAAATGGCATAACTACGAACTCGTAATGCCCATAACAGGTTCTAAAAGCAGTTTTGAAAATGTCTTCGTATTTTATCTTAACTTGATGATATCCATATCTCAAATCTATTTTAGAAAATATCGTCGCTCCGCGTACTTGATTAAATAGATCATCTATGCGGGGCAGGGGATACTTGTTTTTAATAGTCATTTTATTTCATTGACGGTAGTATATGCATAAACGCAAGGTACCGTCCTTTTTAACAAAGATGATAGGTGCTACCCAAGGAGACACACTTAGCCTTATGTAATTTTTATCAATTAGTTCCTTTAGCTACGATTTAAGTTCATTAAATTCCAGGATGTTCATTCTGTAAGGAGTCTTTGAGTTTGGTATCGCTCCCGACACTAGCTCAATGGTGTAATCTAATTCCTTTTTCGGAGGTAGTCTTGGAATTTCTTTCCTGAAATACATTAGAAAAGTCCTTTAGAATTGGTATGTCTTCCAGTTTTAACTTATCTTCCTTAATTATATGTTCGTCATTAATTACATTTACAACAAACATTTTACACCCTTTTCTTACATCATTTTTCACTTGCAAAGTAGAAATCAGCCTAACAGAAGTTTTTTTAGGGATTCCTTTTACTGTTTATGTTTCTCCTTTATTATTTAAACATGGAAAAGTCTTTTCAAAACAATTCAACATTACTCTATGATTTTTCAACCAATCCATTCCTATTAAGATGTCATAAGACCCTAACGGTAATACATTTAATTTAACTTGCGTCTTTAACTGACTCATAAGCAAATCACAACTTTCAACAAATTCTACTACTTTTCCTTTGGTTCCTGTAGCTAACTGAACCAGCCATGATTTATCAAACTTTTCTACTTTCAACTTACAACTTTTTACTAAATCAGGTGATATATAACTCAAACTTGCACCTGGATCAATTAAAATAGAAATAGGTCTGTTTTGTAGCATAACTTCAATCTCGACCATTGAAGTTTGATGGTCTGCATGTCGGTTTTCTAGTGCTGCGTTGATCTTGGGCATCTCCCTTGCTAATTCACCAACTGTTGGTTTTTCCTGCACTGTATGAATGTTGCTGACTGTTCTTCTCCTGTTTGGACAGTTATTTCTAGTATGTGGTCCTTGAAAGTCAAGGCATTTTAAAGGTGGTATTTGTTCATTATTTCTGGCATTTTATTATTATTATTATTATTATTATTAGACATGTTTCTTGCAGCTGTGATATTCTGTGGTGCATTACTTCTGTAATTATTGCCATGAAAATTTATGTTAGTAAAATTCCTCTTGTTACTTCCAGAATTATTATTAAAATTAAAATTTTTCTTTTTATGCTCAAAGTTACTGGGTTTATTATTCCTCCAGCTAGATACACCTTCTCTTTTCCTGTTCTGTTCATAACAGAAGTTGGCCTTTCTCATGGCTTCTTCAAGAGTTGTAGGGTTGTCATACTCAATTCTGTCCTTTATATTGAAGGGTAAACAACTCAGAAAACTTTGTACTTTAGGTTTCTCGTCCACTATGTAAGGCACACACCTTAGCAGACTTAGAAATTTACTGCTTAACTCTTTCATACACATAGAACCTAATTTTAAATCATAAAATTATTTTGCTTTTTCTTCGTAATACTGTTCAGACATAAACTTTTTCTTAAAGTATTTCTTAAATGCACTCCAAGTTACACTCTTTTCTTTAATGTTTTTTACTCTTTTAATATCCTGCCACCAAATATCTGCCTTCCTAGTCAGATTGTAAATGGCCATCTTAGCTTTTAACTAATCTGAATAATCATATATTTGGAAGTATTTCTTCATACTAGACAGCCATGCTTCGGCTGCCTCTTCCTTTTCATTTTCACCGTTAAACGTCTGGGGTTTTATCTTCTTGAATTCCCCTGAAATATGTTCATAAGGTTTGTACTTTCTTTTCTTAACACTACAGTCACTATCACTGATGTCTCAATCATACTTATGCTTTCTTCTGTATGTTTTATCATTAGATTCGTAAGAAGAGTCACTTTCAGTTTTACAGTATTTCACTTTCTTACCTCTGTGTTGATAGGACATGGTTCCAGACTCAGATTTTATTTATGTTCTCTTATCATTTTCATCATTATGATATTTATCCAGTAAAATCTGGTTTAGCTCTTCTTGTGCCCTTAAAATCCTTTCATTTTCTTCCTTCACAGTTTTTATCTCAGCTTTTAAATATTTAACTGTACGTAAAGTTCAGATGATTGATCATTTAATTCTACATAATTTTATTCATTAACCTATTCATGTTCATTATTATTACGTTCACTATTATGAGATCTGTCCTTTGCAAATTCTTCCGGTACTTCCATACCTGCAAATTAAATATCAAACTGTTCTATACAAAAGCAAAATAAAACAAAAATAGTAAACTGTGTTTTCTGTTTTCATTTTCTGTTGCGCGCGTTGAGCCATATTCAGGCCTAGAGTTTGAACTCGCGCTCTGATACCACATGTAACATCCCCAAATTTCATCAAAATTTAAATTTTTTCTAAGCGGTCTATTCACCATTAAATGTTATGCGGAAATATAAAGTGTAAGTTCAACATCTGTAATTACTGCTTACTTGTATTAATAATTGCGACATTTAAATCATCTCAGAAATGATCTTTAATTAATTTAATTGTCTTAATAACAATTAAATAGTTAGGCATACCTATGTCGATAATTATATTCATACGGTTCAGATTTATAATCATCCTTTCTGCGGAAACATCAATAACTAAAGGACTTGGCGATGTTATCTCTATAAAATAAATTTGTCATCTATTTCTTTAACATTAAGGTATGGTAGTATAACTATGAACCGTTTGTACATTTACGAGGAATTTATGAACTCAGTCATATCTTTGTTGCGATCTATTGATCTTTTGGTTAATACTTACAATGTTTCCTATGTGTTGATAACATTCAGTTAATAATTTTTGTCATACGTATTTGATATTTATCTTACCATATTTATGTCTAAAACGAACAATCTTTGCGTTATAGTTTGTAATTACCTTATTTTGTTGACAAGTGGACACTGGTACTTATATGAGGCTTACTTATCTTTAAGCTAACACATAATACAATTTAAAATTTTCAGGTTACAGGTTTGGTTCCAACCTAGCGAGGTTTTTATAAATAATTCTTATGTATTTCTTTATGACAAGGCTATACCATGCTTAATTGTTTTTATGGTTCGATGAGTTAGGGTGGATAACTCCTAACCAAGCTCTATGTTTAAGATATTTAAAATTCCTAGACTATGCAATGGTGGTGACTTATATTTCAAACGACTGTCATGGTTATCGATTACATTGAGCATTTTCGAGCACCAATTATAGACTTAAGCAAAGGTGATGGCTCGTATCAAACTAATGATATGGTTGTAAAATATGATGAGCAATTGTGATCACCAACTATAAACTTGTGGGTTTGGATTTACAGTTGGTGGATGACAGGTCCAACAATTAATGCAATCACGTGAAGGAACTTATTACTGTCTCGGTTTAATAAAACCCTATTGCTATGCTTCGGGGTTTGGTCTTTGGTTATTGTTGTTTTGCTCCTGCACTGTGATGGAAGGCTGAGATTTTCTCGTCCGCCATGGTGGTTTGAACAACCACTGTACCACTCGCTTAGATGGTTAGAAAACTGTAAGTGTTGGTCATATGAATTTATGGTGTTTCCATCGTGCTTTGGGGTTCTAATGACTGGTTCGCTTCTTGGCTCGGGTTCGAAACCTGCGAGATAAATTTTAAATCAATACACTAAATGTTTATATGTTACAGTTTATGAGTTGGCTTCTATGTTCATTATTTAACCTAGTTTCAGATGTAATGGCAGGTTCAGTAATCACGGCTCTTGGTGATAGCAATGTGAAGGAAGTAGACAGACCCCAGTGGTTGTGAGACCACGGTAAGCCTCGGTCCATTCCAGATGTTCCTCTGTCAACATAGTGTTGGGTTATTTGTTCTTTTGTTGCTCTACTCAGTGTATACTTGTTTGTTGAAAGAGCCATGTGATCGCTCAAGGCAGCATTTCTGTGGTAGATAAGATTTATGGGCATAAGTTGGGTTAGGGTTTCGACTATCAAAGTTATAAGGATAGTTTCGTTTCATAGTTTACTCAGATGGAGAATCCCTTGGTCTCACCGAGCAGTATTATTGCGATTGTAAAGTTTATTTAAGGAAAATAACAAAGGATTCGACTGTCTCGATACTAAAATTTAACGTTTTTCTGTGTGGATATGTTTGTATTTTGCTCTCGGCTTCCTGTTAGTTTGTCTTTATGTATTCGAATGATATATTTTGGTTTGGGGTCTAAACCCGAACTCGTAGATTCGTTTGTTAAAACAAAATGTGTCAAAGTTTAAAAGATTATATACCTACAGGGTTATCGATAACCCTGTCATGATATTAGCTTTTCTTTTGTAATTTTTATGTTGTAAAAACTCTGCTTGGACGTGCCCTCTGTTGAGGCTCGAACACGTGGCCTTTAAATTAACGCTTCTATTATTCATCCTGTGTGATGAAAAAGAGATACGATATAAAGGATGCCATCGATCTTAACCTTAGTTGCATTCTATGTTGCTATTAATACTTCGAAGCTATTAGAAGTTGATTGTGTTTCTTTAGTTTATACAGATATCGTGATTTACTGTATTTAATTTGATAAATTGAAAACGTATTGAACCAATGTTCATACTAAGAATTTTGGATAAACCCTTACGGCCTGTGGTCGAGTTCACCGATTCTATTACCTATTACAGTGCTATTTTAACTTGTACCGGTGATATTAATTCTGGGAATTGAATTGTATTGAAGCTACAGTTTTATGATTTATTTTTTAAAGATTATGTATGTTCCAGGGTTTGACCTTAGATACATCCGGTGCGAATGTATATAGTTTGTTTATATGGATTAAGGGCGCCGAACCCCACTGTACATTTAAATGGTTTGATAATTTCATGGGTTTATGTAACCCGATATCTTTGAACTCGGGATGAGCCCTTATGGGTCTCGAAACTCTCTGCATGAGTTTGCAAAGTTCCCACTACTTATAATGTTTGTAAAAAAAAGATGAAGAGTTGTTTATTTACAAGGTTCTGTAATCTACAGTATGTTTTTAGTACAGTGATTCGATACGTAGTAATAGTAGATGTTTATGGGGTTTGACCCTTGGCATATTCGACATGCTCATTTGTATAAAGCATTTGATTAGCATCAATGATTTTTATAGTATAATTCTTTCAATGAATTAAATGCACAGATGGGTGTATTTTCTAGTACTCAGTATTCATTGATATTTCTATACAATACTTTGTTTATAATAAACTAATCCTGAAAGGATTCGACCTTGTGAAACCCTGTATTATATCTGTTTGATTTACAAAATTTGTTTATTGATCTAGGTTTTAATAGTATGAAAATGGTAAGCTTCAGATCTAAATACTCAGTTTACATTGGAAGTTTAAACTAGGGTTCTCTGATGTTATTCATGAATTTAAATATGAAACTTTGTTTACATGATAAATAATAACTGTATAAATTCTATTGTTTGTATTTGTATTATTATGCAAAATCCTAAATGATGTCTGATATTTAGTTATTAAATAAACAAGTGTATACATGGTGATTGTATAAGTACCAAATGCTTCAGTATTTTAAGATACTTTCTTCCTTTCAGTTTTACTTGGTTTATATAGAAAAATACTATTAAATATAAACAGAAATAGTCTCTGGAAATGCTATTGATCTACATACTACAGTAAGAAATTTATAAAACATCATTGCGCAGTATGAAAATAGAAGACATTTATTTATCTTCTCATTTTAGAGATCATATCTAATCTACATTAATTAAACTCTTCCTGTACTAGAGTACATTGCTTATGGTGAAAGGAAAAATACAAGAAGACATTCATTCATTCATCTCTATCATCTATACATTCATTTTGTTGGTTGTGGAGCCAGATCTTCCAGTCTCATAGATGATATTGTCTTAGTCGTGCACCTCGGAGGACTATACACCCATTCTTCATTTTTAGGGGTTCGGGGCAACGCCCCCAAGTCACGGGGGTGTGGGGGTAGCGCCCCTGAGAAATGGTGGATCGGGGGCAACGCCGACAAGAAAAAATTTTGGGGTTGTTTTCGCCAGTTGTTTTGCGGGCCCATGGTTTTGGGTATCCCGTGGTATTTTCCCATTGTATTTCCCCTATAAAAGAAAGACATTGTAATACGGCTAGGGCAATGATGTATTAGGTTTTATGCATTGTAAAGATCTCTAATATCATGAGAGAGATTGTGAGACAGTGAAGAGGAAGTGCAGCGGCTATGTTGCAGGTTGTATCCCTTCACCTTGCTGAACGGTAATAATAATAAGGACTAGAAAACTTCAGTGTAGACGTAGCCCAAGTAGGGTGAACCACGATATATCTGTGTCTCTCTTGTAATGTGTATGTGTGATTATATTTGCATTTATGTTTATTGTTATTGCTCTGCGCTCCTATTTTTCTAACAATTGGTATCAGAGCCAAAGGTCTATTTGGCTGTTAAACCCGTAGGAAGCTAGGGTTTCTGGTTCGAGTGGGAGCAATGGCGGAAGAAGAAAAGTTTAAGGTCAAGAAGTTTAACGGCCAAAACTTCCAGTTATGGAAGATGCAAATGGAGGACTATCTGTACTAGGAGGATCTATTTCTACCATTGGGAGGAAGTGCAAAGCAGCCAGTGGCCATGAAGGACGAAGAATGGGTGGTTCTTGACAGAAAGGCTCTGAGAACAATACGGCTGAGCCTGGCTTCGTCGGTGGCTTTCAATATCTCAAAAGAAACAACAACGGAGGGTTTGATGAGTGCACTGGGTAAGCTGTATGAAAAACCCTCGGCCTCCAATAAGGTATTTCTAAGAAGCATTTATTTAATATGAAGATGTATGAAGGTGGATCTATTACTGATCATTTAAATGAGTTTAATACGGTTACAAATCAGCTAAGTTTTGTAAGTGTGAACTTTGATGATGAGGTTAGGGCTCTTATAATCTTGTGTTCATTGCCAGAAAGCTGGAATAGCTTGGTCATGGTTGTAAGTAACTCTGTCTTTGGTTCAAACACCTTGAAATTTGATGATGTTATTGGTATTATTCTTAGCGAGGAAATGCGAAGAAAAAGCACAGATGAGACATCAGGTAATGCGTTGACCATGGAGAGCAGGGGAAGACAAAGGAGAGAGGAAAGAGCCAAGGTAATCGTGGCAAGTCTAAAACGGGCAGATCCAAGTCCAGAATGGGAAAAATAGAGTGTTGGAACTGTGGAAAGAAAGGACATCTGAAGAAAGACTGCAGATCTCTAAAGAAGAAAGGAGATGCATAGAAGGAAACTACCCAGGAAGCAAATGTAGCAGGTGATGTGTTACAAGATGCTTTGATTCTTGCATTAGATAATACTAGTGATTATTGGGTAGTAAACTCAGGATCTTCATGTCATGCTACACCCCATAGGAAATACTTTCATGAGTATGTTCCTGGCGATTTTGGACATGTTTTATTGGGTGATTATGGGCCATGTAAAATTGTTGGAATGGGTAAGCTATGAATAAAAGTTAAGAATGGAACTGATTGGTTGTTGAAAGATGTTAGGCATATTCCTACTATGAAAATAAATCTGATCTCAACAGGCCAGTTGGGAGATGGCGGCTATCTATCTACATTTGGAGAAAAGTGGTGGAAGATCACTAAAGGATCAATGGTGATAGCAAAAGGAGACAGGATAGGTATGTTGTATTTATGTCCTCATAATACTGACCATTCTATCTCTTTAGATTCCACAGGAACAGATACAACATTGTGGCATCATAGACTTGGCCACATGAGTGAGAAGGGGATGCAGATTCTCCACTCAAGGAAATTGCTGCCAGATTTGAAGCAGGTAAGTTTGGAATTATCTGAAAACTGTGTTTATGGAAAACAAAAGAGAGTCAGATTTTTCAGGGTTGGGAAACAGAAGAAGATTGAAAAGTTAGAGCTAGTGCATACAGATGTATGGGGACCGGCTCAGGTACAATCTCTTGGTGGCTCTCATTATTATGTTACATTTATTGATGATGCAACTAGGAAAACTTGGGTTTATTGCATTAGACAGAAATTTGATGTGTTTGCTACTTTTAAGAAGTGGAAAGCTTTGGTTGAGAATGAGACAGGGAAAAGGTTGAAGTGTCTCAGATCTGATAATGGAGGTGAGTACTGCGGCAAGGAGTTTGATAGTTACTGTTCATACCATGGGATTCGTAGAGAGAAGACGGTCCCAGGAACACCACAAGAAAATGGTGTGTCAGAAAGGATGAATAGAACGATCATGGAGTGTACAAGGTGTATGAGACTGCATGCAGGGTTGCCCTTACAGTTTTGGGCGGATGCTGTAAATACTGTTGTTTATTTAATAAACAGAGGACCTTCAAGTGCTTTGGATGGTGGTATTCCAGAGGAGGCATGGACAGATAAAAAAGTAAACTACTCATTTCTGAGAACGTTTGGTTGTGGAGCATTTGTCCATATTGATAAAGAAAATAGAACAAAGCTTGAAGCTAAATCCAAGAAATGTACCTTTATTGGATATGGGGTTGATGATTTTGGTTATCGTTTATGGGATTATGAAAATCACAAAATCATTAGAAGTAGAGATGTCATATTCAATGAAAAGGTCATGTATAAAGATCAGTTGCAGGGAAAGAAACAGGAAAAGGAAACCACAGAGTACACAGTACTTGATGAAATTCAAGAAAATGAAGTTCCAGAGGTGCCAGAAAATCAAGAACAACAGCAAGTACCTGAAACTCCTGCAACTACAAGAAGATCTACCAGGTTAAGTAGACTCCCTGAATGATACTCTCCTTCAATGTATTATTTGTTGATGACTGATGTTGGTGAACCAGAATATTATGAAGAAGCAATGCAGGTGGAAACTAGAAAGAAGTGGGAGTAAGGCATGAATGAGAAGATGGACTCATTGGTAGGAAACCAGACTTGGGATTTGGTTCAGTTGCCTGCTGGTAAAAGAGCATTGTAGAACAAATGGATTTACAGGTTGAAGGAAGAAGAAGGAGGTAAGAAGTGGTACAAGGCCAGACTTGTTGTAAAGGGTTTTGCACAGAAGAAAGGTATAAATTTTGATGAAATATTTTCTCCTGTTGTTAAGATGACTTCAATTAGGACTATTTTAAGTCTAGTGATGGTAGAAGATTTGCATCTTGAACAGTTAGATGTAAAAACAACCTTTCTCCATGGGGATTTGGAGGAAGAGATATATATGCAGCAGCCACAAGGGTATGAGGTCAAAGGGAAGGACGATTTGGTATGCAGGTTGAAAAAGAGTTTGTATGGCTTGAAGCAAGCTCCAAGGTAGTGGTATTTAAAATTTGACAGGTTTATGACAGAACAAAGTTATAGTAGATGTCATTTTGACCACTGTGTTTATTTCAAGAAGCTAGACAATGAAAGATATATTATCTTGTTATTGTATGTGGATGACATGCTTGTTGCAGGGTCTAACATGCAGGATATAAATGTATTGAAAAGGAAGCTAGCAAATTCATTTGCAATGAATGATTTGGGTGCTGCAAAGCAAATCCTTGGTATGAGAATAACGAGAGACAGGAAAAATCACAAATTGACATTGTCTCAGAGTGAGTACATACAAAAGGTGTTGGAGAGGTTCAGAATGCAGAATGCAAAACCAGTTAGTACACCTTTGGCCAGCCATTTCAGTATAAGTAAGGGAATGTGTCCCAAGACACAGGAAGAGACAGATTACATGTCCAAGATTCCCTATCAATCAGCAGTTGGCAGTTTGATGTATGCCATGGTGTGCACAAGACCAGATATTGCACATGCAATGGGAGTTGTGAGCAGATATAAGAACAATCCAGGTAAAGAACATTAGAGGGCAGTACAGTGGATTCTCAGGTATTTGAGAGGTACAACCACTCAGTCATTATGTTTTGGAGGTTTAGACACCGTTCTACAGGGATATGTTGATGCAGATATGGCAGGTGATAAGGATAGCAAGAGGAGAACCACAGGGTATGTGTTTACTGTAGGTGGAATAGCAGTAAGCTGGATTTCGAAACTATAGAAGGTTGTTACACTTTCAACAACGGAAGCAGAGTATGTTACTATTACAGAGGCTAGTAAAGAGATGATTTGGTTGTAGAGGTTTATTGAGGAAGTGGGTAAGAAGCAGAAGGATAGCATGTTATACATTGACAACTAGAGTGCCATTCATCTTGCAAAGAACTCAGCATTCCATTCGAGGACTAAACATATACAGCTCAAGTACCATTTCATACGCTCTGTTCTGGAAGATGAACTGTTGAAGCTGGAAAAGATACATACTAGCCAGAATCCTATAGACATGTTCACAAAGGTAGTGACCATAGAGAAACTGAGTTTTTGCTCGGTTTCAATCGTCCTTCTCGCATGAAGTTGAAGAGGAGAAATTTGCCAAGTCCAAGTCCAAGAAGTGCAGCATCGGTGGAGTTGTTGTGATCAGTCTCCAAGTGGGAGATTGCTAGTTGTGGAGCTAGATCTTCTAGTCTCATAGATGATATTGTCTTAGCTGTGCACCTCGGAGGACTGTACACCTATTCTACATTTTTAGGGGTTCGAGGTTTGGGGGTAGAGCCCCTGCGAACGGGGGTTCGAGGGAAGCGCCCCCGAGAAAATTTTTGGGGTTGTTTTCGCCAACTGTTTTGCGGGCCCATGGTTTCGAGTATCCCATGGTATTTTCCCATTGTATTTCCCCTATAAAAGAAAGACATTGTAATACGGCTAGGGCAATGATGTATTAGGTTTTATGCATTGTAAAGATCTCTAAGATCAGGAGAGAGACTGTGAGACAGTGAAGAGAAAGTGCAGCGGCTGTGCTGCAGGTTGTATCCCTTCACCTCGCTGGATGGTAATAATAATAATGACTAGCAAACTTTGGTGTATACATAGCCCAAGTTGGGTGAACCACGATATATCTGTGTCTCTCTTGTAATGTGTATGTGTGATTATATTTGCATTTTTGTTCATTGTTATTGCTCTACGATCCTGTTTTTCTAACACATTTGATTCATAGAAATAAATTATTAGTTCAGAAAATCAGACATTTAAAATAGCTAACTGATATCTAAGAAACATTGGAAACTTTGACAACATATCTATACAATTTGTAGAATAAGAATTTAACAACCTTAAATAATTAACACAGATGACAAGTAGAACCTGATAACTTGATAGGGTGGACAAACACCCAAAGAGGCCTGTTCCTCCCAACCTTCTCCAAAAAAGTAGCCAAGCTTACTTACTCTTTGGACTCCCGAGCCTATTCACTGAACCACTAGGACGAAGTCTCTATGTAGAAGCAAGGCACTTAGGTTGTACTTCAGTAATCAATGGAGACTTGCATACATATCTCACATATGTACTTCAGTAATCAATGGGGACTTGCATACGTATCACTAACATTACACTAAGCAAAAAACCTCTGCACTCAGCAGGAATAAGACAGTCTTACTATGCAACTCAAAACATAGCTTCCCCTCATCGAATCTCTTGTGTGCTCATTTCAGCAAAAACACAAGGAATAATTTCCATCTCCTGTGAGAATGTGTGACCCTTTGCTCAAATTCAATGGCTATAAAAAGATTGTCTGGGTCTTTTGGTGGTCAGTTTTGCATTCAATGAGCCATCAGCTCCAGTTCCACATCCTTGGGAACATGACCACAATTTAAGGGAGGTTGTCCCATAACAACAGCTAGTTACTGAGTTCAGATGCTTCCACTTGTCCATTGCCTTCTATCCCAGATTCCATTCCTCCTAGTGGGTCAGTGAACACTCTTTCAATAGTCTCTCTGGCTGAGTGTCTCCTATTTTATTTTATTAATTAAAAATATTATTCATTTACAATCATCCTTGACACGTGGTCAAATATAAAACTTTACAATAAAATTTTAAAGTAATGTTTTTCCACAAACATAAAATGTCTTAAGTACTAGGTAGGTTACAAACACATACAACACATACTTGGGAACATATGTCGTAGTATCCCGACCAACCAAATGGGTGAAAATCCAAGGCAATTCATTATATGGGTCCATCATACGACCGACTGCAATTTGGAAAGGGATAAAAGAACTCATTAATCGCTATGCAAAATATTCTTTTAAGAGGTTCAATCTTGCGAGCATTGAGATTCCAAAAATGTGTCAACTTCAAGAAGTTCCAAAACTCTATTTGGGTCTAGAAGACACAACAACCTCCTGAGTGTGGTTGGGGTAAGAGGCACTATAGTTATTCCTCCTTTCATTTGTATGATTCTATGTTTAGCATAAAACCTCATACTACACCACCATACTAATTCCTTAAAGTAAAAAGGATCTGGCATAAAGCCAACTTTAGCCATCCCTATATATCATGCTTTACTCCTCTTATCTTTTCCTATGATAGCCTTGAATACTATTTGTATGCCTTTTTCCAATGCAATTATTTATGTTCTCAAGCCAACACATTTACGATGTCTCCACAAAAAGGCCCAGACTTCTTTATGCTCACATATTTTTTTCCTGCCATAGCTCTTAAGGATTCTAAAATATGACCAAATTCCATGCAACGACCCTCATTATCAATCTCTTGGAGTATGTGTGTTTGATACTCAATAATTTATGGTATGAGGCAAGTTTCAATGTCCATAAAGAGATTCAACAATCTCCACTGCCATTGAACCAAATTTTAAATGAGAATGCCACATGTAGGTCCACCATCAACATCTGCATGAGTTCTTGGCATACATAGGGAAGCAAACCATTGGGAAGGGATTCAATGTCTACACCCAAAGATTGATGCGAAAGAAGAAAGCTTGAGAATATAGTTGAAAGGTTAAGTAAGCACCTTTTG
The DNA here is from genome assembly GCA_027924585.1 of Larix kaempferi. Lineage (NCBI taxonomy): Eukaryota > Viridiplantae > Streptophyta > Pinopsida > Pinales > Pinaceae > Larix > Larix kaempferi. The sequence goes on from BSBM01000519.1 coordinate 19,288,589, forward strand.
CATTGACATGTAGAGAAGAATGCGAAGGCCTAAGGTCATGACATTTGGATAATGACTTCCACATCCACAATAGGATGGGATGAAAAATGCAGCGGCAATGATAGGGAAAAGGTTCAATATTGGATTTCTCAACATTGGATAAATTAATTCCACATCCACAACATTGTGGCCAAAGGAAAGGCTAGGCAACTTTGTCTGCATTCGCAAGCATAAATTATGTAGAATGTAGAAGACCAAGGTAATGAGAAAGATGAGGGTTGTTCTTCACATATACAACAAAAATGAATGCAAAGGGATCGAACCGATGTGTCATTCAATTTATTATTGGTTATGAACACGATGAGGAAAGGTAGGACTTGGGACAACCTATTCTATATTTGGGAGGGTGTAGTGTGCCTAAGTTCAACTCTAATAAATGTGATAAACCACCTAATATTATAGATTCCCAAAGAAAGAATGTCAATGTATTAAAATTTTTGAACAAGAGTTATTAGTCAAAGATTGATACCTCGTTCTCCATCCAGATTACAAAGTCAGTCCACTTTTTTCTTTGTAATTTTTTTTTTCAAATGGTGTTGGATGTCGTCCATGTTTCTCCTCCTGTAAAACACATGACACATGGACTAGTTAAACTAATTATTATGCAATCATTTACTTTTTTCTAGGAATTAAAAATAATATCATTTCACAAATTAAATATACTTACAAAAGTACATATCAAGGCCTGTAGACCTTTATGGTCGTTGTGATGCGTGGCACGAAGTTTGGAAAGCCTAGCCTTTGAGGCCTTGTACTAAAACATATACCAAATAAATTTAAGTATGCACAAATAAAGAATAAAAATCATTTTTAATAATTTTGATATATTGTTATGAGCAAATTTAATTACCTAGGTACTCTCCTCTCCGGACTTCCTCCATGCATTCGACTTCTCATATGTTTTTACAATTTATTTCCATACTTTAAGACTTACATCAATTGGCCTTTTTTAGCCTTTGCTTGGGCATGATTTTTTTATCTTCTTTGTTTGGTTGCACCGGAATCGCTTGCAATTTTGAGACATTTGTTTTTTTGTCTTCTGTATAGACCAACCTGTGCCAAATTCAGTCTCCATGTCATGGATGACTGCTTTCTGCAGGTGCATCAGTGTATTTCAGAATGACAAATGTAGATGGTTATTGAACCGTTGAAGGCATGATTCCTTCAACCCGTTCACAAAATATTTTCTAGTATGCGAAACTTTAGGCATCATAATCATGTAATCTCTAGTATGGGAAAATTTATCTGGTTTTGGAAAGACTATATATTGTATAGGGTAGGTTTTAGTGGTAATAAATTTACCTATTATCTACAAGAGCACTAACGTGAAGACCTTGAGCATGGTGATATGATTTATTTGGAGGAATTGGAGCTTAATGTGATGTCATGATTGATGGATTTTGGAGAGATGCCTTTCTTGGGAACGTGATGTGATGACGTACTTGGATGTTCACTTCTGTGATACGAATGATGAAGTGGCCAACTTTGGTTGGAATTGACTTCTTATAGCTAGGTGGAGTTTATTGGGATGAAATTTCCTTCTTGTTGTTTTGAAGGCCGAATATTTCAGTTGGTGAACCAAGGAGTGGTTGTTTAATGGTGAAACCCTTGTGTGATTGAGATGAGAACTTGCACATGTGAAGAATTTGATGGGTTGAAACTTAGTTGATCTTGTGATCATAAGAGTGTGGTCTCACATATGATAGGTACTAAAGCTACTTCATTGATGGCAAGTGTAGCTAGTGTTTTCACACTAGCCTGTGCAAATGAGCACCTACTAAGGATTGTGGAACCCTTAGTAGCAAATTCAAATATGGATAAAAAATAGACAAATGAAAACTGATATGTGTGAGTGAAAATAACAACAGAAAATAAATCTAACAAACCACTGCAGTAAAAGAACTAATAGATCAGAACCCATGAAATATGTTTTATATTTTATTACAAACAAGGGTTTACAAATATGGTTACCTCAGAAGACAAGGTGATGGGGGCTCTTGTAGCAATACAAAGAGTAGCGCGCCGGGTCTCCTGAGTTCCTTGCTCTTCTCCAAATGCTCAATGGATGACCAAGATTCAACTAGGTGGGCACAAAAGCTCAAAAGGGTAGGCTAGAGTGCTGTAGGAAATTTGGAAGCATAACGGTATGAAGAGTGATCATGGATGAAATGAGAGGCCTCCATCACCTTTATATAGCAATTTTGGGTGGTGGAGTGTTGGCCCATGGTTTTGGGCAACCAATAGTATTGGCCAGTGGTATTTGATAGTTTTCCTCTTTTTTTTTTTTCTTTTTTTTGACTTTTTCCCCTTTTTCTTTTATTTTTGGGGATTTTTGGACCCTTTTGTGGGTTTTTAACCTTTTTGAAGGAATTTAGTTATTTTTTGAGGGAAATAATGATTTTTTTCCCATTTGGTTACCAATTTAGGGTTTTGGAGGCCAAAAATGTAGGAAAAGTGGACAAATGGGTTATGTGACTAGGGAGATGAGCTAGTGAACAATTTTTTGGTGTTAACAGATTGCCCCCTGATGTGTGAGGGTAGGAGCTAATCATATCGCCAATAGACATCATAAGGTCTGATGTTTTACAGGGGAGTGAGCATTGTGATGGCGAAGAGCAGAAACTGATTGGAGACCAGAACACGTGCTCCATACAAACTACAAAGGCTAAAACTAAAAATACATGACCTCAATAATGAATGAGGAATAATATCAAATATATGGACGAGGTGGGCATACCCATGCTCGTATCAAGATATACAAATAATAATGAGGCTCATTTGGGGACCTGATCAATACATAGAGAATTGATGTGTACATCATAATGGTCCAGAGGGGACACAAATATGGGACATACTCATGGTCCAACCATGACTGATATGAATGATCGATACATGGAAACGATGGCATTCATCCTGGATGCAGTACCACAACAACTGATGCTTTGCTAGATCTAAAGGTGTCCAACAACTGTATGGTATCAATGATTGAGAGTCGAAATTTCAAAGGTACACTGAACTGCATATGAACTCGATACTATAGGAAGCATATAACTCAATGGCTTCCAGATACTATCTCCAATGCAACCCAGATAGTCGTGGGAACATACAATTGGGGGGTTCCAAATAGACTCACCAATGTGCTAGAGTCAAGGGACATCCGTGGTCTTCGACCAAAAAATGAAGGAACCAAAACCCTGTACAAATCTCAATGGTGCAATGATCGAGTTGAAGTTGAGCACATGAGAAACAACCAGTCTAAGAGTCACTAAGGACTCCTCTCAGATGGTCTGTAGGCACTCACCACTAATGGAGATGATTCCAAGATACAGGGACCTCTTTGTCTATCCTATGGAATAGACATGGTGGCGTCAATAGAGGGAGACCTACCACTACCAAGGCAATGTTGTTTCCTTGATAGGAGCACGAGGTGTACAACCAAGATGTGCTGGTAGTGGATGTGTAACTGACACACTGTGGGGGGGAATACATGGGTCGAGGAGTGATGGGAATCAAACTTCCTTTGTTCAAAGTATGACAACAAGGCTGACCTAGCAGCATATGAAACTGACCTCGGGAAAGGGGATCATAACTTATGGGACTAGGGACTGTGACTGCAATGGGGGAGACTCAAGGGGGAATTGATGAGTGATATCAGGAGACTCCAAGGGTTACACATCGTAGAATACTCTGAAAAAAGGAAACCAAGATGGGGGGCTTCCATAATGGTGAGATGAGATGTGATCTGTCGTGGTGCCGAGAGGAACCATTTGGGCCTTCTTCATGGTTTAAGGAGCTCAAATAAAAAAATGGTATTATTGTGTGTATTTGTACGAGCCCAAGACATTGTATGCTCGTGGGTGATTTCACTTTTAAGGAGTCTGAAAGCGATAAGAAGACTCTGAAATGATGGAAAGGTACCATCATGTGGATTTATACGATCCTAGGACGGTGAATGCTTGTGGTCGCTTTCAATTTTAGAGAGTTTGAAATCAATACGAAGACTCCAAGGGGGTTCTTCTTTGTATGTTAGTCCCCAAGGCCCGAAAAAAACATAAAAGTATGCGATGGGGAACTCTTCTAGCCGATGTGACTAGAGTATTCCGTTTTCGTACTTAGTCTACTAGGTCCGGAAAATGGTTAAACTTATACCAAATAGACGCCCTTTCAGATACATTTAGTGAGCATGAAAGGAAGCAAGATTGCTCAATGATCTTTTCATTCTTTTAGGAGTCAGAAAAGAACTTAACAGAAACTCCCTAAGTGCATTTTTCGTAAAGGAGTTGTTCGGTCCGAAAAAGGGATAAAAGTATACCGAACATATGTAAAGCCAAGCAATGAGGAAGTGTTCAATCAGGGGACAACTATGGGAATCAAAAGAGTGTGGGGGGGGAACACTGATGGAGCCTCCTTGCAGGTAGATGTATGGTGGAAAAATAACACAATAACTGGAGTATGGAAGGAGTGGAGGACTCCTAAATAGGCCGCGATAGACAAAATTGTCATAATTGGGAAAAAAAAATTGCGGCCTGTGTGGCACGCAAATCGAGGCAGTGAGGGGCATGGACAAAATGCCCAGACATTTTTTGAGTTAGAGCGAGAAATGATCTCAAGAATCATCAAGGGCACGAAAATCTGAATTCGGCGGTGCAAACAGTGGTCATATGACCCCGAAATGGTCAAAACAAAAATTAGGTCAAAAATAGTTATAAATAGCAAATGAGCCCACCTTCACATGTCATTTTCACTGTGCAAATTGGGAGGAGTGTGGAGGGGCCTAGAAGAGGAAATTCAGATTTCTCTCAATCTATCCGATGAAATCCAGTTCCGTGACTTGCAGGTAAGCCTTTAAGTGATTTTTGATGTTTTTGATGCATTTTGACTTGGATTCGGTCCATTGGGGAGTCGTGCCAAGAAAGGCCAGGGCACCATGGTGCTAGAGCATGATTTTCGAGAGAAATAGGGTGCTTAGGGCACGGATCTGGGTCGTACAGTCATGCAGTTGGGGCGTGACTGTGTGCCTCACAACCGCACCCTAAAGCGCGGCTTTTCTTGGGAAAGGTGTGCTTTAAGTGTGACTGTGGGGCCCATAGGCACCCTAGTGGAGCACACATTTCAAGGAGAAAGGCGCGCTCTAGGGTGCACCTGGGGGGGAAAAATGCGTGCTTTGGAGTGCACCTTTTTTCCTTAGTCTGGGTATGATGGTCTGAAGGAGACCGATGTTTATTTATATGTCATTGATGGGGTTTTTTCTTTTTGGTTGACAGAATGTCGAGGGTCAGTTGGCGAGAGCGAGAGCTTGGGAGGTTGCTGGATGATATCATGGATGATGATGATGTTCAGGATACACTGGCATGGTGTGGTTTGTAGAAGTTCACCAAGGTGCCCCAATGCATTCAACAAAGTTGTTGCTGAGAAAATTGGTGGAGTTTTTGGATTCCAATGTGGGGGCATTCGTGATACAGGGGGAGCGACTAGAGATATCAATCACAGATGTGTATTTTCTGATGGGGCTCCCATGGTTGGGTATGATTTTAGACACCCAGCCGAGGAAGCCCAGTGATGTGTCGATGGAGGACTTGTTGGAGCACCATTGTTATGCCACAATATATGTGTATGACATTGCTATATTGATCTGTGACATCGAGAGTCTGGAGACTCGGGCTATAGCAACACTGGTAGTGTAGATACTGGGGTTGAAATCCCCCCACAGGATTTATGGAGGACGACTGATATTGGTTGAGCAAGCATTAGTAGGGACCTACTTCGGGTGGGGGCATATTTACCTAACTGTTGTTTGGCGAGAGCTGAACAAGGTTAGCCACACAGGAGGGGATTTTTGTTTCCCTTCATTCTTGTGCTCATTCTTCTTTGAGCGAGTGCCGACGCTGTGACCTCACCGAGTAGTGTGTGATGGTGGACTGACTGAGCTACAGATGAAACGATGGGGTGACATGATGACTCACGGAGGTGGGGGACTGGTGGGTCACTTTTTTACTCGAGAGCTATTCACACAATGGCTGCAGTTGCCAGTAATGATCGAGGAATTCCCTTATGTAGGGATGGACTACAAGGGAGATGCAAAGATACCACGACCTCCTGTCTAGGCATGGGGACCAGATGGTATGTATCTACTCACTTTTCAGTAGGATGTTGTATCTACTCGATAGCATATATGATAGCTAGAGAATTTTTATGATATTGATACTGATGACGTGTTTTTTTGTGCAGATGTGGGTCCGAAAAAGTGCTAAGGGTAAAATCGTTTGAGGTACAACCCATTGAGGGGGTTGGATAAGGGATGTCCTTTAGAATCGGTAAGGATATATTCCCCCTTGCAAAGATAGGTTTGGACAATGTAAGGGCCTCGCCACATGGGTTCCAATTTTCCTTTGCCTTGTTTTTCATGAGCTTCGTCATAAACAAGCACGAGATCTCCTTCGTCGAAGGTACGAGGGTGGACATGTTTGTCATAATTGGATTTGGAGCGATGTCTAGCAGCCTCAGTGATTTGTAAAGCTTCTTGTCGGTCTTTGTCAGCTTGTTCCAATAGAAGTAAGCGTTGCTCCAGATGTGAGGTGTCCGAGAGGATCTCAATGGCAATGTGTAGAGCGGGGATTTGACACTCAATGGGAAGGACAGAATCTACACCATGAACCAAATGAAAAGGGGTAAAACCTATGGAAGTCTTAGTGGAAGTGCAGGAAATAGAATATGGTGCTAGTTGGACGTGTGTTGTTTTACTGTTCATTGAAGAATGGTATTCAAGATCTTGTTAATAGCCTCAACCTGGCCATTCCCTTTGTTAGTACTCGAAATGTACCTCAGGTTGTAAAAAGGACATCTCAAGGTAACCACAAAACCAAGATTTAGGAAAGAGAGTTGGCTTCTTTCTTTCTAGAGAGGGATCTCTCGCTGATTGTTTATCAAGGCCAGATATATGAATAAAAATTGAGATCAGATTATTGTTTGGTTGAAACAAGGTAAGCATTCATTGGGCAATGGAGTCAAAATATAACACATATATCAAATTACAGTGCTGCTGCATAGAACTTTATAACAAAGTCAAGGTAGCCATTCAATCACAGTCAAAATGCTTTGGTCTGGTGGGAAAGAAGAAATAAAGAACAGTCCATTAACATGAACATCTAACAAGGATGAATTCAATGTTAACTTTAGTAGAAAATATTTTTATGAAGATCTGAAACAATAGACAGAGCATATAAGTGTGAGTTTTGTACTATTAAACACTTATTTCAGACATGAAGGAAAACATCGTGGAAATGATAAACAAGATACACATTCACATAAGAAAGGAAAAACGGACTGCAACATAAAAAACACATGAATCTCTTTAAAAAACTAGCTTCAACGCTATGATTTTATTAAAGGAAAGTCTCACAATACAAAGCCCAGTTCTCACGAGTTCCAACCCTTTTTTCTCTCTATTACATATGAATATATAGGAGATGATAACCTCATCCTTCCAGCTCGAAATATTCTAACCTAACCTCCAAAACAGAAAGTTGTTACACAAGTGATTACACCTATACAGACAGGTCCATCATCCTTGAAAATTAGTTACAACAGAAACAACAAGAGCTGACAAGTAGGCTTAACTGCCTTTTACATGTGTTAATGAATATTTTACTAACTAGTAACAGACCTTAGTAAATAAGCAAAAGCCTAAGTAACTAATTCTTCAAAATGCACATCTCCATGATCTTCAAAATCCTTATGCATGCATCGTTAGCTTGGCTTTTCCATATTTCTCCACAATCTTCCATTGGTCGGCAACTGGAAAATCTGAAGTGGCCACCTCCTTTAGCAGTACTCGCATCTCTACATGATCTTTGTATGAATAGTTATGTAGGTGTGCACATGCCTCTTTGAAAATCAAGACCAACTCAAACTCCTTTTCCAGTTTGTCCACAATCATTTTACCTGACAGTGGTTGGTTCATGTAAGCAAAGCTCCCATGATCTAATCTACATTCCATCAACCTGTCTTGATACCCCTTTTGTGTTAGCATGGTACCATCCTCTTCCCAAAAGAGTGGAATTCCTTTCTTGAACAATGGATCAAACATATCTCTAAAGAGCTTCACTTGGTGAGCCATAATATCTATCCTAGCCTAAATTGTATCTAACTGTTGATGTTTATTTACCACCTTCCTGGCCCAAATAATGGTAGATAACTTGTCTTTTATGCCTACTGCTTTCAATTCATCCTCAATTAACCCATTTAAAAACTCTATGGCATTTTCAGCACATTCAATGGGCTTCTTATTCAACTTTTCCTTTACTGTTGTTACATTTTGCTTGGCCAATTTAATTACAGCCTCTTTGTCCAAAACAAAGTCAAGATAGGGTCTGAATTTGTCTGCTTCAGCTATAACATCATCCCAGACTACCTGTTTCGCCTCCTGCATTGATGATTGACCTATAACCTGCTTCATCAATTCTTCATTTTTAACCTGCAACTCTTGGTATTTAGGTTCCCAAGTCTTTCTCTCTTGTTCTTCTTTTGAAACTCTGTTTTGCGATGTTTCTAGCTCTAAGTCCTTCAAACTTACCTATGCCATAGCTTGAACAATGGAGAAATCACCAGATTTAATGGAAGAAGGAACAACTATACTTTCCAATTCTTTTTCTTTCTCTTGTAGCTTCTTTTATAGATCTTTTGACTTAGCTTTAAAAACCTTCTCACTCTCTATAACAAGAGACATATCTTTTTGCCATTGCTTTTCTTTCTCTTCAAGCTTCAATAATTTGACTTTACAATTTGTTAATTCATTTTTTAGCCCCTCCTTCTTCTTCTCAAGCTTTGTCAACTCAGATGCTTCTATCAATTGGGTGGAGGGAATCTTCAGTTTCTTCTTTAGTGTTTGAATAGTATTGTCCTTCTCATCCAGTAGGTTTTGTAAGTTGGCCCTTTTATCTGCTTGGATATCAGTAGCCAACAATCATGTCTGCAGTTTTTTGATCTGTGCCTTGTGATCTTTATTCTCCACTTTTTCCTGCCTGAGTTGATTCTCAATCTTGCTCTTTCTTGACTGTAATTTGGACAATTCTAATGCAACCTTTAACAATTTGGTGTAAATAATTTCTCTAGTCTCCTTATGTATATTTATCATGTCAGGAACAGGAATATCTTCTAGTTTCATTATTACTTCAGTGGCCTTATTTTTGGTGGCTAGGGCCAAATTCAAAGTGTTCTGAGCATGGCTTCTGAGAGTGACTAGGGATACATCCTTGTTAGAGATCTGTCTAACCTTTGCATACAAATTTGCTTCCTATGAAGCTGCATCTTTATCCTCTTTATATTCATCCAACAGTTCTGATCTACTTTTTCCTTGTGTAGCAGGCTCAGTAGCTGTTTTACCAAATACATACTCCTTGATCTCGAAGGCAAGTACTTTGGACTTCACCTACTTCTTCTTACCTTTATCATTTGTCACCTGCACAATCTGCTTTTCCTGTTCTACCTTTTGTTTCTTTGGACTTCTTGTTGTGTCTTCATCTTCTATATCCATAAACTCAGGAAAGTCCCTTTTATTGTTTTTCTTAGCACAACTAGCTAAGGGTGTGACTTTTGCAAGTGCTGGAATCAAATTGTAGACATCAAACTATGGTGGAGTGACTTCTTTTACTGGGGCAGTAGAATATTCCTATACATTAACATCTTCTTGAGACTTATGTGGATATTCCAACCAATTAGCAATCTCTGCTAGACCTACAAGCTCAATGTGCTCAAAGCCCTTTCTTTTACTGTCTTGTCTTCTGTTGGAGATGATGTGATGGGGATCATAATTGATGGCAGCCTATGTTTGAAATCCCATTTCTCTTATCACACACTCAATGGTTGAAAGGGAATCTTTATTCTTAATGATGAATGGGCCTATAACCCATGGGAATGTAATGTAAGAAGCTTCCTTGTGATCGAGAAAATGTTCAATCTCTACCCTTAACTTTTGCCTGATCAATTCCAGAGGAAACACGAGTTAAGAATGCTAGTAGTACATAAGGTGGATGAACAAATCCATATACTCTGATTACTGTGCCCTGCTCCAAGAGAAACCAGTAACCTATTCTATTTTCAGGAGAAGGTTGCAACATCTCCTTCATCTATGTTAACACCCTGGGCAATCTTTTCTGATAAAAAACATTGTAAACCTCTGACATGAGGTTGTTCATGAACTTCCTGTAATCTGTGTGCATTTCCTTTGTGAGCATAATCTCAGGAAGCTACAAATTTTCTTCATTAAATGACAAGAACATCCTCAACAAATATGCTTGAAAAATGAAACTTCTGGTCTTGTGGAAGTCCACTAGCTAAGAATGGATATTCTCAGCTAGGGACTCATCAAACTTAAGGCAAGCACATTGGACTGACTGGTCAAACTCTTCAGATTCTAAAGGACGGGTGCTAAGGACGAACAAAAGACTCTTCAAGGGCTCAATGACATACATATCTGTGTCTAATCCTAAGAATTGGCTTAGCATGGTTATGACACACTTAGATTCTTCAGTGAAGAGACTGAATTTGACTAGGAAAGGTTGGTCCTGCAATGAGACACTAGGTTTTAGGCAAATCTTGGAGAAACTTTGCTTTAACTCAACTGTAGACTATCTAAAATACTGAATTAGGGATTCTTCATTGTAATATTTGGAATTCATATTGAATTCATCAGGAATTGACAGGGATTTTCTTATAACGACAGGGCTGACAGGACACAATATCTTTGAACTGGATGCGTCCATAATTACCCTCTAAGAGGAGGAGTAATTACTAGCGCACCAGTCAACGAACTCAGAGCAGTTTAGGGTTTAGTCGACTAAGAAAAATTGGAAAAAAGACCTGTAGACCTTATGCACATCTATACCCTAGTCCCTAATCAGTTTCAGTTTACCTTTTACTGCATCAATAGGTCCATTAGTCAATATAGTGTCATAGATGTCAGCATCCTTATCTTCTAACAATTCTTCTATTTTCTGGTGCTCAAAACCCATGGGTGCTACTTCTCCAAGCTCAACCATTTAATAGTTTTTTGAGAGGACAAGAGGCCTACCTGGTTCACTAATAGTTAGTTTGAGATTCGTGTCTGAGGTGGCCGCTTTGTGCATTATCGTTGTCTTTCGTTTTCCAATGCACATGAAAAACAATACCCAGATCTCTGTGCAAAAATATTTTTATATTATTTTTCTTTCCCTATCATTCTTGCATCTGTCGTAGTGAAAACAAAAATTGAACCATCGATCTTGTATGATCCATTTTAAACCATTGATCATTTTCTTTATTTAAATCCATTGTCTTCGTCCTTTGAAATGTTGTTTCCCTCACACCCTAAGTTGCGAGGTAACTGCCAACTGTAGATCTGAAACCTGTATTCATCTTGACCTTCCAAAGCCACGGTCAGTACCAAACTGTGCAATTTTGGAAACTCTATTTACCCGTGCATGTTCAAACTGCGAAACATATTCCCACCGTAGATCTATTTCTCCGTCGGATCCGAGCCGTTGAAAAATGGGGAGCCTACCAACTTTTCACCAATTTGAAAAGTTTATTTATCGGCGCAAGTCATATCAGCAAATTAGACATTCACCATATATCTATTCTGCGCTCATATCTCCACCGCTGAAAGATGAAGCCCCTAACCTCACTTCACCAATTTGGAAAGCTTTCACATCCGTGCTTGTTGAAATGGCGATATATTTGGTGACCATAGATCTGTATCCACCTGATGATCTAACGGTTGATCCAGCTTGTAAATTAACACAACTTCTTCCCTTATCAAATGCCACTTGCCAACACTTACCTCCATTGCTAAACCCACTTTCTTCATTTCCACGGGCGCCTTAAGCTTTTTCATCCACTTGGCTAAAAAATAGTGCCAACACCCTTGATGGTAGTAGGACAAGGCATATTGGTGGTCAAACTTTAGGAAGGTAGACAAATCTTTCCAAACGGTGTCTTCGAAGTGTTTTCCATGGTCAGATAAAAGTTGTTTTGGGACGCCGAATTGAGTGATGACATGGTTAAAAAAGAAACATGTGGTGGTATTGGCCTTACAGTTAATTGTAGGCATGGCCTCGACCCATTTAGTGAAATAGTTGACAGCCACAATGATGTAATTATGGCCATTCGTCAAGGGGGAGTTACACTCCATAAAATCAATGACCCACTTACAAAAAGGGCCAACAGTGATGACTGGATGGAGAGGGGTCGGAGGGGTCCTGGATTTGGGGGAAAATATCTGGCAATTCCGCAATGTTTGACCGCTGTGATGCAATTAGTGAAAAGGGTGGGCTAGATATAGCCGACGCGGATGAGATTTTGGGCAGTGGCCATTCCAGAGAAGTGGCCACCACAGGCTCCACTATGAAAATATTTTAAAACTTGTTCAACCTCGTCACGTGTGAGGCATCAGCGTAAAATGGTGTCGATGTCGTGGCGATAAAGGACATCGTCGAGGAGGAGGTATCGTGAAGCGTGATGGCAGATACAACGATGATCATCATGACCGAGGTTAGATCGAAAATTTTGCTTTCATAGGTATACCAAGAAGTCACCATACCATGGGTCATCCGATGAAATGGTGAACAAGTGGTCAGCGGGTAAGTTGGTGATGATGAGGGGCAATGCTGATGAAGATGGTAAGTCAGTAATGAGGTGTGCCAAATCAAGGGATTTGGTACTCTTTGGTGTAACAAACATTAGGCCGTATTCTTGGAGGATAATGACCCATTTAGCTACGCGACCTTGGAGGAGGTGGCCACTCAAGAGATAGACCATAGGGTTGGAGTCCGCCACGACTATAGTTTGGCTCATCAAGATGTAGTGACGAACCTTTTGAATGGAGAAAACAACGGCAAGGGCCAACTTCTCCTCATGGGGGTATTGTAATGGTGGGCCAGATAATGTATGAATCACATAATAAATGAATTGTTCTTGTCGTGTACTATCTTCTTAGTCTAACATGATGGAAACGACATATTCAGATGCCGAAACGTAAAGGATGAAATCCTTTGAGAAATCAGGAGGTGAAATTAAAGGGGCGGAAGTCAATGCTTGTTTGAGTGCTTCAAAAGATGCGTGTGCTTGTTCATCCCAAATGAAAGGAATGTGGGTTCGAAGCAGGCGAAGGAAATCATGAAATTTCATAGCATAGTCTGGAACGAAGCGACGGAGAAAGTTGTCTTTCACTTGAAGGCTTTGTAATTGGCGTAATGTGCATGGTGAAGGGAGTTCGAGAATGGCTTGGACCTTTAAAGGATCAAGAGTGATCCCGTTTTGGGAAACAATGAAACCCAACAACCAGCCTGCAGGAACACAAAATACACACTTGAGGGGGTTCAAGTGAATGTTGTACTTGTGACAATGCAAAAATATTTGTCGGAGGTCGTCCAGATGGTCAGACCATTTCTTGGATCGAGCGGTGAGGTTGTCTAGGTAGACAAGGATTATATGGACCAAGTCGTGAAAGAAAAAGGTCATGGCCCATTGAAATGTGGAACCAACATTTTTAAGACTAAATGACATGACTCGATAGGCAAAGGTGCCCCACGGGGTAGTGAAGGCAGTCTTATATTGATCTTCTTTATGAATTTGAATTTGATTGTAGCTAGAGAAACCGACCATGAAGGATAGAATCTCATGACCCGCACATGCATCAATGAGCTGATTAATGAAGGGCATAGGACATTTGTCTTTGGGACACGCTAAATTCAGATCATGAAAATCGGTACAAACGTAAATGGTGCCCTATTTTTTGTTAACCGGCATGGGATTGGACACCCATGTGGTGTAAGAAATGGGATAAATGAACCCAACTTGCTGTAATTTTTCAATTTCGGCCTTCCTTGTTGGTAGTTTGGAGGGGTTAATGGGCCTTTGCTTTTGGCGGATGGGTGGGACGTCAGGCCAAGTATCGATACAGTGCTCAACAATGGTGGTCAAGACCAGGAATCTCAGTATATGACCAAGCAAAAACATCGCGAAACTCTTGGAAGAGCTCCTTATAGACATTGACTTCGTCTGGAGTAAAGGAAGCACCTAAAGTAATGTTTTCAACTATACCAGGTGTGACAGAGATATCGAACTGAATGGTGGGTGGGATGTTAGCCATGTTACCTTCCTTGAAGGCATCGGGAGCTGGGATGGGGTTCTTAAACCAGTCCACTTGGCTATCGATGAAGTCTTTCAACTCAACTGAAAGTTGGTTAGCTGCGACAGGGGTATACTTCTCAAGAATGAAGTAGGATCGATGATGCATATCATCCCAAGGGAAGTCAGGTGCGGTTAATGCTTCAAGGATTTCTTCGTCATTGCGGAAACATTGTGTGGTAAGATCGGAAGAGGTAAAGTTGGAGGTCAGGGGAAAAGTAGGTTCGTCACTTGTGGAGATAATATAGATAGTGTTAATCTCGGCTGAGGAGGAAGATTCAGGTGGGTGAACCTCCTTGATGGTAGTAATGGATGACTCTAAAGAGGACTGGTTCAGCTCGTGGAGAACCAATCGATACTCAGGTAAGTCAGGACAATGTTATGAATAGTGTCTGTATATTCTACATATGGCGCAAGGGTGGTTGGTGCACAATGATTTGTTACATAGGTGAGGGGTGTGTTGTAGTTCGACAACCAGAATATTGGGGTCATCGTCCAATGTCTTCATGTGTTCTTGGAGGTTTGGTAATTGTGGAGAATTGTGGGTAGCATGGCCCAAGTCATCGCACAAAGAACACTTAGGGGGTGCATGGAATGTAGGGGGGGGTTTCACGGGTTTAGTTGCATGTGGTGCAGTATTAGTGTGCATGGACCTGCCCCCAGTGTTGTTGGAGGAAGATGTTGTCTCTACAATGGGTGGTGGACGATTGGAAGTGGTGATTGGTTGGACCGATTGGAGGATGACTTATGGCGTTTGAGTGGGATTAGGAGCAGGTAAGTACCACATGGGCATTCCTAGTGTTAACCCGGGGAGATTCAGTGTGGCTATCATGGGCGTACTTACTACTCCTGAGGATGGGAACAAGAATGAGATTGTGTGGATTGGTGTAGCTATGACGTGGATGGGGACTGATGGTAGGCACCGATTTTTTTGACGAAATGGTGCATAAGTCAGATATCTCAACGACTGATGGAGGAGGTGGTAAGGAATGAAAATTGGATACCATTGGAGTCTCTGGATAAAGTTCAGGGCTGACAATGGAAACCAAAAAGGTGGGTGCACCAAAAACAAGTTCTTCAACCATGGGGAGAACATTCTTGGGAGTAGCGAACATGTTCGAGTCGCAGTAACTTGGTCAATTTTGAAAAATCGTCCCTCATGGGGGAACATCATGATGAGGAACAATGATGACGCGACAACCTTCATGGCGTACATGTAGCTTCGTCCAAAGAGTAAGTTGTAGTCGAGCTGTGCGTTTATGACTTCGATGTCAATCAGGACCGTTTTTCCAACTAATTGGATTGGAACATTAGCCATAAGGCCTTGCGACTGGGATGAATGGCCATAATAAGCTCCTAAGGTAGTCGTGGATGACTGTACAGTAGGGGACCCGAGCTTCTTCCACACGAATCTAGACATAACGCATGTAGAGGCACCCTCATCGATGATGCATTGATGGATAACGAGATTTCGTACTGAAACAGAAACTTGAAATCTTAATGTGGAAGGCATGCATGGTTCAGATTGGTCTAAATCGAATGCCATCATCCATGAGTCAGAAGGATCTATTGCACCTATGGCAGACAACAGTGTTTTGCACTAAGTTGGGCAGTTCTTTAAAACTTCTAGGGCTAACATAGAAGTAGGGGACTGGGCTAAGTCATCCACGATATTATAGTTAGGGTTAGCATGAGCACTAGGGTTGTTATTAACTTGCCACAAAGGAAATATGGGAGCTTTGGGATCCCCTTCGAATGGTTCGAGGGGTATACGTAATGACTGATCGGTGGGAAGAGTGTTAGCAGCCTTGTCCGCAGGAATGGTTTCTGTGGTGGAACCATATTGGTTACGACGGGTTTGAAGGTTGATATAAGCTGAAGACATCTGTATCTAGGGTTTTCACCCTAGCTTGTGCAAATGAGCACCTACTAAGGAGAAGGGACTCCTTAGTAGCAGTTCAATAAACAGTAATTAAAAGACAATACATTGAAATGGAAATTATTCTAAACATGTGCATGAAACATAAGAGACAAGAAATAATAAATGGCTTTCTTTGTATTAAAATTTTACCTCAAGTGTAGAGGTTGGTGAAGTTCTTGCAATGATCCAAGAGGGTTGCTCCAAACTCCAACTTTGCTCCTTCTCTTTCTCCAATGGTGGAAATGGGCCAAAAGGGGCTCTTAATAGTGAAAATAACTCAAGGGTGAGTTAGGGTTTCAAGAGAGATTTTGGCAGAGTAAGGGTATACTTGATTGTGGATATGAAATGAGGGGTCTCCATCACTTATTTATAGGTTTTTGGTGGTGGAGTGTTGGCCCATGGTTTTGGGAACCATATGGTGTAGGTCAGCTGTATAGGGTTTTTTCCTCCTTTTTTATATTTTTTATTCCCTTTTTAGAGGGTTTTTGCTATTTTGGAGGAATTTTGGATAATTTTGGGGGGAAAAGGGGTTTTTTAGCCTTTTGGAGGCTTTTTTGATGGTTTTGTGGCTTTTTGGAGGCTTTTTAGGCCTTTTGGGGGCTTTTTTAATGGGATTTTAGGGTTCTGAAGGCAAATATGGTAGGAAATATGGACAAATGAGTCATGTAATGGGGTAGATGAGGTAGTGAGCACTTTTTGGGTGTAACCCAGGGAGGATGAGGGTAGCCATAACTGGGGCGCTTACTACTCCCGAGGGAGGGATTAGGAAGGGGATTGTGTGGATGGGTGTAACACCAATGTGACTGGGTACAAATGGTGGTTTGGGTAACAAGGGAGGTTGATTGTTAGGTGTTTGTGTATTGTGAGAAAGGGTACATAGGTCAGATACTTCGGGTGCAGATGACAGGGGAGGAATGGATTGGAAGGTTGATGTCATCGGCGGATCTGAGTAAACTCCAGGTCCCACAGAGGAAACAAACAAGGTAGCGGCACCACTAACAGGCTATTCCACCATGGGGAGAACATTTTCGGGTGTAGCGGGGGCATTTGGATCGTAGTAGGTGAGTTGGTCAACCTTGACCACGCGTTCGTCATGGGGGAACATCATGGTACGAAAAACGGAGGAGGCAACCACCCGCATGGCATACATGTAGCTGCGGCCAAGTAAGAGGTTATAATCAAGTTGGGCGTTGATGACCTCTATGTCAATGAGAACGGTTTTACCAGCTAGCTGGATGGGGATGGTAGCTAATAGGCCTTGGGGTTGAGCCGAACGGTCGTCGTAGGCTCGCAACGCAGTGGTGGACTGCTGGAGAGTAGGGGATCCCAACTTCTACCAAACAAATGTGGACATAACGCATGTAGAGGCACCTTCATCGATAATGCACCGATGGATGACAAGATTCCGAACGGAAACAGAAACTTGGAATGATAAAGTGGAAGGCAGGCGTGGTTCGGATTGGTCCAAATCGAATGCCATCAGTTGTGAATCATTGGGGTCAATAGAACCAATGGCGGAGAGCAAAGTCTTGCGCTGTGAAGGACAGTTTTTCAAGACTTCCAACGCAGACATGGCTGCGGGCGACTGGGCTAAGTCATCTACAATGTTGTAATTTGATGCAGCGCGAGCATTGGGGTTATTGTTGATACAACGAAGTGGGAAACGAGGTGCTTTGGAGGTGCCATCGAGTGGAGCTGGAGGTATACGTAACGTCTGATCAGTGGGATGAGCGTTAGTGTTTTTCTCGGCGGGAGGGGCTTTAGGGGTGGAGCCATATTGGCTCCGACGGGTTTGGAGGTTGACATCAGTAGACGACATCATCAACAAGTGGTGAGTACCTGAGTCGAACATGGGTTGATCAGGAGCAGCATAAGTGATCTGTTGTTGTGGTGGCACGTTTCCCTGAGGGGGAGCCAACGGCTGAGTGTTCACTATGCCTTGAGTTGGTAAGGGGTTTTGCAGTACCAAAGGTGGCTGCTGAGGGGGTGGGGGGTTGGGTGGCGCTGCATGCCCTTGGCGATGGGCATCATCAACCCAGAGTTGCCGAGCTCGTTCCAAATGTGGGCAAGCATGTGTGTAGTGGCCATAGACCCCCGCAAATAGAACAAGGATGGTTAGTTCGCAAGTTGGGTTTTTTGGCCTGCTTGGGTGGCCGATCAGGGTTTTGGTTGGCAAGTGCCGCATTATTTTTTTCTGGGGGATTGGGAGGTTGACCACCTTGGTCTGGAGGAGGGTTGTTCCCACGGTTACGGCCTTTGCCGCGGTTTTGTTGGCCCTGTTGGTGCTGGTTGTTTTGGTTTTGCTGCTGATTTTGTTGGGCGTATACTTGCCCTTGGGCAGCAGGTGGGTTCTGGGGTTGCGCAGGTGCTGGAACAGGCTACGGAGGATAATATGTAGGTGGAGGCTGTGCAGGTGCTGAACCTTGTGTGGGTTGTTGATATGTCTGCAGAGCAGGTTGTGGGTTGGCCGCAGGGGCTGCCTGTGGCGGGTAATAAGTAGGTTAGGATTGAGAGGTCACAGGAGCTGGTGCAGCCTGTGAATGGTAATACGGCTGCGGTGCGACCAGGGGGGCATAGGCGAGGGATGCGTTCCCAAAGCACTGAGGTGGACATGAGGGTCCATGGGAATGGTGGTGATGTACCATGGGAGCATACGAATTGGTAGCTCCAGACTGTGATGTAGCCCGCGAAAGGTCGGGGCCATGGCTAGGACATGCTATGGAAAAGGGTTGGGGATGCGAGGCAACACAGCCAATGATGCCGTCTGCGATGTGGGATTCCCCTGACGCATCGTGTTGGGAGGAATCGCCGTGAGGGGCGTCAGGTATAATGGTATAGAGGTAACCTGACTGGGCGTAAATGAGGTCAAATTGCTGGGCTTTGAGGATGGCCTCTTCTTCAGACTGGGGTCGTTCGGATGCCACATCCTTGGCAATGACAGGAAGGAGGGATTTTAGGAACCAATCTAGGAAGATACGGTCGTCTAAATTGATTTTGCAGAGGCTGCAGCGTCGACGCCACTCATGGATGTGGTCAGTGATGTGGGTAGCCGTGTTCTGTCTGCAAGACAGTAGGATCTCAACTCCCGCGTCATAGCGGACAGGTAACTAAAAGAACTGCAGGAAGGTGGAGGCAAGGGAAGTGAAGGTGGCATGGGTCCCATGGGGTTGCTCGATGTACCACTTAGCTGCAGAGCCAGTGAAGGTGCGTTGTAACAGACGGAGGCGGAAAGAGTCGTCCACTATGGAGTTGGAGGAACACCATAGATGGAAGGACATAATATGGTTCTGGGGGTCCTCACCTGCCTTGCCCGATGTCAGAGGGGAGCTTGGTAGGCATGTGAGGCCACGCAGGGTTGTGTCTAATGGGATCGTTAGTCAGTCTGGCTAGGTCAGGAAGGTTGAGGCTAGCCATGAATGGCAAACTGGTAGAAGGATGTGACATACTAGTGGGTGTGACCAAATGGGGGCCAATGCCCCCAAGTGGAGGGGCTGGGTTCGGGATGTTGCCCCCAAGTGGAGGGACGGGGTTCGGGATGTTGCCCCCAAGTGGAGGGACGAAAGTGGTATGAGACGAGCCTGCACCGCCAAGGGTAGTGTGAGTCACTAATGGAGTGGGAATAGGTATTCCAGCTACTGGAATGGGTGCCGTGATCGGAATGGTAGATGGGGGCCCCATCGAGGGCATACCCAAAGCGAGTGTGGTAGCTGGTGTGGTGGTGGATGCTCCACCAATGGTCCCTACAAAGAAAGGGGTGGAAGTCATGCCAGCCATGGGGCTGGTTGGTGCAGTGTAAATGGGGTTCTCAGAATCTGCCTTAGAATCAGAGGTGAAATAGGGGGCGTCTAGATCGGGTGACGGAGCTCTATGCCGTTGATGTGTGGAGTCAAGTGACAAAGCTCGAGATCTATGATGAGTGGTATCAAGTGATGAAGATCTATGTCTATGACGGGTGGTGTCAAGTGAACCGTGCTGCGGGGGCTCGCCCCGGAGGCGCCGAGAATGTCTCGGGGACTCAATGGTGACAAATGGTGTCAAATATCTGGGGGTTGTGTTGAGTGAAAAACAGCTCAAAAACCCTAATGCAACCGAGTGTGCAGAAGGAGAGCTCAAAAAACATGGCACTCAGGCCAACAACCAACTCAAAACACCCACTGTAACAGCTGTGCTACAATGAGTGGAGTAACAATAGAAATGGTCAGAATACCAACAACAAGTAGGTTTCCTAAAAAAATAAAATAATAGTGGACTCACTAGACCAAAAGGAGGTAAGGGAGCATGCAAACACCTAACTAAATAGTATTCTAACTCAACTAGACATATCCTCTGCAAGGTGATGAAATCCAAGTCAGACAATATGGATAGGAGAGCCAAGTGGCTAAAGATATGCCCCTACCGGGAGGGACACCGGGTAGTCAATCCTAGAAGAAAGGCAACTAAGATACCCCGTTCATGACACGTCCATAAAAGGTGAATCTGCCATTTGGTCCCTTTTACCCGCAGTACCCCCATACAAGGATACCCCGAGAACTGCGAAAGGTATCCCTTCGGTTACTGAATGGATTGGGGGTATTCCACTCAGGCCTCCGGAACCAGTCTGGCGACTTCAACCCTCCTAGGGGAGAGGCCCTCTGATAAACTGGTTGTGACCGTGCCAAAAAAATACTAGGGAATTTTGGTTCCCTAATGGACAACAACTATGTCTCAAGTGTAAGTAACCGAGGGGTGTTATTTGGATGCCTATCCCCCCGATCCTACCTAACTACAAAAATTCTTATGTGTTCCCCAAGTGGGGTTAGAATGTTGGTTGAGTTAAGTAGTTTTTTAAGGCTCACTTGAATTAGGTGACAGAGTGTGTGCGTGTGAGGTGATGAACCCGAAATAAAAGTGCCACAAGGGGGGCAACTTCCTAACTAAAAATAACAAGACATAATGTAAACTTTAACATGCAAAATTTTCTCTTTTTTTTAAAGTAAAATGCTGAAATTTTTTCAAAAAATGATTCTGTAAATGAAACAGAAAGAAAAACTGCAGAAAAGGCTGTAAGGAAGTATGGCTGCAGGTAGGACAGATAGCTGTGCAGGTGCAGAAAATAGTGCAACAAAGTGCTGGGTTCAAAACA
This sequence comes from Larix kaempferi, assembly GCA_027924585.1. NCBI lineage: Eukaryota > Viridiplantae > Streptophyta > Pinopsida > Pinales > Pinaceae > Larix > Larix kaempferi. The sequence continues at coordinate 19,309,834 of BSBM01000519.1, forward strand.
GGGAAAAAGTGCAGAAAGCTGACCACGGGTTTGTGGCAAATATCAGTGGTCGGACCGCGGAAAACAGAGAAACAGTCGCGGACAGGTTGCGGGTTTTTGGTTGAAAGATGCAGTCAGACTGCAGGAAAAAGGTAAAAATCCGCAGGCGGGTTGCAGAGAAATGGCTGAAAGCCGAAGGCGGGACGCAGGGAAAAAGGCCTACAGACACAGTCGGGTTGCAGCAAAAGGGCTGAAAGCTGCAGTCGGGACGCAGGAAAAACGCCGAAAGGCGCCGGCGGGTTGCGGGAAAATGGCCGAAAGCCGCAGGAGGGACGCAGAAAAAAGGGTTAATAGCCGCAGTCGGACCGTCCCAAACAAGCTAATAGCCACGGTCGGATCGCAGGTAACAGACTGAAAAACGGTCGGCAGGTCGCCGGGAAACAGTCTGAGAGCCGCGGTCGGATCGCAGGTAAACGCCTGAAAGACACAGTTGGAACGCAACTGCAGGGGGTAAAAGATGTGGTTTACGGCGGCCAAAAGGGACAGTCGAACAGAAAAATACTGCAGAAAATTAAAACGTCTAAAACTTAAAAAATTATAACTAGAAATTCTTAAAAAAACACAAGCGGAGTCGCCAAAACTGTAGCTAGGGTTTTCACCCTAGCTTGTGCAAATGAGCACCTACTAAGGAGAAGGGACTTCTTAGTAGCAGTTCAATAAACAGTAATTAAAAAACAATACATTGAAATAGAAATTATTCTAAACATGTGCATGAAACATAAGAGACAAGAAATAATAAATGGCTTTCTTTGTATTAAAATTTTACCTCAAGTGTAGAGGTTGGTGAAGTTCTTGCAATGATCCAAGAGGGTTGTTGCAAACTCCAACTTTGCTCCTTCTCTTTCTCCAATGGTGGAAATGGGCCAAAAGGGGCTCTCAATGGTGAAAATAGCTCAAGGGTGAGCTAGGGTTTCAAGAGAGATTTTGGTAGAGTAAGGGTATACTTGATTGTAGATATGAAATGAGGGGTCTCCATCACCTATTTATAGGTTTTTGGTGGTGGAGTGTTGGCCCATGGTTTTGGGAACCATATGGTTTAGGTCAGCTGTATAGGGTTTTTTTCCTCCTTTTTCCTCTTTTTCCTCCTTTTTTTTAATATTTTTTTATTCCCTTTTTAGAGGGTTTTTGCTATTTTGGAGGAATTTTGGATAATTTTGGGGGAAAAGGGGGTTTTTAGTCTTTTGGAGGCTTTTTTGATGGTTTTGTGGCCTTTTGGAGGCTTTTTAGGCCTTTTGGGGGCTTTTTTAATGGGATTTTAGGGTTCTGAAGGCAAATATGGTAGGAAATATGGACAAATGAGTCATGTAATGGGGTAGATGAGGTAGTGAGCACTTTTTGGGTGTTAACAACATCATTAAAAGGTGGTGTATACCTATGTCAAGGTGTTGGTTAGGTTTCCATGAGTTGCGTAAGTAACTTGTTGTTGTGGTGCCGCATCCCCTTGAGGGGGAGCCAAAGGTTGGGTGGCTACTACCCCTTGTGTGGGTAAGGGGTTGTGCAACACCATAGGTTGTGTGTTGGTTTGCAGGGGGTTAGGTGGTGCTGGATGGGAAGTATGTCTTGGCATTAGGTGTCGTCAGTTCAAAGTTGACGAGATCGCTCCAGATGGGGACAATTATGCGTGTAATGGCCATATACCCTGCAAATAGAGCATGGGTGGTTTGTGCTTAAGTTGGGACTTTTTCCTTGTTGAGGTGGTCAATCAAGATTTTGGCTAGCTGGTGCATCACCATTATTGTTTGGGTGGTTTGGTGGTGGGATGCATCTATCCGTAGGTTAGTTGTTACCTCGTTTATAGCCTTGTCCCCTATTTTTTTGTCCTTGTTGGTTTCGTTGGGCAGGTTGGTTTTGTTGAGCATAAAATTTCCCTTGGAGATCAGGGGATTCTACAGTTGAGCAGGTACTAGGGAAGCCTGTGGTTGGTAATAAGATGGAGGGGCTTGGGGTTATCTGGGTGCAGGTGCAACCAGTTGATGGTAGTAGGCAGGAGGTGCGATTGGAGGGGCATATGCTGGTGGGTTATGACCGTAGCAATGCGTCGGACATGAAGGTACATGTACATGAGGGACTTAGGCCATGGGAACATACAAAGGTGTTGCTCCTGAATGGCTTGTGGAACGCAAAAGGTCATGACCACTCATGGTGGCAATAGGCGTTGGATTATATGGGGTGTTAGCAGGGGGAATATGGACATATGGTTGAGTACGAGATGCAATGTGTCTGATAATGCCATCGGCAGCATGGGATGCCCCCAGCGCGTCCTTCCTGGAGGAATCACCACGGGGAGCATTAGGTAAAATGGAGTAGAGATAGCCCAATTGTGCATAGATGAGGTCAAACTGTTGGGCTTTGAGAATGGCTTATTCTCCGGTTTGGGGCCGTTCGGATGCCACATCCTTGGCGATAACTAGTATGAGGGATTTCAAAAACCAATCTAAAAATATGCAGTCATCTAACTTGATCTTACACAAACTACGACATCTACGCCATTCATGAATATGGTCAATGATATGGGTAGCCATGTTTTGTCTGCAAGATAGTAAAATATCAACACCAGCGTCATAACGGACAGGTAATTGGAAGAACTGCAGGAAAGTCGAAGCAAGGGATGTAAAAGTGGAGTGCATCCCATATGGTTGTTCAATATACCACTTAGCTGTAGAGCCAGTGAGGGTTCGTTGTAAAAGGCATAGGAGGATTGAGTCATCCACTATGGAGTTAGAGGAACACCATAAGTGGAAGGACATGATATGGTTTTGGGGGTCTTCACCACCATTCCCTTCAAACTTTGGGATGTACGAAAGGAGTTTAGTAGGCATGGGAGGCCATGTGGGGTCATGTCAGATTGGATCATTGGTCAATCGGGCCAGATCAGGGAGGTTGAAACTGGCCATGAATGGAAAACTAGCAGAAGGATGTGACATGGTCAAAGGGACCTGTGTGCTAGCCATGGCAGCAATTGTGGGGTCGCCTCCACCGAGGGGTGGAGCAATGGTGTGAGTCATAATGGGGACTAAGGTACCTCCGGTGAAGGTTCAGGGGATCGTGTAGGAAGGGCCAGTGCCCCCAAGTGTACTAATGGTGACCAAAGGGACGGTAGTTGGGACTAATCCGGTACCGATGGGTATGGAAGTAGTGACTGGAATTTCAGGTGTAGCTCACGTGGATGGTATAGCAGGGATGGATGCTGAAGTGGTAGTTGGACTAGTGGTGGAACCACCACCAACAATCCCGCCGTAAAAGGGGTTGGGATTCACACTGACCATGGGGCTAGATAGAGCTGTGTATATGGGTAAATCTAACTCAGAATCAAAGGTAAAATAAGGGGCGTATGGATGAATATCCAGTGACGAAGTTGTGCATCTGTGACGGGTGCGGTCAAGTGGGCCGTGCTACGGGGATATCCCCTGTAGGCAACAAGAGTGTCTTAGTGAATCGATGGTGACAAGTGTAAAACCGCTGAGGGGCTGTGGTGGATAAAATGCTCAAAAATCCTAGTGCAATTGTGTGTGCAAAAGGAGGGCTAAAAAAAGATGGCACTCAGGCCAACAACAATTTTAAAAAAGGCTTGCTGCAACAACGTGCTACAACAAGCGGAGCATTCAATGGTCAGAATACCAACAAGTAACACTCCTAGAAATAAAAAGGTAGACTCATTAATCCAATGGGGGTATAGGAGCATGCAAACACCTATCTAAGAGATATGGAAGCTCACACAAATCGTATCCCCTATAGGGTGATGAAATCTACAGTCAAGCAATATGAAATGTCGAACCAAATGGATAAAGGATATCCCTCTACCGAGAGGGAATCCGGGTAAAAGAGTCCTAGAAGAATGGAAACTAAGCGACCCCATTCATGGCACGTCCAGAAAGGTGTCTCGCAGCTTCAGTTCTTTGGTCGTTGCACACCCGGTATGGGCGCCCGTATGCATGACGAGAACAACGAGTTGGTGTCCTTCAGTACAGAATGGAGAGCGGAATTCCACTTAGACTTCCGGAACCAATCTTGCTACTTTCCCTCCTAAGGGAGAGGCCTTTCGATAAATCGGTGTCAACCGTACCAACAAGTAATAGGGGATTTTGGTTCCCTAAAACACAACAACTATGTCTCAAATGTAAATGACAAAGGGGGTGTTATTTGGATGCCTAACCCAAATGTCTTACCTAGCTACAGAATTTTTTTTGCGTTCCCCAAGTGGGGTTAAGGTGGGTTTAATTAAATCAATTTTAAGTCTCTCTTTGAATTATGGGAGAGTGCGTGTGCACAAGTGGTGTGAACCCAAGATCACCAGATAGTAAATTCTTGAAAGAAACAACTGAGACTGAAATAAATAAAAAATTCTTTTACTTTTCAAAAAATAAAAAATACAATAGCTATAAAAGGTATGCAGGAAATAAACTTGTTGAACTATGATGCAAGAGATAGCAATGCAGGAAGGATGCATGCACACTGAAATGTCTCTAATGCTACAGCCAGCAAAACAACATAAAAACTAATGGCAAATGGGTGTAGGAAAACAGGGGTTTGTGGGTGCACCCAAGGGCAAGAAAAAAGGAAAAAATAGGTGCAGGGTGCGGCTATGAAGAGAAAAGGTGCGCTCTGGATGCGGCAGAATGCATAAAAAAACGCACCGAAATAGAAAAATAGAAAACAAGAAAAAAGGGCGTAAGTCTGGGAAGAAAGGTCGCGACTGGGGTGTAGGTTTCAGACTCAAAAGTGAGTGGAGGGCGTAGTTTTCAGGAAAATAGGCACGTGAAGGGCACAAGTTTCAAGAGAATAAGCGCGCTTAGGGCGTAGCTTATAGGGAAGTATTTTGCATGCAGGGCGTGTCTTTCAATCCCTACGGCACATGAATAGCACGAATTTCAGGTTGTACTACGCGCGAAATGTGCAACTAGTAGGGCAAAAGGCGTGCTTCAAGTGTGGTTTTCGACCGTATTGTGCAAGGAACGCATGGCTAGGGGAAAAAAAATGCACGGAGGGCACGGTAAATGGGTGCAGATGCATGCTCTAGGCACGAGTTGCAGGTCAAAAGTCGTGCTAGGGAGCGCGGGTTTCAAGTCGGAAGTCACTCTTGGGCCGCAGGTGAATGGCAGAAAGTCGCGGGTCAGGCCATAAAGACAAAGCTGCAAAAGGGTACTACAAGGGAAAGGGCCAGATCTGCAAGTATGGGGGTGAAAGGGTAGCCCAAAACTGTAAAATGGAAGAAAAATAACAAACATAAACACACAAACCTAAACTAAACCACAGATCGATGGGAATCGACCCAGTAGAGTCACCAAATCTGTAGCTAGTGTTTTCACACTAGCCTGTGCAAATGAGCACCTACTAAGGATTGTGGAACCCTTAGTAGCAAATTCAAATATGGATAAAAAATAGACAAATGAAAACTGATATGTGTGAGTGCAAATAACAATAGAAAATAAATCTAACAAACAACAGCGGTAAAAGAACTAATAGATCAGCACCCATGAAAGATGTTTTATATTATATTGCAAACAAGGGTTTACAAATATGGTTACCTTAGAAGACGAGGTGATGGGGGCCCTTGCAGCAGTATGAAGAGTAGCGCTCCAGGTCTCTTGAGTTCCTTGCTTTTCGCCAAATGCTCAATGGATGACCAAGATTCAACTAGGTGGGCACAAAAGCTCAAAAGGGTAGGCTAGAGTGTTGTAGGAAATTTGACAGCATAAGGGTATGAAGAGTGATCATGGATGAAATGGGAGGCCTCCATCACCTTTTTATAACAATTTTGGGTGGTGGAGTGTTGGCCCATGGTTTTGGGCAACTAATAGTATTGGCTAGTGGTATTTGATATTTTCTCTATTTTTTATTTTATTTTGACTTTTTCCCCTTTTTCTTTTCTTTTTGGGGATTTTTGGACCCTTTTTGTGGGTTTTTAAACTTTTTGAGGGAAATAATGATTTTTTCTCATTTGGTTACCAATTTAGGGTTTTGGAGGCCAAAAATGTAGGAAAAGTGGACAAATGGGTTATGTGACTAGGGAGATGAGCTAGTGAACAATTTTTGGGTGTTAATAGCAGGTATAAATACCTCATAGAGCTTCTCTTTGTTTCGAGAATAATTTAATATTCTCTATTGAACAGGGACAAGCACGTGAAGGTGGAAGCTCTTCTGGCCCCTTCCCCCCTCACATCACTCTCAATTCCCCACACCCAATGCATGTAGTTGAAAAAAAATTAAATTTATATGCAAACATGCAGATTTCATCATAAAGAAACATTTACCATTCATTCATTAAAATATAACATTCATTAATCCACTCATTCATTCAACATGCAAAAAATAATGCATGACATTATATTATCAAAAATAAGTATACATAGTGTTTCTTCAGTCACTTCTTTCTAGCTTTTTTTCTTTTGAAAAAATCAGCAAGCAACTCCTCTTCTGCAACTTGTTTTTCAGTTCTTTTGGCATATACAACTTGTCGTACTGTCTTCCTAGCAGAGTACTCGTGACATGGATGTTGCTGTAAGGGGTCCGGATTTCCTGCAATAATATAAAAATGTTACATTGATATCTTTTGTTATTATAATGACAATTATTTCATTAAATAAAACATTACAGAGGTGTTTTTTACCCGATGTGGAAACATCATGTACTTCATATTCGTGTCTAGGCTCATCTTTTATAGTATGATCCTCTACATGCTCTGTAGTTGAAACATGGAAAAGTACAATTAATATTCACCATTTGCAATGCAATACTTTAAATTGTAGCATATGAATACATTCATTAACAGGATTCGAAGCATGATCTTCGATGGGTTGTTCTCTATCCTCGACATTAAGTGGATCGTTGCTTTCCTGCTCAAAACAGAGTCAATATTTATGGAAAATATTTATAAAGAATAGATTGAACAAGTAATCAATATTAATTAAACTTCATTGATTTTATATACCTCCGCACAAGATGGATTACCGGAAGATTATGTTTTCCCAGACAAGCTTTTTCGGCATTCAACAACAACTCCAAAGCCATGTTGGAAGCCAAGCTTCAAGTCTTCCTCTGTGGGCACTTCCATGAATCGACCGGCCTGCATATTTGCATAATGTCATGAATTTACCTTTTACAGTGTAATAAAATGAAAAATAATTTGCAATTTATTATTTGGATGCAATATTGGTTTTTTGATACTTACAATTCATGCCACTAAATTCGAATAACCACCAGGCCCAATATTGTGCTATCCAAATTTTTCTTGTCTTGCCTTTGTGGCCTTTGATGTGTCTTACAGCCTATGAAAATGTTGAAATACGTTAGATGTTCCAAATTTGATCTAAAAATTATTAATAATAATAAGGTTTATAATTACATTGTGGAAAGTATTGCATACCTTCCTGTGCCTGGTGGTAGATTTCCTTCTTTTCTTTAAGCCCTCTCCTTTCCATCTTCCACTAGGGATTTCCATTCTCTTCCCGAAATCATTGGAGGGTGCTCAAACCTAGGGTTCCTTTCTAGATGAACCCTATATTGGTCCCTCACAATCTTCATATGTGGTCCAACCTTGTTTAGGACTTCCACTCGATTAAAGGTATCGTTGTTGAACAAGCCAACCAAGCGATTCGTGAGCTTGTCTTTTAAATTTTTACTTTGTTTATTCCACCATGTGCGATGGTTGTCCCAAAGATCTCCAATGAAAAAATCATTTATATGTTTATAAAAACATCATTTCCTACAAGACGATCATGTCATCATTAGTTTAAAAACAATGTTTTATGAGTATATTACAATCAAATTATAAACAATAACTTAAACAATGTATAAATACTTGGGATGTATCTATATTTATGGGAATGAGATCTTCATCCACCAAAAATGTGGTCTGTAGTGTACCCGTGTTAGTGACGCGGGAATATCTAGGAAATGTTGCTTGAGCAATATCAATACTAGTCTCTACATCGACCCCCTTCTTCTGTACGATATGGCGTGCGCCGGCCACTAGCGGGTGCACTCACATATGGCTTCGGGGGTGTCGTGGAATGTGTTTCCAATTATTCAGTCGAAAAAAATGGCACATGAGATGCAAGTGGAGTCATTTTCTCATGTTACTACTCTCCACGAGCATCACTAGTACCAACACCGCCTTGACCACTAGTGTATGGGCGCAAAAAATCCTGTAAATACAAACCATATTTTAGTTCATGATCATATACAAGTAAAAATTGTAAAATACTAAATGAATTTATCTTCTAATTCAAGATCTTGCAAATTACTTTCAAGGCCTGAGATCTCTTTACCAAAACAACAACCTCTGCTCTAATCTCATTTGTTTGTGGCTGAATGAATAGCAGACGAAGGATATCCTCATCATTTTTTTAAGGTGTTTTCTATCATCTTAATTGGGTCCAGCGAAGATCAGATGTCAACATCGCGCATGAGCTCATCCACATCAATATTTATTGATTGCTCTAAAGCTGGATCAAACGTCAGATCACTAGCCTGCAACAAAAAATATATAAAACAATCCTGAAATGAAAGCAATAGACTGAGGACTAAAACATAATAAAAATATATATTGCTAATGTTAGATTTCTAAAATTACAATTAGGTATACCTGATGCCTCGAGGGTGGTGTCATCTGATCCACAGTTGGGGACTTTCCCCGATCATCACCCTGCAACAAAAATGTAGATAACATTATCACAATGAAACCAATATACACAAGAAAAAGACATAACAAAAAAACATATTGCTCATATTATATTTGTACAATTACAATGAGGTATACATGCTGCCTCGAGGATCGTGTACTCATCTGATCAACAGTCGGGGACTTTCCCCGATCACTTCCCTGCAACAAAAATTGTATAAAACATTATCGAAATGAAACCAGTATACTCATGAAAAAAACATAATAAAAAATCATATTGCTCATATAATTATATATGTGCAATTACAATGAGGTATACATGCTGCCTCGAGGATGGTGTACTCCTCTGATCAACTATAGGGGAGATGCCTCGATCACTAGACTGTGACAAAAATATAGAATTCATTATCGAAATGAAACCAATATACTCATGAAAAGAAATAATAAAAAAACATATTGCGCATATTATAGTAGTAAAATTACAATGAGGTATACATGCTGCCACGAGGCTAGTCTTGTCTGATCTTCTGCTAGGTAGGTGCCCCGATTAGCACCCTGCAACAAAAATATAGAAAAAATTATCTAATTGAAACCAATATACTCACGAAAAAACACAATAAAAAAATATATTGCTCATATAATTATATTTATGCAATTACAATGAGGTATACCTATCGCCTAGAGGATGGTGTACTCCTCTGATCAACTATCGGGGAGATACCTCGATCACCGGCCTTTGATGAAAATATAGAATTCATTATCGAAATGAAACCAATATACTCATGAAAATAAATAATAAAAAACCATATTGCATATATTATAGTAGTACAAGTACATTGAGGCATACATTCTGCCTCGAGGCTGGTCTTGTCTGATTTACTGCTAGGGAGGTGCCCTGATTAGCACCCTGTAACAAAATTATATAAAAAACTATCTAAACGAAACCAAAATACTCATGAAAAAAACATAATAAGAAAACATATTGATCGTATTTAAATTTTACAATTACAATGAGGTATACATGTTAGCTCGAGGTTGTTGTCGTTTGATCAACAACCAGATAGTTTCCCCGATCGACACTCTGCAACAAATATATAGATAACATTATCTAAACGAAATGAATATACTCGTGAAAAAACATAGCAAAAAAAATATTTTTCATATTATATTTGTACAATTACAATGATGTATACCTTCTACCTCGAGGATGGTGTACTCCTTTGATCAATTGCCGGGGAGATTCCTCGATCACTGCCCTGCAAAATAAGTATAGAAAATTTTAACGAAATTATAACAATAGACTAACGAAAAATACATAAGATATTAGATCCATTAATTAAAGCTTGGGTAAATTGTTAGATGTACCACTCCCATAGTAACTACATGTGTATCTATTCGATTCAAATTGTAATTAATAAGCAACTCTTCCCCTACAGTTATTGATTTAATGGCACATACAAAAGCACGGTATCCTTCATGCCCCTCAAATATGCAATTGGGTTGCTTAATTGTAGACCCTGGTTGTGTACTGTTTATAAACCCTACAATATTCCCTGTAGCTTTTGGCCTTCCGTCAATGTATATCGTTGCTCCTTTATTTTGATCCTTGTCTTTCAGCTGTAAATAATTTGCAAACAATCTATATCTGCACATACTTCGTGTATATAAGACCAGTTGCATCCAATCTTTGTAGTTGTAACAGGGTCCAACATACTCCATCAATTCAATACATCTGTCGTAACCGACCTTTATGCCATCCATGCAAAACAACCCCAAACCATGTAATGACGATGGTGCAATCCGATATATCCTCTTGTTCACACACAAAAATCTGTGTTTAGTTGAGGAATATCCTTGGGTACCTGTTGTTTCACTAGATGTTTGTACCTCAAGGTTACCTCGATGTCGCCTATGGTCTCATCATCATAAGAACATGACCCCCCCTTCAGCGATAAAATTTTCCATGCATTTATGAAATTTTCTGTTAGGATATTTAGACACTTAGGAGTTAGTTAAGATCAACTTGTGTAATATATCCATTAGGAAAAGTGTGTTTCTTTAGTATGCATTAGTATGCATTTGTAAATACTTAATCCGACGGTCACGATATGTTCCTGACATAGAGTGATTCGACGGCTCAACTTCTCTTAGATCATACCTACCCTTGGTCCGTGGCTTAATACCTGATTAGTCCATGATCTCTATTTAAAGAGAATGGAGGGTCATTGGAAAGTTGATCGATTATGAGAAGCTCATTTGTAACTTTCTTTCTTTGCATAATAAATTGTCCCGTAGAAGCTATTTGGTCGGGGCCGTGGAGTGTTTCCCTCACGAGGGTTTAAACCACATCAAAACATCGGTGTATCGATCTGTGATATGTTTGTGTGAAATGGTTGCTCTAGGTGTTCAGTCTTTTGGGAGTACCCTGTGTACCCGAACATTTTCTTATGATATTTTGACATCTAGTTGATATAACTCTTGTAGACCTACTAGATGTATCACTTTCCTCTAGTCTTCCTAAACTCCCCTCGCTCAAGGAAGACAGATCTAACAAATACTTGTTTGGTTCTACTTGCACCATGGGAAAAAAATTTCTCTAATAAATAAAGCACTTAGGCACATTGACATACTCTTATAATAAAAGCATTAATGACTATTATAGACAAGGATAATGTACATAATTTTTAGGTAACCCTTCTCCCCAATAATGTCTTAATACTAACATGTTACTTATTAATAAACTATGAAGTGAATTTGAGAGGAGGTGATTTACTTACATCATGTTTAGTGTTGCTCCATGCTTCTTCTAGTGTTACATTTTTAAAAGCCTTAGTTGGAGTGTGATTAACTATGTAATTAATACAATTGATAGCTTCCGCCCAAAAGTGAAGTTGTAGGTTCGTAGGTTCTTCCTAGGTCGTGCCATCTTTCATATGAACCCAAATTATTATTGAAGCTACCCAATATTGGACCCAATTATGTTTAAGTGACATACAAATACCTGTTCGGTTCTACCTGCACCATGGGATATAAGTTTCAATGTTTTGGGTTTGGGTAAATAACATAGAAGGAGAATGGAAAAGTTTTCTTTTGTGCTTCCATTCATGGACCTTAAAGGAAAATATGGAGAACCATGCTTTCAAATGGCCATCATGAAGGATCTAGGTAAGTTTTCAAGGTCTTCAACCCTCCAAGGAATTAATGCTACATAAGCAGCAAGCAAGATCCTACATCCAAGTAAGAAACCTCTACATTTGGAATACTCATCATGGACCAACCAAAGGTAAGACATACACCATGCACACCACATCACATGAAACACTTTCAACAAGGTCAAGCATCACTCTCAAGTGCAATGTAGTTGAAATACCAACTTCCTCTTTCCCACAAAAGTGATTTCATTAAGACATTTCTTAATTATGTTGTTATGATAGGGTAAGGTACTAGTCATGCTTAGATTAAAGGATATGGTAGAATAACAGTATCTATGATGTGGAAAGTTTGAGGTCAATAATTCGTTCCAATAAAGGACATCATGAGGAGTGGGTGAGACCTTTTCATTGTAAAGAGCATGCTCTACAATGTTTATGTTTCAATTCGAGAAAAAATGATATAGAAATCCCTACACACAAATCACGCTCAACTTTCCAACAAAGGACGAGAGTTAGGAATACAACTTTTCTTATGATTTTTGTGTGTATTTTTCACATGAGGAAGAAACACTAGAAATCATATCATAAAATAACTTTTGGAGCTAATATGTGATGTGTAAAGGATCCTAAAATTATTTGAAAAATCCACTATTGGAAAAGTTACCTTTTTTGTAGGTGAGTTATGTAGAAACTTAAGCATGATTGTTTGAATGTGAGGTTTTAATCAAGGAAGGGTTGTTGAATCCACTATTGGAAAATTTACTTTTTTTGTAGGTGAGTTATGTAGAAACTTAACCATCATTGTTTGAATGTGAGGTTTTGATCAAGGTAGGTTTTTTTGGGTGTCTCTTCTCTCTTGTAGAGAAGACTAACTTGAGCCCATCAAACATAGGGAAATCTCATATGGTGCACTTTATTGAACCTAAACATATGTTAGGAGTTTCTTTTATAATTTTCTTGAGTTTAATTAGTTGTTCTCTATTAGAATTATATTCTTTATTTTTATTCCGTATTTTTTCAAGCTTAATCAGTTGTTCCCCATCTTCATTGTAAGTAATAAAGTTGTCTGTGAATTTGGATTTACTAGTGATCTCTTATACATTGCATGCCTGCCTATAGTGTCCCACTTTGGGTCCTAAGGTAGTGTACTTTGTTTTTCAATCTTTAGGTCTAAAAAATGGATCTATTTTAGGGCATCTTATTTTTTGTTTTTCTTTGACTCATTTGTATATATTTTGTGGCCTTCTCTTTTTGTTTGTGCATTTGCATCAAACCTTGTGTCACATTGCATCCCACTTTACATCACACTCCATCCTCAATGATTTTTTTGCATATGTATTTGAATCCCCAATGGGTCCATAACTACATCCTAGTGTTCATATTGGCATCACATTTTTATCTTTACATCTACACTTGCATCCCAATTTGCATCCTTGTGACCTGAAACACCTCAAGTCTTGCATCCTAACATCTCAATATGTGTCCCAACTAACCTCAACATCCCAATTTTCTTATCTTTTTACATCCCAACTAGCCTTAATCTCTCAGTTTGTGTGCATTGAACACAAATTGGGATGAAAAATAGTGCCTTGCATCCAATACTATACATCCCATTTTTATTATTGCATGTCCCATTTTCAATGTGGGATTTGAATTCATAACCTATTACTTGATAACGTAGTGACGTACCAATTAACCTACTACTACAATTTGTTAATGATAGGTTAATAATTAGTTTTATTATATTGTAAATTAAATATTTGGATGGTATATCAACTTCCCAAGGCCATAGCTATTCACTCAAATTAACTTTGATTAAGGCACACTATAGCTTGTTCAAAACCTCTTTATGAATTTTATAACATAGAAATTATGAAATCACTTTTCTCGTGATTTGGAAAAAGGATAAAACACACATAATCAATTAACATAAGTGAAAATAACACATAAGCAATGCACTTAAGCACAAATAGAACCAACACACCACAAGTGACACACTTAACTAGCACATACAAGTGATTCAACATAAAAAAACACGCATAAGTGACCCACTCACAGACTATGATTGACACAATTAAGAGATACACCATGATAAGAACTAACCATAAATGATGCACTTAAGCAACAAACATAAGTAATGCACCAAAAGCAATGCACACACCATAAGTGGTGCACTTAAGTGACACACATAATTAACACACCATGCATGGCACACTATAAATGACACACATAAGGGAGGCACTTAAGCATTGATTCACTTAAGAGATGCACTCAAGCATCACACATAAGAAGTATATGCACCATATTAAATAACATTAAAAAATGATGCACCATAACTAATGACACACATAATAAATGCACCATAACTAGAGACACATAATTGGCACACTTGAGTGACACACCATAAGCGATGTGCATAAGAGATGTACTGAAGGGAAACACATAATCAATGCGGCATAATTTACGACACACATAAGTAATGTTGTTAAGTGTTTACACACTTGACCGATGCACTCAAGCAACTCACATAAGCGATGGTGCACACATTAAGCGACACTCATAAATGATGCACCATAACTAGCATCACACTTAAGCAATAAACATAACTGATACACCCTATATGACAAACTTAAGTGTTAACAATGTGCATGAGTGACATATAAAAAGTAACACACATAAGCAACATGTTCATGTATGATAAGTGATTCCCTTAAGTGATGCACCATATAAAGTGACACATATAAATTGCATGCTTAAATGGTGCACTTAAGTAACACACATAAATAGTGGTATCAATCTCTAAGAAGTGATGTATGTAATCGTTGTCATCTATTTTTCTATCCCCAACGATGAAAAGAGATTGATGCACATATTTATGAGAAAATGTAATAGAAATATACAAACAAGAAGTTGAAGAAACTAGAAGCTAGAGTCCCAAATGATGGGTGCATTGTTGGAAAAGAGAAATTAAACTTCTCATGACCATAACATATAAACTCATTGGGATTTGGGAGCACAATAGAGCATTGGAAATATCTCGTCAATATGAATAGTATGAGAAGAAAACTACGATGCAAATAAGGACACAAATATAGATGCGAATTAGGACACACAATTCTCTATTCTCTATTCTCACTGTCCAATAACAACTCACAATATCCGTTTGGATTTAGTGTGTGAAGGACCAACACAAAAAACAATTTAGTTTAGATTTAGTGGGTGAAGGAACAACACAAAAAACGATTTAGTGGGTGAAATGATTTAGTTTGAATTACACATGAAGCTAGGGATTAACACATGAAAACGATTAAGTTTTCAACAGAAAATTGAGAAATTCTATAGAGGAATATGGGGGTAAATGCCAAGGTACTCAGCGATTTGAGAGGCATTGTGTCCTCTGTGGCTATGCTCGGAGACCTCCTCTGCGAGCTCTGGGCTTGGTGACCTCCTCTGCGACCTCCGGGCTTGGTGACCTCCTCTATGACCTCAACGACCTCGTCCGCCTCCTCTGCAACCAAGGTTACCTCCGCTACGACTTCCAAGGCTTGGTTCGTGGGATCATTAAGTGAAATGCATGTGGGAGGGGTTGAGGTAAGGGATTTTATGTTTAATATTTATTTTATTTTTTTATTAATTAAATTGTTTATTATTGTTTTAAGTTTATTTTTTATTTATGTTTATTATTTATTTTATATTATATTTATTATTTATTATAATGTATATATGTATATATATATATATATTATAACCAACTCTAACCATCGTGAGTTTTAGCTCCATCGAACTAGTATTTTTTTTAATTTCACTCCTTTTAGAGCGATGTCCTACCGAGACAATGTTATTACATCGATGTTTGGTTAATGTCGATGGCATATCATTGTCGTCGATAGGGCATCTCTTAAGTGACGTCTAAAAGGAGTGAAATTTAAAAAATGAGAGACTTTATATGTGCTACAATGGTTCAACATATAGGTTAAAAAGGTATGATCATACTTAGAAATTGATACCTTGAATTTATTAGGATACATGGGAATATGTTCAAATAAGTTCATTTGCTAAACATTAGGTTTCATTTGAGCTTTTTTTGGTAATTGGTTTGTAAGTATGTTTAAATAAGTGTTGGTAGCACAAGATATGAATCCATTTGAAGACCAACATTTCAAATAAAGTTGATAATTTTCAAAGAAAAAGAAGAATATCATTGTCCCCATGTGGAGAAAACTTTAAAGCACAAAACTAAATTGTCAAATTTGGTGGTTAGTTAAGAAAAATATGTCAATTCTAGTTTTCCTTAGGTCTTGCTTTCTTCTTTTGCTTCTCTTTTTCCCTTTTCTCCTTAGGGATTTAGTTGAATTTTCAAGCCAAACCCTTTCCACACCTCCCAATCCCTTGTTTACACATACTCCATTGCCTCCACATTATCTCTCCATCCCACATCCTTTTCAAATTCTTTTGCAAGTATGGCGTGTAGAGACTACAAACTTCACCCATTTCCCTTCACACTACATTCTTGAATTGACATTCAATTCCTATGCGCAATGAAAAATGAAAATCATTTCATCCCTTGTTCACTCATTTCATGTTCATTGTCCATTGCACTATCAACACCTCGATATCTTCATGCAATGGGAACAACTATTAGTCTCAGGACTTACCTCCTTAGTGTGTCTTGCACATGAAAGAGTATGTTCAACAAATAGAAGTTGAAAGTATAAGTCTTCACATAACCAAAAAGGTCCATAACATGAATGACAATCCTCTTCTAAATCATAGCATGCACATGTTTTTCTTGTATACTCCCCTTTGGTGATAATGCTATCCTATCCCTCGTGAATATTATTACAAAGTTCCCTCACTTGGTTCCCTTGCTTATGAATATTTTTTCACAATTCCATTATTTTGGTCCCTTCACACAAACACTTTGTGATTGATGACTTTGGTGAAATTGCAATCTATTTCACAAATAAAGAGATAATCACAACACAATAATTTCTTACTATGGTTTTGAGGTTGTAACTTGAAATAGTTGTAATATATGCTTAATTTTCAAAATCACTATTATAACCCTAATTGGGAATTGGCATGTCCACTCTTCTTAGGATGGAACTAGTGCAATTTCAATATGAAGAATAGGTTGAGGGAATAACCCACCACAAGAAAATTTGCAAAACATAATTGTTTTTCTTCCCCTTGGCCTAAGGAGGTGCTTTGATACCACTTATTATGATTATTAGTACTTAATTAAATGGTTCAAATTGTAGAAACGAATATATCCCTGGAAGCTTATTTTCCTCCCCTAAACATGGTCAAGGCCTTAAGACCCATGCCTAAATTGCATAAAAACTTCTAATGGCATCCCTATCCCACTCATATGTAAAAGATCCCTTTTAGAGGGCCTATATTGTAGTTCAAAGCCTTGATCATGGCCCATTATCCCAAGAGTCCTATTTTAGGATCTAATTCCTTGTATTTTTCCCCAAGCCATGGTTAAGGCATTAATATTCATCGTCATCTTAGAGATGATCATAATAATAATAATAATCATCATCATCATCAGAAACAACAACATCATCGTCATCATTAGTAGCATCTTCATCTCCATCATCATCATCATCATCATCATCATCATCACCATCCTCATCATCATCATCACCATCATCATGACGATCATCATTGCCATCCTCTTCATCATAAACATCGACATGATGATGATAATCATGATTGTCATCATCATTAGCACCATCATCATCAACATCATCATCATCATCATCATAATCATAATCATAATCATAATCATCATCATCGTCGTCGTCGTCGTCATCGTCGTCATCATCATCATCATCATCATCATCGTCATCGTCGTCGTCATTGTCGTCGTCCTCATAACCACACTAATCATCATCATCGCCGACATGATGATGATCATCATGATTGTCATCATCATTGACACCATCATTGTCAACAACATCATTGTCATCATCAATATGATCATCATCACCATCTCCATCCCCGTCATCATCATCGTCGTCATCATGACAATCATCATTGCCATCATCATCACCATCATCATCGCCATCCTCTTCATCATAAACATCGACATGATTATGATAATCATGATTGTCATCATCATAGACACCATTATCATCATCATCATCATCATCATCATCATCATCATCAATATCATCGTCATCATCACCATGGTGATCGTCATCATCGCTAACATGATGATGATCATCATGATTGTCATCATCATCAACACCATCATTATCAACAACATCATCGTGATCATCAATATGATCATCATCACCATCACCGTCACCATCCTCATCCTCATCATCATTGTCATCATGACGATCATCATCGCCATCGTCATTGCCATCCTCTTCATTATAAACATCGACATGATGATGATAATCATGATTGTCATCATCATCGACACCATTAACATCAATATGATAATCTTCACCATCGCCCTCCTCATCTTCATCATCCTCATCATCATCATCATGACCATCATTGCCATCATCATCGACATGATTATGATCATCATGATTGTCATAATCAAAGTTTATTCAAGTTGATCAAGAAGCATGAAAGAAGGACAAGGTGAGATCATATTTTGAATCCCATGCAAATTTGATAGAGTTTATTTCAGCCTATCCAAAGTAGGAATAAGGAACCTTAAGCTCATTAATCGCCAAGGTATAAATAGAAGGGAAGACTACCTAGGGCATATGTGAATCTAAGCTAAGTCGCTTGACCATGTATTCCATGCATATGACCCAACCCATGCCTTATTTATTGGGGTATGCTCCTTTGTAGGATAACCATATATTTTTATCCCTACATTTACATTTTATATTGAAAAGAGTCAACATAGATGACAAAATGAACATGTATAATATTCACTCCTTCATTATCCAACATAGTTGACATGATCAACATATTAGACTCCCATGTAAATATTTTGAAATGTTGTAAGTTGACATTTCTAGGGTCCTATGGGTTAAGAAGTATAGTATATGATTATTTAGATGGGTGGGTTTGAATATGGGTGCAATGTGTGCATGATCACAATGGGTAGGAGAAAACTCCATGGATGGGGATGAATGTGTTAGTGGGGTCATAGTGGCTATCGGGTAATGTATGTTGAGGGATGCACTAGTCAAGGGTTAAGGTGTGTATTGGTTGCTTTGTATGTCAAGGGGATAGGCTAGTGGTGAGGTAGTGTAGTGTGTATGGGTTAGAGGATTTGGTGTGCACCGGGGAATTATGCATTTGAGGCCACGATGGGTAGGGATGGAGTGCATGGAGGGGGTTGATTTTTTCATGGGAATCATGAAGTTTATGTGGGAATGTGTTCTTCGAGTCATACCACCAAGGAATTAAGGTATTTTAGAGGTAAATTGTGATGTTTGAGGTACTAAGGGTTAAGGGACGGTGTAGTGCATTGTTGACTAGACTAAGGGTTGTTGTGCATTGGGGCACATGCATTAGTACTCAAATGCATGGAGGGGGTTGCATGCTTCAAGAAGGTCATTATGGTTATTAGGAAATATGTGTTCATGGTTTTATTTTCTAGGGGTTAAACTATTTCAAGGGTGTATTTTCATGTCAGGGGTTGTTATACAGAAATCTTCCACCCTGTGAGCATCATCATTCTTTGGCCTGTAGGATCCATTTCAGTGACTCAGATCCATTTTTATCCTTCAGAGATACCAGTTTGCCCTATTTTTGTTCCTACCCACATGTTGAATCACTATAGCATGCGTACCCACGAGTTCCATCACTATAGCCCGTGGGTATCAAGTAAAATGGTAAAAAACACTATTTTATCACTTTTTACTCCCAAAAAGCGATCATTGGGTGACCTTTGGCTCTCCATCTACCCAAGTAACGTCTCGATGTGTCCTTTCCCCTACCTTTGAGAGAACTATATATTGAGCACATATGGCTTATGGACAGGAGGAAGAAGAGAATCGTAAGAGAACTCTAGTGGATTTTTGCCCTATCTTGAGTCTGCACTCATTAATCCTTGTAGTTGTGAACCATTTATGTTCACCTTCCAAACTCCTATCTAGTTTGAGTTTGCCATTCATGGAGGATTGAAGTGGTGGAGGCACAAGAGGATTGATCTAGATCTTGGTTCAGATTGATTTCCGGCAAGAGGTCGTATCACTTTGTACTTCTTCTTGTTCATTAATAGAAATACTCATATTCTCGTCCATTCATGGTGTGAATGTTGTTTATTATACATTGGGTTACATTCGCTTATGATATTATGGACCATTGTTATTGATAATGTTAATGCCATTTATATATTATATGTACTTGTTGGATATCGGCTATCAAGACTAATTTGCAGATTTACAAGTGCATGGATTGAAAGCTCCAACGAGGATCTACATCAAACGTTGGATCGAGGTTGGTTACATTTCTCCATTATCTTAACATTGTCATTTATAATAGCATTGCTTTGAGAATTGAGTAGATTTCTGGTATTCATCTGTCTGTTGTGGTATTCCCAAGCCATAGTGAGTTTTCTCCAATACAGAAATGGTGACTCCGCTGGGGAAAACATCCATGTTTGGGAAATTTTTTGAGCATTAGTCCATAATTAGAGTTGTTGTTTATCGAAGCTCTGTGTCACTGATTGGCCGTTAAGATACACTGTAGAAAAATTTCTTTTTCTGAGCCTCTGGACTCTTTATTTAACCATTTGTTTTTCCTCACCCGCAGGCTAGCTTAGCTCTGCCTGCATATACCCGCCTCTGGTTACTCTACTACTCGCGGGTACCCGCAGGATTTCCTTCGACAATAACGTGTAACTCCGGCTTTTGTTGGTTTATGGCTATTGGTTGTTGCTGGGTGAGTTTGGTTAGTTCCTAAGTCTTTGTTGGCCTCTTTCTTGACTGTTTCATGCCTTGGTTGTGACCGGATCTCTTCGTTTCTCTTGGTTGAGCCTTCTTGGATTTTTACCAATCTTTGGTTTTAACCTCTTGGTTTTTTCCTTTTGAGCTCTTTCCTTTGGCTAAGTCTTTTTGTTTAGGATTTGCTAGGTTGTCTTAGTGATCTTCTCGACACTTCAGTGACTGAATAGTAGGATTTTACTTGCATTTTTTCATTTCATTTATATTGAAAAAATACAAAAATATTCATTTAGTTTTTTGCATTTTCCTTCTCATTTATAAGCGAAAATACAAAAATATTTTACTTTCATGTATTGCATCTTGCATTGAGTGCTTGTTGCCTTCATCTTAGGTTCTTCTTGTGCATTGAAAAGATAAAAGATTGCATCTTTATTTTGGAATTGTTGGTTGACTTTGCATATTAGTGTCATTGTTTTATTGGATAGATGAGTCTAGGATTGGACGATTTTGCATACTATTGAGTCTACACATCACTAGTTTCACGATCATATCCCTTGAGTAATCACAGCCACTAAAATTAACGCTTAATCATTAAAATTTATTAGACTGATTTTATTTTATAGGGTACACCAACTAGCATAGGTTTAGATTTTTGGAATAGATCATTGTGAGTTAACAATCCAAGACTACTAGACGAAACATTAGGTGTCTGACCAGGGAGTGAAGGAATCCATGGTATAGATCGGTGTTCTCAGGAAGCTCTACTCAATCCAGAGTTAATCACGAGGTCACGGGAGGTTGGTTGAGGAGATATCCCTCTGATACCGGCTGAATGTGGGAGATATATCCAGGATTTGTTTGTATCTGGGGGTACCGGAGGTTCGTCCTCTTGTGCTTCGGGCTTAGCTACCCTACCCATACGACGGGTCCCACCTGCGACTGTCCCCCTGAGCATTGGTTATATTGCGGTGAACATAGTTGCCTTACCTAGGTACCACATAGGGTACTTGCAGATGTTATGTTGTTTGTGTCCTGAGTCAGATAGGGATTGGACAGCATAGTTGTGTTCGTGCAGTGGACTTGACCCTGTCGACACAGTGAAGCCTGGGTGTCTCTATAACTGATTCAGTTACCTCCGGCTATAGTTTGGGAGTCTCAAGCCTCTCCTAGGCGAGACATACCGACTCTAGTGTCGAGAGCTCATTTAGCCACTCTGTTTGTCTGCTCTTGGCTGTAGTTTCTCTAGGTGTGTGCTTTTGATTTACTATTTTTTGATCAATAGTTTACCTTTAGGAGACGCTATGTATCTCTCTGGAGAGAACGTGGCGCGGAGCCCTACTCTCCGCCGGTCCCGTTGTTTGGCTGGTTTAAAGCCACTCGAGGTTACACGCCGTATTGCTAGGGGACGCCGAAGGGCTCCCTCTGAGTCTTCAGATTCATACGAGACTTACGTTGAAGACTACATGGCTGCACATCCTGATATTGGGCAAGACCCTCCTACTCCTTCAGGTAGAGTTGAACTTACTTCCGATCCCCATACTCCTCGTGAGGATTGGGGAGGTGATCCACCTGAGACTCAACCTAGTTCTATTTGGCCTAATCCACTTGACCGGGATCCGTTTGATCCTTTGAATCCAGATAATTATCTTTACGGGATGCCCGACTTACCCGAGGAGGAAGAATAGGACGAGCCTTTTGTTCCTTCGTTTCCATGCGATTTTAGATACGGGAGGCCTGAGACTGATGATGATTCCGACCCTATAATCAACCCCACTGCACTCTCTTTTGGTATGCCTAGTCACAATACTGTCGAACATTCCACTATGGTTGGTACTCACGCTGGCACTAGTCAAAGTGTTAGCCATACTATACCCACTGGGGGTACTACCCTTGCTGGGGGCACTACGTTGTCCACCCACTCACATAGTATGGGGACTGGTCAAATTCCTAACAATGCTTATGTTGGAGCATGACCACCTCCTAGGAATACACAACCTAGCCGGAATGATGTTCGGAATACGACTCGCCATCCAGAACCTAATACACGCATCGCTACTCGTCAACGTAGGACTACTTTTGCACACGAATACTGTTCCTCCCAACCACGAGGGTGGACACATACCGCATACTTTTGGGTCCACCACCGCCACTAGTAATGCTAATGTAGGGGGTGGGAATATTTCCTATCCACATGGACATCACACCACCAACCCTGCTACTGGTCACACCCATATTGGACCTGGGAATGCTTCTCATGCTTCTGGTCACCACATGACTGCTCAAGCTAATCCTAATGTTGGGGGTGGGAACATACCATACTACTACGGTCAATACAACACGGTTCCCGCTATGAATAGTACATACATTCACCATACTCATGGTGGCAACCCTTACTACAACATAGTCGATGCTAGCCACCAGTATCACCCACCACCCCAATATGGTGCTCAAAACACGCATATACCTGCTTACTCTCAAATGGGTCAGCCAAGGGGATTTTATCAATCTTATGGCCATGGGAAAGCTTATGGGCCATCAGGTCCTCAGTATCAGTAGTTTAATCCTCATGGTCAAGCTTCTGGTCCATCGTATAACATAGTTCTGTTTAACCAACCTTTTATGGGAGCTTATAATCAAGCTTTCCGGCCTCAACTCCCGTTTCTTGCATGCTTGAATCTCCCGGATCTTTCGAAGCTCACGAATGATCTGGTGTGTGACGACCCTACTTGGCCCCCGGTCCCTACCAAGCTCCCTTCCAACATTCCAAAGTTTGAGGGGAAAGGTGGTGAGGACCCAGGAGATCATGTCACGATGTTTCACCTTTGGTGCTCCTCCAACTCTTTGAATCATGATTCCATTCGATTACGCCTATTTCAACGCACCCTCATGGGGGCAGCCGTGAAGTGGTATGTGGAGTTTCCCGGAAACACCTATAGGGGATTCAACGAGATTGCTTTGGTTTTCATAGACCATTTCCAGTTTTCGGTTCGTTATGATACTGGTATTGAGTTGTTGTCCACCTTCCGTCAGAATAAGGCCACACATATTTCTGACCACGTTCAAGAGTGGCGTCGGCGGAAGAGATTAGTGAAAGCCAACATTCCTCTAGAGTTCCTGTTGGAATGGTTCCTCAAATCTTTACTTCCATATATTGCTAAGGATGTTTCGATGTCCAAAATTGTGACTAAGGAACAAGCTATCTTGAAAGTCCAGCAGTTAGATCTACTTTATTCTCAGTTTGGCATTTTGTATGACATTATTCCTGATGCACCGAGAACAACACATGATCCTACGTCAGTTTCTGGACCACATGTTGATGGCATTGTGGGGTTCGCATGCACTCACCCTGTAGACTTGGTAGCTAATCAAATGCAAAATTTGTCGCTAAACCAGTCTGCACCTAGACAAGTTCACACCTTGTCCACTTCCACTCCGTCATCTGATGTACACAATGTGCAATCAACGAAACCGTCGAGTAACCAGCAACCTAGTGGTAAGAAAAAGGAGAGAAACAATCGTAGGGGTGGAAACAATGGAAGTAACAACAATAGCAATCGTAATACTCCTCGTAAAGAGAATGCCAACCCTCCTCGGGAAGGCGGTAATGCTGGCGAGGATCGTAAACCTAGGCTTAAGGTGAAATTCCCTTACAAGCTTTGTGGGGAGGATCACCTTACTCACTTATGTCCTTGAATTGAAGAAGCATCGAAGCATTTGGCACAGAGCCCAGCTGTGTTGAAGGATCCCCTTCCTCATCATCAAAACATGGCTTCGCATGCTCCCACCACTAGTTATGGTACTAATGAAATGGCAACGTCTTCTTCCAATACTAGTGGTTATGGATGTGTGAATATGGTTCAGTCGGAGGTTTGTGTTGCTACTCGTCAACGTGATTATGGTGCACCACAACCGAATTTGGGGAATGAGCCTCCCCCTCCTCCTAATAATTCCTTGCATATCGAGAAGCCTTCCATTATGCCGCGGATACCGAAAGGTGTTCTCAAGCGCTCCACGCATAATCCTAATGCTCGAGCTGCCTAGAACTACTCCATCGTAGAAGATTTGGGCCAAACTCCGTGTGCCATGTCGGCTCTTGAAGTTTTGCAAGCTTGTCCTTCTCAAAAGCATTCCCTTTTGAGTGCGTTACGAGTTCAGGATGGGAGAATTCCTAGTGTTATCAAGTTTGATACTACTGATGTCCAGCCTCGCTTACCTTACCACGTGGCTTTTCAAATCTAGGTGGTTTTCCTTAAGAGCTTCTTCAAACGTACTATGGTTGATGAAGGTGCCTCTGCGTCAGTAATGTCGCTAACTTGTTGGAAAGCTCTTGGCTCTCCTCCCTTACTTTTGTCTAGAACTACACTCACTGCATTCGATGGTAGATCTTTTACGCCGCATGGAATTATCCCTTCCCTTGTTGTCTCCTTGGGAGGTAAGTCCCTGCCTATTGAATTCGAAGTGGTTGATGCACCCATCAACTACAACTTTTTACTGGGTCGGAACTGGATGTACGCTATGAAGGCTGTCGTGTCTACTGTATTTCGAGTTATTTTCTTTCCCCATGAAGGCAATATTGTGACAATCGATCAGTTGGATTATGTTGGCACTCCTTCCACAGCATCTACAGGATCTGTAGTCCCGCAAGTTTCTGATTCTCAGCCGGCAACTGGGAACATAGGTGTTGGAATGTACCCTTCATTGATGGGAACTTTTAACCATTCTGCACCTGTGAATTTTATCGAAACCATTTTCGACAGTGCGCCTCCTCCTTCGAATAGTATGCCATTTCGGACTTCCTATTGTAATGATCCATGGATTTTTCCATCCGCGGATTCTATGTCTGGAGCCATTGCACATGTCAGGATGTCTATGCCTTTATCTATAGCGGAGCTCACTTACGATCATATCCAACAAACCACTACAGATCCGGATCTCTCTTCTTCCCAGACAGTTGAAGAAGATCCCGTTACGCTGCCAGTTTGGGCAGCCAACTTGTCTTGTTCACACGAATACCTTGATGGTACTCTATCTTCGGATGAAATTTTTATTGAGGCCATGAGTGGTGATGACAAGCCGTGGGGGGATCCTTATCATATATCTCATTCCCCTCCTCCCCTTGATCTTATTGAACAAGATGAACCTATAATACAACCTACCATCCATTTGAATTTGGATCCATTCACAGTCTCGTCCAACCCTGATTTGACGTTTGAGTCTGATGAGTCTTTGAGCTCTCCTATAGATCCGCAAATCAATGCTCTTGCAGAGTTTGATTCTATTTCTAGAATTTCCAACTCCCGTGATGATGGATTTGCTCCTGCAGATTCCTCCACATCCTTCAGCTTTGCTCTTCATTTTGAAGATGATCATTTTGATCCCTCAGGTATTGGTACTATGGCACCTTCAGTGGTTAGCTCTACCTGCGTCATGTCTAAGGTTAACCATAGTGAAGTTGAAAATGTTTCTACCGCAGTGACGTGTATCAGATATTTCTTTACGTACGTTTTAGAGATGATCTTGGTACCTATCTTTCTTGGAGACAGGATTCTTAGCTGGACTTATACTTGTTTACTGGTCCTTTTTTACATTTGCTTCGTTCATGGCAGGCATATTCGGAACCTTGCATATAGGTTTAGGCCTCCCCATTGTTATGATGCATTTGAACCTTGTGCCATCTGAATTCACAGACACCCCCTGAGTGTCCTTATCTTGCTCATGTTCCTTGCATTATGCATAGCTTTGTTCCATGCGCTTGGAACTAGTCTCGCATGCCCCTGACACTCGTCTACTCTCATTACGAGCATTCTTCCATATCTCCTTTGAGCTCGTTAAAAACAGTAAGGAGGTCACGAGTTTAATTTTTCGGGCTCGTTAAACCTTTACGGAAAAGATTTTTATAAAGTCTTTTTTAAACCCTTGTTAGACTTTTTCAAATCAAACAAGATTACCGAGTATACTTGTCATTTCAGACTCGTTAAAGGATTTGAAGCGACATTCACTTAGGTATAAGCTTACCCCTTTTCCGGACCTTTGTGGATTAATTACGAAAAATGTATACTCTAGTCATACGTGACTAGAAGAGTTCTTCTCTCATTGTTTTACACTTTTTCGGGTGAGGAGACTAACTTTACGAAAAAGGACTCCCCTTTTATGTCGAGTTGTGATTGCATTGCATTATCCTACTTGTCGCATGAGCCTTGTGTCGGCTCCCGCTTACTCACTTATTAGCCATGTGCCTGAGCACTTTACCTTTCGAGCCAAGCAGAGCCTTAATTTATCTTTCGCAGCTTGATGACCCTTTACCCTGAGGGAACATACCCCCGAGTGTCCAAATCCTGCACGCACTTTCTTGCATTGAGCATAGGTATGTTCCACTGCTTGGGACTAGTCTTCTACCTATTTGACACTCGTTCCCTCACTTGTTGTACTACAAGCAATTTTATTATTTTTTAAGCTTTTCCCAAATATGAAAAAGACCAAAAAAATCAAATATTCCAAAAAGCCGGATGGGATTATGATCACTATTTCTTGTTGGAAGCTGTTGTGTCGCCTTTGAACAGAGCATTCATTCCACTCCGTACATTATGAGTCGGGATTATAGTTGGGCCTTAGGAGCTGTACTTGTTTCTCAGTTTTCTCCATCGATTGGTTAAGCTTCCAGTCATTATGGATCCCTCTGTAATGCCTCCTGCATTGCACAGTTTATGTCAAGTCTATGCTTCTTGAATCTATCCATCTGCTCATGCTCTTGTTCAAAGGAAGTCCTGAAACCAGTGTCAGCCACTCCTCAGATCTCTTGACTATTGCATGTCGGCCATCCTTATTGAGTCAGTCTGTTTCACCTGAGATCTTCCAAATCTTTCAGCATTGCTGGTACCTCGTGCTGGTTGATGGGGGATGCCTTAATGCCCTCCTTCCAGTGAGTCTCGTTCCGTCGACTTCAACTCATTTATTCCGGGACTTGAGGCTTAGAGTTCGTTTGAGTACCTTAAGGCTTGCAGTCATTAGTGGCAGGTTCTCTCGCCATCGACAGTTTTGGGAATACATCAATGGCCCCTGATCAATGGATTCATCCTAGTGTTTGACTTCAACCCACTTCAACCCATTTATTCACACTCTGATGATTGTGCTCTGTGCCTTGATGCCCATTTTCATTATTGGTGGGTCATCTCACGTCTGTTAATGGTATACATCATTAACCGGTAATCAGACGATGTCTCATCAGGTTCAACCCCAACTCCTTTATTCACTTGATGGGACTTGCACCATCGAAGACTTGTGTAGAAGACCCCAGGCGATTGTGGCATTCAATATGCTACATATGACTTTGACTTTACATCTGAGATATCACCTCTCAGATTTCAGCAGTTTGTACCTCCAGTTTGCACCAGTTGTCTTCTTTTCAGCAGAAGACCATATCTTACTGTAGAGGGATCATGGCTATGATCACTTATGACATGTATTTACTTATGTACTTCCTATTCATGGCCATTGTATCATATTGTTGTACTATACCAACATGTATTCAGAGATATTATTGTATTATGACGAGTGAAACGTTCTTTCCACTTGTGTCTCCATCACTCCACTTCTAAGTTTTATAATGTATTTCGGCCATCGTAGTACTTTCAGTCTCTGACCTCACACATTAGGGGGCATCTGTTATACAGAAATCTTCCACCCTGTGAGCATCAACATTCTTTGGCCTGTAGGATCCATTTCAGTGACTCAGATCCATTTTTATCCTTCAGAGATACCAGTTTGCCCTATTTTTGTTCCTACCCGCATGTTGCATCACTATAGCATGCGTACCCGCGAGTTGCATCACTATAGCCCGCAAGTATCAAGTAAAATGGTAAAAACCACTATTTTATCACTTTTTACTCCCAAAAAGCGGTCATTGGGTGACCTTTGGCTCTCCATCTGCCCAAGTAACGTCTCGATGTGTCCTTTCCCCTACCTTTGAGAGGACTATATATTGAGCACATATGGCTTATGGACGGGAGGAAGAAGAGAATCGTAAGAGAACTCTAGTGGATTTTTTCCCTATCTTGAGTCTACACTCATTGATATTTGTAGTTGTGAACCATTTATGTTCACCTTCCAAACTCCTCTCTAGTTTGAGTTTGCCATTCATGGAGGATTGAAGTGGTGGAGGCACAAGTGGATTGATCTAGATCTTGGTTCAGATTGGTTGCCGGCAAGAGGTTGTATCACTTTGTACTTCTACTTGTTCATTAATAGAAATACTCATATTCTCGTCCATTCATGGTGTGAATGTTGTTTATTATACATTGGGTTACATTCGCTTATGATATTATGGACCATTGTTATTGATGATGTTAATGCCATTTATATATTATATGTACTTGTTGGATATCGGCTGTCAAGACTAATTTGTAGATTTACAAGTGCGTGGATTGAAAGCTCCAATGGGGATCTACATCAAACGTTGGATCGAGGTTGGTTACATTTCTCCATTATCTTAACATTGTCATTTATAATAGCATTGCTTTGAGAATTGAGTAGATTTCTGGTAGTCATCTTTCTGTTGTGGTATTCCCAAGCCATAGTGAGTTTTCTCCAATACAGGGGTCCTTGGAGTTAGTGGGTGTCAGTGTTTAAGGGACTAAAGGGCGATATGTTTATTTGGGTGTAGTAAGTTCATGGATAGAATGAGTATGGGCCAATTTCAAGCACAACTTGAAAAAATTTCAACGTTGGCCCCATTCAGTACATTAATTATTCTATAGGTTTGTTGTTTGTTTGGTGAATTGTTTGTGTGAGTCATGTTTGAGTCTGGAAACCCTCCCAACCCATCAATACATGAGTCTAGTCTAACCCAGCCAAATTTCAATCCATACAAGCACAACTTGAAAAAAAACAACATTGGCCCCATTTAGTACATTGATTATTCTATAGGTTTGTTATTTGATTGGAAAATTGTTTGTGCGAGTTATGTTTGATTTTGTAAACCCTCCCATACCATCAATGCATGTGTCTAGTCGAACCATGCCAAATTTCAGTCCATACAAGCAATGTTAGAAAAACAGGATCCCAGAGCAATAACAATAAACAAGATGCAAATATAAATACACAAACACATTACAAGAGAGACAACAATATAACATGGTTCACCCAAGATGGGCTACATCTACACAGAAATTTCCAGTCCTTATTATTATTCCATCCAGCAAATGAAGGGATACAACCCACAACACATCCGCGCAACTTCCTCTCAATCTCTCTCAGTCTCTCTTCCACGATCTCACAGATCTTTACAATGCTACAATACATTACACAGCCGTATTACAATGTCTTCCTTTTATAGGGGAAATACCATGGGAAAATACCACGGGCTACCCAAAACCATGGGCCCGCAATCTTTTGGCGCAAAAACAACCCATAAAATTTTTTTATTTAGGGGGCGCTGCCCCTGAACCCCCGACGAGGGCCTGCTTGCCCCCGTGCCCCCCAACCGGGGGAGTGCACCACTCCCCCAGACCCCCTATTGCGTGTGCCGAGATCATAACCAAACACGGCTGAAACAACATCATCTATGAGATTGGAAGATTAGGCTCCACAACCAACAAGCAAAAATTGAAAAAATTTCAACATTGGCCCTGTGCAGTACATTAATTATTCTATAGGTTTGTTTTTATATTTTTTAATTGTTTGAGTCTAGAAACCCTCCCACACCATCAATTCATGTGTCTAGTATAACCATGCCAAATTTCAGTCCATACAAGCAAAAATTGAAAAAATTTCAACGTTGGCCCCTAAATTTGAATGTTGGCATCTAGTCTAACCATGCCAACGTTGTTTAATCACATGAAAGTTATAATATGCAGGGTCCAGTACATGAGCAACAATGCCTTTTGGGTTATGAAATATCATATAAAAATGAAAGTGAAATAATTAGCATGATAATTGTGCATTGCCTTACCGAGCTTCTCTTTGTTTCGAGAATAATTTAATATTCTATACTAAACAAAGCCAACCACGTGAAGGTGGAAGCTCATTTGAACCCCCCCCCCCCTCCGCATGTCACTCTCAGTTCCCCATAACCCGACAAAATCTATGTACAAAAAAATAATTTATTGTGTTTTCTGTCATACTTAAGAAGCAATGTCTCTTATAACATACAAAAAAATGGGAAAAAAGACATAAAAACAATTAATTTATTCGTACTAATACAAGTCAATAATTCTATCGCAATATTAATTCAAAATATATAGAGTAGATATATTAATGCATACCTCATACAGTTAAATGCTTCATCATCTTCTTTATCCAAGTCATCATCTGTATCATCCGATCTAGATTCAACATTGTAAGGATTGGCCATATCATCATCGTCATCGATGTCAGTTTCGATCATCATGTCATCGTCGATATCATAGTCATGGCCATTGTCTGCTACATCATATGATTCAAGTAATTCTTTGACATCTTCCTCTGGAACATGATCATCTAACTCATGTTGATCATCCTTAACATCATGTTCTTCTTCAAGACCCTATTCATTATCTTCCTCTACATTATACTTTACTGGCCTTCCCCTTGGATCGTGTCTCACAAAAAATGACCAACCACCTCTACCTGGAGCCTCAGAGTAAAATACCTGTTCACATTGGCTTGGAAGAATATAGGGATTTGTTCATGGCTCAAACAACCTTGTATTAACTATGGTAAATCCATTATCATGTTCAATAATAGTTTTTATCGGGATCACGTTGATTCAATCATAACCTGTACCATTTGACAACAAACAGAACTAATTTGAAGGAGTTAAAGTCACACTGAATAATATCTTCCAAATACCCATAGTATCGATTTTCTAAGAGTTTTGGATATCTGTAACTTCTAGAGGAAACAATGGTCACCTCAAAGACTACAATTATCCCACAATCATGTGTTTTCTTCATTTCATCCAGTGTTTTGATGCAAAACTTACGACCATTGCACCACATATCCTTATGGTGTTTTACCTGCAACAAGCCATACACATAAAGATTACATCCTGAATTGATCATGATTAAGTGCATGTTTATGCTCTATAGGGAAAAAATCAACGTGTACATCAATATATTTGAAAAAAAAAAAATAGTATGGCTAATTAATATGCTTGCATGCTTATCTTTTAAACCATATGCTAAATTGATTTCCCTTTGTGTAAGATTGGTATCTCCATTGTGATGATCTGCTTCAACCAATGAAGCGACGCTTTCCCATGATATTACATGACCAGATTGTTCACATCGTTCAATCCATACCTTCATCCAATCAAGATTGTTTGCGATGTATAAATGAAGTGCATCCCACTCTCGACCAACTGCTTGATGAAAATAAAATTACAATTCAGTACAAATGTATATTCAAGAGAAATTCAGTCAAATGTACTATTATTAATCTCCACTAGCTAATAATTAACTTTCACCTTCCTCGATCTACCTTTCCCCTTCAAGTACTCCCCTTCAAAATTGTTATTGGAGTCAAGATCACAAATGCGACCTAAATTGAGCTTTGATGCTAATTTAGGAAAATATTCACTAATATACATCATGTTATGGTATACCATATATCCCTCCACCATAGAAACCTCACGACATGCTCGTTGTCTAACCAAACCCTTCAAAAATTTCAAGTGCCTCTCAACCATCCACATGGACCTTGAGTGTATAGGTCCACACAATTCAATCTCCTCAACTTCGTGTATGAGGTAGTGTTCTTGTGCATTGAAAAATGCCAAAGGTAGATGTTTTTGCACTTCACACATGAGACAAGGAATTTCTCACCTCCAATACTTTATATCTTCTTTATGGATTTCTTTAGATGACAACCAGCTACAAGTGATGCAAACAAATCACGAGATTTAACAAAACTAAAAATTATATTACATAACAATTAGAAAAAGAAATGTCAAATATAAGTTCTGCAATGAATTAAAAAAACACTTTATCTATGCAAAATATCGCTACTTACCACATTTATTTTCCAAGATCATATATAACTTGTTTGACATTGTTGTCAAAGTTGTCCGAGAGAAATACATGTAGAACATATTGTAACAATATAAAAATCGTTTCATTATTTTTTACAAAAAGTAGACAAAAAAATACCAACAATATACTAGAATAAAAAAATATAGCAATATATATATATACACCATAATAATTACCATTATGAATATATGCCAATCATGCGTTTTCGCCCCCGCAAAATCACCTTTCTTTGTTATGGTATTCTTCATGTTCGAACAAAATCTGGTGGGAAATTTAATTTCTCGTATGACTTCTTTTACAACATTGCTTTGCTACTCCGTTAACAACCATGGAAGTGAGCTTATATTAGTTTGGTCTCCATTTCTATGTAATTGAATGACATCTTTTATTGCATGATTGGATTCCTGAATGTCATTGCAAATTTTGACCATTTTTTCTTTGTCACTCCTTCCATCCAATATTCTCCATAATGTTTCAGCCACATTCTTTTCGATATGCATTGTATCAAATAGATGAGCAATTTGCAGGTTCTCATAGTAGGGAAACCTATTAAATTGTTTAGGATAAATTTTCATTCCTCGTGGAAGTCCATTAATGCTTTCATGATCACGACAACCATCATGAATCATAGTTTATAAAGATAAATTACAAAAATCAATGTCAATTACATTAAACAACATAGTAAAAAAAAATTCAAAACGTTTCATATATGATGATAGATATACAATTTGATCCGTACATACCTTGACGATTTCTATTATATTGCAACTTCCATAGGTGAGGTGTCATTCTCTGCGGTTTTAATGCGGTCTCTTGCTTCCCATTGAATAGATGTTTTTCGGTAGTTCGATACCTATGATCCTTAGAGAGGAAGTGCCTATACTCTTCAAACACATCATTTCCTAAACTTTTTGAACAATGAGATTTGATATTAGGACCACAAATTGAACATGCAAATTTTCCCTTTGTTTGAAGACCTACATAAAGAGATAGATTAACTTATATGTCAATTATAATTATATAAAATGAATGGATTATTTAAAAAAACATGCATGCATAATATATCAACTTCATAAAATTAAATACTAATAAAGTGGGCGTTATAATTACATTCGCAAAAATGGGTTAACCATGGGGCATCATGTATTGTCAAGACAAGCATTGCATGGAATTGAAATTGCCTTTGTCGTACTGGTCTAGATACATCATACATAGTGATGTCATTCCATAGGTTTAGTAGCTCGTCAATAAGAAGTTCGATACATACATTCATATCTTTAACTTGGTACTTACTTGATTGATTTGAACATATAAAATATATAATTATTACAACCATTTATATATATAAATAATATACAAGAGTAAAAGGAAAAAATATATATTACATTATGCAACAAAATACAACAAATGAGATTCGAGTACATTAAAATAAAATTATTGTAGACACATACTTGGAATAATCATTGCCAACATTATGTGCTCCCTCTTTATTGAAACCATGGAGGAATGTTATTGTTGATAACAAAAATAGGCCACACCGAGTAAATAGATCTCATCTCTGCAAATGGATTAACACCATCTGCTACCAAAGAAATCCTAACATTACGAGGTTCTTCTTTAAAGTGTGGCCATTTTCCCTCCATATCTCTAAATGCAGAACCATCTGCAGGCATTCGAATAACGTCATCTTGACTTCTATTCCATGCATGGTAATCCATAAATTGCGCTATGTTTTTGCACCTGAACAGTCGTTGCAAACGTGGAATAATGGGAATATAACGAAGAACCTTGCGAGGCACCTTTTTTGTTACTTGATCTGTTCGATGTCTACTGATATGTCATTCCAGACATTCTGTTTCAGATTCATGTTGATTATAATATATAATATGGTCATCGGGGTATGCATCAATTGCTTCATACTGCATTCCAGTTTCTTTCATGATGGCAGATAAATATCGATACGTGCGAGGTAAAATATTTGACGGTGGTAACAAAAATTCAGCTATCAAGCTACAACAAATTAAAATAAAATAAAAAACTAGTTAATATAATATATAAATAATATTAATGAAACATATTGCATCCGTATTACTTTTACTTATGAATTAACAATAAAATTATTAGAGGAACAAAGATAACCTTTTATCAGGATCATATATATGTGATGAAATATATTACATACCTTAACATCCATGCGACTTATGTGTTTGGAAAACCATTCATAACCTTCAAGTCCATTATCAACAATATAGCAGAGAGAATATTTATATTGAATCCCTCATAAAGGGGTTCGTATGCCTTTTCAAGAAAAGGTAAATCATGAACATCATCAAAGTTATCATTTCCATGTTGATGTATATGTAACTTCGGAATGTATTTCATATATGTATATTGTACTCCTATAGAGATGGTATTATTCCTCTATACGGAAGTGTTTGTATTCCTATAGAGATGTTATTATTCCACTATACGGAAGTGTCGTCATTTACATTGTAAGTGTCGTAACTTATACTTGATGGGTTATTAGACCACCTTGTTGGGGTCGGCCCTGTATAATTCATGTGGGTCGAAGGGTTATTAGACCACCCTATTGGGGGTCGTCCATATGGGTCAAAGGGTTATTAGACCACCCTATTGGGTGTCGGCCCAATCAGCATTATGTTATGTGGTTAAGTTAAGTCCGACCTAGTAAAGGTTATTAGGCAAGTCAAGTCAAGTATAAATAGAGTGCGGGAGGCACTCTATTTCATCATTCTATTCTCACACACACTCTTTGGAGAGTGGCGCACTTGTGGAGGAGGAGAAGATGCTGCTAGGTGAAGACTATCTCTTGTACTTTGGTTGTATCATTGCTCTATCTATCTTTGAGGAAGTTATTGGGGTTTTTCACCTTTATGGTTTTCCCCAAGTTAACTCTGTGTCTCTTATGTGCTTGCATTATTGTGTCCATGATTGATATGCTGTAGATATGCTGTACATGTTGTTCTCTCAGTTAAGATCCTAGATCAGATTGAAGTAAATTCTGAAACTTTAACATTCCATGATCATTATCATCCATTGTAACATTAAATGTATCATGGATAAAGGTATTTGTACCATCATATTCAACTATGTTATCAGTATGATCATCTTCTTCAATATGATCATTAACTTGTTCTCCATTATTCATATCTCCATGTTCCTCTGGTACTTGTTCTGAAAGCACATTCTCCAGGCAATATGTCGTAGGAGTTCTTTCCATTATAATTACATGATCAAGCCATCAAGGGATATTAGTTAATATAAGAAATATTAAAATGATACATACATTTACAAAAACAATCAATATAAAGACATATATACTGAAAAAAATTACCAATGGACGATAGTGATGTTCCCCATCAGCGTGTCCATGTTCCCTACAATGTATTTTGGTTGTTGTGATCTTTATTCTTCTCCTTGTAAATCCCTTGCATTGACTACATGGACAATAACATTTTCCATCACCCTTTCTTTTCAGTCCACCAGTTTTAAGTTGAAAGGTTGGAGAGGGTTAGATCAATGAAAATAATGAATAAGGTCCTAATTTTTCAAGTTATGCAACCTAGAGGCTGCAAATAGGAGCTCGGAGCATTTATTCCTAAAGTTAGGGATGAAAATGCTCAATAATCCTAAGTTTAACATTGCAATGAAAATGGATGGCTCAGATCAGCAGGGGAAGGAGATCCACGGCCCATAGAAGGTTCGAAATTTCAACATGCAAAGAGTGTTAAGTTTAAACTAATTTGACTAGCAAGATCACTGAAAGAAACATAATCACAAGATAGACAAAGATTTTACCCTGGGAAACCCTCATGGGGTAGAAAACCCAGTAAAGCTTTCCTCAATAAGATGATCAACCAAAATACAAGATGTTCTCCAAGACTAGAGCTCCTTCTCTACCTCCTATGCAGACCTCTCTCTCACAAGTGCGCTACTTTTCGAGCTATGCAAGTATGAGATAAGTGAGGAGCATCCTCCTCTACTTATACTAGATTTTCGACTGACTTTTTCCCTAATGGGGCCGACCTCTCCCAATGGAGTCTAATAATCCCTAATTAAATAACTCAGGGCCAACCCCCACATGGTAGATCTAATAACCCTGGTTACCACAATCCATCGAAGGAATAAACATCTCTGGATACATAATAGAATTACCTCGGAGGGATGAAACATCTCCGGAATAATAAAGTACAAATATAATATTCTTAGAAGTTACAATATTGAACACTCCCCCTTAACGAGAAGGATATTATAACAACATCTACAGGAGCAAGGAGTCATCGACTACATCATACATGATACATCTATAAATCATCGGAAGCTTTCTTCAATACATCATCATCAGTAACTCAAATAGTTACTGGAATATCTAAATCCTCACGATCAGCAACATCGTCATCATACGATCATCAGCATCGTCATCACATGATCATCAGCATCGTCATCATCATCGTCATCACACGATCATCAGCATCGTCATCATCATCAGTAGCATCGTCATCACACAATCATCAGCATCGTCATCATCATCATCATCACACGATCATCAACATCGTCATCATCATCGTCATCACATGATCATCAGCATTGTCATCACACGATCATCAACATCGTCATCACACGATCATCAGCATCGTCGTCATCATCGTCATCACATGATCATATTATAGGATGATCAATCCCGCTCTCTTTAGGAAATAGGTCCATGGACGATCCAGTCCTATCATGTACCTTTTGAACCGAGGCCCAGGGACGATCCAGTCCTATCATGTACCTTTTGAACCGAGGTCCAGGGACGATCCAGTCCTATCATGTACCTTTTGAACCGAGGTCCAGGGATGATCCAGTCCTATCATTCAATTCTCGAAGACCTCTGTCTATGGCTCAATTCAAGGGACCAAAGTCCGAGGACGATCCAATCCCCATTCTCGAAGACATCTTGTCTACGGCTCAATTCAAGGGACCGAAGTTCGGGGACGATCCAATCCCCACTTGTCCACTAAGGACTTCATTCTCGGAGACATCTGTCTATGGTTCAATTCAAGGGACCGAAGTCTGAGGACGATCCAATCCCCACTTGTCCACTAAGGACTTCATTCTCGGAGACATCTGTCTATGGCTCAATTCAAGGGACCGAATTCCGGGGACGATCCAATCCCCACTTGTCCACTAAGGACTTCATTCTCGGAGACATCTGTCTACGGCTCAATTCAAGGGACCGAAGTCCGGAGACGATCCAATCCCTACTTGTCCACTAAGGACTTCATTCTCGGAGACATCTGTCTACGGCTCAATTTAGAACATGTGTTCAAGGATGATGCAATCCCTCTTCTTTCTCGGAGACATCTGTCTATGGATCCTTTTAGAACATATGTTCAAGGATGATGCAATCCCCATAGTATCCTCATCAATACAGGTATCATTAGTGCATCAATACAAGTATCCTCATCCATACAAGTACATCAATCAATACATGTATACATATCATCAATACAAGTATCCTCATCCATACAAGTACATCAATCAATGCATGTATACATATCATCAATACAAGTATCCTCATCCATACAAGTACATCAATCAATGCATGTATACATATCATCAATACAAGTACATATACAAGTGTCCTCATCAATACATGTATATATATCATCAACATAAGTATCCTCATTAGTACGAGTACATATACAAGTAATATAAATATCCTAAGTATACATATAAGAAATATAAAGATAATAAATATAAATATCATAAGTAAAATAATACAGGTATCCTCATCATCGACCTTACTATCGATGCGGGCAATCTCATCATTAGTGTCTACATCACTCCCCCTTTCGAGGAGGGTCCTTTTGGACTACACCAAGCTTGTCTCTGAAACACTCAAATTTTACTCGAGACAGAGGTTTGTTCAATATATCAGCAATTTGTTCATCGGTGCTCACATACTCGAGCTTGATAGCTCCTCTCTGCACCATATACCGTATATAGAAATATCATATCTCTATGTGTTTTGACTTATCATGGAACACTTTATCTTC
The DNA here is from genome assembly GCA_027924585.1 of Larix kaempferi. Classification (NCBI taxonomy): domain Eukaryota; kingdom Viridiplantae; phylum Streptophyta; class Pinopsida; order Pinales; family Pinaceae; genus Larix; species Larix kaempferi. The sequence continues at coordinate 19,348,582 of BSBM01000519.1, forward strand.
TGTCATCTTAATATAGCTTTGGTTGTCACACATGATCACAGTGGGATCCATCTCTAAGTCAAACAATCCCGATAGTATTTTCCAAAGCCATACTGCTTCACAACTAGCAAAGCAAGTAGCTATATATTCTACTTCGGCAGTACTGAGAGCTACACTAGATTGTTTCTTGCTGAACAATGAGATCATGGTAGATCCAAGACCATAACATCCACCTGATGTACTTTTCCCGTCTGAAACACTTCCTGCCCAATCAGAATCTGAATAACCATGTAATCTGAGTTCATGATTTCCAACATAGTATAGACCAAAATCTAATGTACCCTTTAGATACCTCATTACATGCTTTGCAGCTATTAAGTGAACTTTTCTAGGTTCCACTAGGTACTGACTCAAGGTATTTACAGCAAAGCATATGTCTGGTTTGGTATTTGTCAAATACATTAATGACCCAATAATCTGTCTGTATAGAGTTACATCTACTAATTTTGATGAGTCATTAACTAATAACTTTAAGTTAGAGTCCATGGGAGTGGCCATAGCTTTACACTCCAACATATCGAATCTTTTCAAAATTTCCACAGCATACTTATCTTGATTTAGAAAGATTCCTTTTGGTTCTTGCCATACTTCTAGACCTAAGAAGTAGTGCATTAATCCGAGATCTTTCATCTCAAATTCTAAAGAGAGCTTCTTCTTGCACTCAATAATTTGTTTCTCATTTCCAGTTAGAAATATATCATCTATATACAACAGTAATATAACAGGTTCATCATCCATAACCTTGAGATAAAGATTAGGATCAGCTTTACTCTTGGTAAAGCCCATACTTGTTAAGAAACTATCAATCCTTCTGTACCAAGCTCTAGGAGCTTGCTTCAATCCATACAAAGCATTTTTCAGCTTGCATACATGTGTTCTTCCATCTTTAACCTCAAATCCTTGTGGTTGTTCTATGTACACTTCTTCTTCAATCACACCATTCAGGAAGGCTGTCTTAACATCCATTTGGTGTAGTTTCCATTTCATCATAGATGCAAGTGCCATGATAGTTCTAATAGAAGTGTACCTAGCAACTGGTGTAAATGTTTCTTCATAGTCAATTCCCTCTTTCTGAGAGAATCCTTTGGCTACAAATCTTGCCTTATATCTTTCAATGCTACCATCTATAGCATGTTTTATCTTGAATATCCATTTGGAATATACCACACTTTTATCTTTTGGTTTTGGAACTATATCCCAAACATCATTTTTCATTATTGATTGGTATTCTTCTGTCATTGCTTCTACCCACTCTTTCTTCTGAACTGCCTCTTCATAGATAGTAGGTTGTTGATCCACAGGGTCACACATCAAAGCCACATAGTTGGATACTAGCTTTGGTTTCTTTCTTTCTCTAGTGGAGCCTTCAGGAGCTCCATATTTTTCAACTCCTTGAATAATGTCTCTAGCCCATGCGGGCCTTCTTTTCTTAGATAAGTTTGTAATGGGGGGTTCTTGTGGTTCTAACATGTCATGATCTTCAAGTGTATCATCTTCAGGGATGGGCACAGCCTCTGTAACTCTAGGAGGTGTATCTTCTTCATAGATTTCTTCAAGTTGGAACTTCCTATATTTCTTGAGAGCTGCTTCTTCATCAAATGTCACATCTCTACTTATTTCCATATGGTGAAAACCTGGTATGTAAATTCTGAAAGCTTTGGATGATTCACAATATCCAACAAATATTCCCTTCTTACCAGAAGGATCCAACTTGGTTCTCTTTTCTTTTGGAATGTGAATGTTCACTGGACATCCAAATATTTTGAGATGACTTACCTCAGGCTTCTTTCTAGTGAACACTTCTTCTGGAGTCTTGAATTCAAGAGCACTATGGGATAGCCTATTTTGTACATAGACTATTGTCCTAGCTGCTTCAGCCCATAGATACATGGGTAGATCTTGGTCATGTATCATAGTCTTTACAGCTTCCATGATGGTTCTATTCTTTCTTTCAGCAACCCCATTTTGTTGGGGATTGTAGGGAGTGGTTAGTTCCCTCTTCATTCCAGCTTCCTTACAAAAGTCTTCAAAATCCTTTGAAGTATATTCTCCACCATTATCTGTTTTGAGAATCTTAGTTTTCTTTTCTGAGTGATTTTCTATCAAAGCCTTGAACTCTTTGAACTTTCGAAAAACTTCATTCTTTCCCTTTAGAAAGTATATCCAAGTCTTCCTTGAATAATCATCAATCAATGTGAGATAGTATTCAAACCCACTTAAGGATGTGGTGGGCATTGGTCCACATACATCTGAATGTATTAGCTCCAGGATGTTCTTAGTCTTTGTTTCACTCTTTGAAAATGGGTTCTTGATATTCTTCCCCTTTTCACATCCTTTGCATGTGCCATTATGATCAATCTTCAAGTCTGGTAGTCCTATAACTACCTTGCTTACATAGGGTAAGGCTTTATAGTTAATGTGATCTAGCCTTCTATGCCATAGCTCATTGGGGCTAGAGGTTTCATGGACAAGGGCAACTTCTGGATGTCCCTTGAGTTTGTAAAGACCTCCTTCCTCTTCACCAATAACAATTGCATCTTCAATTGATTTTCCTTTGGGCCACATAAGTACTTGTCCATCTATGAAGGCAACTCTAAAGCCTTTCTTATCTAGTGCTGAGATAGAAAGTAGGTTCTTCTTTAAACCTGGTACATATAAAATTTCTTTCATCTTTAAATGTGTTCCAGAATCAAGCTTGTAGCTTGCTTCACCAATTCCCTTGATGGGATATTTATAATCATCTCCTAGGGATACCTTTTGTGGAGAAGTATTTTCCTCGAGTCTTGAGAGAGTTTTCTTTTGACCTGCCATGTGCTTTGAAGCACCACTATCGATGAGCCATGTATCTTCTCCAGGTGATACAAACCCAGATAGTGCAAAAAATAGAACATATTCTTCTGCATCTACTTTCTTTACTTTAGATCTTTTCTTTCGAGGCCTTTCCTCTTCTTCTTCTTCTTCTCCACAATCATCTTCTGCCATATTTGCATGATGTCTTTTGTGAACAAGCTTCTTCTTTTGTGAAGTACAAAATCTAGCAATGTGTCCTAGTTTAAGACAATTGAAACATTGGACTGTGGACATATATCTTTATGAGTTGGGTCCTCTTCCCATTTTAAATGTATGGAAGGGTTGAGACCCTCTGTGGTCAACTTTCTTGAAGTGACCCTTTCTTATTATTTTGGTGTGAGTAGCCAAGGATTGGTCATCCTCCTTGAGAAGGGCTTCCCTATTGGCTACCCTAGCTTCTTCTTGAACACAATCCTCCCATACTATATCAAACTTCATACTTTCTTTTCTGGCACACAGAGTTTGTATGAATGACTCCCAAGGTCTAGTGAGACCATTTAGAGCAGTCATTACAAGTTCATCTTCATCAAGGGTATCTCCAATAGAATATAGTTGTTCCTTGATTTAGGAAACCCTTGAGAAGTAGTCTTGAATGGATTCTCCTTTATTCATCTTGGTACTCTTCAACTAAGTTCTTAGGTTCATCTTCCTATTGATGTTCCTCCCTTCATACATTCTTCCTAGGGCATCATACATTTCCTTTGGGGTCTTCTTGGATGCCACTTGGGGAATCAAGTGGTCCTTGATAAAATCAGCAATGATTATCTTTGCCCTAATTAGATCCTTCTTATACTTTTCTTTGGCTTAATCTTCAGCAGGTTCTGCAACTCCATCCTTGATATATTGAGCAAGATCATTCTCTTCAAGAATGAGACCAATTCTGTATTTCCATGCCCGAAAATTCTCTATACCTTCTAGCTTGTCTTCAAGCTTAGTGCTTGGAGCCATCTTCTCTTGGGGGAGTCCAAGAGATTAGAGTTTCAAGAGATAGAGTAACACTTACCAGGAGAGTTTCAAGAGATAGAGTAACACTTACCAGGAGATTAGAGTTTCAAGAGATAGAGTAACACTTACCAGAGATCATTCTCTTCAAGAATGATACCAATTCTGTATTTCCATGCCCAAAAATTCTCTATACCTTCTAGCTTGTCTTCAAGCTTAGTGCTTGGAGCCATCTTCTCTTGGGGGAGTCCAAGAGATTAGAGTTTCAAGAGATAGAGTAACACTTACCAGGAGATGTGCTTGATTGACTTGGGAACACTGGTGTGTTCTGTTTCTGGAAACTTCAACTTTTCACTTTCCGGATCTGCAACAAAATTTTTGGTTTATCGCACTTTTGGTCAAACTAGGGTTTGACTTTCCTGGATTTCTACCCAACCAAAAACTTCGATCTAGGGCTCAAAAGATTGATTTTGAGAAGGGCTATTCAGCCATGCAACCAGAATCCGAAAATACTAACTTTTGTAGAAACCCTAATTTTGGGAGAGAGAGAGAGAGAGAGACAGAGAGAGAAAGATAATTTCACCTTGTGAAAGATGTTCTATTCAGGCTAGCTCTGATACCATGTTAAGTTTAAACTAATTTGACTAGCAAGATCACTGAAAGAAACATAATCACAAGATAGACAAAGATTTTACCCTGGGAAACCCTCATGGGGTAGAAAACCCAGCAAAGCTTTCCTCAATAAGATGATCAACCAAAATACAAGATGTGCTCCAAGACTAGAGCTCCTTCTCTACCTCCTATGCAGACCTCTCTCTCACAAGTGCGCTACTTTCCGAGCTATGCAAGTATGAGATAAGTGAGGAGCATCCTCCTCTACTTATACTAGATTTCCAACTGACTTTTTCCCTAATGGGGTCGACCTCTCCCAATGGATTCTAATAACCCCTAATTAAATAACCCAGGGCCAACCCCCACATGGTAGATCTAATAACCCTAGTTACCACAATCCATCGGAGGAATAAACATCTCCCGATACATAATAGAATTACCTCGGAGGGATGAAACATCTTCGGAATAATAAAGTATAAATATAATATTCTTAGAAGTTACAATATTCAACGAGCCATATTCCAAAATCAATGAAGTTTACATGCTCGTGGGTAAATCGAATTTTATGAAAATGATTGTTTTAGTCATAATTTTCAAGCAACTGTTTCTGCCAAACCAAGATGAATTTTGAGAAACCGAGAGAGGTTTTTCTTCAGCACGGGCCCATCTACAATAACCTCTCTTAGTTTTTACACAAGTATCACGTTTTGGGATAATCAAAGATATCTTCACAGGGTATTTTTCAATAATTTCAGTTTATTTACTGAGTCATCAACTTCAAAGGTAGATTCTGATGAGCTGGAGGAGAATATGAGAAAATGGAGACATTTGTTTTGTTGGGAACATGACCAATTACAAAAACCTCTTTCATAATTTACACAACTGTCACCATTTGAGATATACAGCTGGGGATTTGAAACCTAGTTTTCAACAGTCCGCATCCAGAAATGAAGAACTCGGTTGTAACAAATTCCTTGAAAGCAGGAAGTCTGTTAGCCATATGTCATTATATTTGTAACAAATTTCTGTTTCTAGAGGCTAGGTTAGAATAAATTGAGATTGAAAGCTAAGGGTAGCCTCTCCTATATATTCATATGTAATAAGTAGAGTTGGGGGTTCGATTTTCAGGAGAGGGATTTTCAAGAGCAAAGAAGTTCTTCATTGTAAATGATTTTCATTTTCAGTGTATGAATAAAATTGTAGAGATGGAATGTTGGGAGGCTCCCATGGCAGAGATTCTTGTACCATCACTTTCTTCAGTAAGTGATCTTCTATGTGACTGTTTTTCCCAGTTTAACACTCCATTTTGTGTTGCTTTTCATGTTTGAACAGTAGTGTTGTGGACTAGAATTCATCTTGCATGCTCTAGGTTCATTGTTCAAGCATTTTCAAAACATTTTCTTCTAAAGTCTTGCAGAACTCACCCAAGTTAGGTGATCGGTTTGATGGGTTGTCTTCCTTGTCTCCTAATCAACCTGCAAAAGCCTCAAAACTGAAGAAATGGTGTCTACCCTGCCTCTATCCATGATCATTTCAAACCCCTACATCTTGCAACCTAACTCAGATCTAATCATTGACTCCATTGCCCAATGGTTTCTCTCATGATTGTCCTACCAAAACTTTAAAAACAAATTGTCCTATTAGAAATCTGATCTTTTGAATGTCATTGACTGAATATCTTGAGCTAGAAGGCTTTGTAAATAGTGAGAGATCCCTCTCTGATTGTATTAGGTCAGAAATACAGTCTGAAGTGGTTTTGTGGTTTCCTTGAAGTGACCTTTTTCCCACAACCTTAAGGGTCATTTTGAGTGCTAACATATTGGCGTTGTTGCCGAGGAGCGAAAGTTGCATTGTCCATGGGCAGAACGATAAAGGTTTCATATCTGATTACCGATGGTGGATAGTGCAGTCAAACATCAAGAAGGTTGTTTATCATTCACCTGGCGACTCCACTCATGATACAATCCAATTTGCAGGTTCCACTGGAGAAAGAGGCCAGTTGACAGAAACATGGAAGAATTAAGATCTAGGTATCAAAGTGTTAATTTCTTCAAGGAGATCTTGTTCTTTTGCATGGACTTCTTTTTATCTCTATGTGTATATATCAAGGAATTTTTGTTTCACCAGAAATTCTTAAGTCATGAGAGGGATTCCTTTGTATATCCTTCATTAGATCTTGTAGATGTACCTTCTTCTTTCATTCCTAGGGCTGATCCGATTCCTTCTTTTGAATCATGTAAGATCCATAACCAGTCTTGCAAACCCCGTGAGATTGAGGCTGATGACATTCCTCCTGTACATACTCCTTTACCTTCTAGATCTCAACAAAGATATAGTCCTTTAAAGCTACCCCTTTTTCCTCATGAATATCCTCCAAAATACCATAGATACCTCCCTGTTTTTTATGGAGAAGGGCAGTCTCACAGCTGAAAAACATCTTCAAGGTTTTGAGCATTTTTTGGACCTTTTTGAAATAGAGCATGATGATGTTTGTATGAGGGATTTTTCCCAATCTTTCCAAGGAGATGTTAAGAAATGGTTTAAGCACTTGCAGCCTGAATCCATTGATACATGGGAAGAGTTTTCTAATGTCTTTTTGAAGTTTTGGGGTAAGAGAAAGTCATTGGACCAAGTTCTTTCAGAGTTTTATTCCATGAAAAAACAAGAAGGTAAAATCATGTCTAGTTTTAAAAGGAGGTTTGAAAGCTTTTATTATAACATGCCAAAGGAAATTCAACCTCTAGAAAATGTTGCTAAATTGTATTATGCATCTACCTTTCCTCCCGAATTGTCTTTTCTTCTTTTGGAGAGAAAGTCAGTTACATTGCAGCATATGTTTATTGATTCATTGGAGGTTGAAGACAATCTTAGGATGTCTGGAAAAGTTTCAAACCAAGATAATGATAACAAAATTGAGGAAGAATTAGAGTTTGAAGAGAGGTATGAGAAAAAAGAATTTTCTTTGCATTCCAATCCTTTTCATGGTGAACAGAGAAATGATCAGCCCAGTGATGTACAAGAAGAGGGTAATACTAATTTGTTTTATGTAGATCGCAATCAGCCTATTGAAAATTCTGTTATGGAAGGTTTTGAAGAAGATTTCAGTCCACCTATATATGATGTATACAAGGATGAATAATGGGATAATGTACATAAACAACCAGCAGAAAATTTTGCAAATTCTGGGACAGTGAGTGAAGGAAATTTGATTGAAATCTGTGACCAAAACTCTGAAAATAGAGTGGATAGTGAGCATGATGAAAGTGATTGTTTTCCTTTTTGTTATTCTTCATTTGAATTGCTGAGACAAAGAATTAGAATTTTAAATCGAAGACAAAGATTTGAGGTAATGGAGAATTTCATAAACCTTTTTGAAATTGATGATGAAAAAGAAGAGCAATTGTGCAATAAGTCCCAACATTTAGAAAGAACGAAAGTTTGCAATGAGGAAGTGAAGCACCAAAAAGAAGATCAAGGTTCTTTCTCAAATTCGGAATTTTTGTGTCAAGAAGAATTTAATTCACTTGATTTTGTCAAAGAAAATAATGATGTTTCTGTTGAATTACATAAAGAGGATTGAGTTTTAAATTCTGAAATTTGAATGAAGTTGTTGATATCTCATTTGAAAGGTGTCATGAGAATTACCTTCAAGATTCTTTTGAAAAATGGTTGGATAGTGTGCAAGAGAGTTTGCAGTTTGAGAAGCCTTGTCATAAAAAACATATAACAAAGTTTTTTGAAGGATATCATGCTTTTTATGACCTGGTAGCTTAATACATGGATAGAGTTTTCAGTCATAATGGTTGGTTATGTGCTTGCAGCAAAGGTCAAGACTCTTATCATACCTTTTTGCCATTATGTTCTTGCATTCTGATTTTGATTGAGAATGATGAGGAAGCTCAATCATTTGATCAGTTACTTGGATGGCTTCATTGGGAGTCAAAGTTTACTTGACTGGGTGACTGTGCTTAGTAAAGTAGAATAGGTAGGAGTGTGTGAATAAGCTCGGAATAGCGAGCATTTCTTTCAGCAATTTTCAGTTTGTTTATAGTTCCAGTTTTAGTTTTGGTTACAAGTTCAGATTTGCAATTCACAGTTGGTTTCATTCTTCAGAGTACGGATGGGAGGCAGTTTACATGTTACAAGTTACTGAATGGGATTTGTTTACGGCAGTGGTTCAGTTGGTGGTTACATATCATGGCAGTGTCAAGGTTTTGCGCACCTAGTAATGCATGAAATTTTGCAGCGGTTTCAACAAGCAAAAAGAGTAAAGGGACTTAGAGCAAAAGGGAAAAAAGTCTTCATAATTGGCAAAAAATGGATTTTATAAACCAATGTTGGCTTTATATATTTGGGCTAAATTTTATTTTTGTGAAAACGAACCAAAAGGTATATTGGGTTACGCCCAAGATCAACACTGAGAGCTTTTATGCCAATGTCCAAATCAAAGTGCAAGCAACCAAATGCCAAGTCGAAGGGGGGGCCACTAGACACACCATCAAAGTCCAAGTGTCAAGCTCACACAAGATTATTACTTTCTTTATTCCTTAATATACAATAAAGGGTGCAGTGTATATAAACGGCAAGGGGACTCGTTTCCCTTTGCATGTGGGATTATTCCCCATAAGTAAAAAATAAAAAAGCGCCACGTTTCCCTTTGAACACAGTCGACGATGATTATGAAGAATCCATACCATCTCTCATGGCAGAAATTCGATAGTAATTTGGGCTTGCACCAAGCATTATTCGAAGAATGAAGTTGGTATTGTTCAGTAACATTTTCATCTTCTGCACTCTGCTCATTTTGTGCACAAGCACTGCGGCTACTTCACATAAGGCGTGCTATTACGATGCTTCTGCCTATACACAGTGTGTGCCATATCCTGCAGCGCCTCTTTACGATGGAGGGATTCTTCGAAATCCAGGTTTTAAAATGGAACTAATGGCTGGAATAGTTTCGGCAGCCTAAGTGTAGTACTACAAATAGAGATTCAGGATAATGGAAATAATTATCTTGTGGCATCAAATCGGCAAAAGAGATTTCATTCGGCTGCCCAATGTCACGTCCCCATTTTGACCCTGTGGCATTAAAATTGTAAATGATGTAAATATCGTTATTAAATCATGGTGAGGAGATCAAGGCCAAGGCCCCGCCATTTATTTATCGTTTTATGTATCAGCAATTAAAACTAGATGCCTATGGTTCTTGTGTTGGACATGCACAATGTGTTAGGAACCCATGTCTTTACTTTGTTAGTATATTGTTGTTGGACGCATATGCTTTGTAAGTCGTCCTGTAGTATTTGTTGATCCATAGTTTATATTAGCCCATAGTATTGGACGCATATACTTTGTAAGTCATCCCATAGTATTATATGTCCCATGGTTTTGACTCATAGTATTGGCGCCTAGACTTAGCCCATGGTTTGTATTGACACATAGTATTGGCGCCTAGACTTAGCCCATGGTTTGTATTGACACATAGTATTGACCCATGGTATTGGTGCCTAGACTTAGTATATAAGTGTCGGTGTTGAGGCCTATGAAGGCACCGTGAAGTTAATTGTATTGAGCTTGCTCAAAGGAGGTTGCCCCCTCGAAGTGGCTCGTGATCAATATAAAAGTGATTCTGAGTTCTATTATTTCTGATATCTCATGTATTTGCATTAATTAATTATTGCAGGTTCATCACATCTGGTATCAGAGCACTTTCTTGGGCTCATTGGGTGGAATTTCTGCCAAATTTTTTTTCGCATCTGTTGTAGCTTCAGATTTGGGAATAATCCCTATCCGCTTAACTGTGGGAAGTACTTGGGCATAAGCCCTAAAACTCATTGTGAGGAGTACCATAGGAACCCCAAAGTAGCTAGCCCATTGAGAGGACCTGCCAGCGAAAATGGCAATGACCCCTACCTGATTGACTAGTTCCCACCCGTGAGGTAAACCAAGAGCTGTCGTTTGTGGAAAAGCGGTTATCAGTTTTACCTGAGCCCTGGAGTGAGGGGTACTGCCCCAATACACAAGCCATCAGACAACATTGATGGCCGAGTGAAACACCTGAACTGTTAGGAAGCCGTACATACCTGGGGTCCATATCTATTTTCAGTTGAACTGTTGCCGATCACTTCCACTCCAGATCCAGCCGTTTCAGATCTATTCTGAACGGCGTTCCAGATCCAGTCACCGTTTCAGATCCAGCCATTTTCGATCCCTTCCGCGCCATTGCAGATCCATTTGTTGCGGATCCCTTCCGCGCCGCTGTTGCCGATCCATTTCTGAAAAATAAAAATAAACACCACCGAGGGTATAAAATTCTGTTTTTCAGCCATATCTCCCTTATTTCAACTTTGTTTTCCCTGAAACTTCACTGACATCCCTACAATCCCATTCTGCATATTTCATTCTTGAACACCCTATCCCAAATTCCACTTCCCAAGACCAGAAATCCCACATTTGTCTATTTTTAGGGTTTGCCATAACTTCTTCAATTTTCACCCGATTGCCTTCAAATTTTACCATAGAATTTCCGCTTCTGAAATCCCCATTTTTTGCTTCCCTGTCCCTCAGAAAGTGTCGAAAACCTAGTCAAACCCCAATTACCCCTCTGAGTTTTTTCCAAATTCAAATTTCCCCTTACTAAATAAGCTTGTGTTTGTGTTTTTCTATCCATTCCCCCCCCCCCAACAAAAAAAAAAAAAATTACTAGTTATGGTTGTCACTCGCACAGGAGCAAACACCATGGAGGAAGCACTTGCAGCCATCCAAACCAAACTCCAAGATCTGGATGAAAAATTTCTCAGCCTCCATCTTCAGCATTCAGCCATGAACAATAACCGACAGCCAGAATCTTTTGCAGCCACCGGGTTCTCTTCTTCCAGCAATTTTTGTGGGACGAAGCTTGATTTTTCTCGCTTCAATGGTACTGATCTAACTGGATGTATATACCGAGCAGAACAATATTTTAGTCTGCATAATACTTTTGATGTTCAGAAAGTTCCACTTGCATCCTTTCATTTGGAGCAGGAAGCCCTTCAATGGTACCGTTGGTACATCAAAGCTCATCCCGAGCCAAACTGGACAGATTTTTTCCAACTCCTTTTGTCACGATTTGGTCCTAGTTCTTTTGAAGACTGCACAGGAGCACTCACTAAACTTCACCAAACCGGCACAATGAGAGAGTATCAGACGGAATTTGAGAAACTAGCCAATCACACAGAAGGATTGTCCGATGAATTCTACAGGAGTTGTTTTATCAGTGGTCTCAAGGATGAAATCCGCTCGGAGGTCAAAATGTTTTGTCCCAACACAATGATGGAAGTCCTAGGGTTGGCTAAGCTGGCTAAAGACAAGATCGTAGCTCAACAACGCTCCAAACCCACCTTTGTTCCCTTCAAAAATATGGGTTCCCAACGACCTCCCATCACGCCTGCTCCTCAACCAACTCCTATCAAGCAATTGTCTGAAACAGAGATGCAGGCACGCCGAGAAAAAGGGCTTTGTTATAATTGTGATGAGAAATTCACTCGGGGACATAGATGTGTTCAACAAAAGCTCTATCTCTTGGATGTGGATTCTCCGCCTACCTCAAAACTTGATGAAGAAGCTCCAGATACAATAGATGATCAGGTTGACATTCAACACCCGCCTATTGACACCCCATCTCAGGACGACCCACTCGAGATCTCTCTCCATTCTGTAACCGGCGTCAACACCCCACAAACAATGCGAGTCAGGGGATACTTCAAGAAGCTCCCTCTTACCATACTCATTGATTCTGGTAGCACTCATAACTTCGTTGATCCTCGGATTTCCAAACAGGCTGATTGTTTTGTCCATCCTTGCTCCAACTTTGAAGTCATGGTTGCGAATGGGGGCACCTTACCTTACAAGGGGAAGTGTCACAATGTGCGTATATCTATGGAAGATTATAACCTACGCTCTCACATGTTTTCCTTGTCCTTAGGCGGATGTGATGTGGTTTTGGGCGTTCAATGGTTACGCACACTTGGCCCCATCTTATGGGATTTTGCTGAACTTTGGATGCAGTTTTCAGTCAATGGGGCACAACACAAATTTATGGGCTTACAACCAGGGTCTCTCTACATCATCAATTCACATCGCCTGGAAAAAATACTTAAGAAGAATTCACATGGTGTCATCGCTCAGCTCCATTCCATTCAGATGCACCCATCAACAGTCTCCACTACTTCCTTGGATAGATATGCAGGTGTCTTTGCTGAACCAATGAGCTTGTTGCCTTCAAGAGACCTTTCCGGTAAGAATTTAGCTGCATCTACCTCTCAGCAGGAAATGATAACTATTTTGCATACAGTCCAGAAGTGGCAGCCATCCCTATTGGGGAATTATTTCTGCATCAAGACTGATCTCCAAAGTCTGGAAACTTTCTTGGAACAACGGGTCTCCTCCCCAACACACCTAAAATGGGTTATCCAACTCATGGGTTATGACTATGCGACCACTTACCAGAAGGGTAAGGACAATATGGTGGAAGATGCTCCTCCTCGCACATTTGATGACCCAATTTCTCTTACAGCGATTTCTCTGCTTGTTCCAAATTGGTTGCAATCTGTTCAATGGGGCTATCTCTTCTATGAACTCCATGCTTCTTCATCAGTAGGGCACTATGGGTTCCTCAAAACGTATGACCAGGAACAATGTAACTTCTTTTGGCAGGGACTCAAAAGGAAAATTCAATAGATGGTGGTTGACTGTGATACTTTCCAGGTCAACAAGGGTGAAACGACCCTCCTTTCAGGACTGCTCGAACTCTTACCCATCCCTCCACAGATTTGGAGAACTATTTCTATGGATTTCCTAGAAGCGCTCCAGTGGTATAGTCCCACATCTCAAAGGACACCATATGAAGCAGTCTTTGTACATGCACCACCAGTTCTTCTTCCATACACCTTCAGCAGCTCCCCAGTTCCGGCAATTGACTCAATTCTTCGAAACCGTGATCAGCTTCTTCTCATTCTGCAGGACAATTTTCACATGGCAAGAATTCGACTGAAACAACAAGCCGATCAACACCGTTCTGAGCGCACTTTTCACATCGCTGATATGGTTCTTCTTCGTCTACATCCTTCCATGCAATCCTCCCTGAAACTCCAAAGGCGCCAGTGGCTCAGAATGCAACCCGAGGATGCTACAGGGGACCCACTCCTTCATATTCTGCATCAATTTCCACATCTAAAGCATTGATGACAAAGCTTTTTCTAAGGGAGAGGGGATTTTAGGAACCCATTTCTTTACTTTGTTAGTATATTGTTGTTGGACGCATATGCTTTGTAAGTCGTCCCATAGTATTTGTTGATCCATAGTTTATATTAGCCCATAGTATTGACCCATAGTATTGGACGCATATGCTTTGTAAGTTGTCCCATAGTATTATATGTCCTATGGTTTTGACTCATAGTATTGGCGCCTAGACTTAGCCCATGGTTTGTATTGACACATAGTATTGACCCATGATATTGGTGCCTAAACTTAGTATATAAGTGTGTGTTGAGGCCTATGAAGGCACCGTGAAGTTAATTGTATTGAGCTTGCTCAAAGGAGGTTGCCCCCTCGAAGTGGCCCGTGATCAATATAAAAGTGATTCTGAGTTCTATTATTTATGATATCTCATGTATTTGCATTAATTAATTATTGCAGGTTTATCACACAATGTAAATTAATACATCATGTAAATTCAAATTTTAATGAAATACCCACAACCAGCTATGCAATGCAACAAAGAGATGGGGGCATGATTTCTATAAGGAATAGGGAGGGAAATTATTCAAACCCTTGAGCCCATGGTGTTAATCCATTTCATTGAGAAAACCCATAAATCCCAATTACCCATTTTGGGTTATGCACCCAATCATTGAATTCTTCCAAGAGTTGGTTGAGGCAGTTAATGCCTTGGGAGTGGAGAGGTATGGTAGTCAATTTCGAGTATGGGCAAGCCACCAACCTGAAAAATTGTATTTGGTCTCATTGGGAAAGAAAACATCCATGAAATGGTGCCCAAAGCCATTCTGAACCCATAGCCTTTGCCCTCTCACGCAGTCTGAGCTAGCTGGGCTTTCCCCATCACATTTTTCACCATTTTTTCCTGCATTTTCCATGCCTGGGAACTCGTTTTTGTTTTGCACAATGGATGGGAGAGGAGGACCACAATTTGGGACTGTTATGGAGGTCGTTTTTGCCCCAAAATTCCCATGGATGTTTTTTTTTTAAACGATTTCTGCTCTCCAGGGTTGTTCCCCATCTTCCATTTTTTGTTTTGGGCTTTCCCCTGTTTTTCTGAACTGGTGGAAGCCCCATTTTGGACATCCCACTGAAGAAACATTTTTCTCATGCCCAGCAATTGTGGTTTTGCTATTATGTGCATCCCTGTTTTTGTTTGAACCTGTGAGCAAGAGATTTGGAGTGGTAGTGGGCAGAATTGACTTGATAAACCTAGTGGGGGAAATAACCTCTCAAGAAGATCAAGAAGGATTTGGCTACTTTTCTATGCACACCCTGAGAGCACTATAAAGGAAGGTATGGCTTGAGGGACTGTGTAGCAGTGAAGAGAATACTTCCTTGTGTTGGGTGTGTAGGCATTGTGGGTTCCAAGCTAGATAGATCTTGTAGAGGTATCCATGGCTCTATGCTTGAGCTCACTAGCTTAGCAATTCTTCCTTTCCATCTCCTAGCAGCCTGATAAACCCAATTGTAGATTGGCTTGGCTCATTTTGGTGTATGTTGGGCTATGTGTGAGTCTGTTGTTCCCTCGTTCCTTATAGAAATCATGCCCAGCTCGGGGGTGGCAATTGCATCAAGAGATTGATAAGCACAACTGGCCTATGGTTGGGAGGAACGTTGCAGCTGCATAGCTGGTTGCTCAGGGACTACTCTGTTTCAAGATAAGTACTCTCATGTGCTAATTCTATATTGTTGCAATGGATGAATGACATGAATATCTTGAATGTATGATGGATGTGTAATAGAACATAATTCTGCTGTGTTTTCAAATACTTATGTATTTCCATATTTCCATCTTCTCTATATTTGCATGTTTGTATACTAGATGTCCCTGAATCAGAGTCATATTCTCTCCCATGCTGGTATGATGGGTGGGTACGTGACAGAATGGTATCAGAGCCCATGGTTACAACACTGAGGCTGTTGGGCCAACATCCACACAACAGATTAGGAAAATATGATTTTTGTGTGTGTTGTGCATGGGGTATGTTGTTGTGTGTTGGTTGTTGTTTGTTGCTAATTGTTGTGCATATGAGATAATGCATCATGTGCTTGAGACCTTGATTAATTATGACTCCTTGTTCTTTGAATGTCCATAATGCTTTGAATGCATGAAATTGAATGTTGGGCATGGCTGGCATGAGTTTTTGTGTGTTAATGTCATGATTGAAAGCCTGAACAGTTGGTTGTTACAGCCTCATATCTTAATGATGTTTGTTAATTATAATGAACCAACATTTATATGGTCGATTGATGGTTTTCGGAAGTGAGGAAAGCTTGCAAATTATGCCCTTATGCACATGAGTTTTCCTTGCCCATGCTTGTTGGGTGCTTGAAGATTGATTGTGAATCCATTGGTCGGATTGTTGAATTTGAAATGAAGAGAAAATCCCCTTTCAGAGATGCAAGTTCTTGGCATTCTTTTACTATTTTTATGCAAGTTTGATCTGTAGTAACTCACCTTTGTAAAGAAAATGAAGCAAATATCTCCAGAAAAATTTCTAACTATTTGTGAAAATTTGCAAAAAAAAATTTCTAAAAGTGTCTTTTTTGAAATTTTGCACCACGGGTGCGGCGGCAAAGTTAAGCATAACTCTGCGCGTGTGGCACCAAAATTAGCATAAATGCTGCGCTGAAAGGGAAGAGAGATTCAAAAAAAAAATCCTAAGTGTTTGATGCAGTGGCGAAATTAACGCTAATTTTTGCGCACGCGGTGGCGGCGAAATTAACGCCAAATTCTGCGCCATGCGCGGCGGCAAACTTGGCGATAAGACCCGCGGCAAATTTAAGGGTAAAGTCTGCGCGGTACGAAGTACGCGGTGGCAGATTTAAGGATAAAATATGTGCGGTACACGGAGCGCGGCGGCATATTTAAGGATTAAATCTGTGCAGTACGCGGTGCGTGGCGGCAGATTTAAGGATAAAATCTACGCAGTACACGGAGCGCAGCGGCAGATTTAAGGATAAAATTTGCGCAGTGCGTGGGTGGCTCTTTTTAAGTTAATTCCGCGTTAATGGCGGTCGTTTTAGCCTTAATATTTGCGCCAAATGGGGAAAATACAGCAGCTTTTCAGTGAGATTTTCAGGTGCCGAAAATGGAAAAATTGCCATGAACTTATGCGCCAGATTGCGCGAAATCAAAGGAATTACAAAAAAAAAAACGAGGGCGCTGCCCTCGACCCACCCTGCAGTGGCGGAAGCCACAAGGGGGCAAGCCCCATTGACCCCCGCCGTCCCCTTGAGACCATCGTTGATTGTGAGAAAGTCTATGATTGGACAAAGTTGTTAATATAGGATTTTCCCACATGCATGCAAATAGTTTATGGTATTATAATGCAGCTAACAGTTGTGTTTATAAACACATTTTGCAGAATTATAGTCACATCAAAACAACATTCCAGATAAGTGCAGTTGGAAAGTTTTGGTCTTGGTTGGGCCAAGAATATCAACATCATGGATGATGCACAGGATCCCTATGAGCTTGAGACAGATGCCATGGGGGAAAACATACATGTTGAGAATGCTGAAACAGAATCTAATGGGAGGAGAAACCGAGAGACTCCCCAGATATTGCAGCCACCATGAGGAGCCTAAGGGTGGAGTTGCAAAGTTGCAAAGAAGATAATGAAAGGATGATTAAAGCTCATGAAGAACAAAATCAGTTGAATGCAGCCATGTTGCAGAGTTTGACAGACATCCAAAGGCAAATAAACTCTGGGCATCAGACATCAAATCCAGAAAAGAGTAGGAGTAGTTCAAGGAGAAATTCCCGCAAGAGGTCCAATAGCTCATGAAGAGTTTCTAGAGACAGAACCTATACTCCAGAAATCTCTTCTAGTGGATCATTTGACTCCGAAAGATCCATCGAGGGTTCAAGCTCTTCATCTTGCAAGAATAAGAGGAAGAGGCATTACAAGAACAATTCACACGGGGAATTTAAGAAGGAAAAACCTCCTACATTTGATGGAGAGGTAAAGTCTGGTCAAGAAGCTGAAGCTTGGCTTCTTGGGATGAGAAAGTATTTTAAAGTCCAAGACTACTCTGGAAATATGAAGGAAAGGGTCTCCATCTTCAACTTGAATGGATGAGCATCTATATGGTGGGAACACATCAGACAAGTGAAGAAGATCAATGAAAGAAAGATTTTGTGGAAGCAGTTCAAGAAATACTTCAAGCAGAAGTACCTCTCTGACAGGTACTATGATGACAAGATCAAAGAGTTCCATGAGTTGAGATTGGGACAATTGACCATGGAAGAGTATGAAAACAATTTCTTGGAGCTACTGAGGTATGTCAGGTATATTCGAGATGATAAGGTGAAAATTCAGCATTTTCTAAGTGGTCTACCTCAGTCATATAAAGATAGGATTGAATTTGATGAACCTCGAATGCTAGAAGAGGCAATAAGGAAGACCAAGTATTGCTATGATCAAAACAAAAGCAAACCTGATTTCCATAAGGCATGGAAGGACAAGAAGAATGAGAATTTTGACCAAAGGAAGAAAGGTTTCAAACCTCCTCATATTAGAAATCAGTAAAGGCAGCCATCACAGGTTGTGAATAAGCCAACTAGGATGATGGGAGACAAGCCAAGAGATCCAAAGGAGCCAAGAGAACCACTTCAATGTTGGGGTTGTGGAGGAGACCACATGCTTAGGAACTGTTCGCACCGGAATGGGAATGCAAATCAAGTTCACAACATCCAAGGAGCTGGAACTGTGGGTCAAGTAGCGAGGACAATCCCTAGAATCTATGCAGCACTAGATGACCGCCAGGCAGATCATCATTCAACTGTAGTTGAAGTTGAAGGTAAGATTACTAAGCAATCTATTTCTATTTTGATTGATCCTGGATCTACTCACAGTTATGTCACTCCTAGAATTGTTGAGATTTGTGCTTTTAAGAAATTAAATCATGGTTAGTTCAACTAGCCACTAGAACCAAGAGAAAAGTTAGTGAAATAGTAGAGAAATGTCCATTAGAGATGGATGGGCTATTCACTTATGCAAATCTAAATATTCTGCCACTTGGTTCCTATGATATTCTCATTGGGATGGATTGGTTAGAGGCACACAGGGTTAAACTTGACTGCTACAATAAAACTTTTGAATGCATGGACGAAGAAGGAAACCCAAGGGTTGTAAAAGGCATTCCAAAGGTGACTTCTGTTAGGCAAGTTTCAGCCATGCAACTGAAGAAGTTCTGTAGAAAGGGTTGTCAATTGTATGCAGCCCATGTTTTGGAGGCAACAGAGAATGAAACTCCTATGTTAGAGGACTACCATGCATTACAGGAATTCAGGGATGTTTTTTCTGATGAGATTCCGGGACTTCCCCCAAAGAGAGACATTGATTTTACAATCGAACTTGTGCCAGGAGCAACACCAGTGTCTAAGACACCGTACAACATGAGTACACCGGAATTGCTAGAATTGAAAATGCAATTACAAAAGTTGTTGGAAAAGAAATATATCGGGCCAAGTGTGTCCCCGTGGGGAGCACCTGTTCTATTTGTGAAAAAGAAAGATGGAACACTCAGATTATGTATTGACTACAGGAAGTTGAACAAAGTTACTATGAAGAACAAATACCCATTGCCCCGAATTGATGACATTTTTTATCAAATGAGAGGAGCAAAAGTATTTTCAAAGATCGACTTGAGGTCAGGTTACCATCAGGTAAGAATCAAAGAGAAAGATATTCATAAGACAGCTTTTAGAACAAGGTATGGACACTATGAGTTTGTGGTGGTACCATTTGGTCTCACAAACGCACCAGCTACATTCATGTGTCTCATGAATAGTGTTTTTAGCAAGTATTTGGACAAGTTCGTTCTTGTTTTTCTGGACGACATTCTCATCTATTCTAAGAATGAAGAAGAGCATGAAGAACATTTGAGAATGACATTGCAATTGCTAAGGGAGCATAAACTGTATGCAAAGTTAAGCAAATGTGACTTTTATACAGATAAAATTCATTATTTGGATCACATTATCTCAAATGAAGGAATATCAATGGACCCTGATAAAATTGAAGCCATTATGAATTGGCCAACCCCAAGGAATGTGACAGATGTGAGATCCTTTATGGGACTTGCTGTGTACTACCGGAGGTTCATTGAAGGATTCTCCAAGGTCACAAACCTGATCACTTCTTTGCAAAAGAAGGGAATAAAATTTGAATGGTCACCAAGATGTGAGGAAAGTTTCCAATGGTTGAAGAATATTCTTACAAGTGCACCAATTTTGAAAATTGCAGATCCAGAAAAAGACCTTGTGGTGTGTACCGATGCATGCAATCAAGGACTTGGAGGAGTTCTTATGCAAGACAACCACATGGTATGCTATGAGTCAAGGAAGTTGAAGGAGCGGGAGAAAAACTATGCTATTCATGATTTAGAACTTGCAGTCATAGTACATGCTTTAAAGATGTGGAGGCATTACTTAATGGGCAGGAAATTTGAGTTAAGAACAGACCATCATGGTCTGAAATATTTGTTTGATCAGCCAACTTTAAATGCTAGGAAAGCTAGATGGTTGGAATTTTTGTGTGAATTTGATTTTGAAATCAAACACATAAAAGGAAAAGAAAATAAGGTAGCAGATGCACTCAGTAGGAAAGTACAAGAAATACATGTGGCAACGCTTAGCACTTGCCAACCAGATTTGAGATGGCATATTGTTAACCATATTGTTGAGGATGAAGTGTATGTGCAGATAAAGGATAAATTGTAACAGCAAAACCTTGAAAAGAAGTATGAAGGCTATCATTTGGAAGAGGACGGACTTCTTACTTATAAGAATAGAGCCTATATTCTACATGTGGAAGATTTGAGGAGGATTGTTATGGATGAAATCCATAAAGCTCCATACTCCGGTCACCCCGGATATCAGAAAATAATTGCTACAGCAAGAAAATATTATTTCTGGCCAGGAATGAAGAAGGATGTTGCTGAATACATTTCTAAGTGCATGACATGTCAGCAGGTGAAGGTTGAACACCAACACCTAGCAGGTTTATTGCACCCAATGCCAATTCCAGAATGGAAAGGGGAAGTAATTTCCATGGATTTTATTACAAGATTGCCAATGACTGCGAGACAACATGATTCCATGTTGTGGTGGACAAGTTAACAAAGGCAACACATTTTATACCGGTTAAGTCCACGCACAAAGCCGATGCCATTGCAAATATTTTCATGAAGGAAATTTTCAAATTACATGGGTTGCGTAAGGCAATAATTTCTGACAGGGATACCAAGTTCACTTCCAATTTTTGGAAAATTCTCTTTGCAGATTTGGGTACACAGTTGAACTTCAGTACCGCATACCATCATCAAACAGATTGGCAAACGGAAAGAGTAAATCAGGTGCTTGGGGACATGCTCTGTATGTATGTAATGAACAAACCATCCAAGTGGGAGGATTATCTACACTTGGTAGAGTTTGCATATAACAATGGGCAGCAAGAATCATTGGGAATGAATCCATATGAGGTTCTATACGGAAGAAGGTGTAGGACACCGGTGACTTGGTACAATCCAGTGAACAGAATTGTACTTGCGCCAAAATTGCTTAAGGAAATGGAGCAAGAGGTTGCAAAGATCAAGCAGGATTTAAAAGCAGCCCAGGATAGACACAAAAGCTATGCAGATAAGCATAGGGTGCATAGGGAATTCATTGTTGGGGATCATGTGTATCTTAGAGTGAGACCAAGTAAGGTTCCCTTGAAGCTTGGGAGTTGTGTCAAGCTATCACCTAGATATTGTGGGCCATTTGAAGTGCTTGAAAGAATAGGGCCAGTTGCATATAGACTTGCATTACCTGCTAGCACTAGAGCTCATAATGTTTTTCATGTCTCTTTGCTTAAGAAATATGTACATGATCCTAACCATGTGATTAATTGGGATGTGATCCAGGTGGAACCCGAGGGAGAGTTCCAAACCGATCCATTGTGCATCCTAGACAAGAAGGTAACATTGCTCCGGAACCGAGCCATCAGACAGGTAAAGGTGCAATGGAAGCACTACGGTCCCGATGATGCTACGTGGGAGCTGGAGGATGCCATGAGGGTGGAATATCCATTTTTGTTCAATTTTGATGAGCACTGAGGACAATGCTAATGTAAGGGGAGGGGAATGTCACGTCCCCCTTTTGACCCTGTGGCATTAAAATTGTAAATGATGTAAATATCGTTATTAAATGATGGTGAGGATCTCAAGGCCAAGGCCCCGCCATTGATTTATCATTTTATGTATCAGCAATTAAAAATAGATGCATATGGTTCTTGTGTTGGACATGCACAATGTAAATTAATAGATCATGTAAATGCAAATTTTAATGAAATACCCACAACTAGCTATGCAATGCAACAAAGAGATGGGGGCATGATTTCTATAAGGAATAGGGAGGGAAATTATTCAAACCCTTGAGCCCATGGTGTTAATCCATTTCATTGAGAAAACCCATAAATCCCAACTACCCATTTTGGGTTATGCACCCAATCATTTAATTCTTCCAAGAGTTGGTTGAGGCAGTTAATGCCTTGGGAGTGGAGAGGTATGGCAGTCAATTTCGAGTATGGGCAAGCCACCAACCTGGAAAATCGTATTTGGTCTCCTTGGGCAAGAAAACACCCACGAAATGGTGCCCAAAGCCATAATGAACCCATAGCCTTTGCCCTCACACGCAGTCTGATCTAGCTGGGCTTTCCCCATCACGTTTTCACCATTTTTTCCTGCATTTTCCATGCCTGGGAACTCGTTTTTGTTTTGCACAATGGATGGGAGAGGAGGACCACGATGTGGGACTGTTATGGAGGTCGTTTTTGCCCCAAAATGCCCATGGACGTTTTTTCTGAAAATGATTTGTGCTCTCCAAGGTTGTTCCCCATCTTCCATTTTTCGTTTTGGGCTTTCCCACGTTTTTCTAAACTGGTAGAAGCCCCATTTTGGACATCCCACTGAAAAAATGTTTTTCTCATGCCCAGCAATTGTGGTTTTGCTGTTATGTGCATCCCTGTTTTGGTTTGAACCTATGAGCAAGAGATTTGGAGTGGTAGTGGACAGAATTGGCTTGATAAACCTAGTGGGGGGAATAACCTCTCAAGAAGATCAAGAGGGATTTGGCTACTTTTCTATGCACACCCTGAGAGCACTATAAAGGAAGGTATGGCTTGAGGGACTGTGTAGCAATGAAGAGAATACTTCCTTGTGTTGGGTGTGTAGGCATTGTGGGTGCCAAGCTAGATAGATCTTGTAGAGTTATCCATGGCTCTATGCTTGAGCTCACTAGCTTAGCAATTCTTCCTTTCCATCTCCTAATAGCCTGATAAACCCAATTGTAGATTGGCTTGGCTCATTTTGGTGTATGTTGGGATATGTGTGAGTCTGTTGTTCTCTGGTTCCTTGTAGAAATCATGCCCAGCTCGGGGGTGGCAGTTGCATCAAGAGATTGATAAGCAAAACTGGCCTATGGTTGGGAGGAACGTTGCAGTTGCATAGCTGGTTACTCAGGGACTACTCTGTTTCAAGATAAGTACTCTCATGTGCTAATTCTGTATTGTTGCAATGGATGAATGACATGAATGTCTTGAATGTATGATGGATGTGTAATAGAACTTAATTCTGCTGTGTTTTCAAATACTTATGTATTTCCATATTTCCATCTTCTCTCTATTTGCATGTTTGTATACTAGATGTCCCTGAATCAGAGTTGTTCTCTCCCATGCTGGTATGATGGGTGGGTACGTGACACCCAAACTTTTCGTGTACACTGTAAATGTGTTCATCTTAACCCCAAACTACTCCCTTAGAAGCTCTTATCCTACATAGTGCTTGACCTCAACCCAGATGAAAGAGGCCTTGAAGCTCATCTTTTAGAAAGGAAACCACCAGGCGTTTACAGGGTAATTATATTCTTTAGGCTATAGTTTATAGTTAGTAGATAGTATGGCAGCAAATATGTATGCTAAGAGTAGGAGCTAATCTTCTCCTTATGTTATTAATACTCTTTAGTCCATAGTTTTACTAGGTTTAGATTCCTTTATCCTTGTGTTGCAAGATGTCAAGTATACTCTATCAGTGTGGGTGCAGATCAAATCCAGGAGCTTTGCTTTAGCTACGGCAACTGTGGCGATGGACAATGTGAATTTCACATGTGCTGGGATTGTTCAAGCTACAAGTGGTTGCTTGTCTTTTCTGACAGGTGGATTCGTTCTTGACTGATCTCCCGCTCACTCTCATTTATACTTCGAGAGTAACAATACGAATGTCGAGATATTGGTTTCTTCTATTCTCATGCGGATTGTCAAAGCGTGATAGAGGGGGTTTTGATGTCTGAGGAAGAGGATATAAGAATCTCTGGTATCTTCCAGCGAGAGTCTAAAATACAAAGGTAGAAGGAGGTGTCTCTGTCCAGACTTTCTTCTCTGAATGCAACATTTAAAGGGAGATCGACAGCATGAAATAACTTCACACTGGCAACTTGTAATAAATAAAAGAACTTTCAAATCTGCGAATTCTGAGGCAGGCTCCACATTTTTCAATGGTCGAGATCATCCGGTGAAGGAGATCCATGGTCACAATAAACTTCACTAATTTCACTTGCACAAGCCAACAAACTTTTCAAAATATGCAAAAAGTGGGTAGGGGCATCCCATTTCAATGGCCACGATCTGGGCATGAAATTGATGTACGTCTGTGATCCACTTCGCCAAAATAACATGCATTAGCAAACCTAATTTTCAAATCTGCGAAGCTGGCTAGAGACCACGCTCTTGGGCGGTCATGATAAAGACTCTATGCGCAGTTGTCAAGGAAGGAAGAATCCCATAGGTTTATAGTTTTATTCTCAGCAGTGATGCACCATACTTATGCTGAGTTTGAGCCTGAGTTCATAAGAACCAAATATGCACAGGTGTCTTCACAATGTGACGGGAAACATGCTAGCAATCAAGCACCACAAGGAGGATAGCCCCATGTAAAGGCGCCAAGGCAGACTGCAAACAATCCAATGTCACATTTTTTGTAAACATGGGATAAAGTTTCCTTATAAAAGTCATACGCGCATAGCTCCAGGATTTATCTTCTCAACCCAATGTTGTTTGCAACTTTCCATTACATCAACAAACCCTGATTCCATCTTTCTACCCAGGATTAAAACTGAAGGCTTCATTGGATCTGCTTTCAAATCTCCATTGGGGTTATCTATATTTAATACACAAATTGATGGGAAGTTTGCAAATCTATCAGATGGAGCATTTTAGAGCGCTTTGTTGCAGGTGTTTTCATGTTCTGGGTTTGTGCCAAGTACGGCGCATTCGCTTCACGTTGCCATTGGGGCAGGCCAAGTGCATACGAAGGTTGGAGATAGCTTAAAGGTGGTTTCAAAGAAAGCAGTGGAGGATATACCTTTTTCCCTTGAACTTCAAGCTAAATTTATAGCTGATCAGTGGCTAAACTCAAGCATTGCAGGATGCTGGTATAAAACAACATGCATTATAATTCATCTTTGCAAGTTACTTATCTTAAACACATAATGATTTTTGGAGGATAAATGCAGAAGGCTATACATCAAAGTGGGAGCTTTCAACAAAATGTGCTCAACGCTTCTTATTGTAGTAGTTTCATATTATGTTCATCTCCATTTTAAGCTCACTTGTCAACAAGATTGCAAGGAATACATGGATGAAACTATCAAATATTTACACCAAGACAACATGATGTCAAGAAGTATGGATTGAAGACATTGCTCATTCAAAATGATTGCGTTTTTATCAAAGCTAAGGAAAGAACTTGGGTGCTAAATCTAAGCTCAGTGGCCCCCGGGCGTTCAATCTTATACCCAAAAGAATAATACCAAGTTTAACAAGCATTCGATGGAGAGGTCATTTAAGGTATTATGTTATTGCTTAATTCCATAACCTACTCATTTATAAATGCAGATATTCAGAGCATCCAAGGATCCTCTCTAAGGCTTCCCAGCTATCTAATATAATATGCGAGAACTTCAATATCTCTGTGACCTCAGCCAGAGCAAGAGGCAAATTCAACACCAAAAACATCCTCACAGAGTATCAGATATCAATTGTAGCAACAAAGCATGTTTGTTTTTAATGAAAAGGATTGTTTTAGTTACAATTTGTGTTCAGTTGGAGAATTAGAAATGGTTACAGGTCACAAGTTAGTTTACAGGTTTCAGCTCGAAGTTGGGAGCATCCCAATGGACAAACACTGGTCTATGGGGTTCTTTACTACCTCACAGGGAGGGTAGCATCCCCAATTGGAGCCAGTTGTTAGCACCATTTTTGAGTTGAAATGTTGGAGAGGGTTAGATCACTGTAAATAATGAATAAGGTCCTAATTTTTCAAGTTATTCGACCTAGAGGCTGCAAATAGGAGCTCAGAGCATTTATTCCTAAAGTTCAAGATGAAAATGCTCAATAATCCTAAGTTTAACATTGCAATGAAAATGGACAGCTCAAATCAGCAAGTGAAGGAGATCCACAGCCCTTAGAAGGTTCAAAATTTCAACATGCAAAGAGAAGCCAAATTCCAAAATCAGCGAAGTTTACATGCCCGTGGGTAAATCGAATTTTATGAAAATGACTGTTTTAGTCATCATTTTCAAGCAATTGTTTCTGCCAAAACAAGATGCATTTTGAGAAATCGAGAGAGTTTTTTCTTCAGCACGGGCCCATATACAATAACCTCTCTCCATTTTTACACAGGTATCACAGTTTGGGCGAATCGAAGATATCTTCACAGGGTATATTTCCATAATTTCAGTTTATTGCCTGAGTCATCAACTTCAAAGGCAGATTCTGATGAGCTGGAGGAGAATCTGAGAAAATGGAGACATGGGTTTTGTTGGGAACATGCCCAATTAGAAAAACCTCTCTCAAAATTTACACAGATGTCACCATTTGATATATACAGCTGGGGCTTTGAAACCTATTTTTCAGCAGTCCGCATCCAGAAATGAAGAACTCGGTTGTAACAAATTCCTTGAAAGCAGGAAGTCTGTTAGCCAGATGTCATTATATTTGTAACAAATTTATGTTTCTAGAGGCTAGGTTAGAATAATTTGAGATTGAAAACTGAGGGTAGCCTCTCCTATATATTCATATGTAATAGGCAGGGCTGGGGGTTCGATTTTCAAGAGAGGGATTTTCAAGAGTAGAGAAGCTCTTCATTGTAAATGATTTTCATTTTCAATATATGAATAAAATTGCAGAGATGGAATGTTGAGAGGCTTCCATGGCAGAGATTCTTGTGCCATCACTTTCTTCAGTAAGTGATATTCTATGTGACTATTTTTCCCAGTTTAACACTCCATTTTGTGTTGCTTTTCATGTTTGAACAGTAGTGTTGTGGACTAGAATTCATCTTGCATGCTCTAGGTTCATTGTTCAAGCATTTTCAAAACATTTTCTTCTAAAGTCTTGCAAAACTCACCCAAGCTAGGTGCTTTGTTTGATGGGTTGTCTTCCTTGTCTCCTAATCAACCTGCAAAAGCCTCAAGAGTGGAGAAATGGTGTCTACCCTGCTTCTGTCCATTATCCTTTCAAACCCATACCTCTTGCAACCTAACTTAGATCTAATCATTGACTCCATTGCCCAATGGTTTCTCTCATGATTGTCCTACCAAAACTTTAAGAACAAATTGTCCTATCAGAAATCTGATCTTCTAAATGTCATTGATTGAATATCTTGAGCTAGAAGGCTTTGTAAATAGTGAGAGATCCCTCTCTGGTTGTATTAGGTCAGAAATACAGTCTGAAGTGGTTTTGTGGTTGCCTTGAAGTGACCTTTTTCCCACAACCTTAAGGGTCATTTTGAGTGCTAACACCCTACAATGTATTTTGGTTGTTGTGATTTTTATTCTTCTCCTTTTAAATCCCCTACATTGACTACATGGACAATAACATTTCCCATCACCCTTTCTTTTTAGTCCATCCCACAATTTAGCAAGCAATTATCGATTTTGTTCGTCTCGATCAGAATATTGTTATGTGACATTTTATGATACCGAGCTTGACTGATGATTATCGATCTTAAAAAATCAAGCTCCACACTTCACTGTTTTTAATCACAGTAACAATTGAAATAATTGTGGATTTTTGTACGAATAACAGTCCTTGCGAAGATTATAATTTCCACAAGCTATCGCTTGTATAGCAAACATGTAGGAATATTTCGATAATTTATACTTTCTAAAAATAATTTGTTGTTGGATATCCGACGACGTTAACATAGTTATCGTTGTAACCTGGAGACGTTAGATATTCGACGACCTACGTCAAATATCCGACGTAGGTTGTTAGATTTACTATGGTCGTCAGAAATTCGATGACTACAGGGGTCAATTTTTAAAAAATAAGAAAAAATCGTAATTATAAAGGTAAAATACAATGACAAGTTCAATTTCATCGTAATTCGTTGTATTTTCTCGTCAAATTTTGGGTTCAAATTTGGTTGTGTATTGTGCCACTATTAGTGCCTTGTAGAGGAAAAAAAGTCAAAAATAAAATGTGATTTATATATTTAACTAAATTTAGTTTTTTAGTGTGAACTTTGATTCATTGTGAATTTTGATTTTATTTAAGAGTGGTAGCTCAATGGAAGAGCACCTTCCTTACAGGCAGGAGGTTTGTGTTTCGATTCCTTCTTACTCTATCTACAGAAATCAGTGAATAAAAATGACTAAATGTACTACCAGTTGACAATAATTAAATATTTAAATGACTAAATATATTACTCATTGACAACAATAAATGACTATCATGACTAAATAAATGGCCAGTTAGCAGCAATCAATGACTAAAAAACTACTAAATATACTACCAATGGATGAAAATCAGTGAATAAAAATGACTAAATTTACACCAGTTGACGGCAATTACAGATTAAAATGACTAAATATACTCCTTGTTGACGGCAATAAATGACTATCATTACTAAATAAATGACCAGTTAACAACAATCAATGACTAAATAAATCACAAGTTAACAACAATCAACAACTAAAAAAATGACTAAATATACTACCAACTGACCAATCAAAATAACCAATAAATGACTAAATTTTTTTGGTCATATATTTAGTCACATTATAAGTGACTGGAAATAAATGACTAATAGTCACACGACTAAACTTAGTCATTTATGTGCAATTTTTAGTAGTTTGTTTAGTCATATATTACACTTTTTTCTACTAGCGAAGCCCCAAGCCACTATAAGAGAATCTCTAATATTGACCCCAAATAAGGTGTTGATGTCAATGGGGCAAGACTTGTTAGAAGGAGGGCCTTAAGAATCCTCCATAATCCAACTCGAGCATAAAACACAATTATTTGACAAACCATAAAAATTGAACCAACAACATGATACAAAAAATTTATTGTGAATTATGTTGGCTAGAGTTTGGTTTTCAGACATAACTCATGCCTAGATGCACTAGAAATATGATTTTCAAAACTAAACTTATTTTTATCTTTATTTTTTTTAATATATATATATATATATCTTTTTATTTTCTTTTTTTCTTAGTATTTACATAAATATAGGAAAACAAAGTTTCAAGTAGAGGTAGAAGCAAGGGAAGGACTCCCCATATTTACAATATCCATGTTACAAACATAAAATAGTATTTAAATATATCAATAAACATTCATAATTAAATTAATTAATTAAACATTAAATGAAAGGTTGCAACATTAAATGAAAGGTTGCAACATTCATAATTAAATTAATTAATTAAACATTAAATGAAAGGTTGCAACCTTTCACATTTAAAAAAGCATAGTCAAAATTTACTTGCAAAAATCAAGAAGTCAAAAGACAAAAAGAAAGACGAAAAAAATTAGAACAAGAAAATCAAGGTCTCGAAAAGAATTTGTCTGAGAAAGATGAAGATAACTCTCGCTTAAGAAACCTTAACTAGAGGTTGCTCAAGCAAATCAAAGAAGCATAATCAGTAAACCAAGACCTTAAGGACAAAGTTGAAAAACCAGATAACAGTGATGAACTTTCACGCTTAAGGACTCATAATCAAAGTTTACTTACACAAATTAAGAAGCTAAATCATGATAAAAATTCGTTATAAGAAAAGCTAGAGCAACTTACCAACAAGGAACCAAAGGTCAATAAAAAAACAATGGATAATTTTTTTGAAACAAAGAAGACATCAGAGGTAAAAATCCAGACATTAGAAAAAGGAACAAACACAGACCCAATCAAATCATTACCAAAAATATCAAAAGTCGAAGTCTCTATAACAAACAATCACAAGAGATCAAAATATCTTATCACCATCCAAATTATAAAATTCGTTATGACCAATGACAAGGTCAAAAGGAACATAGACAAATGAGTTATGATTTCATAAAAGAGTGGAGACAAAATCAACAAAATATGTGGAAGCAGAAAAAGAGAAGTTCCATCCAACAAATTGATCAGCTAAAGGTCCCAGTGAAGGTTAAACTGGGATGGACAACTTCACAAATAATGCAAAAATTTTACTCCATAACTCATATCGTCTCGTTTCATCAAGTGTCACAACTACCAGTAGAAAATATCACAGGACGACATTACAAGCAAAAAATAGATGTAAGCCTTGTCATCAATAAGCTTTGAGGACAACACATTTCTAAAGAGGAAGGAAATGTTACAAACATAAAATAATATATCAATATATCAATAAACATTCATAATTAAGTAAATTATTTATAACATTAAATGAAAGGTTGCATCCTTTCACATTTAGTCATGAAATGACTATTTAAAGTTCCGCTATGTATTCTAAACATATCTTATCTTATCTATTACATATTCATTTATATACTTATTCATGGATTATTTATCCTATTTACATTGGGTATTTACTCAGTAAATAGTAAATTAATTATATTTATTTCATTCCATCTCTTAATGTTGTAAAAGATCATCAGTGAAAAAATTCTTCTTTGGTCATAGGTTTATGATATAGTCTCAACCGGTGACCATTAACCACAAAAGGAACTTTCTCTTAATCAATAATCTCAACCTTTACTGAACCATTATCAAATATACTTTCTACCTCATACGGTACTAACCACCACGTAGTAAGCTTTCCTTTGAAATTCTTGAATTTAAAGTCAAAGAGATCAAGAGTCCAATCAACATATTTGAATTGCTTTCTTCTAGTAAATTTGTCATGCTATTTTTCTCTCTATTCCTGAACGAGGGTGGTATGTTGAATGGAATCCTGTCAGATTTCATCCAATTTATTAATTTGTGCAATTCTCTTCTTTTGAGCATTGGAAAGATCCATCCCCAACTAAAATGCACACATGAGGATCTTTACTTGGAATTATATGGGAAGCAAAACTTTCTTCCCATATACCAAATCATAAGGTGTGTGTCCAATGGTATTCCTCCTTATGGTCTTTTAAGCCTAGAGTGCCTCCGAGAGCCAATCCAACTAGTCCTTATCAGGGTAATTTTTAAGGGATAAATTTCGCCAATTGGATATTTTTCGGGCTTTTTTTCATAAACTAAATTCACTATTTGGTCATTTTTAGTCTCTAGTATCGCCTATATTTACATAAAATGTGTTTTTTTATCATAATATTAGTCAAAATTTGCACATTTCAGTAGTAAATGTTATGTTTCATATTTAATATTCGCCTACCTATCTATATACATGTTTTTTTCAATCCAAAATAATCGCCTAGGATACGATACTTAAGTCTAATATTATAATCCTTAAAAAATACCCTGGTCCCTATGATGCAACTGAACTGTCTTGGAGAAAATAGCTTCTAGAATTTTGTTGGTGGAATATACCTTTCCATTGGCCTGAGGATGGTATGGTGAGGAATTTTGGTGATTGAATTGGTATTGTTGGGTAATGGATTGAACAAGCCTCGTTGTGAACTGCGCTCCTTAATCTATTACAATTTTTCTTGGAACACCAAAACGAGTGAACATATCCTTAAATAAGAAATCAACAACTTATTTTTCATTAGCTCGCAAAAGAGATTTAGCTTCTAAACATATAGTAACATAATAAGTGCAAACCAAAATATACCTTTTCTTTCATGACATGGGAGAGATTGGCCCAACAAAGTCTAGATCCCATCTACATTAAAATGTTTAATAAGTACTTGTGCCTATAAGGAAATATCATTGGCTTGTACTCGTAATCCCATCCACTGGTAGTTGTCAAAACTCCCAACGTACTTAGCATCTCTAAAGGAGTGTGGGACAATATTACACCAAGTGAAGGAATTTGTAAGAAATTCTCTTGTGAGCAAAGCAACCTCCACAAGGCTTTTCATGGCATGATTTCAATATATAGAACATTTCATCTTCTCGTACAAATATATGAACCATCAGATACGTTTCGGTATGGAAGATATCTCCTCTAATCCATGAGTAAGTGGCAATGAGCATGACATTTTTCTTCTTTTCTCTAGGCGAGAGGTGTTGAGGTAAATTCCTTGTGGCTAAGTATTTTTCTATATATGTGAACAAAGGAATGCTAGTTGACACAACCAATAAATGTTTATCAGGAAAATGATCATCTACAAGACTTATTTCACCCTCATTATGGATCCTAAAAAGGAAATTCACAACCATATTTTCTCTTACAGGTCTATCTAACACAACGATATTGAATTCTCGTGGTAACAACAACCACCTGTTTATTCTTCCATTAGTAATTGGTTTGTTCATTAAGTACCTAATGAAGGAAGGGTCAATGTGAATGAAGACTTCATAGCCAATTATATAACATCTAACTTTGTTGACGACATGCACAACTGCTAAAAATTTATTTTCAGTAACCATGTAATTGAATTCATCCAGTGTTAGATTTTTATAGATAAAGTAAATGGCATATGAGATTTTATTTTCCTTTTTCCCCAAGACTGCTCCCAGGGATGAATCTGATGCATCTATGAAAAGGTGAAAAGGGAGGAACCAATTTGGTCCCCACAAAACTGGTGCTGCAGAAAGTTTTTATTTTAAAGTTTCAAAAGTAGTTTGACAATGTGAATCCCAAGAAAAATAAACATATTTAGTGAATAATTTGAACATAGGTGTAGCTACCTTGTTAAATTTTTCCATGAATCTTCTATAACAACCAACATGACCTAGGAAATTTCTTACATCCTTTTGAGATTTAGGCACTGGAAACTTTGTGATAGATTCAACCTTCACTGGGTCCATGTTAATACACGTACAAGAAATATGGTGACCAAGAACAATTCCCTCTGTTAATAACGTTCCACAATTTTCATTACTCAGTGCAAGGTTAGTTTCCTAACATCTTATCAAAACTTTTTCAATATTTTAAAGTGCTTCTGTGAAAGAGTCACCATAAATAGTGAAATAATACATATAAATCTCTACACAATCGTGAATGAAATCAGAAAAGACGCCATATACAACTCTTTGGAATGTGGCAGGAGCATTGCATAATCAAAAGGGTAGAACTCTATAAGAAAATGTTCCCCAAGGGCATGTGAATGTCGTCTTGTCCTAGTATCCTAGTGCAATATGTATCTGGTTATAACCACTAAAACTATCCAAAAAAGAGAAGTACTTCTTACCTAATAGAGTACCCAAAACCTTATCAATAAATGGAAGGGGAAAGTAATCCCTCATAGTAACCTTGTTAATTTACCTGAAGCCTATCCAAACCCTCCATTTACCATTCTTCCTGGGTACAATTACAAGAGGTGAGACCCACTGGCTATCATAAATTGGCATTAAGCAGTTTTTATAACTCGTCCTTCACAATGTCTTTAAGGGAAGGGTTCATGCGTCTTTGAGGTTTCTTAATAGGCCTAACATTTTCGTGGGTATAGATATGTTGTATATATGTGTCAAGATGAATGCCTCTCATGTATTTGTAGTCCCATCCAAATGCACCATATTGTTCTCGCAATACTTTGATTAATTTTTCGCATTGATTTTGATCAATATGCGAATTGATGTTAAAAAATTTACCTGGACTGATTTAAATGGGAGTGTTATAGGTTTCTAAAATAGCATTGATGGTTACTGCAGATTTTGAAGATGATGGAAAGTTGGTTAAATCACAATTTTCTTGAAAATCAACACATAAGATGTGATCAAATGGAGAAGGGGCTTTAGAGGATTGAGTACAATTTATGTTAGAGATGAAATGACTAAGCAAATCTTCTTCTGTTTGATCTTTGAATTATCTAGATTGTTCAATAGTCAGAATGGGTTCCATTATTTATCCATCTTAATAAGGATCTTCTATCCACAAGGAGTTTTCTATTAAGGATCATGATGGTGGATACAATGTGAGTTTCTTCATGGATAATCCATTGGATGTGGCCATTTATTCGGATCTACAACCAATGAAAGCATCGGTTGTGGCCAACCAAGGTCTTCCTAGGATCAAGGGATAGTCGCCCATGCTAGACTTAGGTTATATCACTAGAAAGTATGCAGGGTACTCCCAAGAATCTAAGGTGATATTGATATCATTTAACAAACCTTCAGGTTTGACTTGGGATCTATCTGCTAGCTCTATTACTATGGGTGTGTGTCGAATACTACTCAATTGCAATTTTTCCATAGTCATAGTAGTCATGATGTTGATGGAAGCCCCTAAGTCAATTAAGGTGTTCTCTATCGAAATGTTGTTGATATAAATGGTAACCACATGATTTTCTGGATCAATATATATTTCCATTAGGACCTTACCAAACACGAGTTCAACTAATTTTCCAACAACTTGGAGTGTGGGGGGATATTTTCTCTTTCTTCCAGGTTTTTAATACATGATTCCCCAATGGTTTTAGCATAAATTGGTATGTCTTTGATAGCTTGTAGTGAGGGAATTTTTACACAAACATTCTTCAACTTGGTTTTTAGATCAAATTTAGAATGAATAGGAGGCTTCTCTAAGGTTAATATTTTCAGGTAAGGAGGAGCCTTTAATGGTTGGGGTTTCTCTGAATGTAGAGATGATGAGGTTTTCTTTATTTGGACAATCATGCCATTGTGTATATAATCAATGTATGGCTGATTAGGAGTTTCCTCCCTAGTTTCTTCTTCAATGATGACAAAAGAGTCTTTCTTCTAAAGGAATTTTGTTGATCTTAGCTGAATATCTTGCAATGGCATTGGAGAGATCAAGTAGGATGGAAAGGTTTGTAACTCAGTGTTGAGAAAATACTAAGTTACTTTCCTATTAGGGTTAGGAATTGGTTGGGCAGGTAGATGTGTAGGTTGAGGAGGAATTTGATTTGTAGGTAGTTTTAATTAAGGCCAAGGAATTGCAGGTTAGGGGGTTGGTGCAATGTAAGGTTGTGTTGAACCTATTTGTGCTTGTGGTGGAGGATATGCTTGTTGCATTGGGAGATAATATTGTGAGTAAAGCATTGAAAATTGTTGTGGTGAAGGATAAGGCATGTTCGCATAATCATTCCCTCGTCATCCTTGTTTCCAAGGATGATTCTTAGTTTGCTAAGGGGGCATGTTTGTTAGGGCATAGGGGAACTCCATTGTTGAGGCTATGAATTATTTGAAAATGATTGTGATGGGAGGTCTTGTGATATACTTGGTGATATTGGATGCCGTGGACTTTTTTGAGTGCCGAAGTAGAGTGACTCAGTTGCCTCATTCTAACATTTGTAGACAACCTCAAGTCCAGTCAATAAGGGGAACTCCTCGATAGGATGGTTATCTACACACACAACACAAATGAAAACATTATTTAATGGACAATCTTTAACTTGATGCTTTTGTCTACATTTAGAGAAAAAAATAGATAAGGTTGCATTTTCTTCCTCTTGTCTTTTCTTAATTTTTAGTGTCTCCAAGTGTGTGCTTAAGGTGCTAAGGATACCAGTTCTGAAATTTTCAAGCAAATTTCCTAAATCCACCCTTGTTACGCCTCTCGTGGCTAATTTGGTCACCCTTGAAAGAAGATCTTGAGGGACCTTACCATATTTTGCTTGAATCTTGGAATACTTTCTACATAAATCACAAATCTAAGCAAACAGTAATCCAACAATATCACCCAATCCCATCAAATTAAGCACATCTATAAATTCTGCCTTGAATCCCTTCAAAAAGATGGTCTTGATTGTGTCATTATTCAAGATATGTTGTTTGGAATTTTGGAGGTTATAAAATAATATTTTGACATAGTCTTCCATACTCTCATTGTCACATTGGACCATCTTAAAAATGTCTTCTCTTGAGTTTCTTGTTTTGCAGTACTCTTGGTTCTTTTTAAGAAAAGTCTTTTTCATATCATCCCAAGATTTAATGCTACCCTATTATAATCCCATAAACCATATTAGAGCAACATCCTTTAAAGTTGTAGGAAATAAATTAAGCTTTTGAGCATCATTGTAGCTTCAACATAAAATATAAAACTCAAAGAGAAAGGAATCAAGGTCCTCAGTAACCATACTATGAAAATGTGGTGAAAATTAAGGTGGGATGTTCTTCATGGAAACATTCGGTTCTAGATCAAGAATTGGGAACCCAAAATTCACCTCTTCATTTCCTGTTGCATTTCATGCTCTTTCATCTTTGCCTGCCATATCGCCACAAATTTTGAAGCTCTCCAAGCTAGATTCTGAAGGTGTTGGTTCGACCAATAAATTTTCCCTGACCTTTGCTTCTGGTAGCTCTATTTATTCTTCAAATGTAAGAGCAATGATTGGTTCTATGATTGTTCCTTTGCTTGGACCTCTTCCTCCTTCCATTGAAGGAGTAGAAATTCTACATGTGTATTATAATCTTGATGTTCTTCCAGCCAATGAATTAGTAGATTGGGGTTTTGTAAATTTAGATATAAATCTACCTCCACCATCCCTAATTCGATTGATTCAGTACAAAACATGACAAAGATTTGTAGAAACTCATTAAAGTGAATGAAGCAAGCTTTTACACCACATATATCTTGTGGTGAGCTTGTCTTTGCATCTTACCATTTCCACTCTTCCTCATTAGAAATTCCTATACTGAGAAAACAAACACACAAAATAGAAAAATATTTGCTATTTTATGCAATCAAGAACTAATAATTTATCAGTTACCCTTTAAAATTTCCTCAAAAACGACGCCAAAAATGTAAGTCGATTTATATGTTTGATTAATAAATCATGTTACATTTAATTTTATCAATTCGGGGGCGTAAGCTTGTGAAATGTTAACACTATATGTGCAAGGTGACTAACTTGTTCCTAGTTTCTTGAATTCAGAAATGAAAGATAATCACTAATAAAACTCCAAATAACACTTTCTCAACTTCAATATGAATGAAAACACTTATGCTTTCATGATTACTTAACAAACTTTGGCCTGAATCCTAGTTCACAACTCTAATTAATCGGATGAATTAGTTCTTGGTGGCAAATCTTCATATCCTAATATAGAAGGTTATGTTCTTTCAATGGCTCTGGAAATAATCTTATATTCAAATCATTTAATAAGAGAGTAAGTTTATTGCATCCATAAAATGATAAAAGAAATCAAAATTCTCAAATGCAAGCACACTGAATCATATTCGATTACTCCACTATCGATTCAAATCACATGTTCTTAAGGCACCTAATTTAGTCTTTCATTATGCTTATCTAACACAAAACATTCTTGAAGCTATATATATAACTATGATTCAATTGAGGAGTAATTTTGAGCAAATCCTATGTAAGATCACACCAAGCATTCATAAGCATATGAAGGAATCTAGTTTTTGAGATATCAAACAAAATATGTCAATTATACAAGATGTTAGGAAATGAAATTGCTTCTACAAATAACTTAGTATTTTACAACTGATTGGCATATATTAGTATGAGGACTGCATACACATAACAGAGTTTTAAAATCATATAAACAGAGTATTCGACATACACCCAAACATTATGATTTCCTGTCCACAAAGAGAACACACATGAACTAAAAATATACACACAAAACAATATAATATAACGTGATGTATTAGAGCAATGAACGATTTCCTAAGGGGACCTTTCAATCTATATGGAGTTGCTATGGAAGACTCACGAAACTGAATGTATTCACAAATTCATTCAAATTAGAATCGTATTAATATATGAAAGAGGTTTGGAACTACACAAGCAAGTGTCTCAATCTTAGCATAGATTACACACTAGCTAGCCTCTCCTCATCATTTAAACACATACAAATTTATATTAGGGGGTCTTGTAACCAGCACCCCTGTCCCATGTTGAAATATTTCCATGAAATATCAGCTTATGATTATACAATAACTCAGTTTGTTTCTTGTTTCAATAGACAACATTTAAAATCGAAACTTATGCCATTAACATGACACACAATGCATGGTAATGACCTATCTTGCTAGTGTGAATCTCGGTTTCTATTGGCAACGTATGCTTGTTAAGGTAGTTGAATGGAAATTTGACCATTCAATTTCATTTTCCATGAAGATATGGGACCTGAATGAAACCACATACAACCATATTGGAGATGCTAGAAAACAAACCCATGTCGACCATTTTCCACAAGATGCCTACAAGTATGATAAACTTGGAGGCAGGTTACCAAAACTCCATTGGGTTACAGGATATAAACTATAAATACCGTTGTTAATTCAAAAGGGACTCCCCTCTTTTTGGGATGAAAATAATGAGCTAATTTCCTAGAATAATTATAAGGATTTACTATTTAACATCAGGATGAACCATGAGAAATTTGAAGATTTGACTCATGTTCTAACAGGGAAAATTCTACTGGAGAAACTTTCATATGATTTTGAAATTCTAAACCAATTAGCCATGATAGGAGAAAAAATACCTCCAATTTCCATTACAGAGCACATAGAGATTAAAGTTTTGGTCAAGGAGATGACTAGTTATGAGATACCTTCTACTGAACAATGGAAGACAGTAGAGAGATATGTGAAAATGAAATACAGCTTGCACACTTGAAGACTCCTGTTTGAGAAAGATGCCTTGTCAACAGCTACAACAAATAGAAAGACATCAAATATCATATTTTGATAAATTTTGGAAATTGAACAAATTTTGACTAAAATAGAATGTAATAGTTAGTTTAAAATTTGTTATTTTTAGTAATGAAGTAGTTAGGTTTTTCCTCGAGAGGCTTTTCAATATATAAAAGATCAATTTGATAATGTGAAATGTTGCAACAGAAAGGATGCTTCAACATCCTAGTTTTCTATCTGCACCAACATATAAGGATGTTGCAACACCCCAGTTTTCCAGCTGCTACTGGAAGGAGGCTACAACCTCCTTGACAGGTTTCGACCTGCCACTAGCACCACCCAACTTCCCTGATATTTATAACTTATTTATTTTCTACTTGATTCATCAATTCTGGAAATGCTTCATGCTATTGATCTCTCCCTTTCTTTATGTTGTTGGTCTCTCCCTTTATTTATGTTGTTGTGATCTGCATTGTAGAGACAATTTCTTCTAATTAAAAAACTTCATTTAAATACCTCTTATATTTCAGGTCGCACCTCTCCGTTTTGTGTCTTTCCAATTCATGCCTTTCCAAATATTTGTTTATTAGCTTCCAATTTAAATCTCTATTTATTATTGATTTTTAATTAATTAATTAATTAAAACTTTATGAGCATATTGACATTAATGTCAACACATATTTTAACATGGGGAACCTTTGCTTATAGATTCATTCCTTTCAAACTCAAGAACGTTGGAGCAACTTTTCGGCATGCCATGTCATATTGTTTTCATGGTATGGTACACATTATCCTTACATACTTGGATGAACTCATGGCACATTCCAAGAAATGAGCATAGCATCTTGAGGACCTTCATCAAGTGTTCCTTTAATGTCATAAATATAACATCCGCTTGAACCCCCTCAAGAGCGTATTTTGCATTTATGTCAGCCAATTGTTGGGATTCATTGTTTCCCACAAGAGGATCATCGTTGATACTTTGAAGGTTCAATCCATCATTGGATTTATCCCTCCAAGGACCTTGCACCAATTCCAAAGTCCTCAAGACAAGGCAAACTTATTAAGTCACTTCATACCAAATTATGCCACGACAACTTATTAAGTTCCTTTCGTTTGGGGTGAACAATCACAAGCTTACTTTGACACCTTGAAACAGGCTCTTGCTTATGCCCCTTTGATTTTCCTTCCAAATTTTACAAAGGAATTCATCTTTTGCATCTCAACATCTGATTATGTTGTCGCCAGAGTGCTCATCCAAGAGGATACTGCTTGTCAATAGCACATCATATATTCATGAGTAAGAAATTGTCCAGTCCACCTCTCTAATACCCTTATCAGGAGAAGATAGCTTTAGTCATCGCATTTTTTGTCCAAAATATCCATCATTCCATACTCATGAGTAGAACTAAATTCATTGCAAACTCAAACCCCATGTTATATCTCTTGAATCAACACCTTATTCAAGGTGAAGTTTCCAAGTTGATCATTATCCTCCAAGAGTATGACCTCGATATTGTGACCCCCAAGAGTACAAAGAATTTGACTTTGGCAGAGCTCATCACATATTTACCATCTACTTCCAACCCATCCCCCAACATTGATCACCTTTCAAACAAACATTTGTTCACTATCTCTTCCAATGATCCTTGGTATGGGGACATCCTCATTTACTTACTCACCCAGAAGTTTGGTCCTCACCTCAACAACAGGGATCATCATCATATCTATCACCAAGATACCCAATACCTCCTTATCAATGATGTTTCATATCAATGAGGTATTGACACCATCTTATCATGATGTCTCGCACATGGTGAGGTTGAACGGGTCTAAAATGACTACCATAGTGTATCATGTGGAGGCCATCTCTCGGGAATTAATACCACTCACAAGATCATCTGTGTCGGTTATTTCTGGCCAACCATTTCTTCCTATTGCACTATGGTAGTCAAACATTGTCGTAATTTCCATCTCTTCGCTCCTAAGGAGAGAAACCCTCCTGCATTGTTACATCCAGTCGTTACTATTAGTCCCTTCTGCAATTGGGCCATCAACTTTATGGATTGAAATCCTACATCGACCGATGGCCATAATTACATTCTTGTGGCTATTGAATATTTCACCAAATCAGTCAAATACATTCGAACCTTTCACTGTACCAGATCCACTATGGCATGTTTCTTTTTCAACCATGTTATCGCTCAATTTGGCATTCCTCACCAATTGGTGTTTGATCATGAGGCTCACTTTGAGGAGACCATTTGGAAATAACTTGTGCAAATTTTGAAATTTGAGCACCAGATTTCCTACCCCTATTACCCTTAAGGAAATGGCCAAGTTGAGTTTGTTAAAAAAATCTTCAGAACTGTGCTCCAACAGATAGTAGATAACCACAAGTCCAATTGGCACCATATTCTCTTTTTGTCCCACCAAGCATTTCGGACATCAACAAAAACCATGACTGGGTTTAATCCATTCCATATCATTCATGGAGTGGAGTACGTTATTCCTATCAAGTGTCAAATCCCTTCATTGCACCTTGTCGTCAAATGTTGACCAGAGGTATTTAACTTGGATCAATGTTTGATCACTCTAGAACAAGTGGATGAGTATCTTCATGTGGCGCTCCAAACAATTGAAGATTCCAAGCAGTGTTTGAAAGCATATTATGACACCCACGCACATTCCAAGAAGGTGACCTTGTCCTGGTTTATGACCAAACCCATGATAAACCTAGTAAAGAAAAGTTCAAGTCCATGTGGTAGTGAACCTATGCCGTGAAACATGTATTCATCAAGGGGGCATACCTCATCATCAGTCCAGATGATCAACCCTTGAGGAATCCTCACAACAGGTTATAAGTCAATAAATTATATGTGTAGAATGAACCTGACCCTTGGTTGTTGTATCATAGTTGTATTTTCCTTTTTCACCTTTTTTTTCTTTTTTGAAGTAATCCTCATGGTTTATTTCTTTAGCCTTATCATATGGATCATCATCTTGACATAGAAGTCATTTATTCCAATGGCACAAGTAGATATTATCTAAATCTCACATTGGATACTCGAGCCCTCTATTCCATGTCACACGACTTGATCCATGTCATTGGTGTGTGTATTGGTGCAACCACCAATAACCGGGTGGAATACAATGCCATGATTGGCTTCCTAGATGATGCTCTCCATATGCGTATTTGTAACCTTTGTGTTTATTTAGATTCCAAATTGCTTGTCGCATAGTTGAATAATTGTTAGTGAGTATGTGATCCTTTCCTTTTTTTAGAAAGTTCCTAGGCACCAGACAATTGGTTAAACAGTTTGAATCATTTACATTCATCCATGTCCCTGGGATTCTCAATAGTGTGGCATACCATATGCTAATTGCATTCTATATTGGCATATAAATCATCAATAACGAAGAAATAAGCCATACACATGCATTCATAATCATTGTGCATCCACATGTACATCACCATTGTATAACACATCATCATCATCATCATCATCATAAAAGGCTCATGTAAATAAAATTTTGCATCCACGTGCATATGTATATATATACACATATGTCCAAAATATAGAATTTTTTTACTGCAAGGAGCCCCAACAACTCCATAAAAGTGACACATTGGTCAAAAATCCCATGCCCATAGCATGGGGGGCATCCCTACAAGCTTCCTACTAGTCTGTAAAGTAGTCTAAGGAGCCCTCAAACCCCTCATCGTCATCATTCTCATCCCCTATGTAGGGAACCTCTCCCTGCATCAGGTCTCGAATCCTGTGGGTGGCCACTGCTATTCAACCTATCGTCGAGCACCACTCAAGGGGTTCCTGGTAGCACATAGTGATGAGATCATCATCCAAGTGATACCAACCATCATCTGATACTCCCTCTAGTAGTCAATCAATGTATCGATGGAGTCCCTGTAAGATGGCCTTGGCACTCCATCTCCTATGTTGTGCTCGAGGGGCAAGGTCAACCCCCCCAACCCTATCACATCATCTCTAAAAATCATATGTGGGCATTAGACCCACATCTGCACACACATATGACAATCATCAGTACCACGATTACATAGTCAAATATAGCTACCATATACTCTAGTATAGTAAACACACATATAATCATAATGCATTAATCATACATATTGTCGGGCCCCCAAGCCTGGTCGGTAGGGTATTTTTTAAGGATT
This sequence comes from Larix kaempferi, assembly GCA_027924585.1. Classification (NCBI taxonomy): domain Eukaryota; kingdom Viridiplantae; phylum Streptophyta; class Pinopsida; order Pinales; family Pinaceae; genus Larix; species Larix kaempferi. Next base: position 19,391,448 of record BSBM01000519.1, read on the forward strand.
ATAAAACTATACTTAAGTATAGTATTCTAGGCGATTATTTTGGATTTTAAAAAATATATATATATTGGTAGGCGAATATTAAATATGAATCATACAATTTACTATTGAAGCTTGTAAATTTTGGCGAATATTATGATAAAAAAAAACATATTTTATCTAAATATAAGCGATATTAGAGACTATAAATGACCAAATAGCGAATTTATTTTTTGAAAAAAAGCCCCAAAAATAGGCAATTGGAAAAATTTCACCCCTAAAAATTCCCTTGTTGGTCGGGAGGTCATGGTAGCTCTGGTTCACCCCTAAAGTACATCCCTACATATGGGTAGTCCTCTATGAGTACCGAGAGTTTTCACCACTATGCGAAGAATCCTTGATCGAAGACATTGCCCACGGCACCACCTCCTCCTCACATCATCATCTTGCTCCATCAGCGCATCCTAGGCTCCATCATCCCGCCATCTTGGACTACAATGTGTGGTCACAGTGTCAACACTCTCTCAAAGAAGAATGCACAGATGAAAGTAGTGAAGCCAAAATTGCCACCATTCTGACTATAGTAGTTCATCTAACGATGAACCACTGTCAAGAATATATGGGCCCACTGAAAAGAGATCCCATCCAACATCTGCTTCACAACAAGCATCTGACAATTGGAGACCTTATGTGTCCCACTTGACCCCAACACTTGTACGACACCCATTGTCACAGCTCGTGTCTACAAGCTCTCTATGTATGTTAAGAGTATGGAGTATTTATGTAGCTACACGCCATCCACGCAGTGACGAGACAAGATATCCTCCATGTCCACGTCTCGTAAATGCATCTACTATGTGTCACATATGACCCCTAGTCGTGGAAGTCATGTCATAAAATAAACATCTTGGACGGCGAGCTCTATCCACTTTCGCTTATGATGAAGTCCCTGACATCTCTGTCCCAATACTCAATGATCTTGTTCAACAATAGTCTTTCCAATCTCACCAGTGGGTTCTCAAGGAACTTGAGTAACCCATACCATGCAAGGTTGTCCTGCACAGGCTAATCACAGTGGATATCCCTCATGATGTCTATGGCATCCCTCTCTCCCGATTTTACCGGCATCCTGCATTCCACCTTCTATTAGGTTTAGTCGACGGTTAAAAATCAAATTTTCACTGAGGACGATAGCTTTTCCAGTAAACATTGCGACCTAGATCACACCTAGTCAAGAGAAATCAACGACCCAAGTCACTGCTTTTCTCCTGCCAAATGCAACCTGGTCATTCCTTTCAAGAGAAATTTGATGACCTAGGTCGTTGATTTCACTTTGAAAATTGTGAACTGGGCCTAGAACCCTCAAAAGGTCCACCTAGGACCCTTGGAAGTTTAAAAAAACAAATGGATAGAAATGAAGTGAAAGGTGTGACCACTAATCTACAAGTCACGGAATCCAAATCTAATGAAAAAATCAGGAGAAATTAGCGTCTGAAGTTTTGGGCTCTCCACATTCCTCCAATTATGAACAATGAAAATGAAACCTTGTGTGATGGGCCCGTGACTATTTAAGCTCGTTTGAACCTCATTTTTCTTCTAATTCTTATAACCTCATACGACATTCGTTTTATGTGACATTTATGCCATTGGAATCATAATTTTGTGCTCTTCTCAATTATGCGATCTATTTTTCATGATTGAGGTATTTTCTAGGGACGTCTTCATCCTCATTTTTTTGCGTACATACATCTTATTAGGCCATTTTCCTATGTTGTATTATACTTATACATTTGGTTTCATTTCCAGATGCACTTTTACGCTTGGGTACCATTTCCATGTGTACGGGATCAAGTTGAAATTTTATTTAAGCATGTAATCGCTTCCTACAGGTATATTTCCTCAAACTGACATATAGGTAATTCCACTCTGTAGAATATCATATGCATCAACCTTGTTTGTCCCTCTTATGCCTGTAGGACGCCCTCTATTCGCTTAAGTGTCCTATCCCAGCCACACTTTCATTTCCCCTTACTTGACAGTAGATCCTTCCTCACATGGGTGTCATTATGCAGTACCCCTTGCCATTTGGTACCCATTTCGTCATTCTCTCCATAGTATAGGAATTCCATCTAGCTTTTTATCGTGTACTTAGCCGCATATTACTTTGTCATCATCACTCATTGGACTACTCATGGAATCCCAGAGTTATGGCCTTTATGGCATTTTGATGTTTCATGTTACACACTCATGAACCCATCACTCCATCCATACTTTAAAAATTACATTATTTTTCCACCATTCATCATCCCTCAAGGAGATTTACAACAGTGGCATACCCCCCATCAATTCCATTTTCTATCGTTCATTCATTCATTCGTTTGGTCATTCATTGGACACTTATCTCCTTTCCTACCTTACTTGTCTCTCCTAAATGGCCACCCACCTAGGTAACCATTACACAACGGTTCTCTTCATAACCCACCTTTCTTAGGTGTTCACACATCTAGGAAGCCATTACATTTGAGTACTCTTTAGTCGTCATTGTTTGGTGTCCATACACCAAGGAAACTAGTCAAAACAATTATCCTCGACATTCTTACAGATGTATCTGTCTCATTATGTGGCAACATCCCTAGTCTTTTTTGTTCAAAGCATTATGCGATGAGTCACCCATGGATTCATACTGACGTCATTCTCCCTTAGAGTCGACATCATTCCCCCCTATTTCCCCTCCATGAGTCACCCCATTCCAATTATGTCCCTTGGTACCCTAGTTGTGTCTCCCCCCCAATACCATCCTGAGTCCCACGCATGCTTCCAGGTCAATCTTGCCTTCATGCTCTAAACAAAGGAATTTTGAGACCCCCACTCAAGTACCCTCATGCCCCCCACCTTGATGTCTTAGTCCCTCATTTATTCCTATCCATTCCTTCGTCATCTCCCTCATGCTTCCTTCAAGGAACATCATTACCTTGTTGGTAGCATGTCTCCCTGTGTCGACATCAACAAATCCATTCCAAATGATAGACCTAGAGGCATCATGTACCTTGGACCCATAACCATCATTGATGGGTTCCCTTAAACTGACCGAGGGGAGACATCAGTGCCCCTTATATTAGTTGTTTCTCATGTGATGGACTTAAACTCATCATCGCACCGTTGAGAATCGTACAGGTTGATGGTTCTCTCATTTGGTTACTCGAAGGCCCCAAGTATCCTTGACTCTAGTCATTTTGTGAGTCTCTTCAGAATCCCTTTAGTCATATGCTTCCTGTGGTATTCGGGATGTGTTGGCGATAGTGTTTGGAACCTATCCAGTCATATGTTTCCTATGGTATGTAGTTCCAATTGTAGTTCCTTAGACTCATTTGATTAAGATGCTCATTCATTTGAGTCACCAGTGAGGAGTGACTTTCTTATATCCTCCTTCCATATCTTGGGCCCCTCCAGTTTTAGCAGAGAATTAGTTACTAAGATTTCACATTCCATTGAGATGTCATTGTTTCGACATGTGTTCTTTTGATCATCCATGGTTGGACCATGCTTATGTATCCACTGTATCTTCAAATTGGGTCCCTCATTGACCCTCATTATGTATTCAATTCAGGTTCCTCGTTGACCCTCGTGATATATTGTATCTAGAAGTTATTCATGTATTGATTAGAACCCTTTTGGTCTAGATCCCCTTTTATATTGAGACATTGACATGAGCATGGGTAATCTGACCTCGTCCATATATTTGATATTATGTGCCCCTCATCCATTTTGAGTATTGTATCTGTAAGTATGGGCCTCTATAATCCCTTGGGAGGGTAATTTCCCTCCGATGTGGTCTGCACATTCTATGCTATTGTCACCCCCTTTATCCTAGAAGTATGAAAGTACTATGATGTATTTCATCCATATGATGAGCTCATGGCCTCATACATCGGGTGGGGGGGCGATTTGTTAGCAGCCAAATTTGCTCACCTTCCATGTCATCAGCTTCATCATCCTTGTGCATCATCATTCCACATCATTGGCACTATTTTTCCATCTCATTCCATCCATATAACCTTGAGGAACTAATAAAATGCCAAAAATGAAATTCAAACCCCAAATTGACCACCCTAAAAGGAGGTCGGGACTTTTCCCTAGAAATCAAAGACCTAGGTCATAGCTTTTCCCCCAATAAGTGCGACCTAGCCCCAAAACTTGATTTTTGTCAAAATTTTGTTATTTCCTGCTTCCCTAATGAAGAAGGGGATAAAATTGGACACATACCTTGACGTAGTCCGAGTTAGTTAACATATCTACTGCCCAAAAACCTAATTTATCCACTAAGCAATAAGGGTAAATGGAGAATGTTCACATTGCTTCAAGATCCATCTCTTGACCACTCTTGTGCCAATAAAAAATCCCTCAAGGTCACCATTACATACACATAATGTCCATTTCTCACTCATATTGTCATGCTACAATGATTCTCCCATAACTAGAAGAAATCTTTATCTTACTTTCTACTTCACCTAAAGGAGATTACCATTGTGACGGTTGGATGGAAGTTGCGGGATTGAAAAGTATACAAAAGGGCCTTCCCTTGGACAGCTACAAAGGCCCCTCTTCCTCTTCACTATACCAAGGTGCTCATTTCTATACCACTTCTTTGTGATAATACAAAAACCAATCTTTATGTGTGATGTGATTGATGAATGATGAGATATTGTTAGTTTAGTTTATTGTTTGTTTTTTCCTCATTCTGAATTTAGACCAACGATTGCACAACCCCTTGGTATGTGCTTTTTGCACGTCTGGGTGACTATTCACACCATACACATGGATATGCTAGTGATTAATATAGTAGGGAATAGGTGAACAGTATTTTAGACATTAGATTTTGTGACTGTTTTCCTAGATTTTAAGTCTTTTCACAAATATAATGGACTCTTTCCTAGAAGTAGAAGGATATCAATAAAAGAATAATTTACCTATGAAAATACTTGACTATAATCAAAAGCATATAGACAAATATTGTCAAGCAAAGTAATGTTTGTGCATTTATTTCTTTAATGGTAAATCTAATTAATCCTTGTTTCTAGACTTTATGTTGGTGAGAAGTCATGGGAACTAAGAGTGGAATTCATCATGGTACCTTTCATGTTCCCAAACCATGACTTACATTAAAATTTAGGCATAAGATTGAAAAATCTTCGAGCACATGATCCTCCTCAGCACATGGTACTTAGTTCTATACTTTCAATACACAATTTACCTTTTAGTTCCATAAATTGTTTTAAATAGACATATTGTCTTAGAGTCACATTTAACATAATGTGAATGTTAAGATAATATTGATGTCACATTTAACATAAAATTTATGTCTTTTGATGCATTAAAGTGGAGAGTGTTCTAAGTAGCATAGGTGAATAACAAACACTGAGTGACTAATTTGCTGCACACATTTTGAATGGCTTGTGAAAGCTCTCTTTTATGTATTCGCCAAAAAATAATTAATTGAAAGAATATGGTTGCAAGTATTCAGTAATAATATTCATAGGTAATATATAGAACAAGGGTTAAAATGTTTACCTCTTTTAACTAAGGTTTCATAGATACATTTAGTATTAAGTTAATTTTAGTTTAAATTTCAAGTTCTCTAATATTTATGGCTAGGTAATATCTACTTATCCACCAGGTACCATTTCATTAGATCTTATGTATTTTTTTTGGTTTGAAATCGTGATCTAACATTTAAAGTATTTACCTTTGGAGTTATATGAAAATTAAGTTTCTACAAAAGGAATAGATTCAAATTACATTTACGACATATGTGAGATAAATGCGTATGCATCTACTTTTTGTTTGTGTGACGGTAATTTTTCTTTATTACTGAAATTAGGTTTAATTTCATTTTATGATAATAAATTTCTAAACTATATATTATGAATAGTACATTTGAGTATGATTTTTTGTCTTACAATAATTTTATAGAAATGAATCAAAAATATCTACTAACAATTTTAAGAATAATGACTAAATTTATTTCTTAATTCAATTAATCAATTTTAGATATAAGGGGTGGTAGGTGTGGGGTACTCTAAGACCCTGGAGGAAATGAAAGCAGTGAATACTCGTGGGGTTTAGATATATCATTAAACAATGAAACAAAGGCATATGCTTTATACCAAGGTATATTGGTGTTAGAAAAACAGGATCGTAGAGCAATAACAATAAACAGAAATGCAAATATAATCACACATACACATTACAAGAGAGACACAGATATATCGTGGTTCACCCAACTTGGGCTACGTCCACACTGAATTTACCAGTCCTTATTATTATTACCGTCCAGCAAGGTGAAGGGATACAACCTGCAGCACAACCGCTACACTTCCTCTTCTCTATTTCATAGTCTCTCTCCTGATCTCAGAGATCTTTACAATGCATAAAACCTAATACATCATCATCCCTAGCCGTATTACAATGTATTTATTTTATAAGGGAAATACAATGGGAAAATACCACGGGATACCCAAAACTATGGGCCCGTAAAACAGCTGGCGAAAACAGCCCCAAAAAATTTTCTTCGGGGGCGTTGCCCCCGAACCCCCCAGCCAAGGGGGATGGTCCCCCCTGGAACCCCGTGGGGGGGCGATGCCCCCCGCTGGGGTGACTGTACAGTCCACCTACATATCATATAAAACTGGGGTACAAACACGGCTGATACAATATCATCTATAAGACTAGAAGATTTGGCTCCACAACCAACAATCTCCCACTTGGAGACTGATCACAACAACTCCACCGCTGCTGCACTTGCTGGACTTGGACTTGGCAAATTTCTCCTCTTCACCTTCATGCTAGAAGGCCAACTGAAACCGAGCACGAACTCAGTTTCTCTCTAGTCACTACCTTTGTGAACATGTCTGCAGGATTCTGGCTAGTATGTATCTTTTCCAGCTTCAACAGTTCATCTTCCAGAATAAAGCGTATGAAATGGTACTTGAGCTGTATATGTTTAGTCCTGGAATGGAATGCTGAGTTCTTTGCAAGATGAATGGCACTCTGGCTGTCACTATACAATCTGCTATCCTTCTGCTTCTTACCCACTTCCTCCATAAACCTCTGCAACCAAATCATCTCTTTACTAGCCTCTGTAATAGCAACATACTCTACTTCTGTTGTTGAAAGTGCAACAACCTTCTGTAGTTTCGAAATCCAGCTTACTGCTGTTCCACCTACAGTAAACACATACCCTGTGGTGCTCCTCCTGCTATCCTTGTCACCTGCCATATCTGCATCAACATATCCCTGTAGAACAGTGTCTGAACCTCCAAAACATAATGCCTCAGTGGTAGTACCTCTCAAATACCTGAGAATCCACTGTACTGCCTTCCAATGTTCTTTACCTGGATTGTTCATATATCTGCTCACAACTCCCACTGCATGTGCAATATCTGGTCTTGTGCACACCATGGCATACATCAAGCTGCCAACTGCTGATTGATAGGGAATCTTCGACATGTAATCTGTCTCTTCTTGTGTCTTGGGACAAATTTCCTTACTTAGCCTGAAATGGCTAGCCAAAGGTGTACTTACAGGTTTTGCATTCTGCATTCTGAACCTCTCCAACACCTTTTGTATGCACTCACTTTGAGACAATGTTAATTTGCGATTTTTCCTGTCTCTCGTTATTCTCATACCAAGGATTTGCTTTGCAGCACCCAAATCCTTCATCGCAAATGAATTAGCTAGCTTCATTTTGAGTACATTTATATCCTGCATGTCAGACCCTGTAACAAGCATGTCATCCACATACAATAACAAGATAATATATCTTCCATTGTCTAGCTTCTTGAAATAAACACAGTGGTCAGAATGACATCTACTATAACCTTGTTCTGTCATAAACCTATCAAACTTTAGATACCACTGCCTTGGAGCTTGCTTTAAGCCATACAAGCTCTTTTTCAACCTGCATACCAGATCCTCCTTACCTTTGACCTCATACCCTTGTGGCTGCTGCATATAGATTTCTTCCTCCAAATCCCCGTGGAGGAAGGTTTTTTTTACATCTAACTGTTCAAGATGCAAATCTTCTACCGCCACTAGACTTAAGATAGTCCTAATTGAAGTCATCTTAACAACAGGAGAAAATATTTCATCAAAATCTATATTTTTCTTCTGTGCAAACCCCTTTACAACAAGTCTGGCCTTGTACCGCTTCTTACCTCCTTCTTCTTCCTTCAACCTGTAAATCCATTTGTTTTGCAATGCTCTTTTACCATCAGGAAACTGAACCAAATCCCAAGTCTGGTTTCCTACCAATGAGTTCATCTCCTCATTCATGCCTTGCTCCCACTTCTTTCTAGTTTCCACCTGCATTGCTTCTTCATAACATTCTGGTTCACCAGAATCAGTCATCAATAAATAATACATTGAAGGAGAGTATCGTTCAGGGAGTCTACTTAACCTGGTAGATCTTCTTACAGTTGCAGGAGTTTCAGGTACTTGCTGCTGGTCTTGATTTTATGGCACCTTCGGAACTTCATTTTCTTTAATTTCATCAAGCACTATGTACTCTGTGTTTTCCTTTTCCTATTTATTTCCCTGCAACTGATCTTTATACATGACCTTTTCATTGAATATCACATCTCTACTCCTGATGATTTTGTTATTTTCATAATCCCATAAACGATAACCAAATTCATCAACCCCATATCCAATAAAGGTACATTTCTTGGATTTAGCTTCAAGCTTTGTTCTATTTTCTTTATCAATATGGACAAATGCTTCACAACCAAACGTTCTCAGAAATGAGTAGTTTACCTTTTTATCTGTCCATGCTTCCTCTGGAATACCACCATCCAAAGCACTTGAAGGTCCTCTGTTTATTAAATAAACAGCAGTATTTACAGCATCCGCCCAAAACTATAAGGGCAACCCTGCATGCAGTCTCATACACCTTGCATGCTCCATGATTGTTTTGTTCATCCTTTCTGACAAACCATTTTCCTGTGGTGTTCCTGGGACTGTCTTCTCTCTATGAATCCCATGGTATGAATAGTAACTATCAAACTCCTTGCCGCAGTACTCACCTCCATTATCAGATCTGAGACACTTCAATCTTTTTCCTGTCTCATTCTCAACCAAAGCTTTCCACTTCTTAAAAGTAGCAAACACATCAGATTTCTGTCTAATGCAATAAACCCAAGTTTTTCTAGTTGCATCATCAATAAATGTAACATAATAATGAGAGCCACCAAGAGATTGTACCTGAGCCGGTCCCCATACATCTGTATGCACAAGCTCTAATTTTTCATTCTTCTTCTGTTTCCCAACCCTGAGAAATCTGACTCTCTTCTGTTTTCCATAAACACAGTTTTCACATAATTCCAAACTTACCTGCTTCAAATCTGGCAGCAACTTCCTTGAGTGGAGAATCTGCATCCCCTTCTCACTCATGTGGCCAAGCCTATGATGCCACAATGTTGTATCTGTTCCTGTGGAAGCTAAAGAGATAAAATGGTCAGTATTATGAGGACATAAATACAACGTACCTACTCTGTCTCCTTTTGGTATCACCATTGATCCTTTAGTGATCTTCCACCACTTTTCTCCGAACGTAGATAGACAACCGCCATCTCCCAACTGCCCTGTTGAGATCAGATTTCTTTTCATAGCAGGAATATGCCTAACTTCTTTCAACAACCAATCAGTTCCATTCTTAACTTTTATCCATACCTTACCCATTCCAACAATTTTACATGGCTCATCATCACCCAATAAAACATGTCCAAAGTCACTAGGAACATACTCATGAAAGTATTTCCTATGGGGTGTAGCATGACATGAAGCTCCTGAATCTACTACCCAATAATCACTAGTATTATCTAATGTAAGAATCAAAGCATCTTGTAACACATCACCTGCTACATTTGCTTCCTGGGTAGTTTCCTTATGTGCATCTCCTTTCTTCTTTAGATATTTGCAGTCTTTTTTCAGATGTCCTTTCTTTCCACAGTTCCAGCACTCTATCTTTCCCAGTCTGGACTTAGATCTGCCCATTTTAGACTTTCCACGATTACCTTGGCTCTTTCCTCTCTCCTTTTGTCTTCCCCTGTTCTCCATGGTCAACGCATTACCTGATGCCTCACCTGTGCTTTTTCTTCGCATTTCCTCACTAAGAATAACACCAATAACATCATCAAATTTCAAGGTGTTTGAACCAGAGACAGAGTTACTTACAGCCATGACCAAGCTATTCCAGCTTTCTAGCAATGAACACAAGATTAGAAGAGCCCTAACCTCATCATCAAAGTTCACACTTACAGAACTTAGCTGATTTGTAACCGTATTAAACTCATTTAAATGATCAGTAACAAATCCACCTTCAGACATCTTCATATTAAATAAACACTTCATTAGAAATACCTTGTTGGAGGCCGAGGGTTTTTCATACAGCTTACCTAATACGCTAATCAAACCCTCTGTTGTCGTTTCTTTTGAGATATTGAAAGCCACCGACGAAGCCAGGCTCAACCGTATTGTTCCCAGAGCCTTTCTGTCAAGAACCTCCCATTCTTCGTCCTTCATAGCCGTCGGCTGCTTTGATTTCCCTCCCAACGGTAGGAATAGATCCTTCTGGTACAGATAGTCCTCCATTTGCATCTTCCATAACCCGAAGTTTTGGCCGTTAAACTTCTCGACCTTAAACTTTCCTTCTTCTGCCATTGCTCCCACTCGAACCAGACACCCTAGCTTCCTGCGGGTTTAACTGCCAAATAGACCTTTGGCTATGATACCAATTGTTAGAAAAACAGGGTCGCGGAGCAATAACAATAAACAAAAATGCAAATATAATCACATACACATTACAAGAGAGACACGAATATATCGTGGTTCACCCAACTTGGGCTACTACGTCCACACTGAATTTTCCAGTCCTTATTATTATTACCGTCCAGCAAGGTGAAGGGATACAACTTGCAGCACAACTGCTGCACTTCCTCTTCTTTGTTTCACAGTCTCTCTCCTGATCTCAGAGATCTTTACAATGCATAAAACCTAATACATCATCATCCCTAGACGTATTACAATGTCTTTATTTTATAAGGGAAATACAATGGGAAAATACCACGGGATACCCAAAACCATGGGCCCGCAAAACAGCTGGCGAAAACAGCCCCAAAAAAATTTCTTCAGGGGCGTTGCCCCCGAACCCCCATTTCTCGGGGGAGCTGCCCCCAACCAGGGGGGATGGTCCCCCCTGAAACCCCGTGGGGGGGCGATGCCCCCCCACACTCCCCCGCTGGGGCGACTGTACAGTCCACCTACATATCATATAAAACTGGGGTACAAACACAGCTAATACAATATCATCTATGAGACTAGAAGATCTGGCTCCACAACCAACAATTGGTCCTTCAATCCAATAAAGTGAAAAAGGTAATGATCCTTGGGGATAGTGAATATGGTTGGGAAAAGAAACCCAAAAGGAAGATCTTCCACATCCGTCACTGCAACAATAGCAAAGATGACCAAATGGATAACAAGGGCACGTACCTAAACAAAGGGGTTATTATTATCAACCAGGATCCTCCCGGCATTAACTAGGTTCCATAACAAGACTTCATGGGGAAAGATAAGTTTGCAAAGGGTCTAAGGTCCATAGACCCACTTTCCAGTTATAAATTGAAAGCCAAGTGGCACTTCATCAAGATTGAAAGACATGCACATCTACCTCACTTGCACTAGGGATCAACCAAGTCCCATGATACAATCGATCCTTATGCCCGTGGTGAGATCCATATGGTACAACGATTTAAACCTCATTTAATTAGGCTTGATAGTGATGTTGGGATAAATCCCACACTAGGGATGGAAACAAACATGGCAAGAAGTTATAGCTCCTTCTCTCAAAATTTGGCAAGGCATCCTTGATAGGCGCATTCACATCTCCTAGTTAGTGGTAATTTCATTTGCTCCTCTCATCTTTCTCGCCTATGTTTTGACATTGTTCGGTTTGGAGTAAGTGGAATTGATCCTATGCAAATCAACATATTATTGGTAAGGGGAAATTTGAGTGTTGAAATTATCTTTCTCTATGTCTATTGTCTAGAGGAATTAAATCAATTGCTTGTATGGACTATTTTTCCTTTACATCGCAGAGGTATTCTGGGCATATTTCTAAGTGGCAAGTGAGTTGTTAAAGCTGCTAATTAATCTAGATGACTTTGTTCTATGTAGACTAAAAGTTACCCCTTCTCCCATCACTTGCACTATGGTTGGTTTTTCTTTCTTTGGATAATTTGGGACAGACAACATCTCTGACCTTAAGAAAATGTTGAGGAGAATTCACAAGTAGGTAGATAGCATGAGACAAACAATTGGGTACTTTACCAGACAATTAGAACATCAAGAGGCAAAAATGGCAGAATTGGAAACCAAAATGCAAGAGGGTGGTGCCAGAATGGATAGAGTTGAAGACGAGATGGAAAAACACTACAATTTTCTCTTGGGTTTTATTAGAGGGATTCACTGAATGACATGACAACTAATGTTTCAGAGGGTTCAACAAAGGAGAATGGAAAGGAAGAGGTCATTGTATAGCAAACATGTCTTATTATTATTGATCAAGATCGATTCCAACCTTTTGGAAAACAGGAGTAGGAGGACGTCTATATGGAGAAATCCCACATTAGGCAATATTTCCCTTAAAGCAGGCTCATGTTTCATTTTGTATCTTAATTTTGATCTTTTTTGTTTGTCAATATAGAAGTAGGTGAAACGAGAAAGTTTATAGCTATGTATTGTGTAATCATAGTGAAGGAATGTAGTTCATTGTCTCAGCTTGATAGAGCTTAGTTGCACAAATTTTGGTCTTTTGTAACTTCCGGCTAATTTGGTTGACCAAACCTCTTTATAATATATATAAAAAATAGTCATTTGTGTAAAAAAACAATTTTAGATATAATGCCTAACTATCATTTATATGTACTTTAAATATTTTTAATTATTTTACTATAACTAAACATGTTGTCAAAATATATATATAACCCATTAAAATATATATATATATGTTAATCAATGTGTAAGTGGCTCTTCCTTGAAACGAGAGTTGAATGGATAACTAGGAATCTCTTTACTCAATAAATTAATCTCGTTCTATGCTCCAAATAATTGGATATTGAAGAGCCCAACTTTCGTTCGAACTAATAGCAACAATATCAAAGAATCCACAGTATTAGGAAACCACAATATAACTATTGGTGATGAGTATCATCGAATCCCATTTAAGTTTTGTGATCAATTAAGAGAGAAATATACATTTCTTATGAAAATATTAAGACAATCAGATCGCGGATAAAACATGATATAAGTAATTTTAAATTATGATGAGGATGATTATATTGAGAGGATGAATAATTAGGTAATAGATTGGCTAACTAACAACTCACAATCTCTAACAAAAAAATCCATGCATATTATTAGCAAACCCCCCATGGCGAAGAGAAGTCTTAACAAGTGTTTTGGGTTGGAAGGAGGGGCACCTCTCGTCATGATTGATGAAAAAAACCAAAGAAGGATATAATTGTACAACCTTCAAATTAATGAAGGATATGATTATACAACCTTCAAAACAAAAGAATCAATGATATAACCCCTACACATCAACATTCTCATCAATGATATAACCCCCTACACATCAACATTCCTCCTTACTAACGTAATGCCAACTCAACATTCCCATCAATGATATAACCCCCCTACACATCAACATTCCCCCTTACTAACGTAATGCCAACTTGCATTAATATATCTAAGAAGAATGTAGTTTGCACTTTCAAGTTTTGATTTTCTATTTCATCCAAGTTTTGATTTTCTATTTCATCCTAATAATAACATGACCATGACCATAATGGGAGAACCATCATCACAAAGAATGAGAGTACAAGCGTACACTAGAACTTCAACTTCAAAAAAGATGGGTTAGCTTGAAATATCCATTCCATTTCAACTTATACAAAGATGGAGGAGCTTGAAAATCCAGAAAGGTTTAATTTTAACGAGCTTAAAGTTGGGTAAATATATAATTAATTTGTTTTATATATAATATTAATAATAATTTAATTTTAAAATTATAATTTAGTTAAATATTAAATTGGTATATGAAATCATTTTATTTGTGAAATAAGAGATCTTTTCTATACAATGATTTCACTATTAAAATTTGCAGTATATTATTCCATTCAGATTTGAACATATGATTTAATAAAAAAATATATAATCTTATTTTTTTCTCAACAAAAATACACTTTTGAAATAAAAATCAATAACCCAAAAACATGTTGGTTTTGAAGAGAGATGGAAAACACATTCAAAATGAAAAACAAATAACACAACCATAAGTTGGTTTTGAAGAGAGAAAGAGAACACTTATAAAGGAGAGAACTAAATAGAGTAGTATAAATGCTCTACTATTTCAACCATCTTTTTACGGTCATTTTTCAAATGATTTTTGCTCAAAATCTAACTTGAAGTATTGGAATTGCATAATATGGATGCATCTAGGGTAATAGAGGATGTTGGATCCATTTTTACAATTAAAAATGAAATTTCAACAATGCAAAATAATAACTTGACCATAAAATTTATCACATAATTCCTAAAAATGATCAATAAAATAAAATACCTAAAAATAATCAATAAAATAAAATGCATAGAATGTTTAAATAACTCACAAATAAATAAGCAAACATCATCATGTGAGTTTTAAAGAAACTATGATTGTCCTTATGGAAAACATAAAAAACATGTGATTGTCCTTATAGAAAACATTGGGAAAATACCAAAGTTTAAATTTTGGATAAAATGATAAGGAAAGGGTTGGAGAATTCCTCTCAAGTCTATGAAAGATTGATTTGATAGGTTCAATGAATAATGTGTACAATCATATATCCGTAGTTTTCATTATAGGAACAAGTGGAATAAGCAACATAGTTGCTTAGTACCTGTCTCTTATGTAAAAGACATTGTAAAATAAATAAACACTTGTTTTCTTTTAAATGTTTTAGTATATTAATTGTGTTTAGTTTTAAAAGTAGTATAATTATTACATATCAAAAATATAATTCCAAAAGTTAAATATCAAAGTAATTATAGAATATATTATTACATTTAAATGAGAAAATATGAAAATATTTTTTTTACCAAAAGTATGTATTAGAGTGTTTTTACCAAAAATATATTTTGGGTAAATAGTGGTAGTAGTTTGTAGTTAATTTATAGCTAATTTAGTCAATAGCTTAGAAATGAAGTATAGAGACTTAATACATGGAAGAGAGTATAAGAGTATTTTTATTAAAAATAAGTATTCATTGGTAAATAAAGATAAATATCTATAAATATGGTGGGACAAATATTTTGTTTTTATAAAATTGCATTTATTTGGTTTTGATTTTGAGCATATAATCTTTACCAAAAATTACTAATGAGAATATGAAAGGCTATATAGGCGTGAAAGGGCTTTATACTCTCATGAGTCATTTTTGGTAAATTTTATGCACAAGCTAGCATAGCATACAGTGTCATTTATAGCTTTATGAGTGATTTGAGGATTGAGTAGCCATTCATAGACTTATGAGCAATTTTTAGTAAACAATGATGCAAGTAACAATATATACAACTACTCACATCCTCATGAGTGATTTAAGGCCTACATAGCCCTTTCATAGTCTCATGTACTATTTTTTATAAACATTATGCACCCAACAATACAGTAGTAAGTGATGTATATTGATTGGGATGCACATCATGGGTGCAATGTAGTGGGCCATTCATAATCTCAAGAGCTATTTAAGGCCTACATAGCTCTTCATAATCTCATGAGTGATTTAAGGTCTACATAGCCCTTCATACTTTCATGAGTGATTTTTGGTAAACACTATACAATAGTAGAAGAGTAAAAAATGTTGCATAGTTTGAGATGTACATTATGGTGGGTGTAGTGAAGTATGTTATAAACAATATAGTTGTTTAGTACGCGCTTATTATGTAAAAGATAATGTAAAGTCAATTAGCATCTACATTTTCTTTTAAACGTTTTAGTATATTAGTTGTGTTTAGTCTAAAAATTAAAATAATTATCAAATATAAAAAAAAATATAATTCCAAAAGCTTTTTAAAGAAATAGTAGAAGAGTAAAAAATGTTGCATAGTTTGAGATGTACATTATGGGAGTAGTGAAGTATGTTATAAACAATATAGTTGTTTAGTACCTACTTATTATGTAAAAGATAATGTAAAGTAAATTAGCACTTACATTTTGTTTTAACTGTTTGAGTATATTAATTGTGTTTAGTTTAAAAATTAAAATAATTATCAAATATAAAAATTAAAAAAAAAAAACATAATTCCAAAAGCTTTTTAAAATTTCTTTAAATTTTTAATTGTTATCAAATATCGAAATAATTATAAAATATGTCATTATTTGTAAAATCAAAGAATATGAAAAGAATTGTTTAACCAAAAATATGTATTAGAGTGTTTTTATCAAAACTATATATTGAATAAATAGTAGTAATAATTTGTAATTAATTTATAACTAAATTTATTTTTATTACCAAAACTTATATTTTAAAATGTTAATTCTAATTTTACATATAAAAATAGTCTAAATAGTATTTAACATGTGTAAATGTTAAAGTTAAACCATCCACTGCATCAAAAAATTAAGTTTGTTCTTTTAAATCCTAAATTTGGCACTTAATTGACATGTAAAAATTAATAGTTAGTGTACTGCTATGAAATACTAAGGAATGATGAGCACTATAATGTATAGCACCCATAAATAAAATTAGTTAAGTGCATTAAAAAACAAATTTTAATTGCAATCACGATTAGGCAACTTTGTTATGGACAATGAGCGATAATGAACCCGTCACTCCAGCAAATTTACCAGACTCCAACGAATTTACGGACCGGTACAAGTGATAATGATGACATAATTGTTGAGTATGATTGTCATTGATATCAAATAAGTTCATTAATGACAAAGGAAAAGTATATTTAGTCGATGCGTAAAACTGGTTGAATGGTCAACGTCATATTTAACTGATGCTTAAACTCGTTAACGCCATTTTTAGTCGATGCTTAAAACTGGTCGACGCCATACTTAGTCGATGCATAAAACTGGTTGAAGATGTCGAAGCTATAAAGTGGTCGATAGACATATAAATTCGATCGGTGCCAACCACTTTTATTATGGTCGAGTCATTGTAAATCAAGTCAATAGTCAACCTCTTGTCGACTTATTATTGACCATTGTAAGTCGAATCGAAGTCAGAGATGTAGTCGTCTAGTCAGAGTCGCAGTCGACAAGTTGGAGTCACGAAGTTGAAGTCGCAGTCGGAAAGTCGAAGTCACGATGTTGACATCGGAATCAACGAGTTGCAGTCGGAACGGAGGAGTCGAAGACGCTGAATTAAGAGTATATCTTTGATGTTTCAACACCTGACATCAGAATCGACAAGTCGGAATCGGAGTCAGCATGTCGAAGTCGGGGTTGCAAAGTCGAAGTGTTTCATAATCACGTTGTTAATTTCGCAAGTTAAAATGGAGAGGTAATTGCAATTTGAAGGGTCACGATGAAGATTTGTGACTATGTAACGTCCCCTCCTACAAACCCAATTCCTGGAAGGGAACATGATACCAATCTGTGGGGATTTTACATAAACTCGACCCGATTCATTAAATTCACAGCAATAAAACAGATGTGTGCAGATGCAAATCAAGCAAACATGCACAGCAGAATAAAAACATCATCCACACACATTTCATATTCATTCAGCATATTAGAAACAACCATCAAATTATAACATTTCAGGAGTAAACACATAGACAGAAAAACACTTATCTTTATGGTGAAATGGTCCCAAGCAACTAGCTATGTTGCTGCAACGTTCCACCCAACCATAGGTCTCTGCCCAACCTGTATTCTTTCAGCACTCAGAGACCACCCCCGAGCTGGGCATGATTTCTACAAGGAAAAAGGGACATTCATACTCATACACAGCCCAATAATCACTGCATCTAAGCCAAGCCAATCCACAACTGGGTTTATCAAGTTAAATCTGAACCCTCTTCATTTATGGATGGTTGCACTCAAGCTCAAGCCAAAGCAACGGATACCCATCTCAACCCCAACATTCTCTTACACACAACAAACTCAAAAACTGGGCATGGATACACATTTCCAACAATGGGATTTACAAATAGGATGGCCATGGATTTTCCCCAAATCGTGGGCACGCCAAAATGGACTGTGGAAAGGGAAATTCGACCACAGGGAGAAAAACCAATTTCTCCCACATGTTATGAGAATTTCAAATGGCCCAAACGGCCCCCCAGGAAACCCCAATTCGAGCTCCCTTCTTCCCAGCAATTCTGCAACACCAAAAACGCCTTCTTCCCAGCTAAAAACAAGGAAACACAGGAAAAACATGGAGGGAAAACACCCAAGAAACTCCAAAAATGTGAGAGAGTCAAAAATTAGTTGGTAGGTAATGGCTTGGGGAGAAATTCATGGCTATTTTCTTATCAAAGGAGAAAAACACATTTTTCCATTAAGGGTGGCTTTGCCCATACTCGAATTTTGGACAGACATACCTCCCATTCCCCAAGGCATTAACTACTTCACCCAACTCTTGGGAGAAATGAATGATTGGGTACAAAATTCAACATGGATAGTTGAGGGTTTTATGGGTTCTCTCATTGACACTTGGCTTGACTTGATTGGTTCAAGGGTTTGAATGTTTCCCTCTCAATTCCTTGTAAAATCATGCTCCCATCTCTTGTTGCATAGCATAGCTAGTTGTGGGTATTTTATTAAAATGCATATTTACATGATATTCGCAATTCCATTGTGCATGGCTAGCACGTAAAACATATACATCAATAAATCGATGGTGGGGCCTTGGCCTTGAGCTCCTCACCACAATTTTATAACAATATTACATCATTTACGATTTTAATGCCATAGGGTCAAAATGGGGACATTACAGACTATTAGGTGAAGAGGAACGATTGAGGGTATATAAATAAGGTTTTATTCCTTCAAATGGTGTGTCTTTGTACACTCAAATAGCAGATCAAAAGGTGTACAGAAAACATAAAACACATAATCATTTAAGGATGGTTGGGATGCGCAAGGACAGGCTACAACATCCTGTAGGAAGTCGTAGCTTCCTTCTAGTTGTTGCTGGTAAACAGGGTATTGTTACATCCTTCAGTCGTAGCTGAAAAACTTAGGTGTCGTTTCATCCTTCAGTTGTAGCTGAAAATATTGGGTGTTGTAGCATCCAGCAAGTTGGTGCTTGCAAATACTTGTAAATATAATTTTGCAGTAATAGAAAGTGTTTGTGGTTTTCCCAATTGGGTTTCCACAATAAAATTCTACGTTCTATTTCTATTGTTGATTTTTTCTTAAAAGTGAAAAAAAAATGAAGAAATATCTAAATACTGATTCACCCCCCCCCCTCCTCAGTATTACTTGATTTTACAACAATTGGTATCAGAGCAGGTCTCTTCGCTAAAGTCTAACCGCTTGAAGATAGATCTTTTATCACCATGGATCAATAAGGAAAAATGTCCTCCAAGGTTCCACTATTCAATGGTGAGGATTATGCATTATGGAGTGTTAGGATGAGAAGTCATATAATGTTTATTGGAATAGAAGTTTGGTTATCTGTAGAACGAGGGTATATATATCCAAAGTCTCCTCCTACAAATCTTGAGAGAATAAAACAATTTGGATACAATGCAAAAGATGTTAATGCAATTTTGGTTGGATTAAACATAACAGTCTTTGCTAAGGTGATGCATTGCAAAATAGCGAAGGAGATATGGGACAAATTGCAGACCATCTATAAAGGAGACACCAAGGTAAAAGGGCCAAAATCCAAACTTTTAAAGCTCAATTTGAAAGTCTAAAAATGAAGGAAGAAAAGAACATTTCAAAATACTTTGAGAGAATTGATGAAATTGTTAATGCAATTCAATGGCTAGGAGCAGAATTGGAAGAAATGGAAATAGTTGAAAAAGTACTAAGATCACTTCCAATGATTTACAATCCTAAGATTTCCATCCTAGAAGATAGAGAAAATCTTGACAACCTCACCATGAATGAACTATATGGGATCCTCATAGCTTATGAGATGAGGATCGGACAAGATAATTCTCAAAAGAAGGAAGTAGCTTTTAAAGCATCAAATGTGGCTAAGAAATCTAAAACAAAGATTCGGTTAGAAGATTCTGATGATGAAGAAGCACTTCTTGTTGAAAATATTAAGAAGGGTATTGGTAAGTACAAAGGGAAATTGCCCTTAAAATGCTTCAACTATGGGGGAATTGGTCACTTTGTTTCCAAATGCCCTTATCCCAAACAAGAGGACAATGATGAGTGCCCTGAAGACTTCAAGAAGAAAAAAAGAAGTTTTAGGAAGAAAAAAAAGACCTTTTACTCCATGGATGATAGCTAGTCATATGAGTCTAGTGAAGATAAAGAAGCAGATGTTCTATTCATCGGAATAGAGAGAAAAAACCCTGAAGAAGAATTAGAAGGAGTGGTAGATCTTGAATCAGAGCTCATAAGTGCTCTTGAAGAATTAAGGAAGTATAAAAGGATGTACAAAAAAAATAAAAACCAAAGTGACATAGTTTGAAGAGAAAAACAATGATACAGAAAGAATTATTGCTGACCTAAAAAATCAGCTTCAAGAAGCTAAAAGGGTTGAAAATAGTCTAGAACAATAGCTCAAGAAAAGAGAGCAAGAATTAGAGAAGTTTGAAGCTGAAATGGTCTCGGTTAGAAAGAAGATAGATGAAAAATCCTTTCAATCAAAATTTAAGAGCATCTCAAAAACTCTAGATGACATCCTAAGTTGCCAAAGATCATCCAGTAATAAAATTGGATTAGGTTATGACAAAGGAATGAAGTTAGAACAATCCTCTTCCACAATACAAGATGAAAATAAAAGGAGTTATGTTGTTGTACTCAAAGACCCAATTGGAAAGGAAGATAGTCAAAAATTTAATTATTTTCAAAATAAGGGTAGGATAGAAAAAATGCCAAGAATACTAATGACAAGCAGAAATCTGCAACTCATTTTGGGTAATTGTTATGTCTATAACAATTTTGGGCATAAAGCATATAATTGTAGGATGTACCAAAAACATAATCAGAAATATCCCTACAAGGAAGACAAGTCTAGTGATATTCCAAAAGGCAGAAGTTAGAATTCGTTTGCACCCTTACAGATGTATGACATAGAATGCTACAAATGTGGTAACTATGGGCATATAGCTAGAAAATGTAAATCATTGATTCCTATTGAAAAAGGAGCCACAACTAAATACTAGGAGCAAAGAAAGGTTTGGAAAAATATAGAAGATGTGAAAGAAAGATGTTTGATAGCTCTATGTGCCACAGAAAAGAAAAATCTATGGCATGTGCACAGTGAATGTTCAAAGCACATGACAGGAGACCCAAGCAAGTTCATAAGCCTAAAACGAGATCAAAATGGAAAAGTCACTTTTGGAGATAATTTATCTTCTAAAATAATTGGGAAGGGTACAGTGGTTCTTAGAAACAAGGTCAAGGCAAAAAATGTTCTGCTAGTAGAAAACCTAAATCCTAATCTCCTAAGTGTCAGTCAAACATGTGATCAAGGGCACATTTGCATATTTGACTACAAGAAATGTGAAATCATAAATAAAAATTCAGGAAACTTATTGGGACTTCTATGAGAACTCCAAGTAATGTATACATCCTAGAAAATGAAGAACAATGTTACATGAGTCAGACTGATGAAAGTATGATGTGGCATAGAAGGATGGGGTACTTGAACTTTGACAATCTTGTAAAAGTAAGTAAGAAGGGAGCCGTAAGAAACTTGCCAAAGATCATAAAACCTCCAAACTATGTTTGTAGACATTGTCTTCATGGGAAACAAACAAAAGCAAGCTTCAAGATCAAAGAGCATACAACATCATAGCCATTGGAAATAATTCACACTGATCTCTATGGACCTACAAGGACTGAAAGCATGCAAGGTGAGCATTACTTCATGTTATTCATTGATGATCATACAAGTATGACTTGGGTAGCATTCCTCAAGGAAAAATCAAAATCTTTTGTTAATTTTAAAGCTTTTAGCATTAGTTGAGAATGAAACAAATCTCAAATTAAATGTCTAAGGTCAGATAATGGTGGTGAGTTTACCGCAAATGAATTCAATGAGTTTTTCGAAATTCATGGAATCAAAAGGCATTTTTCGGCCCCAAAAACTCCTCAGCAAAATGGAGTTGTTGAGAGAAAGAACATGACAGTTCAAGAAGTAGCCATAACCATGCTTAATGAAGCTAAACTTCTAGATAGCTATTGGAGAGAAGCAATATATACAATTGTTTATATACAAAACAGAGGACAACTCAGAGTAAATAATGATAAAACTCCTTACAAACTATGGTTTGGTGGGCCAGCATCAGTCAAGTACTTTAGAGTCTTTGGAAGTAAGTGCTACATAAAGAGAGATGACGATGATCTTGGAAAATTTGACTCCAGGATAGATGAGGGCATATTTCTTGGATATTCATCCACCAAAAAGGCATACAGATGTTACAATCTAAGGTCACACAAGATTATATAAAGTGCAAGTATAATTGTTGATGATATTAAACCAAGAAAAAATAAAATTCAAGAAAATGAGGATGATGAAGAAACTGATGATGAAGAGAAAGATGAAGATTCTCAAAAGGAGGAGCTTTTAAAAGAGTAAGAGAAAGATAAAGATTCTCAAAAGCAGGAGGCTTTAGAACAAAAAAAGGAAGAAAAATAAGATGAAGAATCACATGAAAGTGAAGACGAAGACTCTCCTAGATCTTACACAAAAACTCCATCTAGAAGAATTCAAAAGAATCATCATGAAACTCTAATCATATGTGACAAGGATGCAGGAGTTTGCACAAGAAGAAGACGGGTGTTTCAAGAACAAGCATTAATCTCGTTAGTTGAGCCAAAAAAATTTGCAGAAGCTAGCAAAAATAATTATTGGATCAACGCCATGAATGATGAGTTGGACCAAATAGAGAAAAACCAAACTTGGGAACTTGTCCCAAGACCGAAAGGGGTGAATGTTATTGGGACCAAGTGGGTTTTCAAGAACAAGTTTAATGAGGATGGTCAAGTCATAAGAAACAAAGCTAGACTAGTATGCAAGGGATATGCTCAAATAGAAGGTATTGACTTTGAAGAGAAGTTTGCACCTGTGGCAAGACTTGAAGCCATTAGAATGTTTCTAGCATTTGCATGCTACAAAAACTTCAAGGTATACCAAATGGATGTAAAATCTGCATTCCTTAACGGAGAACTTGAAGAGGAAGTCTATGTTGAACAAGCTGAAGGTTTTCTCTTATCAGAAAATAGAGATTATGTTTGCAAACTAAAAAAGGCACTCTATGGCCTCAAACAAGCTCCAAGAGAATGGTTCTCAAGACTGGACAAGTACTTGAAGCAACAAGGATATAGAAGAGGGACCACTAACAGTAATCTCTACATAAAGTTTGAAAATAAAAACATGATCATTGTTGTTGTTTACGTAGATGATATCATATTTGGAAGTGATCTACAAATTCTAAGTGTAAAGTTTGCTTCAGAAATGAAGAAGGAGTTTGAAATGTCAATGTTGGGTGAACTAACATTCTTCCTTGGTTTACAAGTCTAGCAATTAGAAAAAGGGATCTTCATCTCTCAAACCAAGTATATCAAATATATGTTGAAAAAGTTTAAAATGGAAGACTCAAAACCTGTCAGTACTCCTATGGTCACTAGTTGTAAATTAAGCAAGGATGATGAGTCTTTGGAAGTAGATCATACCATGTATAGGTCAATGATTGGTAGCTTTCTATATGTAACAGCTACAAGACCATATGTGATGCAGTATGTAGGCTTGGTTGCCAGATTCCAATCAGCCCCCAAAGAAACACATGTGGCAGCAGTAAAAAGGATCCTTAGATATCTAAAAGGAACTATGGAGTATGGTTTATGGTATCCAAAAGGAAATGACTTCACTCTAAAGGCATTTACTGATGCAGATTGGGAAGGAAGTATTGATAATAGAAAGAGCACCAGTGGAGCAACATTTTACTCGGGAGATTGCTTGGTATCATGGTTAAGAAAAAAACAGTCCTACATTTCACTTTCTACAACAGAAGATGAGTATATTGCTGCTACATCATGTTGTACTCAAGTCAGATGGATGAAATAAACATTAAAAGAACTACTTGTGAAATATGAGGACCCAATTGTGATACATTGTGACAACATGAGTGCTATAAACATATCCAAGAATCTGGTTGTGCACTCCAAGACCAAGCACATTCCAATAAAATATCATTTTCTAAGAGAACAAGTGTCACAAAATGTTGTCAAGTTGGAGTATGTTGATACAAAAGAACAGATTGTAGACACCTTTACTAAGCCACTAACTAGAGGGTGTTTTTTTCTATCTCAGGCAGAAGCTGGGCGGTTATCCCTCTTTCTTAGGATAAAATGAAGATTATACCCTGTCACAAAAGGATGGATATAGTTGACAGGGCGAGAAATGTTGATAGGGGGAGTTTTGAGATCCTTTGTCATTAATGTCAAAGGGGGAGAACTTTGAAGAGTTGTTGTCATCAATGACAAAGGGGGAGAATGTTGAGTATGATTGTCATTGATATCAAAGAATTTCATTAATGACAAAGGAAAAGTATATTTAGTCGATGCATAAAACTGGTCGAATGGTCGACGCTATATTTAATCGATGCTTAAACTGGTCGATGCCATATTTAGTCCATGCTTAAAACTGGTCGATGCCATACTTAGTTGATGCATAAAAATGGTAGAAGATGTTGAAGCTATAAAGTGGTCGATATTCATATAAATTCGATCGGTGCCAACTGCTTTTATTATGGTCGAGTCATTGTAAATCAAATCAATAGTCGACCTCTTGTCGACTTATTATCGACCATTGTTAGTCGAATCGAATTCAGAGATGTAGTCGGCTAGTTAGAGTCGTAGTCGACAAGTCAGAGTCATAAAGTCGAATTCCCCGTCAGAAAGTCGAAGTCACAAATTCAACATCGGAATTAGCGAGTCAGAGTTGGAACGAAGGAGTCGAAGATGCTGAATTAAAAGTATATATTTGATGTTTCGACAAATGACATCAGAATCGACAAGTCGAAATCGGAGTCAGCATGTCGAAGTTGGGGTTTCGAAGTCGAAGTGTTTCATAATCGCACTGTTAACTTCGCAGGTTAAAACAAATAGGTAATTGTGAATTAGTTTAAGTGAGGTAATTGCGAGTTGAAGGGTCACGATGAAGATTTGTGACTGTTAGGTGAAGAGGCATGATTGAGGGTATATAAACAAGGTTTTATTCCTTCAAATGGTGTGTCTCTGTACACTCAAATAGTGTTGGAATATATTATATTCCTTGGAAGATAATAATGTCTTTGTATTATGTCGAAAGTTATCTACAATCTTATGTAAAAGAGTAATACATTATATCCCATATTCATTATGGTAAAGTTTACTCTTTATATCCATTGTTATATAAAGAGATGTTATTATGGAGAATTATACTATCCCACATGCAATATGTGAGAGTAATTCCTCCACATCTCTTGGTATATAATAGGGTCAAGGGAGTCACATCATAACATTCCATCATACTACTACAACACATTGTATTGTGCTCACAAGCTCTTTGCTATAGTGTATTGGGGTTATTTGTAGTTTCTCTTTTGTAAGATTGAAGGAGATTTCTAGACATAATAGAAGACAACCTTCCTGTGGACGTAGCCCAATTGGGTGAACCACGTATATCTGGTGGATTCTTTTCTTTGTTCTCTTTCTATTCTTATTTATGTTGATATGTTATTGATTGCTTAGATAGGTAATCTAGTTTAGCTAGATCTACAACTCTAACATGGTATCAGAGTTGGTTGCTATGATCTAAAACCTTCTATAGATTTCAATCAATAACCATTATCATATGGGCATTGTTTATTCTTGTATATTTTCTTTCTATCTAGTAGACATTAGGCTTCTCTTCATATCTGGGCATGATTCTGCATTTTTTTACTCATAACCCTAACTTTGTTGTGTAGTTTTTTGCATAAATTTTTCAAAGGTTTCTTGATTGTTTTTCTGTAGATCTATATGTTTTTTGGATTCTCCTCAAGGAGATCTATCTTCCAGTTATCAAATATATTGTTTTCGTCCAAGTTTGGTAGATTTTTTGTAGGTTTTCTTGTCAATGGCTAAATCGGCACTGTTTTCGGCCTAAAATTGGACATTCGCGACTTTTTCTTCGTAGACAACACGTGTAACCGCAACTTGCCTTACTGCGAACCCACAAGTATACTGCAGACCGGCGACTTTCAGTGTACAGACCTGCGTGTGCTACGGCCTACTCGCACCTGCTCTACTGTAAACTTGTGCTTACTTCAGTATACCCACAACCCTCATGTGCAGAACCCGTGTATACTTCGGCATAACTGCGACTTCATTGTGCAGAAACCCGCGGTTGTCAGATCTAACCGCAACCTTGCCATGCAGAAACCCGCGAGGATCAGTTCTACTCACGAGTTTACTATGGAAGACCCGCAAGTGACTTTTCTTGGCACTTTTTTTTAAGGGGTCGTAAGTAAAGTTTATGTTTTTCCTGTGTTTCTTCAGATCAGAATGGTACAGTGTATCTGTTTTCTGTTATTCACTTTTTTCTCTTGTCATTTATAGCATTTGGGTTTAATTTTCTTGTTAATATTTCTATCATTATGACTTCAGAAGTAGCTTTTGTTCCTGAACTAGTTGGTCCTAACTATCTTGCATGGAAAATAAAAATGATTGATGTTCTCGAGAGTAAGAATCTTGGAGGATTGTTAATGGTGAACACAAGAAACCTGTTGATGCTAAAGATGTGGCTATATGGGAAGATGAATGTGATCAAGCAAGAAGGCTCATTGGTCAAACGGTTTCAGATAGTCTTCAGGTGAGTATTGAGGCAGAAGACAACCCGGTTGAGGTATGGAAAATTCTTGCTTCTCTATTTGATAAATCTGATGATGTTTCTGCTTATTACCTTGAAAAGAATATTTTTGAGCTAGATCCTATTAACTTTGAAAGAGTAGAATTATATCTTGTCGAAGTGAAAACTTTAAATGAAAATTAAATAATTGTGGTAAAAATTACAAGAAGACAGAAACTGCTCTTATAATTATTGTAGAACAAAAATTGTCATCTTGTTTTGACATGTTCATCCAAACTAGGAATAGGGCTCTTGAATTGTCTCAAAATACCACAGAACCTACTTTTGATGATTTTTGTAAAGGATTGATAAATGAGCAAGAAAGGTTGATTGTTTCAGGACAAGTCTCACCTAATAAGGCTCTTATGACACATAATAAGAATCCTAAGAAAAGTTTTAATAATGCTAAAGTTCTAGTTCACACACTTCAAATCATACTAATAAATTTGGTCATGCTTCTAATGCACATCATGAAAATAGTAAGAAGAATAATGTGTATGATCATTGTAAGTATTGTGGTAAAACTAACCATCCTAAAAAGAATTGCTTTAAAGCGAAAGATTTAATGTCTAAGGCTAAAAAGAAAGGTTGTGATGAATTACAAGTAGCTTTATGTGCATCTGTTGTTTCGTCTAGTATTTCTTCTTCTAATGTGGAATGGATAATGGATTAGAGTGCTTCTAAACATATGATTGGTAATGCTTCTTTATTTACATCTTATGACAATAATAAGTACACATCTCAGAAAGTATCTATAGGTGATGGTAAACAACTTTCCGTAATTGGTTCTGGTGTCAATGTTGTTAATGGTCATTTGGAAGATGAATTCATGTTGAACACATGCCCATCAACTTGCTTTCTATTTATCGTGCATGTCAAAAATGATATAAATTTGAAGCTTGGCCTGATAAATATGTTCTTAAAGATATCAACCATAATTGTAAAGTATTTTCTTCTGGTCCTGTTGATCATACTGTTGGTTTATATAAATTTGTTGGTTTTAATTCAACTAAAAGACAACCCTTTTATTCCTATGTTGCTCATGCTGATGAACTAAGTAAATTATGGCATTAAATATTGGGTCATTTGAATTATCGTAAAATGCAAATGTTAACTAAAATGGTACATGGCTTACCTAATATTTCGTCTAGTAACTGTGTTTGTGAAGGTTGTGTACTTGGTAAACATCATAGAGAAATGTTTGATAAAGGTAAAGTTTGTCATGCTAAAGAACCTTTGCAATTAATTCATAGTGACATTTGTGGTCCTCTTGAAGCTCCTTCTATATCTCATGCAGTCTATTTTCTTACTTTTATTGATGACTTTAGTAGAACATCATGGGTTTATTTTTTGAGAATGATTCTGGTAAAAGAATTAAGACTTTGGGAATTGATAATGGGGGGGATTTGTTAAGAAAGAATTTGAAGTTTTTTTATCTAAACATGTAATTCAACATCAAAAGATTGTTCCTTACACACCTCAACAAAATGTTGTTGCTGAAAGGAAAAACAGAACTTTAGTTGAAATGGCTAGATGTATGGTTTATTCTAAAGGATTACACAAGAAATTTTGGGTTGAATCCATAAGTTGTGCTAACTTTATTTTAAATAGAGTTCCTACAAAAGCTGTTAAGCATGTTACTCCTAAGGAAAAATGGAATGGTAGAAAACCAGATATTAGTAACTTTAAGGTGTTTGGTTGTGAATGTTGGGCTCATATTCCTGATGACAAACGGAAAAAGTTAGAACCCAAGTCTCACAAGTGTATATTCATTGGCTATGCTGAGGATTCTAAGGCTTACAAGTTATTTGATCCTTCTGATCTGAGTGTCATAATCCGAAGAGATGTTCAATTTACTGAAGTCTCTCCACCACCTAAGTCTGTAGAACCTCATGTTACCCTGAATATTCCATTGTCTCCTGTTACTCCCATATTTGTTACTCCTTCCAGTACTGTGCATGTTGTTGATCTTAGTTCACCCTCATCTTCAAGTGTTCCACTTGAATATCTCAAAGCTCCTGAAGTGGCTTATGCTCCTTCTAACGTTCCTATTTGGGCCCGGAAAACTCTTGAATCTGCAGGTAGTGAGATCAGTAATCCTTCCAATACTCGTAGAACTAGATCTAACTTTGCTCTTATGACCAAATTTTTGGCCATAGACGATCCTACTTCTTATGCTCAAGCTAAGGGTAAACCTCATTGGGAACAAGCTATGTATGTTGAGTATGAATCTCTTATGAAGAACAAGACTTGGTCTCTTGTTCCTCTTCCTTCATGTAAGAATTTAGTTGGTTGTAAATGGGTTTATAAAATTAAGTTTACTACAGAAGGACAGATTGAAAAATATAAAGCTAAATTAGTTGCAAAAGGTTTTAATCAACTTGAAGGTATCGATTATAATGAAACTTTTGTTTGTGTTGCTAAAATGAATACAATAAGAACCATCTTATCTCGTGCTGCATCTTATAAATGGGAAATACGCCAAATGGATGTTAAAAGTGTTTTTTTAAATAGTAATCTTAATGAAGACATTTATATGAAACAAGCTCCTGGTTTTATTAATGTTGAATCATCAATTTTTGTATGCAAAATACACAAGTCTTTATATGGTCTCAAATAAGCACCTAGGGATTGGTATGATAAAATGGATATATACTTCTTGAATAATGGTTTTAAGCATTGTATATCTGATCCAAATTTGTATGTTAAGAACTTTGGTGATCATATCCTCATTATTGTGTTATATGTGGATGATCTTATCATCACTGGAAGCCAACTTGTTTTAATTCAAAGTATGAAAAGTGAACTTCTAAAGTAGTTTGAAATGACTGATCTCGATATATTGCACTATTTCTTGGGTCTTCAAATCTTGCCATATGGTGGATGTAGAGAAATTAATGGAACCTTCACATGGAATAACATAAGAAGGGGATCACAATAGGTAGCCTCCAAGTCGAATAGATTCATGCTTTCAGAAAATATTATAGCCCATGGTCTCACTATAGAAGCCTTTATCCTCCCCTGCTTGAGATTCGATTGTTGGCCAATCTATCTCAACTTGGATATGGATAACCACCCAAGAAATCAACCTTTCATATTTGAAATCAAGAAATATTTCAGAATTTCTCCCTACTTTAAGATCTACCTTTCTAACTTTGATTCCAAAATAGGAAAATGACAACAATCCCAACAAATTTAGACCAATTTCCATATGCAATTTTATCTATAAAATTATCACCAAGGTTATAGCTAATAGACTGAAGCCTCTATTTCCCACTCTAATCTTAGTAGAACAATCAAGGTATGTGGATGGCACATATTTTGGACAATATTATTCTTGCTCATGAAACAATACACTCAATGAAAAACTTTAAGAAAGCGGGTATACTAATACAACTAGATATGTCCAAAGCCTTTGACAAAATAAGTTGGCAATATATTCAACAAGTTATGTCGGCTTTTGAATTCTCAACCAAATGGATGAACTAGATCCTGGCTCTCACTTCTCCAACCTTCTTCTCCATTATGATTAATGGCTCTCCCTCATCAAATTTCACTCCCTCAAGAGGTATTATACAAGGAGATATTCCCCTATATTCATTTATGTTCGTCCTTATGATTGAGGGATTAGGTCAATCTATCAAAGAGATGGTTTTAGAGGGAAAATCAAAGGCATTTGAATTTATGGAAATGATCTGGTTTCTTCGCATCTCCAATTCGTGGATAACACCATGCTTATGGGTGTCCCTCTAGTTCGAGAAGCTAGAAGCATTAAGAGAATTCTAAACACTTTTATAGAGGCCTCGGGCACCTCGATAAACCAAGGTAAATCTCAAACCTTCTTTTATGATGTTTCTCTTTCAATTCAACATCATCTTTCCAATATTCTTCGCTTCCAAAGAATCTCCCTCCATCAAAATACTTAGGAGCTAGGAGCAACCGAAAATGCTAGTTGTAACATTTCATGGGAAGAGCTCTTGTCCAAGTTGGAAAGTAGACTTTCCAGTTAGACCTTTCGATCCCTCAATTTAGCTGGTAGGATGATGCTAATCAAATTTGTTATGCAATCAATGCATGTATATATGTTCTCTATCATGGCAACACACAAATACATCATAAAAGCAATATATGTTCTCTATCATGGCAACTCACAAATACATCATAAAAGTAATAAGGAACCTTGAGAGAAATTTTTTATGGGGAGGATCAAATAAAAAGTGGAAGTGGGCCAATGTAGAATGGAATGATGTATGTTGTCCCAAATCGGAGGGATTAATAGGCTTGCATGATCCAGAAATTGAAAACGGAGCCTTGGGAGCAAAAACTTGGTGAAGATGGCTCCAAAATAAGGAATCCCTATGGAGTAAACTCTAGGAAAGAAAATATGCTCTAGAGGTTGAATATCGGGATCTCATAAGACTAAAAGGCAATAGCAAAGGATTTTTTTATTTGGAAATCTACTTCAAAAAATCAAGCTTTCATCTAAATCATTGCTTTTGGGAGATGAGGGACAATCAACAACACTATTATGGGAGGATGCTTGGCAACAATTTTCGAAACTCATGGATCGACCATAATCGTAGGGTCTTGACAATCTATTAGATTATTGACATAATATTAAGGTAGATCATTATTGGGACCCCCACACCTTTGATAGGGGTTGGAGACCATGGATCCCAAAGGAGCAATGACTAAACCCACCAACCAAACTAGATAAGCTTAGATGAGGGCACATGAGCGGCAATAACTTTTCTCTAAAAGTTAAAAGTCAACATTGATACAATGGGGAAGAAGGTCTAGGAACAAATATGGACACATAATCTCTAGCCCAAGATATCAACTTTCCTTTGGTTGGCGGCCTGAAGGAAAAATTTAACTTAGGACCAAATCACTCAACGAGCCTCGAAAGGCCCTCCAAATGTTATCTTTGTGGAGTAGAATAAGAAACAGTGGAACATCTCCTAAATTAATGCTCCTTTGTCTCATCCTTATGGGATGAAGGAGATTCCATCTCCCACCAGATTGATAGACATAGGGATAGCATCAAAGACACCATAGAACAATGGAAGAAAAAATTATTTCTTAATGCCATTCCCAACAGGGTCTAGCAGCTCTTCCTAGGTTTTCTTCTTTGGGAAACATGGAAGGAGCGTAGTTGTAGAATCTTAAAAAATTCCTCCATGACCATAGATCATATATGATGCATAATTAAACAATATAAATAGAAACACTCCAAAACAAGCAATGGACGGAGGAGAATTGGTAATGCCTAGCACAATAAATTCCCATTTTGAATGCCTGGAGCCAAGAATATTTGAGCAAGAGCATGCGTCCTCCTAATAAAAGGCCAACCATTTTCAACCTGACACTCTCATATTCCTCTTTCGGAGGTTTCACGGAATTAAATTTTGATGGAGCCTCTCGAGCTAATCATGGATGTGTCACTACTGATTAAAAAATAACAATCTTTTGTTTTGTAGTTGGTTTGGTTTCCCATATGTCAGACCAAAAAAATAAAACTACATATATGTATGTTTTTACTTAATAGAATTTAGCTTACCAAAAACAAAACATTAATTTATTATATTTCTCATCCAATTCCCAATGGCCATTTTTTTGTTTTCTATTTTCCCTCATTGAAACTTCAAACTTTTCAATATTTCATTAAACTTTGGTTGGACCCTAATGATTCATTCAAAATGTTGGACGTTTCTAAAAACATTTCTACACTTTTAATATAGAAAATCACATGTGAATGTTTTTATTATTTTATTCATTTTCTCTTCCTTTTAGCTATACATTTTACATTATCTCAATCAATTCCCCTAACCTTTTTATTGGATAGTTTTCAAATTTTTTTGGATGGAATTCAAATTATTTGAGTACTCCCCTCATTTCGAGGATGGTACACAAAGTAAATAATTCAATTGTATTTTTGGCAACTTAACCTAATGGGGAAATTGAGTGAGGCTCACAATATTCACAAAGGCAACCAAGCTTGGGAGCTTGACCCTGTGACCTCCTACTTGCAATTCACAACACTCAACCACTCAAACTAACCCATAAAGATAGATTAGTATTCAATTTAATATCGTATATATTTATTTATTTAATTAAATTTATTAACTTGATCCCCTCCTCTTTTCTTAAAAATAATATTATTTTAAGAATTTAGCTAAATCCTCCTTTGTGGAATTTTTTTTTAACAATCATTTATTTTTGGATCTATATATTCTATCTAAACTCATTCTTTTCTATTTTATGTGGCTTTAATTAAATTAAATCTCATAATAATGAATGGAGTATCTGCTTTAAACGTGGGGATGTTTCAAAATTAAATCATAATACATTTTCAAAAAATTTAAATTTTTTTAATTTATTAGAAATACTTTGAATTTTATTTTATGATTTTTTTAAGAATATCCTTAAATTTATCATGAACAATTTGGCATCGAGAGAAAGAATCTTGAATGTGATAAGATAAAAATATACGAGCAATAAAAGTATAAATACTTTGGACTTACAAAGGTTATATATATATATAATTAATGTGAATAAAATTTTTTTACTTTGAAGAATCTGTGGAGGATAATATGGTTGATTTTGGATCTGTTTCCTTTTTCTATGTCTATTTCGAGGTTGGATTTTTATCAGTCTTTACTACTTAGATTGCAGATCTATTACTCAAGTTTTTGAGGTGTTCTCTTTCCAGTTTAGCTTTGGGTTGTTTGGTTGATTGAATAGTATATTGCTATGTTTTATTTGGTTATGTATGATTAGGTAGTTTTGGGTTGTCTTGACAGGGTGGTTGATTTTTGTTAAATCTTAGTTTTGGGCAGAAAATATATAGTCTTTAAAAGTATTTTTGGAACAGTATGATGTAACTTTGATTCTCTTACAGATGAATAACAAATTTTTTTTACTGTTAAAAATATAAATAAGTGTGAATAACATTTATTTTTGATAAAGTAATTAAAACGAATATATGGTTCTAATGGGGCCAGTGGAGTCTCAGTGTAGAACAATAGAACAATAGAACAAAGGGAGAATAGGGTTTGTGGGAGAACGAGAGCGAGGCGGCGTCAGGGTTAGGGTTTTAGATGTAGGGTTTGGTATGCGGAGAAACTATTAAAATGGAGAATTTTTGGATGGAAAGGGTACTATAAGTGTATTCCTATGATGTAGAACAACAAACAACGGCTTTGAAGTGGTAGACTGAAGGTATCTGGGGTGTATTTTGTCCTATTTTGGGTTTTCTTGGAGACTATTGACACTTGTGCTTCCCTGTGAGCAGATCATGGAGGATCATCCTAGGAATGGTGGTCAAGGATAGACAATTGTAACGGAAACGAACATTTGGTTGGAGGAGAACGACCTACTAAAACTGGATGCTTTCTATAGTCTTTAAAAGTATTTTTGGAACAGTATGATGTAACTTTGATTCTCTTACAGATGAATAACAATTTTTTTTTACTGTTAAAAATATAAATAAGTGTGAATAACATTTTTTTTGATAAAGTAATTAAAACGGATATATGGTTCTAATGGGGCCAATGGAGACTCAGTGTAGAACAATAGAAAAATAGAACAAAGGGAGAATAGGGTTTGTGGGAGAACGAGAGCGAGGCGGCGTCAGGGTTAGGGTTTTAGATGTAGGGTTTGGTATGCGGAGAAACTACTAAAATGGAGAATTTTTGGATGGAAAGGGTACTATAAGTGTATTCCTACGATGTAGAACAACATACAACGGCTTTGAAGTGGTAGACTGAAGGTATCTGAGGCGTATTTTGTCATATTTTGGGTTTTCTTGGAGACTATTGACACTTGTGCTTCCCTGTGAGCAAATCATGGAGGATCATCCTAGGAATGGTGGTCAAGGATAGACAGTTGTAACGGAAACGAACATTTGGTTGGAGGAGAACGACCTACTAAAACTAGATGCTTTCTATAAACAACTTTTGGAAGAAAACACAAGGCAACTTGCCAGGTGGTGGGCAATCCAAGATAGAAATTCCCAAAACCCATGTTGGCTCTGTGCAGGAGTGATTATCCCGACCAAGGAACATTATTGCGGAATTGAACAATGAGGGTTCTTCACACTTTGCTCTCATTTACCCAGTGGGTCAGAATCAAGCTATTGCAGAAGGAAAGAGAGGACAAGTGCCTCAACGACACAAGGAGGCAGTTGATACTTCCAACAAGGTGATCTTATAAGGACCGACCAAGAATCAAAGGAGGTCGATGAAGAGAGAAGGTGAACAATCAATGACCTTGGGAGAGACATTGGTCTGGATGTACTAGTAAAGTTCAACATGACGACATTGGTCGACAAGTTTAGTTATAAAGACATGAATAAACGGGAGATCTAGCGATGGGTTGCAAAGTCTTGGGGGCCTCTTCTGGACTATGTCCCCAAGGTTTCTATACTTCCTCGGGGATGGTTTGGATTCAAATTTAAGGAGGAGGCACATGCTACTCTGATTCTAGGGAAATTGTGGTTCAAAGGGACAGGTAGTTTCATGCTGTAGAGATGGCACACGGATTTTGACTCCGAGGTGGCCCATATTCATTTTCGACACTTCTAGGATCTTCTGCCAAGCTTCCCACTGGCCATGTGGAATAAGGGTTCATTTGAATCTATTGTGAATCGTCTCAGCTGATTCCTTCATCTCGGTGACAAGGTCTTGAATGGTGTTGATAAATGGGTGGGGAGAATGCTTGTCGAGGTGGATGTTTCATTGGGTCTCATTAACTGTCTTCAAATAGAGTGGAGACGTCATACTAATCCCAAATTATAGATTACTGGGGTATTCCATTCTGTTATTCGCATTGTAAAGAATTGGGTCATCTTTGGCATCAGTGTAATGACCCTTCCTCTTCGAAGTCTCATGAGGATTCAGAAGACAACAAGTTTTTCTGGTCGTCAGATGATGGTAGTGACCGGGAGTTGGATCACTATGGCAACCTGGATGGTTACTCCAACAGGTTACCAATTTCGGGATTTGCGTCGTAGGAACACACCATCATCGGTAAGTTGAAAGCCAACAATATTTCTTTCTATAATTCTTTAAATGATTTAGAAGTTGAATTTATAAAATCATTAGAGCTTAAAGGGTTGTCACATGAGGGTTCAACTGCTGGTCGGGTCCCTTTCTTCCTCCTCGAAAGAATCGTGAGATAGTGCCATGGAACCTACCCATATTAGTGTCGCATCCGAAATCGATGTGTCACCTCTGCACTTAGCGAAGGCTGGTGTTTCCACTACACATCATGCATCCAGGATGTCACATAGTCCTGGTGGATCTAGGATGTTGTCCATCGACCATGTTTTGATGGCTAATGAAAGTGGCTAGACTGGACTATTTTCACCTGTAGACCTTCAGTCCTCAAAGGTTTTAATCGATTCCCATTTTAGTGAAAATTTGGTGAAGGTAGGTGCTATGGAAGGTGGTGGGAATCCTTTGTCAATGGAATCACATCACTTGGACAAATGGAAGATTCAGGTGCCATCTGCCATCATATTGCGATATTGCTAAAAATTTCCCCATCCCTTCATATATAAAGAATAAGATGGTTGATTTGTCAACTCCTCTGTCCTCCTCTGGTGATAATGTGCTCGAAGAATCGATGACTCCACCAATCAATAAATCTATTAAAGGGGCTCGCAATGGGGGCCTTACCCAATATTTTTTTCCTCTTAAGACCATAAGCGATAGGAAGCTTCTAGCGCATGGACATCATTCAATCCCTCATGTACAACCTTCTCAAGTCAATTCTACTAGTATTCCTTCATCTTAAACCAAGGATGTTAGAGAGGTCAAATCCCTTACAAGGGTTCAGAAATGATTATGTTCTCTATGAATATTAGGGGAGTGGGGGGAATCCCTAAATTACTTGCCATGAAGAGAGTTTTACATACTATTCAAATGGATATTGTGTTATTACAAGAAACAATAATCCGTGAGGAAAATGCGAGGTTTTTTTTTACCAAACTAAGGCCTGACTGGGAGATTTGTTCCATTAGTGCGGAAGGTATTTATGGGGGATTGTTATCAGCTTGGATCCCTCACATATTTTCACTCCTCCATTTTAAGACATCAACTGGCATTCTTCCTTCAGGAAGGCTTGCAGGGTTTGATAAGGAACTCAACATCATTAATTGTTATGGCCCCTATTTGAACAAACAAATTTTCTGGGACCGTGTTATTGCAGATCATTTACTAGACTTGCAAAACTTAATAATCGTTGGTGATCTAAAATTCACCTGGGTTGCTTCATAAATTTGGGGTCAACATTCTAAACTTGATCCGCTGGGCCGTTATTTTTCAAAGATTTTCGAGGCAAAAGATTTGATCAGCCTGGAGCCTCTCCCACTTGTCCCGACTTGGTGCAATGGCAGGAATTAAGGGGATTGTATCTTGAAATGTCTTAATCGATTTTTTATCTCAGAACAGATCCTAGGATTTTTATTTAAATAGAGGTCGTGGGTGGACCAGGCAAGGATTAGTGACCATTTCCCTATACTCTTGCAGTTTGATGTGGAAGGCAATATTGTAGGGTCCCTTATAAATTTAATTCATTCTAGCTTAAGGATCAATATTTCTCAAATCAAACAGCAGACCAGTGGTCTAATATGATTGTGTCAAGGGACCTTTCTGCGATGGACAAACTGGTCTACAAGCTAAAAACGCTCAAGAATTTTACCGTGAAATGGGAAAAAGAAAAAAGAAAGCTCTGGCCAAGGACTTAGTTAAGTGAATCTGACATTGAATCCATATCATCGGTAAATAGATATGGTCCTTTATCCCAAAAAGACCAAGCAGCCTTGATCGAATTAGAGAGTAGAAAATTGGAAATCTAAAAGGTGAATTACATTTGGATTAAGGTGGGCAATTCAAACACCAATTTTTTTCACAAATTTGCAGAAAATAGG
Organism: Larix kaempferi; assembly: GCA_027924585.1. Taxonomy (NCBI): domain Eukaryota; kingdom Viridiplantae; phylum Streptophyta; class Pinopsida; order Pinales; family Pinaceae; genus Larix; species Larix kaempferi. The sequence continues at coordinate 19,429,470 of BSBM01000519.1, forward strand.
CGGATCCAGAATACCATTTGGGAATTATCAGATCGAGATGGCAATCAAATATCTACAACGGAGGATTTACAAAAGGAGGCAGTATATCACTTCCAAACATTGTTCCAAAACCCAAAAACTACATCTCTATTGGAACAATTCAAGGTGATTAAAGAATACTCAAGATTCTTCTCGGACGAGGAAGGGATAAATATGTATGCTCCGGTTAACCTACAAGATATTGAAGTTGTTTTAAACGGCTTTGCTAATAAAAGTCTTGGCTTGAATGACTGGACTATGGAACCTTTCCTTTCCTTTTTTGACTTGATGGGTCCAGATTTATTAGCAGCTGTAGAAGAATCTCGCACCAAAGGCCTTGTGATAGGAGCCATTAATTCCTAAATGCTCATATTCTATGGGGTTCCAAGATTTCCACCCAATTTCTCTTTGCAATTTAATATATAAAGTTATATAAAAAAAATTATAGTTGTTAGACTGAAGCCAATTTTATCCAAATTTATCTCATCTGAGCAATTCAGGTTTTTGGATGATGGACAAATCCTAGACATTGTGGGTGTTGCCCAGGAAGTCTTTCACAACACCAAATCCAAACACCTTAAATCCCTTATCTTAAAGATGGATTTCGGCAAGGCATATGATCGTGTGGACTGGACCTTCCTTAAATTGATCCTCATCTAGATTGGTATTCCCTGGGTTATTAGTAAATGGATCATGGCATGTGTGACTACTGCAAACTACGTTGTCCTAATAAATGGTGTTCCAACAAATTTCTTCAAAGGTTCAAGGGGATTGAGACAAGGTTATCCCCTATCTCCACTTTTGTTTCTACTTGTAATTGAAAGCCTAAGCAATCTCAACATTAAAAAAATAGTTGTGGGATCGATTTAAGGGATTAAAGTGACTGCTACTACATCGGTGACTCACATGCTTTTTGTGGACAATGTCATGCTATTTGGGAGGAGCAGTTTAAATGAGTGGAGGAACTACAAGTACAAAGTTTTACTTGATCTTTTCTGTAATGTTTCGAGAATGCTGATCAGTAATGAAAAATTCACCTTCCTGGAAAATGAGCTGGAGGATGATTCTAAGTTACAAATCAATCAAATTATTCCCTTAAATTTTGGTCCATTATCAAATGGTACCAAGTATTTGGATTTCATATCAAACCAAACAACTACCATGCAAGCGAATGGCTCTAGTTATTGAAGAAATTTGATAAAAGGATCAAACACTGGTGTTGGCGATGGTTTTCTTTGGGTGGTCGACTCACTCTGGAAAAATCAATTCTCTGAAGCTTATATGTCTACTAGTTTTCCATATGTAAAGTCCCTAAATTAATTATGGACAATATCTACAGGAGAACTTTTAATTTTATTTGGAATGGGGGATCGGAAAAGAGGAACTTCCATTTGGTAAAATGGAATGACCTTGCTAAGCCAAAACATATTGGAGGATGGGCCTTGAAAAAGATTTAGTTATTTGCTTATGCTCTTTCAGCCAAGAGTCTCTGGAGATCTCTATTCTCAGATACACTATGGAGAAAAAATATCAAAGTTGAAAAATATATTAAAAATGTCTCCTTGGTTTAATGCTTCCGACAAAGCAAAAAGAACTCAAAAGGTGTTTCAAATTTCTGGAATGGATTACTAGGATCCTTTCACTCGGTTGCTCAGAAGTTGGCTTGGCATCCTGGTAATGGTATAGAGATTCGTGTTGGTGAAGACCCAATTTTGGGTGGCCCTTTTCCCTTCAGACTTTCAAAGGAGCTTGTCTTTTTTCTTCGGGAAAATGACTATTATACATTGAATCAAATGACAACCATCCATGTGAACCGACCGAGACATCACTCATGGCTTTTGCCCCAACAGCTGGGCCTTTACAGTTCGTTGGGTGATGAATGCCTTGCTTACATCTCAGGACTCAAATGAATTAATCTTAGGTTAAATGATAAGGATGATTCCTTAAAATGGTCTTGGAATGAAGCCACGGGTACTATCACGACAAAAATGGTCTATGATTCCTTCTTCTTTGATGCACAGGGTCACAATTATTAGTGGTACAAGAAATTATGGGAGCTTAATATGACACTAAAAATCACCCTATTTATTTGGCTGGTGATGGGAAAATACATGTTGACTTGGGACAACTATTTGTGCAGAGGGGGATGTGGGCCAAATTGTTGCTCGCTTTGTTGTCAAGCTAAAGAATCGGTGAATCACTTATTTACTCAATGTTCCTTTACATCTCAGATCTGGCAGGCTATAAGGTTGACTACAGGATTGGGCTCGAGGTGGTGCTCAAATTCATTACAGGACAGTTTGAGTCATTGGAATCATAGTGAAGATTATTGGGAAGCTTTGCCTTGTTTTGTATCTTGGGAAATGTGGAAGGCCTGTAACCTACTCCTGTTTGAAGGTAAGGATCCATTTATATCTTTGATCTGCAGTCGTACGATGGCATCCTTCAGAGAGTATAGTCCTCCATTAGATCTGCCCTCCTTACTGCATGTCAAAACTATGAGACCTCATCCTGTTCTTATTGAACACACTCCTTGTGGTTATTTTGACGGGGCTTCACAACGTGGTGCATTGTCTAGTGGGGAGGGTGCCATTTTGTATTTAACAAACAACCATTTATACAAAATTTGGATGCATTGCGGTCAAGGTACCAACTCCATAAGTGAGTTGTTTGGGCTTTGGATGCTTTTTTTCTTTGCTAGGTCTGTTGGAATTGAAGTGTTACAAGTTTTGCGTGATTCCAAGGTGATCATCAACTTGGCTCAAGGTATAGCCTCTCTTAGGATTCTTTCATTAACTTCTTGGATGGAGGATACCAGAAGTCTCATCAATGAATTCAAAAATATCACCTTTTCGCATATTTATAGAGAGTACAACCACTTGGAAGATGAGCTCTCAAAGCGGGCTCTTTTAGTTCCTGAGGGAGCTATCTTTTCAGAAGAATGGGACATCGATCAACTTCTTTCCCAGGGTTCGTTTAATTTTTTGTAGAAGTTATATTTACTATATTAGTTTTGGCTCCTTTTACCTTTTTGTGGTTGTGTTATTATCTTTGCAGGTGTTTAGTATATTGTTGGAGCTTCAAACGCCCTGTTGTATTTTTTAGGCACATTTTTTTGGTTTAAGATTGGAGCATTCTGCCAAGGATTGCTTATTGTCACTCTTTTTTTGTTTCCTTTTAGGAGAATCCTTCCAGGGATTGCTCCTTGTCTAGATTTCAAAGGCCTATTACAACTATTTGTCTTATCTCCATTGTCTTGTTTCGGGGTCGGTTCCTTTGGCTTGTGCAGACCATGTATTTTGTACTCTTTTTTGGACTTATGTATCGGTCATTTGGGGGCCATCTGCTTGATCAAGATTGTCTCTCTTGTTGTTCATCCTAGTGAGACTTTATGGACTTATGGTCTAGGATCCATTTTCTTCTAAACATTTTATACTATTTAATTAATGGTATGCTATTTTTCTTTGGAAAAAAAAAGGCCAATGGAGTCTTAAAAATGATAAAGGGAATATAATTTCAATTTATTAAAAAACCAATGAAACAAGCAACTAAAATAAACTCCTTAGTAATGTTTGTCACCATATCCTTATGGTTGAGAGTCAAAATAAGTTTGTAATTAGAAGTGATATATGGTTATGATAAACTCCTTAGTAATGTTTGTCACCATATCCTTATGGTTGAGAGTCAAAATAAGTTTGATAAAAGTAATTAGAAGTGATATATGGTTATGATGGGACCAATGGAGTCGGAATATTATTACAAATTTATTAAAAATGTGAGTCAAACCACAATGTGAAATGAAAGGTAAGTGAAATCCTTGGCAATGATTATCATCAAATCTTTAAGGTTGAGTTTCAAAATAATTGTGTGTAAAGGTGATTTAAAAGTTTTGATCTCAAAAGGATTGGTGGTAAAGGTAAATCAAAAGTTGTGATAAATAGTTTTATTAGTACATTCTTCAGGAAAATGAATAAACAATCATCTTAAATTACTTATGTTATAAGTTTTTGAATCATGCAATTTTGATTATAAGTTTTTGAATCATGCAATTTTGATTATATCTAAAGATAATAATATATTAGTTCATAATTAATTTTAAAAGCTATTCAAAATGACCCATCCATGTTAGTAAACCACCTCACGGGGAACACAAGTCTTAGCAAGTGTATGTTCAGAGGGCCCTCCACCTAATGTTGAAGCATCCTCTCATCATGGAACCCTAGACATTATTTTCTCATTATGAGATTCCAAGTAGGGAAGAAAACGGTTGTATAAACTTCACATGGAATATTGATACACCCTTATTCACACCTCAACATTCCTTTTAAAATATGTAAATCAAAATTACATCCATAGGGAGGCATGCAATTAATCACTTAATGTTAATTTTCTTTAGGTGTGACTAGAATGACCATCATTAAAGACATGAAGGAGAATACAACCGAGCACTAGAACTCGGGGAGCTTGGAAGTCCATTCCATTTTTATGAAATTTTTTTAAGTTTAGAATTGGTAGGGCCAAGTAGACACCTTATTCGAAGTGGAGACTCGTCGTGTATATTTAACCAAGTTTCAAATGAAAACAAAATTCCTTCTTATACCTTCGAGGAAAGTTCATGATAAATGAGATGGACAATGACCCAATTATAAGTTAATTTTGAAAAAAAGGGTGATTTCACTTCTAGAATAAAATAGTTCAAAATTTGGAAAAAATCATAATAGAAAAAGTAGAATTCCAAAAGAAAAATGATCAACCAATGTTTGAAAGTGTTAGTGGATTGTGTGTGCAATCATTAACCCTATGTCTTCATCGAAAAAGAGGGGCATGAAGATGAGGTGGCGGTTGGGGATGAAGGTGTACATTTGTTGCATGTACACCTTCATTCCGACCTCAATCTAAAAAGAGAATCCAAAGTCTTAAAAGTGAAGACTATGTTAATGGTTCAATTTATGTTTACCATAATTATGGGATATGTTTAGTACAATTTAGTAATTGTAATTTTTTTTTTAATTTTTGTATTATTGTATTTGAAATAAGTATCAAAATTTTGTGCCCCAATGGGGTGTTATGTGGGCACATGTAGCAGAGGATGGATGGTGTCCAACCAACATAGGTGGTGGCTCATCCTACTTCATGATAAAGGATTGATAAGGGTACATCCTCTCTATCTCTTCTCGATCTAGCTCTCACATTTCAAATTAGAATGATATACATGGGATTTAACTTTGCTCGGTACCTCGACATAATGGATTTTAATGTGGAAGATTTCCTATTCTGGATGGAAATTTCTCCTGCGTGTGATCAATCTCATGATGATGTTAATATTGTTAATGTTGTTTGAAGGATGTTTAAAGGGATGTTTGGAGTTTGGGCTCTGCATTGCATGTTCGACAATTTGGTTTTGGTGGTAGTGTTGTTTGCTTCGGTGACCCTTCTTAGGCAGCGAGTGTGTTCCAGATGAACCAAGGGACGTTGACCTTGCCTCCATGAGCGGACTACCTCCTTGAAAGCCAAACAAAATTGCTCGTCTTCCTCCGATAAGGCTTCTATATCTCAGCATTGGGGTTTATGTGGAGTGGTTTAATGATTATGGTCGCTCGTTGGGTTTCAAACATGGTCCGCTCTCTTCTCCGGTGCACACTTCTCAGTGTTTGGATGGAAAGGAATTTCAAGTTTTGACTCATCACGAATCGAGGGACAACTCTGATGGACTGTTGCAAATGTAGATCCCTCTAGGAGGTTCTGCCAAATGCCAATGTGACACAAGCCATGTCTGATGCACATCTAGATCTGCTCTATGATACCATAAGCGACATTCAAAATGTCAATTTTAAGTTAGAACAAATTGAAGGACGTGTTTCGTCTTTGCTAGCATTCTTGGACAGTCCAGCTCTCCATCAACATGCTAGTGAATCATCACACCAGGATGTTGAGTGTGCTTGGTGCCCCCATTCCGATGGCTTCTCAGCCTCCTTTGGTACCTCCTGATGCGATTCCAGAACCTAGTTAGAAATAGTCTTGGTGTCCATGAGTCTTTTTTGGTCATCTTAGATAATACTTTGTTAATGTTAATGAAGTGTTGGACTATTGCTATGATTTGTCTGAAACCTTTGAGGCTTTGAATGCTTAAATGTTGAACTTCTTGGTCCTAGTTAGGTCACTTGAGCATTGGGGGAAACTTTGGTTTTTGACCTCCAAGGGCATGTATATCGATGTAAATCTTCTCTTTTATGTTATGATAATATAACGTTGCTCTTACTTACAAAAAAAAGTATCAAAATTTTGTTAGTATTTTTTAATGTTATGAATTTATGTGGTATAAATAATTTCAAGATACATGAATTTTAGGTATATCTAATTTAGTAAGGAGTATTATAAAGTACTATCGATAAGGAGGAGTCAGCTCTAAGGTTTTGAATTGCCACCTTCCTTTCTTAGTTAACAAAAAAGCAGCATAACTGGTTGAAATTGGGGGGAGACAGGGGAAGGTTACCTTCTTGTATTGCATGCATAACAGAGTCGCAACGAAGAGAGCGCACCAACGATTTGAGGGAGCTTCCATGATCATTAACCAAACATCCCCATCACACATGACCATTGTGTTTGTAGCTTGCAAGACTGAAGCCATCATGCTAATTCCCTTCGATAGATGGTCTCCTCTACTCCCAAGAGCACACCCCCCATCAACACCACAAACCTTCAACTTGCCAGGTTAATCAACTGCATTCCAATGTGTGTGGGAGGATCCTCTTCCCAGTTATCTGCTCTGCTCAAACTGTCACCTATGCCCCTAATCATGCAAAGTATCCAATGTGCATGCAAAAGCTATCGTGGCACTAATAGGGCTCCCTCACAACCATTAATCACCCGTCACAGGGACAATCAATTATTATATTAACTAGAATCACAACTCCCTTAAGGAAAAAAAAAGTATACTAAATACACACAAATACTCATAAAAAAACCACTATAATATGTAAATTATTAATTTTTAAAAATTCGATAAACATTACAATTGATTTGAAAATGTTAAACATTATAAATACCTCATTTTCACTAAGAAGTCCTTTTCGTGGGAAATTCAAAAGGAAAAAACATCATAGTTGGCTTAAAAATGTCACGTGTCACCATCGAAGGACGAATTGCTAGCACTTGCTTTCGCCCACTTGTTAAGAGAAAAAGATGTCTTTATAGTTTACTTGAAAGGACCACTTAAATATTATTAACTAAAGGCATCGAAAGGTGAACTAAGTACATGTTTTTAAAAAAAATATTAAATTAAAAAACTATTTCTTCAACATCATAATGTTTTATAATATTAGGGTAAATTTATTTTAAATTTAAATTTTTTAAATATTTGTGAGATTAAAAAAAATTGGTGTAATTATATAGATAGGTGTTTATATTTTAGAATTTGGAGTGGATTAGTAAGTATGGTTTCCCTAGATTGTAGGAGGATGAGATAAGTGTACTATCGAGATTGATTTTATGGGTGTCATTCCAAATTCAAAATAAATGTTGGCGCACAGTGTGCAAACTCAAGGTTCAACATTAATTCACCAACAAAACCCTTAAATACCGGCCCTTTCAGCATTGCATACAAGCAGATGAAGTCTCACCAAATGCATATATGGGGACTACAGAACCAAGTTTCCACAGTGTGGAGGGATATGAGGCCGATCATCTAAGTTAACCCTCATACATATGCGCATAAACATATACCATATTCATAGAAATATATCTTATATTCATCACAAACATCTATACGCGCATAAACTAGATTCATACATTACATTAAGAGCATCATGATAACCATAAACAAAACATGAAACATACCATAAGACGTAGCCATTAGAGCCACAACCCATCATTTTTTCTTTATTCTCATCTGAAACAGTGCTTACACAACCTGCACACTGCACATTAGATCTTAACCCCAAAATATCCCATACATAAGTTGTCTCAAGGACATACAAAGACTTCTGACGTAAAAACCCTATCAAAATCACTTGTCATCTACCCCCAAACCCCTTACATATTTATACATTTTACAATGGGTCATCGCCTGTAACAAGTGGTCAAACAATGTCTAACAACTTCTTTCTTTTGCGCGAGCTCCTCCCTTGGATGACTTGTAGCGTTGTCCACTTGCTGTGTGCAGTTCCAAAACTGGTCCAAAATCATGCTCCAAGGATAAACAATTATAAAAAAAGAATATAAAAAAAATCTGGTAGTTGATGCATGGATAACTCATAGTTGATGCATGGATAACATAACTACGCATGGAGAACAAGTAATAGATAACTTGTTCACGATACTTAACTTGTGACCTATCGATGTTCATTAGCCACAAGTTAAGTGGTTGTGCTAGTTTTATTATTATTTAATATAAAGGTATTAATACATGATATGGGATTAAATAATTAAAAAATTACACACAAAAAATTTGATTTTGATATGGGTTATTTTTTAGATGTTGTCATGTACTTATATGACATCTATGTTAAATTGTGTTGTAGAGTACATCACTATTCTTGGTGCAATATTGAATGGAAATGCAATAAATTACAAGTTTCATTTAGCAATCCAAGCCCTTTGGTATGTCTAGAGGTTACCACTTCTTTTGAAAGTGTTATCTTCAAACTCCAAATGCATTACAACTAGAATGAATATGTTAGATACCATTACAAATAGTCCATTTTTTAAAAATTATAAATGGAATATCCTTTATTTTTTGTTTTGTTGGAGTTGGATACTTATTCCCCCACCATTATTGAAATATATGTGTATTTATCAAGACTTGGTTGGAGTTAACTGAAGTGCACTTGTAGACATGCTACTTTGAGGATTACCTATTTTGGTGGGAATCAACTTTGGGCAACGAAGGAAAAATCCACATGTTTACCATTTGGCCACAACTCACTTGACATCACAAATAGCCCATTAGGCAAACTATCTTTTGAAGGAATAACCACTAATTACAAGCATTGTTTTTCGAAAACTTTCAAAAGGTGAACTACTAGTTACAAACAATTCTCTTTGCTAACTTTCGAACTAGTTACAAGCAACTTTCTTTAACAAATTTCCAAGGACAAACCATTAATTACCTGCACTTTTCTTTAACAACTTTTGAAGGGAGAAACACTAACTACAATAAATTTTCATTGATGACTTTTGAAATATAAGCAGTTTTCTTTGATGACTTCCAAAGGGTGAACCATCAATTACCTATACTTTTTTTCGACAATGTTTATAAGGTCCGACACTAATTATAACAGATTCTCAAAATGTGAACCAATAATCACAAGAACATGGTTTCTTCAACTATGTTATCATGATATCAAGATACTCTTCCATCAAAATCTCCTAGGGTTTGCATTGTTAAAGTTACGACATCAACAGTCATTCTCCAAGTCAATCTTGTGTGCAAATATTGACTCTCGTGTGTCAAGGTAGTGCCTTATAGGAGCCTGAGTTGGACTCAGGAAACTTGGAGAAGAATCTTGAGTTGGACTCAAGAATGAATAAGCCCCATGTGTTGAGGTAAGTAATTTGTATGTCAAAGTGATGGTGTTGTACAATCTTGTTTGTCAAGACTAAGGTCTTGTATGTCAATACGGATCCTCATGTGTTGAGGTAATGCTTTGCATGTAGAATCATGAATGGTGTGTGATGTACTACTAACCATGGTTGAGCTATTGAGTCTCCTCTAGAGACTGGCCACCTCTAGAGTGAATTGGTTTAGCATATGACCACTTGAAACAATAGTAGAACAAGATAATCACATCATTGGAAAAATATTCGTAGTATATTTGACATGATATATAAATTAAAGTTGACAGATATGGACCATGCAAATAAGAGATAAAGATAAGATGTGATAAGATAAGAGAGAACTTGATTTGCTAAATAATGATAAAGACTTCAATTAAATAAGAGAGAACTCGAATTGTTAAACTTCAGTGATGTTAACAAGAATAACTTTAGTTATTTAAAGGAGAATTTTAACACCCTTGGTTTGAAACCCCTGGTCTGATGATGGCCATTGTTTATGAATGCCTATAAGGATGAACATATTTGTATTTTTGTAATTATTAATATTAAAATCCACAACTGGCTGTGTTGAGGCGGTACGTGGAAGAGATCAGGGACTCTTGTATTCACCAGAGACGATAAGGGGGTTAGAATATCTTAGATAGGAAACCATGATATGACCCCATTAAACCTTTAAGTCCCTAAAGTTTATCATAAGTCATGATTAAGTCTTAATCCCCTTTAATTAATTTAAAACTTGCTTTAAATCATGATTATGATTTAAGTGAGTTTAAGTGGGATTAGGGGGAGAGCTTATATGTTTTTATTTGAAGATAAAAATATAAATAAAAAAATGGAAATGGGATTATTGTCATGCATAGAACTAATGCATGCAAATGGAAATGGGATTATTCATTCATTTCGGAAGAACCCATGCAGATGGAAGTTCTGAGCGTACAAAGGATAATGTTTTTTGAGAAGGGATTTTGATACGAATTCTTGAGTCTGTAAACCAATTGTTGGATTTTTTCTGTTGAAACTCTATCCAATTTGTCTTTGTAATGTTCCACTTAAGTGGATAATGGTGTAGCTAACTATCTTGGTGGAATTCTGAGCACAGATGGCAGTGATGTGTTTTCACTGTTGTGCAGTCAGACCAATTTGTCTCTGGTTGTACTAGTAAAGTGGCAAATGGTGCAGGAAACTATTTTGGTGGAATTCTGAGCACATATGACAGTGATGTGTTTTCAATGTTGTGTAGTCAGAAGGAAATTAAGGAAATGAAATGCATTGTTTGGCATGGAATTGGATTTAAGCCAAATTCCTGATTGCTAAGAGTTTAATCTTGAGAAATTATGGGACTGGTGAGATGTCTGTCTGGTGAATGCATGAGTCTTAGCTCGGGGGTGGAGTTTTGCTGAAATATTATGGAGCAAAATTTCCTACGGTTGGGTGGAACGTGCCTCACACACACAGAGTTGCCCATTTCCAATATTTTTCCAGATAAGTTTTTAATTTTTGGAAACAATGCTTTAATTTCTCAATATTATTTATTTGATGAATGCTGAAACAATTTCCATAGTTTCTGTTTTAATTCTTGAAATGTTATTTAATTGATGATAGGTAAAAATTTATATGATTTTCCTTGTATAATTTTCTGAGTTTGGATACAAGGAATGATTTCATGTTTTGTTTGGTTAAAATTCATGTAGATGGAATGAGGACAAGTTTTACTGCGCATTATGCTTGTTAAAATTTATAACCGCGAGAAGGAAAGTTTATGAATGTATAACTAAGTTGAAATTCTATTCATTATTATTATATTTCCTCTATAACTTGGATGCTTGTCGCGATTAAATACTTAACATAGAAATTCCCTGTAGTGATTACTAGTTACTGCGCAGTTCAAACAAAATGTGTGTTAAAATATGTTGAAGAGTTCAACTCTTATTTTTCATATAAACGAGAGAAAATAACTCTCAAGGAGATAAATGAAATTGTTTAAAATAATTATTTAAAGAAGTTTAAATATTTATGTTGTAAATTGGTTTGACCCATTATGCTTGATAGTTAAAATATAAACAATTACCATATGCTAAGGCGTGTATATTGTGCCTTGCATTGGATGGTATGGTGGTTTCCTGTGACAAAATTCTTACTGTGCAGTAAATTTAGTAAATATGTTGGATTAATGTTTTTTATTTGTTATAATATTATAGGAAAATGCATAACTTAAGGAATAATTATGCATATAGTTTTATTAACATTTGTTCCCTTTTCTTGTGAAGATTATTGTGCAAGTCTTAAGTTAGTGCTTAGTGCATAGTTAATGTTTAATGTGCAGTTCTTAGTGCACATAACATACCGCGCATTAAGTTTAGAAGAATATTATGGGTTTTATTAAAATGAAAATTATGGAATTTCATAAGAATAGCTATGCATATAGCTTTAATTGCATTTATTTCATTTTTTGGTGAATCATATTGCGCAATTCTTAAGTTAGTATTTACTGTGAAGATAGGTTTTACTGTGCATATAGCTTTATTGCGCATGTTTTAGTGCAAAAGGTTTATTGCACAGGCAACTTTTACTGCACAAGTCTTAGTGCAAAAGTTTTACTACGTAGTTCTCAACAAAAGGGTTTGATGCACAGTTCTTAGGAAAGTATTTATATGGAAGGATTGAAAGTGTTGCCTTCCAAATATTAGTTTATTAATGTATATTACTAGAATATATATTATGGGTACTAAATATGGTATAAATTTTGTATGTGTGAAATGTGCTACACATGGAGATAATTATGCTTCCGCTATATGATTTTATTTGTTATGCATTTGATATAAGATTCCATGGGTCTTGTGAAATAGTTTAAGGTTCCGCTATTTACTTATAGTTATTATGCATTTTAATATGCACTTGTCATAAGAATGCATATAAGCATTATGCATGTGGTTGTTATGCATATATGTTTTATATTAAAAAAATATTGAGTCTTAAGTCTAGTGTAACGAAGGGTGTGTTACAAGAATCTGAATTGTTCACTTCAGTGATGTTATCAAGAAGGACTTCAGTTAAAAGAATTAATTAAGTGTTAATAAAGAATATTTAGTTAACTAAAGTGTTTTGCTTGTCAACACTTGAGTTAAACTAAAAGACGACACATTCCTTGAACTAAAAGACAACACTTGAGTTACGACACTTGAGTTACAACACTTGCATGATGACACTTGAGTTAGCCTCCTAACTGAGTGACCTAGCATCCATATGAAGGGCGAGTTCATCTTGAAGTCAAAAGGTAAAAATAGAAGCCGAAGCATGAGAATAATGATACATATATGTTATACAGGATTGATGAATTCAATGTGAGAGCAAATTATCTTCTCTCTTTGAAGGCAATGCGCTTTCTTTGTGCAGAATATTATTATAAGTTCTATTATTTCATCTTATCCCTTGCTCAGTGATTGCACCAGGGGTGCTTGGTATTTCTCTTTGATAATGCACCGGTGGTGCTTGATGTAATCTGCTCACTGTAAAGACATTATTTGCTATCTATCAATATCCTAAGGAATATTTTGCTGGTGGTTTCTCCCTCAAGTACTAGAGGTTTCCCTAGGGTAAATTATGTGTCTCATGTGAATGCTTATGCTTATTGATTATTCATTTGATTTCAAGTACTATTATAATTTTGCATTAAGATAAAAAAAAATTAACATGCACTTGGCCTCATTTGGTTTTTCATGCCTCTAGGAGAATTGAACCTTTGTAGATAGCTTGACTTGCATCCATCCTCACCACTAAATGTCACGTCCCCATCTAGACCCTATCACTTTAACATTTTAAATGATGTAATATAGTTATGAAATCGTGGTGAGGAGCTCAAGGCCAAGGCCTCGCCATCGATTTATTGATGCATATGGTTTGCATGCTAGCCAGGCACATTGGAACTTAAACATCATGTAATATGCATTTTAATAAAAATACCCACAACTAGCTATGCAATGCAACAAAGAGATGGGGGCATGATTTCACAAGGAATTGGGAGGGAAAACATTCAAACCCTTGAGCCAATCAGTTCAAGCCAAGTGTCAATGAAAGAACCCATCAAACCCTCAACTACCCATGTTGACTTTTGTACCCAACCATTGATTCTCCCAAGAGTTTGTTGAGGTAGTGAATGCCTTGGGAATGGAGAGGTATGGCTGTCCAAATTCGGGTATGGGCAAGCCACCCTTCATGGAAAATTGTGTTTGTCTCCTTGGGCAAGAAAAGAGCCACAAAATTGCTCTCTAAGCCATTATGCAACCATCAGTCTTGCTCCCTCACGCAGCTCTAGCTGCCTGGGCGTTTTCCTCCATGGTTTTTCTGGGTTTCCCTTCATCTTTTACCTGGGAAGGGGCGTTTTTGTGTTGATTACCAGTAGGGAAGAGAAAAACATGTTTTTGGGTCTTCCTAGAGGTCATTTAGGCCCTTGGAAAGGATCATAACCAGTGGGGAGAAATCGGTTTTACTCCCTGGGGTTGAAATCGAATTACTCTTTCCACAGTCTGTTTTGGTGAGCCACAATTTGGGAAAAACCCATGGACCCTGTTTGGTAAAATACCCTTGTCGTAAATGGTATCTATGCCCAATGTTTGTGCTTGCGGTGTGAGAAATGAGAATGTTGGGGTATGGGATTTGGGTATCCATTGTTTTGGCTTGAGCTTGAGAATAAGCATCCATGGTTCAAATGTAGCCTAATAAACCCAGCTGTGGATTGGCTTGGCTGAGATGAAATGAGTAATTGGCAGTGAACGAGCTGGAATGTTCCCTTTCCTTGTGAGAATCATGCCCAGCTCGGGGGTGGCCTTCGGACGGACTCAGTATAAGTTGTCGAAGAGCCTATGGTTGGGTGGAACATTGCAGCGACATAGCTAGTTGCTTGGGACAGTTGCAAAATGAAGATAAGTGTTTTTATGTCTATGTATTTACTTCTGCAATGTTTAATTAATGATTATTTTGATATGCTGGATGAGCATGAATTGTGTGTGGATATTGTTTTAATTCTGATGTGCATAATTGATTTGTTTTACATCTGCACACTCATATTTTAATTATATGAATCTAACGAATGGGCTGAGATCTGTTGAATATTGTAACTTCTAAGAATATTATATTTGTACATTATTATTTCGGAGATGGTCCATCCCTCCGAGGTGACTCTATTATGTATCCAAAGATGTTTATTCCTCCGAGGAGCTGTGGTAACTAGGGTTATTAGACCCACCATGTGGGGGTCGGCCCTGATATTATATTTTAGGGGTTATTAGACTTCTCCAGGTGAGGTCGACCCCATTAGGGATTTTAGTCAGTTGGGAATTAAGTATAAATAGAGGAGGAGAGCTCCTCATTTATACACTCACTCACAACTCAGAAAAGTAGCGCACTTGTCTGGGAGGTCTGCACAGGAGTTGGAGAAGGAGGTTAAGTCTTGGAGCACATCTTGTATTTTGGTTGATCATCTTATTGAGGAAAGCTTTGCTGGGTTTTCTACCCCATGAGGGTTTCCCAGGGTAAATTCTGTGTCTATCTTGTGATTATGTTTCTTTCAGTGATCTTGCTAGTCTATTTGGTTTAAACTTAACATGGTATCAGAGCTAGCCTGAATAGGACATCTTTCACAAGGTAAGAATATCTCTCTCTCTCTCTCTCTCTCCGGTGAAAATTAAGGGTTTCTACAAAAAGTTGGTATTGTTGAATTCTGATTACATGGCTGGATAGCCCTTCTCAAAACCAATCTTTTGAGCCCTAGATCGAACTTTTTGGTTGGGTAGAACTCTAGGAAAGTTAAACCCTAGTTTTACCAAAGTTGCGATAAATCAGAAATTGGTTTCTGCAAAAAGTTGATATTGTTGAAATCTGATTACATGGCTGGATAGCCCTTCTCAAAACCAATCTTTTGAGCCCTAGATCGAACTTTTTGGTTGGGTAGAACTCCAGAAAAGTCAAACCCTAGTTTTACCAAAAGTGCGATAAACCGGAAATTCTGTCCCAAGATCCGAAAAATTAAAAGGGTTAAAGTTTCCAGGTAAGTACTATTCTATCTCTTGTCTCTTGGAATCCCCCAAGAAAAGATGGCTCCAAACACTAAGCTTGAAGACAAGCTAGAAGGTATAGAAAATTTTCGGGCATGGAAATACAGAATTGGTCTCATTCTTGAAGAGAATGATCTTGCTCATTATGTAAAGGACGATGTTGCAGAACCTAAAGGAGATGAAGCCAAAGAGAAGCATAGGAAGGATTTGATTAGGGCTAAGAGAATCATAGCTGATTCCATTAAATACCACTTGATTCCCCAAGTGGCCTCCAAGACGACTCCAAAGGAAATGTATGATGCCCTAGGAAGAATGTATGAAGGAAAGAACATCAACAGGAAGATGAACCTAAGGACTCAGTTAAAGAGTACCAAGATGCACAAAGGAGAATCCATTCAAGACTACTTCTCAGGGGTCTCCCAAATCAAGGAGCAACTAGATGCCATTGGTGATACTCTTGATGAAGATGAACTTGTGATGACTGCTCTAAATGGTCTCACTAGACCTTGGGAATCATTCATACAAACCATGTGTGCCAGAAAAGAAAGCATGAAGTTTGATGTAGTATGGGAGGACTGTGTTCAAGAAGAGGCTAGGGTAGCCAATAGAGAGGCTCTTCTCAAAGAGAATGACAAAGCCTTGGCCACCCACACCAAAAGAGGAAAAAGGGGTCACTTCAAGAAAGTGAACCACAAAAGGTCTCAACCCTCTCATAGATTCAAAAGGAAAGGAGGAACAAACTCAGAAAGAGACCTCTCCATAGTCCAATGTTTTAATTGTCTTAAACTAGGACACTATGCTAGATACTATACTTTACCAGAAAAGAAGAAGAAGAAGTTTGTCCACAAAAGACATCATGCACATATGGCAGAAGATAATAGTGAAGAAGAAGAAGGAGAAGAAGAAGAAGAAGAAGAGGAAAGGCCTCAAAGGAAAAGATCTAAAGTAAAGAAAGAAGATCCAGAAGAATATGTCCTATTCTCTGCACTCTCTGGATCTGTGTCCCCTGGTGAAGATACATGGCTCATTGACGGTGGTGCTTCAAAGCACATGACAGGTCAAAAGAAAACTCTCTCAAGAATTGAAGAAAAGTCTTCACCACAAAAGGTATCTCTAGGAGATGATTATCAATATCCCATCAAGGGAATTGGTGAAGCAAGCTACAAGCTTGATTCTAGAACACCCTTGAAGATGAAAGAAATCTTATATGTGCCAAGATTGAAGAAGAACCTACTCTCTATCTCAGCACTAGATAAGAAAGGCTTTAGAGTTGCCTTCATAGATGGTCAAGTACTCATGTGGTCCAAAGGAAAATCAATTAAAGATGCAGTTGTCATTGGTGAAGAAGAAGGAGGTCTCTATAAGCTCAAGGGTCATCCAGACCCTTGCTCATGAAACCTCTAGCCCCAATGAGCTATGGCATAGAGGATTAGCTCACATTAATTACAAAGCCTTACCCTATGTAAGCAAGGTGGTCATAGGATTACCAGATTTGAAGGTTGATCATGATGGCTCATGTAAAGGATGTAAGAAAGGGAAGAATGTCAAGAACCCCTTTTCAAAGAGTGAAACAAATACTAAGAACATTTTGGAGCTAATACACTCAGATGTATGTGGACCAATGCCCACCACTTCTCTAAGTGGGTTTGAATACTATCTTTCATTCATTGATGACTATTCAAGGAAAACTTGGATATACTTTCTAAAAGGTAAGAATGAAGTCTTTGGAAAATTCAAAGAGTTCAAGGCTCTAATAGAAAATCTCTCAGAAAAGAGAATCAAGATTCTCAGAACAGATAATGGCGGAGAATATACTTCAAAGGACTTTGAATACTTTTGTAAAGAAGCCGGAATTAAGAGGGAACTAACCACTCCCTACAATCCCCAACAAAATGGGGTTGCTGAGAGGAAAAATAGAACCATCATGGAAGCTGTAAAGACTATGATACATGACCAAGATCTACCCATGTATCTATGGGCTGAAACAGCTAAGACAACAGTATATGTGCAAAATAGACTATCCCATAGTGCTCTTGATTTCAAGACCCCAGAAGAAGTGTTTACAGGAAAGAAGCCTGAGGTAAGTCATCTTAAGATATTTGGGTGTCCTGTGTACATCCACATTCTAAAAGAAAAGAGAACCAAGTTGGATCCTTCTGGTAAGAAGGGAATATGTGTTGGTTATTGTGAATCATCCAAAGCCTTCAGAATTTACATACTAGGTTTTCATCATATAGAAATAAGTAGAGATGTAACATTTGATGAAGAAGCAGCTCTCAAGAAATCTAGGAAGTGCCAACTTGAAGAAATCTATGAAGAAGATACACCTCCTAGAATCACAGAGGCTGTGCACATCCCTGAAGATGATTCACTAGAGGATCATGACATGCTGGAACCACAAGAACCTCCTATTACAGATTTATCTAAGAAAAGAAGGCCAGCATGGGCTAGAGATATTATTCAAGGAGCTGAAAGATATGGAGCTCCTGAAGGCTCCACTAGAGAAAGAAAGAAACCAAAGTTAGTATCCAACTATATGGCCTTGATGTGTGATCTTGCGGATCAACAACCTACTAGCTATGAAGAGGCAGCTCATAAGAAAGAATGGCTAGAAGAAATGACAGAAGAATATCAGTCAATAATGAAAAATGATGTTTGGGATGTAGTTCCCAAACCAAAAGATAAGAGTGTGGTTTCTTCCAAATGGATTTTCAAAACAAAACATGCTGTAGATGGCAGCATTGAAAAATACAAGGCAAGATTTGTAGCCAGAGGATTCTCTCAGAAGGAGGGAATTGACTATGAAGAAACATTTGCACCAGTTGCTAGGTATACTTCAATTAGAACTATCATGGCACTTGCATCTATGATGAAGTGGAAATTACATCAAATGGATGTTAAGACAACTTTTCTGAATGGTGTAATTGAAGAAGAAGTGTACATAGAGCAACCACAAGGGTTTGAGGTTAAAGATGAGAGAACTCATGTATGCAAACTGAAAAAGGTATTATATGGATTGAAGCAAGCTCCCAGAGCTTAGTACGGAAGGATTGACAATTTCTTAACAAGCATGGGCTTTACTAAGAGTAAAGTTTATCCCAATCTTTATCTCAAAGTGATGGATGATGAACCAGTTATACTGTTATTATATGTAGATGATCTATTTCTAACCAGAAATGAGAAACAAATTATTGAAAGCAAGAAGAAGCTTTCTTCAGAATTCGAGATGAAAGATCTCGGACTAATGCACTACTTCTTAGGTCTAGAAGTATGGCAAGAACCAAAAGGAATCTTTCTAAATCAAGGTAAGTATGCTGTGGAGATTCTAAAAAGATTTGATATGTTGGAGTGTAAACCCATGGCCACTCCCATGGACTCCAACTTGAAATTATTAGTTAATGACTCATCGGAGTTAGTGGATCTAACTCTATATAGACAAATCATTGGGTCTTTTGATGTATTTAACAAATACCAGGCCAGATATATGCTTTGCTATAAATACCCTAAGTCAGTATCTAGTAGAACCTAGAAAGGTTCACTTAATAGTTGCAAAGCATGTAATGAGGTACCTAAAAGGTACATTAGATTTTGGTCTATATTATCTTGGAGGTCATGAACTCAGATTACATGGTTACTCAGGTTCTAATTGGGCAGGAAGTGTCGCAAACAGAAAGAGTACATCAGGTGGATGTTATGGTCTTGGATCTGCCATGATCTCATGGTTCAGCAAGAAACAATCTAGTGTGGCCCTCAGTACTGCTGAAGCAGAATATATAGCTGCCTGCTCTGCCAGCTGTGAAGCAGTGTGGCTTTGGAAGTTATTATCTGGAGTGTTTGACTTAGAAATGGATCCCACTGTGATTATGTGTGACAATCAAAGCTGCATTAAGATGACAGAAAATCCTGTATTCCACGATAAGTCAAAACACATAGAGATCCGATACTTTTATATACGAGATATGGTGCAGAGAGGAGCTATCAAGCTTGAGTATGTGAACACTGAGGATCAAATTGCTGATATCTTGACCAAACCTCTGTCTCGAGTGAAATTTGAATACTTCCAAGACAAGCTTGGTGTAGTTCAAAAGGACCCTCCTCGAAAGGGGGAGTAGTATAGTCACTGATGATGAGATTGTCTCATCGAACAACAAGGTCGATGATGAGGATACCTGTTCACTACACCTAGATACTTAGAAATATTTAGATTTAGGACTCTTATGCTTAGAATACTTAGTTTTTACTTATACATGCTTTTGATGATATATGTATTAGTGAGAATACATGCTTTTGATGACAGATGTATTAGAGAGAATACATGCTTTTGATGATAGATGTATTCGTGAGAATACATGTTTTGATGATAGATGTATTGGTGAGAATACATGTTTTGATGACAGATGTATTGGTGAGAATACATGCTTTTGATGACAGATGTATTGGTGAGAATACATGCTTTTGATGACAGATGTATTGGTGAGAATACATGCTTTTGATGATAGATGTATTGGTAAGAATACATGTTTTGATGATATATGTATTGGTAAGAATACATACTTTTTATGATACATGTATTGATTAATGTACTTGTATGGTTGAGGATACTTGTACCTGTATTAATGAGGATACATGTGAGTATTGCATCATCCTTGAACACTTGTTCTAAAAGTTAGCCATAGACAGGTGTCTCCGAGAAAGAAGAGGGATTGCATCATCCTTGAACACTTGTTCTAAAAGTGAGCCGTAGACAAGATGTCTCCGATAATGAAGTCCTGAATGAACAGGTAGGGGATTGTATCTTCCACGGACTTCGGTCCCAGAATTGAGCCGTAGACAGGATGTCTCCGATAATGAAGTCCTGAATGAGCAGGTAGGGGATTGTATCTTCCCCGGACTTCGGTCCCAGAATTGAGCCGTAGACAGGATGTCTCCGATAATGAAGTCCTGAATGAACAGGTAGGGGATTGTATCTTCCCCGGACTTTGGTCCCATAATTGAGCCGTAGACTGGGTCTCCGATAATGAAGTCCTGAATGAACAGGTAGGGGATTGTATCTTCCCCGGACTTCGGTCCCAGAATTGAGCCATAGACTGGGTCTCCGATAATGAAGTCCTGAATGAACAGGTAGGGGATTGTATCTTCCCCGGACTTCGGTCCCAGAATTGAGCCGTAGACTGGGTCTCCGATAATGAAATCCTGAATGAACAGGTAGGGGATTGTATCTTCCCCGGACTTTGGTCCTAGAATTGATCCGTAGACTGATGTCTCTGAAAATTGAAGATGGGATTGCATCGTCCCTAGACATGAGACTTGTCTTAAAGAGATAAGGACTGATCATCCTGGAACTTGATCGGATTGTATCATCCATGGACCTATGTCCTAAAGAGAGCAGGATTGATCTTCCTGTAATATGATCGTGTGATGACGATGCTGATGATCGTGTGATAACGATGCTGATGATCGTGTGATGACGATGCTGATGATCGTGTGATGATGATGTTGCTGATCATGTGATGACGATGCTGATGATAGTGTGATGACGATGCTGATGATCGTGTGATGACGATGCTGATGATCATGTGATGACGATGCTGATAATCATGTGATGACGATGCTGATGATGTTGATGTTCCAGTAACTGGTTGGGTTACTGATGATGATGAATTGAAGAAAGCTTCCGATGATTTATAGATGTATCATGTATGATGTAGTTGACGACTCCTTGCTCCTGCAGATGTTGTTATAATATCCTTCTCGTTAAGGGCGAGTGTTGAATATTGTAACTTCTAAGAATATTATATTTGTACATTATTATTCCGGAGATGGTCCATCCCTCCGAGGTGACTCTATTATGTATCCGGAGATGTTTATTCCTCCGAGGAGCTGTGGTAACTAGGGTTATTAGACCCACCATGTGGGCGTCGGCCCTAATATTATATTTTAGGGGTTATTAGACTTCTCTAGGTGAGGTCGGCCCCATTAGGGATTTTAGTCAGTTGGGAATTAAGTATAAATAGAGGAGGAGAGCTCCTCAGTTATACACTCACTCACAACTTAGAAAAGTAGCGCACTTGTCTAGGAGGTCTGCACAGGAGTGAGAAGGAGGTTAAGTCTTGGAGCACATCTTGTATTTTGGTTGATCATCTTATTGAGGAAAGCTTTGCTGGGTTTTCTACCCCATGAGGGTTTCCCAGGGTAAATTCTGTGTCTATCTTGTGATTATGTTTCTTTCAGTGATCTTGCTAGTCTATTTGGTTTAAACTTAACAAGATCATGTGAAAGCCCTGAATTTGGCATCATGTTCCCTGCCTTGCATTGGATGAATGGGTGGGTACGTGACACTAAACCACAATGTCATTAGTGAAGTTAATAGTGTAATCATAAGACTATTCAAGCTTTGACATCATTCTATACATGTCTAGGTAATTTTTTATAATACAACGCACCAAGGAATCATCAACTCCAACCCTTTAACAACAATGACATTCCATCTATCTAGTCAATTATGATGTGGTTTAATTGTAAATTTGTGGGAATTCACCACCATTGACCGAAGTTCAATTCTCATACACTTTGTATGACATTACTCAACATGTCCTATGAGTTTTAAAACATTCCATCCATGTTATGTCAAGCTAAAGCAATACACATAGAGAAGACATTTAATTTATATCATTGATTGTGTTGTGGTTATATCTTGATGGAAGTTCACTTTTATTGATCTAATTTCAATTATGACACATTCTATTAAGCACTATCAAAGAACTTGTGAGAATCCTTGAAACAACGAGATCAAAAACATTTCACCCATGTCATGTCAAGCTAAGCAAGATATTAAGAGAAGACACTCCATTTATAACATCAATTGTGTAGTGGCTACAATATATAAGTGGAAGTTCACCAATATTGACCCCGAATCATTTCTCACACATTCTATAAAGCACCATCTAAGAATCTTGAAGGTAGAATGTTTCATCGAATAAAAAAAATTCCATCCATGTTGTGTCGGGTTAAGTAAGACATTTAGAAAATACATTACATTTATATTGTCGATTGTGTCGTGGTCGTAGATAAGTAGAAGTTAACCAATCTTGATCCAAGTTTAGATGTCCAACATTCTATAAAACACAAAGAACTGTCTAAGAATCTCAAAAACAACATGTTCTATGGAATAAAAAACATTCCATCCATGTTGTGTCTAGCTAAGAAAGACATTTAAAGAAGTCATTGCATTTATATTATCAATTGTGTTGTGGTTGTAGATAAGTGAAAGTTCACCAATATTGATCCAAGTTCAATTCTCCCACTCCACTTTATATACAGTGCTAGGTAAGATTAGTGAAGTTAATTGTCTTATAATCATAAGACTATTCAAGCTTTGACATTATTCTATCCATGTCTAGGTTAATATTTTATAATACGATGCACCAAGGGATCATCAACTTGACAACAATGACATTCCATCTATCTTGTCAATTGTGATGTGGTTTAATTGTAAATTAGTGGGAATTCACCACCATTGACCTAAGTTCAATTCTCACACACTTTGTATGGAATTACCTAAGAATACCCAAAACAACATGTCTTACGAGATTGGAAACATTCCATCCATGCTATGTCAAACTAAAGTAGTACATTTAGATAAGGCATTTAATTTATATAATTGATTGTGTTGTGGCTATAGATCAATGGAAGTTTATCGATATTTGATCTAAGTTCAATTTTGACACATTCCATTAACCACTATCAAAGAACCTATGAGAATCCTTAAAGCAACACATCCCAGGATCCCATGAGATCAAAAACATTTCATCCATGTCATGTCAATCTAAGCAAGATATTCATAGAAGACACTCCATTTATAACATCAATTGTGTGGTGGCTACAATATATAAGTGGAAGTTCACCAATACTGATCCCGATTCATTTCTCACACATTCTATACAGCACCATCTAAGAATCTTGAAAGCAAAATGTTAAGTTCACCAATACTGATCTCGATTCATTTATCAGACATTTTATAAAGCACCATCTAAGAATCTTGAAAGCAAAATGTTCCATAGAATAAAAAAAATTCCATCCATGTTGTGTCGAGCTAAGCAAGACATTTAGAGAAGACATTACCTTTATGTTGTCAATTGTGTCGTGGTTGTAGATAAGTGAAAGTTCACTAATGTCAATCCAAGTTGAGATCTCCAACATTATATAAAATACAAAGCACTATCTAAGAAATTCAAAAGTAACATGTTCCATGGAATAAAAAAAATCCCATCCATGTTGTGTGAAGCTAAGCAAGACAATTAAAGAAGTCATTACATTTATACTATCAATTATGTTGCACTTGTATATAAGTGGATGAGCTAGCGGTGATGTTTGATGCTTGTCTCAATGAAAGTCCAGATTCGAATCCCTGTGGAGGGGATGGAGAGAAAGCATATCGTCATCCTTAAAGGCCTCATATGATTGCTATGGTGATTGTACTCTCGGTGGAAGCCCTGTCCAATAATAAGGCTGGCCTTGTAATATTTCAGAAGTAGGATCACTCAGCAGTAGCAGACCTCACTAGAATTTACTCATGTAGTGCAGAAAGAAGAAGACGAAGCACTGAATCAATTAACACTCATTACACAGAAAAATGGAGAAAACTGTTGTATCATACATCAGCTGTAAGCTGGCACTCTGAAAACTGGATGCATGCAGAATTGCATGCAGGCATGCAAAATACAAAAATGATGGTGAGAATATTCCAACAGGCCTCGACCCATGAGGTTTGCTACACGACGGCGTAGTTAACAATGCTTGTTGGGTGGCGATGTAGGTTCCTCTCAATAAAAAAAAAAGAAAAAAAAAGGTGGAAGTTCAAATATTGATCGAATTCACTCACACTAGGTAAGATTGTCAATTAGATTTGGTGGTTGAGAGGAATGTTGTTATACTCCCCCCCTGGATTCAAATCTCACTATGTGACATATTATGTAACCGATATGTAACTGAAGATTCTTTGGTTATTCCAAAATATAAAAAATCCATCCATATATTTGTTATGAAAAAATACTAAATCAAATTATCAAAGTATTCCCAAAACATGTTAACATTCTATCCTTGTAATGTCAAGCAAAGCAAGATATTTCAATTAAAAACAACACTTCTTTACATCGATAGGTGTTTTATTTTAGAATTTGATGTGGACTACAACCTATGCTTTTCCTAGATTTCACGGGAACGAGATAAGTGTACTGTCCAGATTGATTTTATGGCGTTCGTTCCAAATTCAAAATAAACAATTATATACAAAAAGAATATAAAAAATAACTGGTAGCTAATGCATGGATGACTCTTAGTTGATGCATGGATAATGATTGGTTCGTGATGCATGGATAATGGACAATTCATGACAGAGTTTAACTAGAAAAAAGGGGAGAACAAGTAACATATAACTTATTCATCACACTTAACTTGTGACTTATCGATGTTCACCAACCACAAGTTAAATGGTTGTGCTAGTTGTATTATAGTTGCAAAGCATGAAAGTTCGCTTCTATTACTACGCAAAATTCAATTTTCAAACATGATATAAAGCATTATTTAAAAATCTCTAAAATTATCCAAAACAACACATTCTATTAAGTCAAAAACATTATGTAATAAAACAAAAAACATTCCTATTAATGTTAAGCCATTAAAAAATATTTCACACCATTTAAAAACATTTTAACCTATTAATTTCAAGTCAATACAAGATATATAAGGAACACACATTAAATCTAAAAATCAAAAGAACAAATAAATAGCAATATTTAAAAATTCTAAAAAGTAACACGTTCCATGAGAGGAATAACATTTCAACCGAATCGTGTCAAATCCATACAAAAGACATTTAAAAGATGTGACATTAGGTTAGAAGCAAACGAGGTAGTGCAATCCCCCCACATAAGCATGACTAATATTAGAAAGCGCAACGACAAAACAAAACCATAAGGTTGATGAAATGGTTTTTACGACAAATACAGATTCTTAATTCTATTTACTTCTTTAATTTCTCATTTAACGACAGTTAATGATCATTTATGAACATTGCACACAGGCCTCCATACACACATAAATCGATATCTTTATTAATTAATTTGCCCAGCTCAATTAATTTATTGCATGGCTGTAATGGGTATTATGGAGGATCGTGTCAACGGCGGCGTGGACAGTGGGGGTTGGATTTCATAAGAACTATCGTGTCGTTTAATGATGTAAACCACCTTAAATCTCTCGCTATTTAATCTGCCATTTCAACTCTCAGCCCACTTCACTCTACTGTGTGTTCATGGACTCTTCCCTCTCACTTCCCGGTTTCCAGCCATCACAGTGTTCGCTGCGACAGTGATCTCTTTCTTTATACAGTGTGGTAAGAGCTCTGAGGTGACTTTCTGAATGATTTTTCAGGCCATTGTACTTGTTTGTAGCTGAATTGTAAAATCATCTCAGAGTAAGGACTAGAATCCAAATTATCTTGTGGGATTTTTGTTGAAAATTGGTGTTTTCTATTGTACATTGCATATTTTTGAATTCTGTTTGATGTGGGCTTGAATGTGTCAGCTTCTTGGAGCTTTATCTGAGTTGGGTTTGAATATTTTAGTTTGTTGGAGCTTTATCTGAGCTGGGTTTGAATTTTTTAGCGTAATGGGAGTTTATTTGAGGTGGGTTTGGATTGTTTATCGTCTTGGAGTTTTATTTTAGTGGAGTTACAGTAGCTACATTTAATGCACGGTTCAGGCTTGTTTTTTTCTGTTATATCTGGGAATGCTCAATATCTGGCAATGCTCAGTCTTTGGTGTGGATTTAGTTTGATTATGTTCCTGTAACTGTTTTGCTTTTGTATCTTTCTGATTCCTGAAAATTTTCTTGATTTTTAGAATCAATGGCTACATGTGTGAGTTTGTAACAGTAATAATCGTATATCTGTTATGTTTGTTTTGGCTCAGGACTGTTAAGACGTTTTGAGGAGCACTGCTCTCTGACTTGAGCTTAGTTTTCCTCTTATGATTTTCGGACCATCCTATTTGTGTGCAACTGAATGGTGATTTTTCCTATGTTTGTAAATGTTTAGTGATTTGCTAACTTGCTACATTGTTCATCATGTAGTGATATTGATCATATTTAGAGTCAACGGCCGATTAAAAAACTGGATTTTTTGAAGCAATTTTCTTATGTTCGGCTTGTTTTGGTTTGTAAGTTTCGGAGGAGCGGTTGTCTGATTTTGTTGTAGGTTTTGCAAGATAGATTTTAAACGAATTAGTAGTTTCTGCTGAAATGTGGTGTTACATTTGTATATGTTGTGCGTTTGGGTTGGGTTTAAAATGATTTATGGATGGTTTAAAAGCTGGCTTGGTTATGTTATCATGATTTTTAGAATCAATCACTGAAAAGATCTGATTCTGTAAAAGGAATTGTGTTAAAAGCTGGCTTGGTTATGTTATCATGATTTTTAGAATCAATCACTGAAAAAATGTGATTCTGTAAAAGGAATTGTTTCTAAGTTGGGTTTGTTTTTGCAGGAGGCGGAGGAATGCTTCCCTCCGGCTCCGAGCTTGGTGTTTGTCAACAGTTTTTAGGCCATCCTATTAATTTTTGGCTAAATAGTAACTTTTGATGTTTTTGAGAATGTTCAGATTTTGGTTTGGGTTTACTACAGTTCTGAGTTATTCTCTGGGTTTTTATGCCAACTTCGATTTTTATAGGCATATTTTTCGTTCTTTCTGCTTTTTGCTCAATCAGTCATTTGACTGAATGCTATCTTGATTAAATATGTGGTTTCATAAAAACAATTGAATCTTTGTTAGGTCTATTTTGGTTTGTTAAGAAGTTTTGGTGTGCTGGTATCTAGTTTCGAGGTTGGTTTTTATCATTAATTTAGAGGCCATCCTATTTATTTGCAGTGTAATATTAAAATCATCTTCGATTTCTTTGTTGGGTAATGGGTATGGCCATTTGGGTGTTGTTCAAGTTCTCTTGTGTAGTATAATATATACCCGTAAATAGAGGTGGACCGTGGAAGACTTGTTGGGTCATTCTCCTTTTATTGTGTTTTTCTTTTAAATCTTCTTGAGTGTGTTGAAAACAGTCACTGAATAGATATAAATCCTCTTAAAAGTAAATTTTTCTATGTTGGGTTGGTTTGGACTCCGGAGTGGTAGCTCTGTTCTCTGGAGGTTAGTTTTCTTTGTAATAATCGGCGGATTTTCTTTCATTACAGTTAAAATTGTAAAATCATCTGGATATTGGTCAAACGGTTGTAGTTGTGGGTATGTTCGAATGCGATTGAAGAATTTTGGTTTAGTTTGATTAGTTGAGGGTATGTTGGAATGTTATTGAAGAATTTTGATCCAGTTTGGTGGCTTGGACTCATGAGTGTTCTCTGGCTTTGCTGTTTGTTTACCAAAGTAATATACAGAATGTTTTATTTATTTCTAGCTGAAATAAACAAATCATCTGGATTCTGGTCCAAAGTCTTTTAAGTTTTGTGTGTTTGTGGGAGTGTGAATCACATAATTTTCATGTAGTTTGAACACAGGTTTTACAATGGAGTCCAAGGATATCTCAGGCTCGGGTGATGGAGCAGGGCCTTCTTATAGTCAGTCCGCTGAAATTCTTCCACCTCCACCCGAAATTCCTCCTCAAATGGAACCACAATTGGGTCCTTCTTTGGGAGTTGAAGTTCTGCCACCCCCACCTCCATTGCCTCCTCAAATGGCACTGAAACTCCCAGAGGTCCCTCGTTATGTTCTAACCAAACGACCTGGACAAGGTCGAGCTGGTAAACCTGTTAAGTTACTCTGTAATCACTTCAGAGTAAGCTTTACTAATCTCCAGGACTCGTTCCAGTACGATGTGAGTAAATTCAACATTCTAATGCCTGTCTTATCTGTCTTATTTATTAGATTCTGTTAAGGCAGATGATAATTTTCCGTCCTTCGATTTCAGGTGAAAATAAGTGGTGAACGTGGGGGTCAAGAACAAGAGTGTGTCAGTAAGATCCTGTGTAGGAAAATTATGGATAAAGTCAAAGAAATATATGGTGATACTGAACTAGGTGGCAAAGATTTTGCTTACGATGGGGAGAAGAGCTTGTTTACAGTTGGGCCTCTTAGAAACAATAACATTCAATGCAATGTTGTTATTGATGACGAAAGGAGTAAACGAAGGTATATATTTCTTCCTTACTTACCTTTGTTAATTCTTTCCTTCGCGAATATTGAAGGGGTTCAAGAATGTAAGTTTTTTCACCTATTTTTGTTAGTAGTGGTTATCAATCTTACAATGTATAATAGCCTCATTGGGTTACAAGGTTATCTCTCTATTGTGTGTTATAGTATGTAGTTTTAAGAGATTAAATATTGAAGCTGCATTTCATTGGGTTCCTCTGTCAACGCATTTTGTAATACCTACTCTAGTTAATATCAGTGATCTTACAACGCATACTTGTCTGATTGGGCTACAAGGTATTCTCTCTATCGTGTATGTAGTTTTAAGAGATTAAATATTGAAGCTGCATTTCATTGGGTTCCTCTGTCAACGCATTTTGTAATACCTACTCTAGTTAATATCAGTGATCTTACAACGCATACTTGTCTGATTGGGCTACAAGGTATTCTCTCTATCGTGTGTTTTAGCTTTCAGTTTTTAGAAGTTTCAGTATTCAAGCTACATTTCATTGGGTTTGGGTTCCTCTGCTCTGATGCATTTGGGGAATTAATGTTCTCAAATTAGATTTAGCGATCAAGATTCAGGCTAGGAGAAGGGTGTTTTGAAAATATACGAGCATAGATCCATCTTAAACTTGGGTCTATCAAGCTCGGATCTATCAAGCACAAAGAGGAATAAAATTTCTTGAGGTGTAATTTTTTAAAGAGAGGGATCAAATTTCTTGAGGTGTAATTTTTTGAAGTGTAAATTTTTTTGTAAATATGTAAAAAATAAATCTCAGTGCTTGATAAATCTGGGTTTAATAAATCTGGGTTTAAGATGTATCTATGCCAGTTTTATTTTTTTCAGATTTTGTGTAAAATTTAAAATTGAGCTGACATATACTCCCAAATAGATTTTTCTAAGTTTTTGTTGTTGTCGTGGACTTAAATTGTTTTAACATCTCTACTCATATTATAGGGAAGGGTGGCTGGTATACTCAATGATTGGGCCTCATGATGCATGCAACAAAGCTTTGCCCGGATGATGCAACTTTTATGGTGTTCATAGATGTAACTTTCATGGTGTTCATATCTGAATAGAGTAGAATGTTTATAGGGTTGAGGGTTAAAGGTTCATGTTTTAGTACTGAAGATAATTATTAGATTTGTTTCGAGGGGTTTCATATTTACCAACTACTATTTAGGATCTGAGGTCTAGGTTTCGTGTTTAAGGATTCACTAGTCATGATGGCGGGGATGGTGCAGAGTTTATGATTCACTATTATTGATGGGTGTAACCGGTGCAATGTTTTGGCATAGTTACAGTTGTAGGTCCAAGGGTAATACATCGATCTTCAAATGTTGTAAGTAGGTTGGGATCACAGTGTAACGCTGCTTCGGTGTTAGATTTCAGGGAGCTTGGCTTCAGTATAATGCTTATGCATTTTGTTTATTTGTAATTGCTGTGTTCTTTTTAATTAGGCCTAAGGGAGATGAAAGCCCCAGCCAGATTGAGCAGTCAAAAAAGAGAAGAGAAGATAGAGGGGAGAAATTCAAGGTAGAAATTGCCTTCGCTGCAAAGATCTCAATGAAAACTCTGCAGGCTGTTATTCAAGGGGAGGTTTCTGATAAAGCCCAAGATGCATTGAGGGTTTTAGATATAGTTCTGAGACAACATGCCTCTAGGAAGTACGTACTTGTTCATCTTCATTTGGTTAATGAATTGAAGAGTTTGCTCTTTTGTAATTCATTTTTATTGGTTGCTTTAACATGTTTTTGAAGTACTCTCGGTCTTTGTTTTCACAGAGGCTATTTATTGGTGAGGCAAAGTTTCTTTCATTGGAGTTTTGCTCCTTTGGTTGAACTAGGAGGAGGTGTTACGGGATGCAGGGGCTATCATATCAGCTTCAGGCCTACACAGAGTGGGATTTCCCTGAATATGGGTAACTTTATAATATCTTTTTGTCTGTTTGTTTTTCTCGTGGTGTCAATTTGTTGTGTATGCTATCATTCATTTTTAACAAAGATATAAATATCACTTGATTTAGCATAATTGTTTCCCGCCATGATTATCATTTTGAAATGATAATTGTGGGCTAGGATATTAATTTTTAATTGTTTATTTACACATAAGATACTAGGGCACAAATCTTGACATATGTTATACATACATGCACATACCTGCGTAGGCACTATAACTTCATGTTCTACATGCTATCCTTGTAGGTTTACATACTAAAAATAATTTCAATCCAAATTAAAAAAACTCTATATTCTACACCTAAACCTGCTCTAAGTTACAAGTCAATCTAGCAAGTGCATTCAAGAATTTCTTGAAATTTTTGGAGTTATAATATACTCGAGCATCGAATTTAGGACTTCTGAAATATATGTATAACCCATGGTGTTATATACAGTTCAGGACAAGGAGCACTGCTAGTCCATTTTTAATTTCTTGTCATGTTGATTTTAGTTTGTCTATAAGGTGATCTAGTGTGTCTAATCCCCAAAAAACTCTTGGTATTTAAAATGATACTGGTCTTTAAATAGTACATTCAAGCATTTACCCTAGCTTCTCTGAGAGATGATAAGCTTCTCTTGATACTGATTTTAAAGGCTAAATAATACTTAATCGATTTAGTAGACCTTTAAGAAAATCCATAATCCTTAAAAGCTATATCCTTTTGGAGAAGAAATCCCACGTCTTTATTTATCATTTATGTCGTCCTTGCTTGAATAATTTCTGTAAAATAATTTTCTTTCTATTCAATGCGGTTAAGGATGAAAAAAAAGACAAGAGCATGAGATTAAAGATGTTATTCTGTATTGACTCGTCCCATTTTTATAGCCAAAGGGTGGGCCTTTTGGAAGTTGTGTAGTGTAAAATTGAGTAGTCAATTTTATTAAATTTGAAATTATAAACTATAATTTGTATTTATATTTAAGATACATTGCATTTAAGATAAATTCCCATGCAAATGAAAATATCCCATTGGCAGATAAGCTTTGGAGCAATTAGGATATTAATTATATTTCATTGGATGATGACAACTATATAGGTTTTGAGCTTCTCTCAAGGTTACCTTATCTGTTAATTTACATTACATAGCTTTTGAGTTTTGATATTGTTATCCAGTATGTTCATAGTTCCTCTGTAGTTTTAAAGGAGTTTATATGCAAGGATATGTTGAGGATTTTTTTTGTTTTTGTAAACTCTATCCACAAGTAAACAGATCCATATTTGCACAGTCCCTTGTTGATATTCTGATCAGAGAAATGTGGAGGCTTGGTTTCAGTAGTAAGGGTTCAAAATTCAAAGTAGATGTAGGAATTTGATATTCTCATCAGAGGAATGTGGAGGCTTGGTTTCAGTAGTAGGGTTTTCAAATGTAGCTGTAGGAATTAGTTTAAAATTATACGTAATAACACTTTAAGAAAACACATTTTTGGTCTTTTTAAGTGTCAATGCGTCAGAAAACTATTAATGATATCCATTTCTTGCCAAGTTTCATTATCAATTTTTATTTTTAATTAGTAGACATACACAGTCAAATCTGGTCAATAAGGAAAGAACTAGTGGCTAAAATATTCTGTTAAATATTTTGACTTTCAGTTTTGTTCAAAAATAAAGTTGAGTTGTAAGTCTTCTTTGACTGTAAATTTGTTTCTGTGATATGCTGAGCAGGTTAGTTTTCTAAATGGTAGTTAGCGATGGTTTTACCTGTGGTGCATTCAATCATGTTGGATATGATTTCTTATGTTTTACGCCTTTTACAGTCACTTCAGGAATTCTATTTGAGTTTTTATTGCCTTGTTGCCATTTTGTGCAGATGTGTCAACAACAATGCTCATCAAAGAAAGTGCTGTCATTGATTTTTTGTTGGCGAATCAAGGTGTTGACAATCCATGGAAGATTAATTGGGCTAAGGTAAAACCGTAAAATGTAACTCGAGACAAGCTCACCTTGGATTTCTGTCATGTAACTTTTATTTTTATTTTTTAACAGTTGGAATGTCAAATTCTGTTGTTTTCTTTCAGGCAAAACAAGTGCTGAAAGGAGTGCGCATTGCAACAGTACACACTAATATGGAGTTTAAGATCCTTGGTTTTAGTGAAAAACCGTGCAAAGAACAACTGTATAAATCGCCACTTGCTCTTATGATCGATTCCTGATATGTTTTCTTTCTCTTTTGGGTTATAGCTTAAAATGCTAATGTTTGGTAGCTTCATCATGTTATTGGTTACTTGGGATTCTGTATTGAATTATGTGGGACCCTTCTGTGTGAAGATTTTCAATGAAAGTAAGAAGCCAAGGCAACAACCAAGAAGAGCCTCTTCAAACAGTGGATGTGACGGTGTATGATTACTTTGTAAATACAAAACAAACTCCGTTGCAGTTTTCAGGCGATTTTTTATGCTTGGATGTAGGGAGAAAAAAACGACCCAATTATCTGCCAATTGAGGTCAGTAATATAAAATCTTTCTAGATTTCATTCATAGGTTGCTTCAACAGGGCGCGTTGAATCAATAATTTCCGGAGAAAAATATTGATCATCTAATGGGTGTGTTTTCTCCAATTGCCAGCTTTGCAAAATCCTTCCGGGACAGAGATATACCAAGTCCCTTTCTACTCAACAACGCACATCACTTGTGGAGCAATCCCGACAAAAGCCAGATGAACGAATGCAAGTGTTATTGAAGGCAAGTATGGTTTTGTTTGGAGTTCATTTAATATCTTGAGTATAACAAATAGATTGTGACTAGTGTTCGATGATGCAGGCAATGGAAGTCAATAATTACAATTCTGATCCATTATTGAAGGCCTGCAATATCAATGTTGATAAACAGTTGGTACGTTTAGATGGTCGAGTTCTTGACCCACCCATGGTAAGGCATTGTTTCTCTTTCATCTTAAATGTTATCATAATGTATATTATCTTCACATCGGCAAAATTAAATGTATAATTTATGTAGAATACTCTGTTACAAGCCCACGTGTGTATTAACTAGGTGATCATTCTAGACAGTTTAAGCTTTATGTATCATTTTTTCTGTAATCGTTTTATTTTTAAACGAGGAAAAACTCCTGGGTAAACTCATTTCATGCTTCCCTACATCCTTAGTATTAGTAGATGGCATCTTTACCAAAAAAAGGCATAGATTAGTGCCTCTAACCAGGGAATTTGAATGAGGCACCTACTGGCACAGAACTAGCCAAATGTAAAACTGGCAACAACTGGTTGATCTAAACCTTGTTTGATTTGTTTGGCACAGAACAAGCTAAAAGTAAATACCCAAAAACGCTGGCAACAAGTGGTTGAGCTAACGCTTGTGTTTGATTTGTTTGATTATAAATTGTAAGGACGACAATAATCTACCATTAGATTTTCATTATGACTTGAATTGTTGAAAGATTATATCCCTAGATTTCCAATAATCTACCATTAGATTTTCATTATGAATTGAATTGTTTCCAATAATCTACCATTAGATTTTCATTATGAATTGAATTGTTGAAAGCTTATATCCCTTGCTTTCCAAGAAATTAAATCATTAAACCCAGTTACCCAAGGGATGCATCCCCATATTTCCACATTTGCGGATGGCATCTGCGGAGAAGCCAGAATAGACTAGTGCAATTAACTCACGGGGGTTTGAATGGAGCGAGCACCTACTGGCACAGAACTAGTCAAATGCCCAGAATCATTGCTGACAGCCAGTTAAGCTAATTCCTTTAGTTTGGTTTGTTGATTATAAATAAACTTCAGAGTACCACAATAATCTACTATTGGATTTCATTATGAATTAAATGAATTTCATTGCTCCAAGACTATTCTGCTTGTTTTCTGTGAATTATATGCTCTTTGATTTGTTAAGTGAAAACCTGGTTTTACATATTTAGAGTATAGATATTTTTGGAAGTGTTTTGAAATTTGTCATAGATTGCTTAGGCCTGTCTTGATATGAATAATAACCAGTAAGACTGTTGATTCTAGTTCTCAACGAACTGAGACACTTGAAAGGAAGCTTTATACATCTTCTCTTTTGCTTGTTGGCTTAAAGTTAAATTGTTATTGTTGCATTCTGGTTTAACAAACCAAAGTCCTGCCAAGGACGTGTGTATTGCGTAGAGATGTGAATTGCCCATTCCTTTATTCAATGTATAGGGGTGCTTGTTTTTTTTCTTCGTAGCCGAGGAGGAAAAATGTTTCCTCGTAAGTAAGAAAACTTGTAGCGTTTTATTTTGGGGGAATGAAGTCTAATTCTAGTAGTTCAATATAAAGCAATGGAAGCTTGCTAGGATTTACAGTGTAAGCATGCTTTTGTTTGGAGCTTCTTATTATCTGAGCAACTTGTTTTTCAGCCGTCTTATCGATTCTTATGTGCATCATATTTCTTATAATTAGATCAGTGTCATCTCTATTCATTCGTTATTGCGTGGTTTCTCAACAGCTGAAGTTTGGGAAGATGGAAGAGGCTCCAAGGGGTGGTCGTTGGAACTTCAATAACAAGGTTTTCGCCTTGAAGTTTTCGAAAATTTGATTTGAAACTCCCTCACTCTAGATTCTTAATCTATCCCAATCGTCTGTTCTCAGACTATGGTTCGGGCAGCAAAAATTGGAGAATGGGCAATTGCATGTTTCAATTCAAGAGTTCGTTCTAATGAAATAAATAACATGGGACGTGACCTTCAGCAATGTTGTGCCAGAAGAGGGTTGGTATGTTATCTACATATGAATTAAACAATTGCATTTTACATATTATATGTTGGGACATTGCATAATTGAAATGTCTACTCTAGGTAATGGCCGACTGTTTGGGGGTTCTAGAAGAGTCGCCTCAAGACAGAAATAGGAACCCTGTTGACAGGGTGGATAGGATGCTAAATCAGATGAAGTCTAAACTTCCAAGGCCGCCTCAATTTCTGCTCTGCATCTTACCAGAGAGGAAGAACAGTGATCTTTATGGTGATTGTGTAACTCTTGTGTTATTAAAATGATTCTAGTTTTTACTTTTTATGATGCTAACTAGATTTTGTGACTTGGTAACATTTCTTATTTTATATTTTTATTCCCTATTTTAGGGCCTTGGAAGAGGAAATTCCTGGCGGACTTGGGGGTCATTAATCAATGTATTGCCCCTCAAAATATGAAGAAGGTCAATGATCAATATTTAACAAACGTGGCTTTGAAAATAAATGCAAAGGTAGCCTCCCGCATCCGAAGTTTAGTGGGTATACCTTTGTCTTTTTAGGCATGCCTCTTGCTTAAATATGTTGATGTGTTTCTGGAACTGTTATTTTGTCCGTCAGGTTGGTGGCCTCAACTCTGTGTTGGCTGTGGAATTTGCCCATAAGATACCTAAGATATCCACAAAACCAACAATTATTATTGGGATGGATGTTTCACACGGTTCTCCAGGGCACGCAGATTCACCTTCAATTTCAGCGGTATGTATCTTTTACACGTCATCAAGGCATTTGACTGGATTTGACAGACGCTTAATTTTAAATTTTAATATATGTTGTTATCTGGTGATGTTTTCTGTAATATATATTCTAGCTTTTCTTCGAAGATCTTATAATTTGTTCAGTCCAGTTTTACATAGTTGTATGCTCGCCCTTTTTGGAAATCATAGTGACATGTACAAATATTTCGGACTGAAGTTTAATGTTTCAGACTGAAGGTCTGAATTTTGCTATTTGATATTAACTAGATATTCTTGTTATCACTTTGTAGATTTTCTTTATGGTTTTTATTACTTTGTCCATGTTTTTTTAAGTTTGTTCATTTCATGGCAAAGATTTTGTATGATGATGTTCAATGCTGTGGGCGGGTATCATAGTTGCGTGTTGATGTGCTTTGGGAAAACTATTGTGGACCCATTGATGTTGTTTGGTTTTTGATATTTGCATTGTATTATTCTGATTCTGTTCTCTTTGAGTCCATCACTGTTCCAAGTTGCCTCTTCTCCACTACTCTCTGCATTATAGTGATCTCATGTATTTTTCTTCTCCCTCTGTAGAACTTACAACTATCCCTTTTAGAATTGATGATTATTTTATTTGATTTTTCTAATTGTGTGATCCATCTCCTGAAACGAGGTGCTCCATTAGTTTTTAGCTATGTCACCCAGGGTCTGCTCAGAGCCCTAAAATGTCTTAATAATAAACCCCTCCGCCAGTCTAGAACAATTCACAAATCTGAATTTCTTGGAATTTTGCGTGGCTGAGTTTCTGAAAGCAATTTGGAGCGAAATGTAGTTGGAGACCTAATTTTTTTTTTTTGTTTTTATTTCAGAATTTTGGGATATATATCTGTGTGTGTTTATATATTTGTTTGATCTTGACTTCAAAAACCCCTGCTGATCGTGCGTGTGTGTCTTCATATTTGTTTGATCTTGACTTCAAAACCCCTGCTGAACTGTGTCTGGATACTTTGTTTATTAAATAGACTGTCATGCACGATACAGTTTATAAGTTATTTATTTTTCTAAATAAAAGTTGTTGGCAGGTCGTATCGTCTAGGGAATGGCCCTTGATTTCAAGATATAGAGCTTCAGTGAGAACTCAATCACCCAAGGTTGAGATGATTGAAGCTTTGTACAAACCGTTGCCCTCGGGGAAGGATGTTGGTATGATCAGGTAATTCTGTACTTTGTTATAATGTTGGAACCTTTTATGATCCTTTGGACATTCGGGAAGAATTCTTGTATCCTGCAAATCAATATGGCTTTGCGATATAGGCAGAGAATGAACCTTTTATCCTTTGAACATTTGGGAAGAATTCTTGTATCCTGCAAATCAATATGGCTTTGCGATATAGGCAGAGAATGATACCATTGTCAGGTTCATTAATGTAGATGTCATATTAATATTTTATCGTTTCATTTAGAGTCCCTCTGAGTCTCTGACCTACCTAGTTGGACATTAATACAATTATCTTAATCTTATTTATGTTGGTTACACAGTGAGCTACTTGTAGACTTCTACCAATCTTGTAATCCACCCCCGAATGTAGAACGAAAACCGCAGCAGATGATAGTCTTCAGGTATGTGGGTGATGATTCGGTATGTTGTTTGGCGAGGGCAGTAGGACTTTTTCTGTTATAGTTGAATCTTCCTAAAATAAGAAACTTTGCCATGCTTACCCTTATGTGCAATCCTATTAGACGGTATTGTTGAAATGCTTTATCAGTTGTTTTGAAAAGTTAATATAGAATAATAGTCTGTTTATTAAAATGTAGAACAAGAATTACAAACATTGATTGAACTACAGGGTAGTTTTAGTCTCTACCCTGTGCCCCAATTATAGTTTGTGCAACCCTAGTACACAGGCTCTTTTTGGATTGCTTGATGAATTGTTCTAAAAAGTCCATATAAAATGTAGTTTGATTGTTCTATTGCAATGTAGAACAAGGTTTACGAACATTGACTGAATTACCATATAATTTTAGTCTTTGCCCACAGTGTGTCCCAGTTACAATGTCTTGTGTGATGCGATGTGTGTTCATCATTCATCATTATCTACATATGCGATATAATGGGCAAACCTTTTTGTTATTTAGAACATTGTGGATAATTGCTAATGTGTTCAGTATTACAGAGATGGAGTTAGTGAATCACAATTTGACCAGGTCCTGAATGTTGAATTACAAGCTATATATAAGGTTATTTTAACTTTTTATCCAAGTACTTTCATTTTGTAATTGAAAGGTGTTTCAAATTTGTCCTGGTTGGGTATGTGTTTTAACGTTCTATCAGTTTAAACTATAGATGGTTATTTGTTCCACCAGGCATGCAATCACATAGAGGCTGGTTATAAGCCTAAAGTCACACTGATAGTTGCACAGAAGAATCATCACACAAAGCTATTCCCAATTCCTGGTGGTGGTGAGCGTTCAGGCAATGTATCGCCAGGTTAGTATAGATACAACTTTGTTAAAATCAGTCATCATATGGGTTAAAATGGAGCTGTATAAGGGCTAACTAAAATGCCCCCCACTCGCCGGAATCTGGCAGAGAAATTCTTGCCCAATTCTCAATTTGGAGTGCTAAGATCGCAATTTTGACGATCTGGGTAGTTTTAAAATTGGGCAATTAGTCTAGAACAAGCAATCCCAATGAATGAAATCCCAAAAATACAAAAATAGCAAGTCCTAGCATTTTAACCGGTTTTTATCCCAAAATCGCCGGAAAAGCAGGGTGTTTTGGTTGTCTTTTATCCTACGTGGGTTGAAATCAGTCATCATATAGGTATCCACCACAGTTCAAAAACTCACGGGCTACATGTGAATACTTTATGCTCTCCTTCATATTTCCGAACGGAGCAGTGAATTTTCTGTGCTTTGGATGCAGGTACTATTGTAGATTCCCAGATTTGTCATCCTAGAAATTTTGATTTTTACTTGTGTCCTCAAGCCGGCCCAATAGTAAGTACTATGATGTGGTTAAATTGTAATTTATCAAGTGGTTTGCTAATTGCTTTTGAACCTTGGTGGGATGCAAGCTTTGGAAGTAAATTTTTTTGACATTTTGCTTTTTGGTTGAATGATTTATGTTGTTGTAGGGAACATCACGGCCTACTCATTATCATGTATTATTGGATGAGAATGAATTTAGTGTGGATGATCTGCAGATTCTTGTCCACGCTTTATCTTATGTGTAAGACGCCCATCCTTAATGTTTGCATTTTGATGTTGAACGAATTTAGTGTGGATTAGTTGTCCACTACTTATTTTGTGTAAGAAATTATCTTTAATGTTTTGTATTTAGATGTTTGATTGCAATTCTGATACTATTCTTTCTCTGCAGGTATCAAAGAAGTACAACAGCAATTTCTTCAGGTTAAGATGTTAATCTTACAAAGGACCATGATTGTTGTATTTACATTTGAAATGTCTTTTGTCAGATGTGCCTGATCTGATCATTATGTGTTTTGCTGTGCAGTTGCACCAATCAACTATGCACATCTAGCTGCAAGTCAGATGCAACAATTCCTCAAGGCAGAGGATCTTTCAGAAACAGCTTCACGGTCTGGAAAAGGGGAAGGGTCAGTGGCATCTGGAGGAGGATACACTGCTCCTGTCCCTGAACTTCCTGTGCTGCACCGAAATGTTTGCAACACCATGTTTTTCTGCTGAATCCTACACGGGATTATTGTTATTCATTTTGTATTTTGGTTATCACACATCTTTTGTTTTTATGTTTGTTACGGCATCAGTTATAACAACACATTGGAGTCTTATTTTTGATGAGATTGGTTTCTGCCATGCTATGCCAAACTGTGATGTGATGTTAATTGTAAAGCCTAGTTGGCATTGCTCTCTTTTTGAAAAGCAAAGAGACATGTATTGTAAATCCGATGATATCTCAAACTTTGCTATTTTGTAATACTGTTAAGTTGAACTTGTTATATATTGTGATTTGGACCCTTCTCCATCTTTTTAGAGGTGCAAGTGTAGTGATCCATTTTGTTATGGTTCAACATCGCTATTTTATATTTTATCATTAGCTGTATATCAATATACTGTTGAATTAAATAGTTAGTCTTTTTGTTGAGCATTAATTATCTTGTTCACTAGAATGTGATTATTTAGCTGTTCTTAGGGGCCGGGGTATATTTATTGGGTTATCTCTTTTGAAAGATGGTGCAGATTTTTGATGTAGGCTAATTACAAAATGCGAAGATGGGGTTCCCTTACCTTGTCTAGTTGATTGCTAATCTCTCTGCAAGTGGTCGATGAACTTTGGACATATGAGAGCTTCTATGTGTCTTGTTCTTTCACATTAGCCCCAAGTCTCCCTGCTTACTATGTTTTTTTTAAAAAATTTCATTTAGGGATCTGTTAAAACTCTTTTCTTGAATATGCTTTTGGATTTTCTCAATGTTTTTTTCTATTTCTGTGGTTTTGAAAGTCTTCTTTTTCATCAGTATTTGTGTCTCTTTTTGGCTGAACTTTTTGTACTCCTACTGATTACTCTGCTTTTTTGGTCTCTTTGGACTTCTGGTAAAGCCTTCACTTCTGCTTTTTGTCTCCTTTAGTTTCTGGATCGTCTACTTTTGGTCATTGCATTCTTCTCTATGTTATGTTCACTTACACTAATATCATCGTAATATTTTGAGTCCAGTTGATAGATTTTTTGCCATATAACTGAAGGATTTTGCCTAGCAGTGGACATTCCTTTTTTCCTTGAAAACAAAAGATTGTTTCCGAGTGGACATTATTTTTTCCTTGTAAGAGAGTTATGAGTCCAACTGATCATAGTTTTTGGTTGCACTAAATACGCAGTCTCTTGGAAAAAAATCACGATCAATTGCCAGATTAAATTAGCTGCTTATCTGAAGGGCCAGTCATGAAATTGATATAATATATTCCATTGCTATTTTGCCTTCACTCTTGATTTTAAAGCTGCCATTTTAAAATTTTAAAAAATAAAAAAAAGTGCTTAAATTAAAATATATATATATATATATATATTTTTCTTTCTTTATAAAAATAAAAAATGTGCTCATTTGTCTTTAGTCTTGATTTTAAGGCCTGCATTTATAAAAAAATTATATATATATTTTTTATAAAAATAAAGAATGTGCTCATTTGTCTTAGTCTTGATTTTAAAGCTGCATTTATAAAAAATTATAAATCTTTTTTATAAAAATAAGGAATGTGCTTATTTCTTAGAGTGTTTAAATTTTGAAAGTAATGGACTTTAATCGCATTTTTTAAAATTTGACCAAAAATAAAAAAATTGTGCTTATTAAAATTTGAAAGATTTAAAAATAAGACTTACAAGTAATATTTCAAATTTAAAGATTTTAAAATAAAACTGATAAGTAATATTTAATTTTTGTTCTTTTGGTAAGTAGATGAATCCTTATATTGCTATTTTCCACATGTACACAAGACAGGGTCCTTTCAGGGTAGAGAAGAGAAAACAGACCCAAACCAAGGTTTCAGAAGTTTTAAAGGCTCTCTCAGAGTTGAGAAAACATGCCCATCGTAAAAAATATTAGAGTTATTAGAGTTTTCCATCAGTAATTCAGAAACTAAACATAAACAGAAACTAAACATAAAAAGAAACCAAGTATCATTGAGGGTAACATAATAGCACTAAAACTAGTCTACTTAGTCCAAACCCGTCGGTTCAGTAGGGAGATCGGTTTCCTTAGTGAGCTCGATTTCGAGCTGGAGGCTATTAGCTTTTGAGTCTGAAGAATTTGCTTGAACATTAGGACCATCTTGTCTTGTTGCAATAGAATCTTAACTTAAGCTTTCTCTTTGTATGCCAAAGTCTTCTCGAGCACAGACTTCTGCAGCCAGTGATAGTCTAAGGTGTGCTTATAGAGGGTAGTTCGGCCCCTTGTAGTCCCAGGATCTGGGGTTAGGGCTTCAAAATCTTCTCTAATATCACTGTTGGGAAGGTAACCATGTGAAACTTCTATATCATCCTCAGCCTTCTTGATGTCCTCTTGAATTTTCGTCGGGATTTTCTCTTTGTAATGGCGAGCCTTTCCAACGACGACT
This sequence comes from Larix kaempferi, assembly GCA_027924585.1. Taxonomy (NCBI): domain Eukaryota; kingdom Viridiplantae; phylum Streptophyta; class Pinopsida; order Pinales; family Pinaceae; genus Larix; species Larix kaempferi. Next base: position 19,471,789 of record BSBM01000519.1, read on the forward strand.
CTCATAAACCTGACTGGCGGGACAGCAGGGGGGTCGGTTGGTTTTGCATTACGCCGATTGTAAGCTCGTTTTGCAGGCAGCATTGTTGTAATAGCTAACGACGAACCAGTTATGAGCAGAACTACTTCCACAAATCGGGATGTTCAGGGCAGAGAGTTGGGCTTCTTCCCATAGCCAAGCATACGAGCTCTTATGGTATTTACTGTTGTGTTGATTGCCCCCATTGTAAACCATAACCTTGAACATAGACGTACCTTCGCATTCATAATCTGCCATAGTAGACTGAGCGCACGTAGGAGCTAACATGAGGTCGGCTGCCTTACTTGGGAGATGATTTATTGCTCCATGAGCACTGTACTAGATACATAACCGGAGTTGCATGGGTTGGCGAGTGTCATGCTTCGTGGCCGTCGTCAATGGGTGCGTGCCCATCAACCTATCAAGCAGTCCTGTTAGTGGGGCTGGCTGTAATCATCACCCATGGGGGTAGTATTTCAAATTTAAAACATAACTCTAATACAAATAATAATGAAAGTAAATAAAAATATCAATTATAGTTTAATGATGAAAGTAAATAAAAATATTAATGAAATTAGACTTTAGAGTTTAATAACAGAAATAATTAGAAATGTTCAAATTTGAAACATAACATGTGACACAACATAAAATTAGAGTTTAATTGATGAAATTTGTAATGAGAAAGGTCATTTTCCATGTTTTTGGTGTCACATGGGGACAAAGTCATCTTTCATAGTGTTATTAAATATAATAAAGTGACTTTTTTATATTTTTAAAGTGAGTTTCACTTAAGTAAAGTGGGTTCCTATGTAAATGTGTATTTAATTATTTTAAAATAGGAATTAAATGTGCAATTAATAATGACTCTTATATATTTTTAATCCTTGCCATTCATTGAGGTAGTTAGGGTTTATGAGGGGTATAAGTGATTATTTCAACACGAGAGAAGACACAAGAAACAAGAGAGAGAGATCAAGGGAAGCAGATGCATAGATGGTGTCAGAGCTTGGTTGTTGAAGAAAGTGTGTTAAGTTGTCTTGATACATAACAAAAGAGGTTCAAGTTCGGGTCAGACAAGTTGCATAGTATTGGGATGACTTCACTTTGGAATGAGGAGGAGGTTACTTCTTTTAATTCAAGTTGTGGTAGTATCGATTACCAGGATGTTAGGACTCGGTCAATTGCTAGAAGAGCATCCAGGTATATGACAAGAACATGGGATATGTTCTTCAGTGTTGCATAATCTTGTGGATGGTTATCAATTTCCGAGGATGAGAGGGAGACTGCAGTGGTGCCAAGTATTCAGTCTCTGGTTCAGGGAGAGGAGAGTGAATCTCTCCAAAGTACTGGCATAAGACTCAACCAACATAGAGAGAATGAGCATGACCCAAAATTTCATGTTGTGTTTCGACATCAGTTTCTGGATTTGGTGGAAGTTCTTGACAGTGGTCAAGATGATTATGTTGGGATCTCTTTCGTTAAGAGGTAGTGTTATAAATGTAACTCAAGAGGTCTAACCATGATTTTGTAATGTTTACATGGTGGGAACCATTTTTTACTTTCCTAAGATGTTTTATAATATAAAAGTGTCTTTATATTATAAAAATGATTTTATATATTTTAAATGACTTAAAAGTAAGTTGTGGGTCTAAAAGAGTTTTGTGAGCATTTAATATTAAAGTGTATTATTAAATGAACATTTAATATGAACCTTTAAGATATGATTGATCTCAGCCATTGATGAGTTAGTTGAGATTAGTTAGTTAGGGTTTTGGGAAGATGAAAGATATAAAAAACATCTAGGGAAGAGAGAAAACATTAATTGAAGTCACATCAAGAGAGGAGAGATCAAATTTTTGGAGTGAAGGAAGAACATAATTTCCAAGAAAAAAATCAAATTGCACAGTTCCCAAGATAGTCCGTACATCAATATTTTCTACAATAAGTGGGCACAATTTTCAAGGCTGACAATGGGCACATTTCTCGAGGCAGACTGAAGGATTCTTTCTGTAGAAATCTGTACCAATTCATACCTGTCTTTTGGCACATTTCCTAAGGTAGAAGTTGCCACTGTTAATTCTGATAGGCTGTACTTTGTTAGTGAGTTATGTGGCACAGATTTCTAGTACGTGGGGGTAGCTTTTGCATTCATTTTCTGTTGGCACAAATTCCAAGAAAGGTTAGTAGAGGCAAAAATAGGATGAGAGGGAAACTGTAGTGGCGCCATGTATTCAGTCTCTAGTTCAGGGAGAGGAGAGTGAATCTCTCCAAAGCATTGGCAGAAGACTTAGCCAACATAGAGAGAATAAGCAAGATCCAGAATTTCAAGTTGTGTTTCGACATAAGCGTCTGAATTTGGTGGAAGTTTTGGACAGTGGTCAAGATGATTATGTTGGGACCTCCTTCGTTAAGAGGGAGTGTTATAAATGTAACTCAGGAGGTCCCACCATGATTTTGTAATGTTTACATGGTGGGAACCATTTTTGATTTTCTTAAGATGTTTTTTAATATAAAAGTGACTTTATATTTTTTAAATGACTTAAAAGTTAAGTTGTTGGTCCCAAAAAAATTTGTGAGCATTTAATAATAAAGTGTATTATTAAATGAGCATTTAATGTGAACCTTTAAGATATGATTGATTTCAGTCATTGATGAGTTAGTTGAGATTAGTTAGTTAGGGTTTTGGGAAGATGAAAGATATAAAAATATTGAGATATTGTAACTTCAAAGAATATTATAATTGTACTTTATTATTCCGGAGATGTTTCATTCCTCCGTAAAGATCTTATTGTATATCTGGAGATGTTTATTCCTCCGTCAGAATGTGGTAACTTGGGTTATTAGACTTCCCTAGTGGAGGTCGGTCCTTTATGTGTTATGTGGGTCAAAGGGTTATTAGACCACCCTAGAGGGGTCGGCCCAGTCAGTTGTAGTGGGGTATTTAACCCATTGGTTAAATACGAGCCTACGTGTACTTGTGTAAAAGGTGTGTCAGAGTAGTGTATAAATAGAGGAGGTGTGTTCCTCATTTGATACACACTCACTCACTTGAGAAAGGCGCATTTGTGGAGGAGAGGTCTGCTATGGAGGAGAAGGAGCTTATGCTCAGGGTTTGCATCTTTGTATATTGCTGGTCATCTATATTGAGGAAGCTTTGCTGGGTTTTCTACCCCATGAGGGTTTCCCAGGATAAATCTCTGTCTCTTGTGTTTATGCTATGCTTGTTGTTTCTTCAGTGATCCTGTATATGCTATTATTGTGAAATGGAATGTAATGCTGCTATTTTCTGTCTTAGCATATTTAATTTTAACATGGTATCAGAGCTAACCTGAAGGAAGACAAGGTATGGCACTAACGACACTTGCTTTACTTACAACAATTTGAAGGCTAGGGTTTTATATAGCAAAAACCAGTCATCGTAGCACTTTCGCTATAAATCCGTTTTGGCGAAGTTTTCGGATCTGAAATTGTTACAGGATGAAGATTAAATCTCCAGGTACCTTGTGTCCAAAGGACAACCTCTAATTCGTTGTACTTTGTGATTTATGGTCTGTACAATATAGGGTTTCTGCCTCTTCCAGATCTGAGTCAAAATCAGGTGACCTTGGGAAAAAGGTCATATCTTGGGATAGGAAGCTCCAAATGAAATTTTGTAAAAAGTGACAGGTAGTACACAGTCTGTACTATCTCAGAAAACTTTTTCAGAGGCCGAAGTTGAACCAGTGACACGTGGCACTCCGTACAAGTGCGCTCTCCTGTATTATCCCATAAACAGGTCACGTTGCGACATTTGGCATAACTCTCTCTCAGAGAATCCAATTGAGGTCAGACCTGTCAGGATGGAAAGATAACAGGTCAGGCTATCTCAGGAAACTTTTTCAGACCCTGTGGATCAAAAATGTCAGAGGTACATCACAAAAGACAAATCAGGTTCCATGACCATGAAAACATGAAGACAAAGACTCATCCACAATCTTTGTTCTACTTACGAGGTATGTATGACTTTGTTATATTATGCTTAACCTATGAGACATGCAGGTTCTAGCTCAGGATCTCGAAATCATTGAAGAGATTGTTTAGGTATGTTGTACATAACCAAGTAGGTATACTAATCTAGGTATGTTTCCCATGAATCTTACCTTGTGTTAGGATCTCCTATATAAGTATACTTGGAATGATTGGTTATGCTTATTCATAAAGTTAGTAATCAAGGGATTATGCATATTATATCTTTTATCTTGATTGATGATATGCATGAGTAAAAGAAGACTTCCCTGAAATCTTGAATACTAATGTTTATTAACTATAATCATGACTATACATTTTCAAGATTATTTAGTACTATAATGTTTTGATAGCATTTAGAATATACTAATGAGTATATGTTTGTGTATGAGATCATGAGGATGACTCTTGAGCATGCACAGTGGTACAGAATGAATAGAAGTTCAAAAGACATACAGAAGATCAAGCGGGAGGCAACCACACAAACATAAAAGATAAGTATTTGAGTTGTTATTTGAAATAGTAATAATATTGCCTATAATAGGTTGTATGCATATTTGTATTCCCATAATATATAATGCTGAGTGTAAACATTCATAGAGCATTGAACAGTATACTACTAATGTGCATATGATTGACAAGTTGGACAAACATTCCATTGTTGCTTGTCTAGAATGAAACCTCTTTGCTGACATGCCGAGAGCTGTGCACACTCTTGATAGTATGTTCTGGTAGAGATGGAAGGCATCTAGATAGCCACTGTATGCATACAAGATATGGGAAAGTGTTGTGCCAAAGTATTGGTCAAGATAGTTGCATAACTATGTAAATGATATCTGTATGCATAATAGGTTATCATGTCAATATGATTTGATGATTATGAAGTATTACTAATCATGTACCTAATTTTGATTTGTAGGAAAAATCATGATGAGATGTTTTGCTCCAAGGGACTAGATAAGACCATTCTCTTAATGATGTAATTAAAGAAGAAGTGTGAATCAGGTTCTATATGGGTACCCAGGATCGGTAGTCAATTGATGAGCTTAATGATCATCATGGGTGATGTGGATCTCAACCTTTGCTACAAGGTTGAATATGGCTTCTATACACATATGACAAGGATGCAAGAAGGAACTCACCACAGAGTTCAATTGATTTTGAGGCTCATATTAGTAGACCCATCTGACGAGAGATGGCACAGATAGATATGCAGAAGATCACTCAATGCAGAGTGTGAATAATGGTAAATTGATAGCTTCATGACAAAGCTTGGGCCTTACCAAAAGTAAAGCTATTCCTAAACCTTGAGGTTGTGGATGATGAACCTATCATACCATTATTGCATGACGATGATCTCTTTCTGACAAACAGGTCATGAAAATGGCTGCAGAAATGAAAATGAAAGATCTCGGATTAATGCACTACTTCTTAGAAGTATGGCAAGATCCAAAAGGAATCTTTTAAATCAAGGTAAGTATGCTGTGAAGTTTCTAAAAAGATTTGATATGTTGGAGTATAAAGCCATGGCCACTCCCATGGACTCCAACTTGAAGTTATTAGTTAAATGACTCATCGTATTTAGTGGACCCAACTCTACATAGACAATTCATTGGGTCATACTAGGCCAGATATATGCTTTGGTGTAAATACCCTAAGTCAGTATCTAGTAGAACCTAGAAAGGTTCACTTAATAGCTACAAAGCATGTAGTGAGGTGCCTAAAAGGTACTTTAGATTTTTGGTCTATATTATCTTAGAGGTCATGAACTCCGTTTACATGGTTACTCAGATTCTGATTGGGCAGGAAGTGTCTCAGACAGAAAGAGTACATCAGGTGGATGTTATAGTCTTGAATCTACCATGATCTCATGGTTCAGCAAGAAACAATCTAGTGTGGCTGTCAGTACTGCTGAAGCAGAATACATGGCTGTCTACTATGCCAGCTGTGAAGCAGTATGGCTTCAGAAGATTTTATGTGGAGTGTTTGACTTAGAAATGGATCCCACTGTGATTATGTGTGACAATCACAGCTGCATTAAGATGACTGAAAATCCTGTGTTCCACGATAAGTCAAAACACATAGAGATCCGGTACTTCTATCAAGCTTGAGTACGTGAGCACTGAAGATCAAATTGCTGATATCCTGACCAAACCACTGTCTCGTGTGAAATTTGAATACTTTCGAGACAAGCTTGGTGTAGTTCAAAAGGACTCTCCTAGAAAGGGGGAGTAGCATGATTCCTGATGGCAAGCAAGTCTCATCAATAATGAGACTTCACCTAATCACTTAGAAATAGTTAGATTTAGGACTTTTTATTTCTTTTTAGTTTACTTATACATGATTTTGATGATAGATGTATTAGTGAGAATACATGCTAGATGTATACATGCTTTTGATGTTAGATGTATACATGATTTTGATGATAGATGTATTAGTGAGAATACATGCTAGATGTATACATGCTTTTGATGTTAGATGTATACATGATTTTGATGATAGATGTATTAGTGAGAATACATGCTAGATGTATACATGCTTTTAATATTAGATGTATACATGATTTTGATGATAGATGTATTAGTGAGAATACATGCTAGATGTATACATGCTTTTGATGTTAGATGTATACATGATTTTGATGATAGATGTATTAGCAAGAATACATGCTTTTGATGACAGATGTATACATGCCTTTAGATGTATTAGTAAGAATACATGCTTTTGATGTATGATGTATACATGCTGTTGATGCTAGATATTGATTAAAGTACTTGTATGTATGAGGATACTTGTACTTGTATTGATGAGTATACAGTTGAGGGGATTGGATCATCCCTGGACTTTCAGTCCTAAAGAGAGCCGTAGACGTGAGGTCTCCGAGAATGAAGTCCTTAGTGGACAGTTGAGGGGATTGGATCATCCCTGGACTTTCAGTCCTAAAGAGAGCCGTAGACGTGAGGTCTCCGAGAATGAAGTCCTTAGTGTACAGTTGAGGGGATTGGATCATCCCTGGACTTTCAGTCCTAAAGAGAGCCGTAGACGTGAGGTCTCCGAGAATGAAGTCCTTAGTGGACAGTTGAGGGGATTGGATCATCCCTGGACTTTCAGTCCTAAAGAGAGCCGTAGACGTGAGGTCTCCGAGAATGAAGTCCTTAGTGGACAGTTGAGGGGATTGAATCATCCCTGGACTTTCAGTCCTAAAGAGAGCCGTAGACGTGAGGTCTCCGAGAATGAAGTCCTTAGTGGACAGTTGAGGGGATTGGATCATCCCTGGACTTTCAGTCCTAAAGAGAGCCGTAGACGTGAGGTCTCCGAGAATGAAGTCCTTAGTGGACAGTTGAGGGGATTGGATCATCCCTGGACTTTCAGTCCTAAAGAGAGCCGTAGACGTGAGGTCTCCGAGAATGAAGTCCTGAATGAACAGGAATGGGATTGTATCGTCCCCGGACTGAGGTCCCAGAATAGAACCGTAGACTGGGTTTCCGATAATGAAGTCCTGAATGAACAGGTAGGGGATTGTATCGTCCCCGGACTGAGGTCCCAGAATAGAACCGTAGACTGGGTCTCCGATAATGAAGTCCTGAATGAACAGGTAGGGGATTGTATCGTCCCCGGACTGAGGTCCCAGAATAGAACCGTAGACTGGGTCTCCGATAATGAAGTCCTGAATGAACAGGTAGGGGATTGTATCGTCCCCGGACTGAGGTCCCAGAATAGAACCGTAGACTGGGTCTCCGATAATGAAGTCCTGAATGAACAGGTAGGGGATTGTATCGTCCCCGGACTGAGGTCCCAGAATAGAACCGTAGACTGGGTCTCCGATAATGAAGTCCTGAATGAACAGGTAGGGGATTGCATCGTCCCCGGACTGAGGTCCCAGAATTGATCCGTAGACTGAAGTCTCCGATAACTAAAGATTGGATTGTATCATCCATGGACCTATGTCCTAAAAAGAGCAGGATTGATCATCCTAGGAATATGATCGTGTGATGACGATGCTGATGATCGTATGATGACGATGCTGATGATCGTGTGATGACGATGCTGATGACGATGCTGATGATCGTATGATGACGATGCTGATGATCGTGTGATGACGATGCTGATGATCGTGTGATGACGATGCTGATGATCGTGTGATGACGATGCTGATGACGATGCTGATGATCGTGTGATGACGATGCTGATGATCGTGTGATGACGATGCTGATGACGATGCTGATGATCGTATGATGATGATGTCGATGATCGTAGTGATATCGACACTATTGACATTGACGTTCCAGTAACTGGTTGAGTTACTGATGAAGATGAATTGAAGAAAGCTTCCGATGATTTATAGATGTATCATGTATGATGTTGATGACTCCTTGCTCGTGCAGATGCTGTTATAATATCCTTCTCGTTAAGGGGGAGTATTGAGATATTGTAACTTCAAAGAATATTATAATTGTACTTTATTATTCCGGAGATGTTTCATTCCTCCGTAAAGATCTTATTGTATATCCGGAGATGTTTATTCCTCCGTCAGAATGAGGTAACTTGGGTTATTAGACTTCCCTAGTGGAGGTCGGCCCTTTATGTGTTATGTGGGTCAAAGGGTTATTAGACCACCCTAGAGGGGTCGGCCCAGTCAATTGTAGTGGGGTATTTAACCCATTGGTTAAATACGAGCCTACGTGTACTTGTGTAAAAGGTGTGTCAGAGTAGTGTATAAATAGAGGAGGTGTGTTCCTCATTTGATACACACTCACTCACTTGAGAAAGGTGCATTTGTGGAGGAGAGGTCTGCTATGGAGGAGAAGGAGCTTATGCTCAGGGTTTGCATCTTTGTATATTGCTGGTCATCTATATTGAGGAAGCTTTGCTGGGTTTTCTACCCCATGAGGGTTTCCCAGGATAAATCTCTGTCTCTTGTGTTTATGCTATGCTTGTTGTTTCTTCAGTGATCCTGTATATGCTATTATTGTGAAATGGAATGTAATGCTGCTATTTTCTGTCTTAGCATATTTAATTTTAACAAAAAATACATCCCAGGAAAAGAGAAAACATTCATTGAAGTCACATCAAGAGAGAAGACATATAAGATTTATGGAGTGAAGGAAGAACACAATTTCCCCAAAAAAATCAGATTGCACAGTTCCCAAGACAATTTGTACATCAATATTTTCTACAGTAAGTGGGCACAATTTTCAAGGCTAAGAATGGGTGCATTTCTCGAGGAAAATTGAAGGATTCTTTCTGCAGAGATCCGTACCAATTCGTACTTGTCTTTTGGCACATTTCTCGAGGTAGAAGTTGCTGCTGTTAATTCTGATAGGCTGTACTCTATCAGTGAGTTATGTGGCACAAATTCCTAGAAAAATCAGATCGCTGTTTTTTTTGGTATGTGTGGGCGGTTTTTGCATTTATTTTCTGTTGGCACGAATTCCAAGAAAGGTTAAAAGAGACAAAAATAAGTTGCATTTGCATTTCTGATTTTGTTAAACATGGAAATCAAAGAAATTTTTTGAGTTGTAAAAGAAGTTTCAAATTTGCTTTTCTTTAATAGAAATAATCTCTCAAGAGTTTTCCTCTAGTGATGTTTTGTCCTAAATTTCTGTGTTGCATACATCTTCAGTTCAAGAGTTTGGTTGTATGGTATTTATGCTTAAACTATCTGAAATTTTATTATATGAATTCATAATTCAGAAAAGGTTTAAAATCATATTTACAATCAAAGTGTTTGATAAAAGTCCAATAAGAAGTTTTGTGATTTTTATAAAAAATCTTTAGTACTTTTGTCTGAACATATTTTACTTTGCTTTGTTTTGCCAAATAACTTTGCAAAATTAATTTTTTTTATGTGATTTGATTTTATATTTATTTATATAAAAATACATAAGGGTTGTTAATGTGGTCATATGTTGTATAAATAGGGTTGGTAATGTGGTCATATTTTGTAATGAGCAAGTTATAAATAGGGTTGATAATGTGGCCATATTTTATTTTGTAATGAGTAAGTTACAAATAGTATTGAGTTAATTGTTTTGTAATGGTTAAGTTACAAATAGTATGAGAATTGAATTGGATATAGCTTCATTTATTAATAATTAATTAATAGTTAAATTCTTAAGAATTAGTAATTAATTAATATTGAATTAATTGTTAAGTTACAAATACTATAAGACTTGAGTTGATTGTTTTGTAATGGGTAAGGTACAAATAGTGTCATTGGATACATTTTGATTTTATTTTTGTTTGCTCGAATCTCTCTGATTTGCAAGACTGGTCTGTGGTTTGAGAAACCATGACCTAGGGGCATCTATGTGGTCAAAATCACCTCGGGATTGCACCCAACTTGGACCACACCAACTTCAACTTCACTGGGTTTTTGGGTGTGGCCTCTCAACTAAGTCATCTTTAAGGGGAATTGAACTAGAGTCGCCTTGCTGACGAAATCAACACCTTAACTGAATGAGCTAGTGAGAATTAACGAGTTCCATACATTGTTATTATAGTTTCATTTTATTAATAATTAATTAATAGTTGAATTCTTTAGAATTAATAATTATTTAATAATTGAGTTGGTAATATGACGAAGTTTCATTTTTTGTTGTTGTAAAATTCAAAAAATTATATTAAGTTGAGAAGAGAGAATGTACAAGAAATATATACAGAAGGGAGGGAGACCAAAGCTAAAATCTGCATAGACTATAGATTACAGGCCTGCCTGATTAGTTTGACGGCTACGGTTCAGACAGTTCATGCTTTTGTCTTGACGAAAACATAATCAACTCCCTACAGGTCGAGGGTTATGGCCAATTTTTTTCCAAAATGGGACCAACATATTGAAAGTTCTCAGATGTTTCTATTAACAACAAATAAATCTAGACTAATCATCATCAGAAATTAAATTAGTTTCAGGAACTTGGGTAGCAGTAGTTTTCATTTCACGTTTGACAGGATGCGGGGTTGTCTTTCTGCATGTTGGAGGAAACCTTTTGTATATCATCTGAGTAGCACTGTGAGCTGTCGAAGATTCTCCTCCAAAATATTTGCCAGTCAATTCACAGGCTAAGGCATTTGGCATTGCATTAATTCTCTCATCCATCATGCATTGGTTATGAGCCAGCCTGCTCGAACTAGCTTTCAGACTGGCCATTCGGTCATCCAACGAATCTCTGCTTGCGCCTTCCCATCGGTACCCACTGTGCGTTCCTCCAAAGCCAAACTAACCAGGGTTTTCATGTTCCACATCAAACCTAGAGTGCGGGTGTAACGAGTTTCATGGGTCCTTGTTGATCCCTCATCCTCAACCATTCCGCCTAGCTTGTTGACGAGATGGTCCACATACAGGTTCCTCCTGCTTCGCCTCACACGAATCTCCAGGCTAGAGACCTGGGTTTTGATTGCCAAGTTTATCTTCCTCTCAAAGAAGCTTTTTGCATTTTTCATGTCTCGAATCGCCTTGGGCATATGAGTGCTCCTAGGCCCCGCTGTTGTTTTTCTCTAGGTCCTCACCATGGTGCAGGGGGGATCCAGGTGATGCCAAACCCACAAATCCTTGTGTCGAAGCCTTATCGGCCTCTTCCAAATCAACATAGTGCCATGATACCACTGCTCGACCATTCAGTGGCTTGCTTTTAACCAAAATATTTCTCTAAGCTTACTCTTCGCATTGATGGTCTTCATCATACCATAGTCAGGAGTAGGGTGGTGGTCTGGGCAGTGATGATGGGCGGTGATGGCTCGCATGATTGAAGAGCAAATGGACAGGACACAGGACTAGATCGCAACAGATGATTGCACTAAAAATTCAAACACTTGATATTTAAGAATGGAAACCTCCATATTATCACAAGCTTGGACAAGACCCTCAAGGTCGTACCCATATCGCCTTTAAACCACCTGACACCCAAATGCATGAGTACAACATGTGGCAGGCAGGCTAAGACACCCGTCATAGGGGGGTTAGATCCAGCCGATTGACACCGGAACATTTCGATTTGAGTAACGGATCAGGACAGGCCCTCCACGAGAAGTCGTAGTCTTTTTGTAGATGCTCTACCCCCCAGTTAGCCAATTTGTCAGCTAATTTGTTTGCTTCCCTTTTGACATGATGAGGAATGGAGGCTACGTCTTTACTAATAATGGTGGCTAGCACCTTGAATTTGGATGCAAGTCTCTAGCTGGGGTTGAATTAGTTAATTTTGGATCCATTGAGAAGTCTATGTGGAAGTTGAATCATAAGCTTCGAATACCCCTCAATGATGAGGTTTTTAAATCCCTTTAGGATAACAATTTTAATTCCTTGGTGCAGGGCATGCATCTCTGCTGCATTGTTGTTGTTGAATACCATGAAACCCACATAAATTATGAGAATTTGATCGTTATGATCTTTGAAAGCTACTTCATATCCTGATGGTCTTGGATTCCCTTTGCTAGCCCTGTCGAAGTTTAGTTTGATGAATCCTTCTTCCTGAGGGGACAAGGTGGTGGGGCTTGTGGGAGTATTGCTGTGGCGAGGGGTTTTGATTAATGTCGATGACTTTCTTAGACCCCATGCATTGAGAATTAAACAATCCTCCACTTGTCTTGCCCAATCCGCTTGGTCCCATTGAGACACTAAGACCGTTTCTCTTATGTGAGATTGAATTTTTCACTAAGTTTGATCAGTTCGGAGGGTGAATTCTTTGAATATTCTCTTGCTTGTTTCCTTCCACACTTCTCAGAGCAGGAATATTGGGAAAAGTTGCCACGTTTTGTTGACCATACCGTTGTTAGGCTTTCATTCTCTTTCCTCTGCAATTTATTTGCATAAATAGATTTCAGTTAAAATTCATATTAACGGTTTAGAGACAATGATGTAAGTTAGCACATACCTATTAGTGAGATCATCATCCCTGAATGGGATCCTCATTCTCTCTCTTTGACTTTAAAGTTATTTCTTCTAGCTCATTTGGAAACTACTTTCAGTAGTATATACACATGTTAGTTAATGGTAAATCCACTTTGCTTCTTTCAGTGTAGACCCCCACGTGGTAAATGATATGTGCATCTCACACGATTATCATGATAAATCAAAGGTGGATTTTCACAAAAAAATATGTAACCATTGATTGAAAGAGAAAATATATAAATGCACAAAGCTGAGTCCAAGGGGCATTTCCAAACAACTAGTAACTCTAGAAACCCTTTTTTTAAGAGCCATTTCATTGTAACACTACAAAGAAGCCCCACCAAACATTAGACCTCTCCTAGTTGAACCTTTGGTTGATTTACTCCCACTTGCCTTTGCCCTTACTACATACCTATGGTAATTACGTTTTGTGAGCTAAAATATTATTTCCATAAAAAAACACAACCAACAAAATATCCTCCACATGGAAGTAAAACAACCCTTAAGTTTTTTATGATTTTGAGATTCTTGAACTAAGGATCGCAACCTCCCAATCACCTCTTTGTCAGCCAAACATAAACCCTTAGCATGGTTCTCCTTGACCATGGAGTTATTGTTGGACACACCGAGCACACTGAGAGGGGGGGGGGGTGAACAATGTGCATATCCTTTTCACACTTTTTCAACTTTAACAATTATCAACATCTTATTCAATACATCATTCATTAATGCATTACCACATTGTCATTCTATCATCATCATTATTAACAATTACATATCATCATATCATCATCACATGGGAAGCATAACAAAACATAGTGCACAAGATTTTTATGTGGAAACCCAACTCATGGGAAAAAAACCACTGAAGCCTTTATAATAATAATTTACCAGCAACAACTGGAAGGAGGCAACAACCCCCTTTGGTACAAAGACTTGAATCCTCCAATTGCAACTGGAAGGAGGCTACAACCCGAAGGAAGCTTCAACTCCCTAGTTATCTGACTACAACCAGAAGGAGGCTACAACCCCGTGGTTTATAGGCTACAACCTGAAGGAAGCCTTAACTCCCTAGTTCTCCTTGCCCCGTCCTTCCACCCTGGTGTGAAGATAGAACTACTCAAACATGTCATCACTGTTATCAACTAACCATTAACCTGCTGCCAATATCAACATTCTGTACATTATCATCATTAACATTCTTCTTTCCTCGAGCACATCATAACTCTGTCCAGTCAACATTCAATCCAGGAGCACTTCACATCATTCTGTTCTTCTCGATCAGAGTTCAACATATCCTCACTCAGTCCACATTATCATTCTGTCCATATGTTCATGTCTTCATCAATCTGGTGTTCTAAAGCATCATCATACTTTCATGACACATCTAGGTCATCATGACAAAGTTCCGGTCATATCTTCTGCACATCTAGGTCATCATGACAAAGTTCCGGTCATATCATGAAGTTGTTGGTCCCAAAAAAATTTGTGAGCATTTAATAATAAAGTGTATTATTAAATGAGCATTTAATGTGAACCTTTAAGATATGATTGATTTTAGCCATTGATGAGTTAGTTGAGATTAGTTAGTTAGGGTTTTGGGAAGCTGAAAGATATAAAAAAAACATCCAGGGAAAAGAGAAAACATTCATTGAAGTCACATCAAGAGAGAAGACATATAAGATTTATGGAGTGAAGGAAGAGCACAATTTCCCCAAAAAAATCAGATTGCACAGTGCCCAAGACAATTTGTACATCAATATTTTCTACAGTAAGTGGGCACAATTTTCAAGGCTAAGAATGGGTGCATTTCTCGAGGAAAATTGAAGGATTCTTTCTGCAGAGATCCGTACCAATTCGTACTTGTCTTTTGGCACATTTCTCGAGGTAGAAGTTGCTGCTGTTAATTCTGATAGGCTGTACTCTATCAGTGAGTTATGTGGCACAAATTCCTAGAAAAATCAGATCGCTGTTTTTTTTGGTACGTGTGGGCGGTTTTTGCATTTATTTTTTGTTGGCACGAATTCCAAGAAAGGTTAAAAGAGACAAAAATAAGTTGCATTTGCATTTCTGATTTTGTTAAACATGGAAATCAAAGAAATTTTTTGAGTTGTAAAAGAAGTTTCAAATTTGCTCTTCTTTAATAGAAATAATCTCTCAAGAGTTTTCCTCTAGTGATGTTTTGTCCTAAATTTCTGTGTTGCATACATCTTTAGTTCAAGAGTTTGGTTGTATGGTATTTATGCTTAAACTATTTGAAATTTTATTATATGAATTCATAATTCAGAAAAGGTTTAAAATCATATTTACAATCAAAGTGTTTGATAAAAGTCCAATAAGAAGTTTTGTGATTTTTATAAAAAATCTTCAGTACTTTTGTCTGAACATATTTTACTTTGCTTTGTTTTGCCAAATAACTTTGCAAAATTAATTTTTTTTATGTGATTTGATTTTATATTTATTTATATAAAAATACATAAGGGTTGTTAATGTGGTCATATGTTGTATAAATAGGGTTGGTAATGTGGTCATATTTTGTAATGAGCAAGTTATAAATAGGGTTGATAATGTGGCCATATTTTATTTTGTAATGAGTAAGTTACAAATAGTATTGAGTTAATTGTTCTGTAATGGTTAAGTTACAAATAGTATGAGAATTGAATTGGATATAGCTTCATTTATTAATAATTAATTAATAGTTAAATTCTTAAGAATTAGTAATTAATTAATATTGAATTAATTGTTAAGTTACAAATACTATAAGACTTGAGTTGATTGTTTTGTAATGGGTAAGGTACAAATAGTGTCATACTTGAGTTGGATACATTTTGATTTTATTTTTGTTTGCTCGAATCTCTCTGACTTGCAAGACTGGTCTGTGGTTTGAGAAACCATGACCTAGGGGCATCTATGTGGTCAAAATCACCTCGGGATTGCACCCAACTTGGACCACACCAACTTCAACTTCACTGGGTTTTTGGGTGTGGCCTCTCAACTAAGTCATCTTTAAGGGGAATTGAACTAGAGTTGCCTTGCTGACGAGATCAACACCTTAACTGAATGAGCTAGTGGGAATTAACGAGTTCCATACATTGTTATTATAGTTTCATTTTATTAATAATTAATTAATAGTTGAATTCTTTAGAATTAATAAGTATTTTTTAATTGAGTTGGTAATATGACGAAGTTTCATTTTTTGTTGTTGTAAAATTCAAAAAATTATATTAAGTTGAGAAGAGAGAATGTACAAGAAATATATACAGAAGGGAGGGAGACCAAAGCTAAAATCTGCATAGACTATAGATTACAGGCCTGCCTGATTAGTTTGACGGCTACGGTTCAGACAGTTCATGCTTTTGTCTTGACGAAAACATAATCAACTCCCTACAGGTCGAGGGTTATGGCCAATTTTTTTCCAAAATGGGACCAACATATTGAAAGTTCTCTCATGTTTCTACTAACAACAAAGAAATCTAGACTAATCATCATCAGAAATTAAATTAGTTTCAGGAACTTGGGTAGCAGTAGTTTTCATTTCACGTTTGACAGGATGCGGGGTTGTCTCTCTGCATGTTGGAGGAAACCTTTTGTATATCATCTGAGTAGCACCGTGAGCTGTCGAAGATTCTCCTCCAAAATATTTGCCAGTCAATTCACAGGCTAAGGCATTTGGCATTGCATTAATTCTCTCATCCATCATGCATTGGTTATGAGCCAGCCTGCTTGAACTAGCTTTCAGACTGGCCATTCGGTCATCCAACGAACCTCTGCTTGCGCCTTCCCATCGGTACCCACTGTGCGTTCCTCCAAAGCCAAACTAACCAGGGTTTTCATGTTCCACATCAAACCTAGAGTGCGGGTGTAACGAGTTTCATGGGTCCTTGTTGATCCCTCATCCTCAACCATTCCGCCTAGCTTGTTGACGAGATGGTCCACATACAGGTTCCTCCTGCTTCGCCTCACACGAATCTCCAGGCTAGAGACCTGGGTTTTGATTGCCAAGTTTATCTTCCTCTCAAAGAAGCTTTTTGCAGTTTTCATGTCTCGAATCGCCTTGGGCATATGAGTGCTCCTAGGCCCCGCTGTTGTTTTTCTCTAGGTCCTCACCATGGTGCAGGGGGGATCCAGTGTTAGAATAATTTTCGTAATTAATCTATAATTTGGGCCACACATGTAAATAATTAAAATGTGTGTGCTATCATTTAATTAAGCCTAAATATAGTGATCTAATTAATAACTGATTAATTGGCTTAAGGGTATAATTGTCATGAGATTATTGTGTAGATACCATTAGATAATTATTATTTCTATGAGAGGCGGAAATATAATTATGATGAAGTTAAAACTGCCCTAGCAGTTATTGTGAACTGCCCTAGCGGTTTATAAATAAGGTTATGGTCCCCATTCTACCACAACGCATTCCAATTTCTGAAAATCCTCTCAAGAGAAGTTGACGCAGAATCTAGTGGCTAGAATTGGAAGATCATCTCAAAGGGTTCTCTTCCTGCAAGGTTTCTCCTTCAATGGATTCAGGTATGCTTCCGCTATTAATTTTCTACTCATTGTTTTAATCAGAAGATTCCAGTATATGAACAAGCAGAGAGCATTTACATGACGGGTAACATATTGCATTAACATGAGCTCGCAGCTCACTTTCCTGCATACGTCATGGCTGAACAAAAAACTCAATACGATTTCTTTCTTTCTGAAATTGATTATCATGAATGCTGATCGGAATGGAATTATATATCATGAATATAAAACAAAGTGTAATAATATTGACGTTGAACATTCTTTACGACATACATTCAGCCAAATAATGTCAACCGAAGGACACTGAAAGATAAATTTTAATTTTCAAAACCAAAATAAAAAATAAATCCCTATGATCTTTTGCGCAGAACTTTACATAATACGAGCGTTTACATATAAACTTGTAAAGCAAAGATTTATTGTAAACATGACAAAGATCCGTGAAAATTTTTATCTGTACTTGTAATAAACCGCGCTATTTTAAATATAAACCGGTTGTTTATGACGTTTGTAAGAATGATTTGCAGATGAAAACCCTGATAGATATCAATTCTGGTCTGGCCTGTGACTTGCATTGAACCGATTGATTAACATGTAATCTTAATCACCTCCACATTCAGTAATAAGTAACGCCCGGATTAAGAAAATCTCGGGCTATGGATTTAAATTTGAACATATTTGAATTTAGGTTGAAATCAAGCAAACAAAGTTTTGAAAGTACATATCCATTCTCTCATAGTTCTAAGAGAACCTTCATCTACTTGTATCAGAACCTGAGCCTGGGCTTGGATAAACTCCATGAAATCTTTCATGTCTACATAGTGGCCACCACCGGGCTATTCTAGGCACACAAAGCATATAAAAAAAACAGAATCCTGTAACACTACGTTTCAGAGATAAAACCCTTGCAAACCCAAATGCCCAAACCCGATGTACTCAATGAGGATAGTACTCAAGAGGATGAGGTTTATTGGGATAAGTGGGAACGTTCAAATAGGCTAAGTCTTATGATCATGAAGCGCGGCATTCCAGAAGCTTTCAGAGGTGCGGTAACCAATGAGGTTACTAATGCCAGTGACTTCCTTGCAGAAATTCAGAAACGTTTTGCCAAAAACGATAAGGCTGAAACAAGCACGCTTTTAGCAAGCTTGATTTCAATGAAGTACAAAAGCAAGGGTAATGTTCGGGAGTACATCATGGAGATGTCTCATCTTGCTTCAAAACTTAAGGCTTTGAAACTCGAGTTATCTGATGATTTCCTCGTGCATTTGGTTCTCATCTCTCTTCCTGCACAATTTAATCAATTCAAGGTCAGTTATAACTGTCAAAAGGATAAATGGACTCTTAATGAGCTCATTTCATTTTGTGTGCAAGAGGAAGAGAGATTGAAGCAAGACAAGACCGAAAGTGCTCATCTGGCTAGCACTTCCAAGGATAAGGGCAAACGAAAGAATAAGGATAATAAGGTTGCTGCTTATAAGGGTCCAGAACAAAAGAAACAGAAAGTTGAAATAACATGTTTCTTCTGTAATAAGCCTGGACATACTAAGAAGGAATGTACCAAGTATGCTGCTTGGCGTGTTAAGAAAGGTATATTTCTTATTTTGGTCTGTTCTGAAGTTAATTTAGCTTCAGTATCTAGAAATACATGGTGGTTAGATTCTGGTGCTACTACTCACATTTGTGTTTCTATGCAGGGTTGCCTGAGTTACCGAAAACCAAGTGATGCTGAAAGATGCATCTATGTCGGAGATGGTCAGTCGGTAGAAGTAGAGGCAATAGGGCACTTTAGATTATCATTGAAATCCGGTTATTTTTTGGACTTAATAGATACTTTTGTTGTACCGTCTTTCAGACGGAATTTAATTTCAGTTTCTGTTTTGGACAAATCAGGTTATTGTTGTTCATTTGGAAACAATAAATTTACATTATCTATTAATTCAAATGCTGTTGGAACTGGTTTACTTAATGTTTATGATAATCTATATTTGTTGGAAACTGTTCCGTCCTATAATGAAACCTTGCATGTGGAATCACGAGGTACAAAGCGTAAATTGAATAAAGATAATTCGGCCTCATTGTGGCACAAACGCCTAGGTCATATCTCTAAATCTAGAGTTGAGCGACTTGTGTCCGATGGGATTTTGGAATCACTTGACTTTTCAGATTTTGATATTTGTGTTGAGTGTATTAAAGGAAAACAGACCAAAACAAAGAAATTAGGTGCCAATAGAGCTACAGACGTCTTAGAATTAATTCATACAGATATCTGTGGACCATACCCTACGACATCTTGGAATGGTCAACAGTACTTTATAACATTCATAGATGACTATTCAAGATATGGCTACCCATTTCTTATACATGAGAAATCACAATCATTGGACGTGTTCAAAACATTTAAAGCAGAAGTTGAGTTACAACTCAACAAAAGAATAAAGATCGTCAGATCTGACCGTGGTGGTGAATACTATGGTAGATATGACGGATCAGGTGAACAACGTCCAGGACCATTTGCTAAATACCTAGAGGAATGTGGGATCGTCCCTCAATACACCATGCCAGGATCACCCAGCATGAATGGTGTAGCAGAAAGACGAAACCGAACTCTTAAGGACATGGTAAGGAGTATGATTAGTCATTCTACTTTACCCGAAAAACTCTGGGGTGAAGCACTCAAAACAGCAGCTTATATCCTAAATCGGGTGCCAACTAAAGTGGCTGCTAAAACGCCTTATGAGCTTTGGACAGGTCGAAAGCCCAGTTTAAAGCATTTTCATATTTGGGGATGTCCAGCTGAAGCGAGACCTTATAAGCCTCATGAAAAGAAACTGGACTCTAAAACAGTTAGAAGCTACTTTATTGGCTATGCAGAACGATCAAGGGGTTTTAAATTTTATGATCCTACTATTAGGTCAATTTTTGAGACGGGAACTGCAACATTTTTTGAGGATGTTGAGTTTGGGGGGAGAAATCAGGCTAGGAATATTGTCCTTGAGGAGGAAGAGGGATCTACTATTGCTTTTGATAATGTACAGGTTTCACTACCTATCATTGATCAAGAAGTAAACTTGGATCCTCAACCAACAGACAATATTGTTCAACCCATTGCAAATGAGGACATTGCTCCTGAAGAACAAACTCAACAACCTCAAGAAAATATGCCATTAAGGAGATCCACTAGAGAGAGGAGAAGTGCAATTTCGGACGATTATATCGTATATCTCCAGGAACATGAGGTAGAAAGTGGAATGATGGAAGATGATCCAATCAACTTCCAGCAAGCCATGAAAAGTTCCAACTCTCAGAAATGGATTGAAGCCATGAATGAAGAGTACAAATCTATGCAAGACAATAAAGTTTGGGAACTTGTCCCATTACCAGTTGGCACGAAGCCCATTGGTTGTAAATGGATATTTAAAACCAAGCGGGATTCAAATGGTAATGTAGAAAGATATAAAGCACGTCTTGTAGCTAAAGGCTTTACTCAAAAAGAAGGAATTGACTTCAAAGAGACCTTCTCTCCAGTTTCTACGAAGGACTCTTTCAGGATAATCATGGCACTAGTTGCACATTATGATCTTGAGTTACATCAAATGGATGTTAAAACAGCGTTTCTCAATGGTGACATTGATGAAACAATTTATATGGTACAACCAGAAAATTTTGTGTCTGAAGACTCAAAGAATATGGTTTGTAAATTAACTAAATCCATTTATGGGCTCAAGCAAGCTTCTCGTCAGTGGTACTTCAAGTTTCATCAAATTATTGTCTCATGTGGTTTTGAGGCAAATCTTATGGATGAATGTGTGTATCACAAATTCAGTGGGAGTAAGTATATTTTCCTGGTTTTATATGTCGATGACATATTGCTAGCCACAAATGATAGTAGCATATTGCACGACACCAAGAGATTTTTATCAAAACATTTTGAGATGAAAGATCTTGGTGATGCCTCCTTTGTCTTAGGAATCTAGATACTCCGAGATCGTTCTAGGGGTATTTTAGGATTGTCACAAAGGACCTATATTGATAAAGTTCTCAAAAGGTATGGCATGCAAAATAGCAAACCAGGTGATACCCCTGTCGCTAAAGGAGACAAATTCAGTCTTAATCAATGCCCTAAAAATAGTTTAGAAAGTCAAGAAATGCAGAAGATTCCTTACGCTTCGGCTGTGGGGAGTCTAATGTATGCTCAGGTATGTACACGTCCGGATATTGCGTACATTGTTGGCATGTTAGGCAGATATCTAAGTAACCCTGGAATGGATCATTGGAGAGCAGCCAAGAGGGTTATGAGATATTTACAGAGAACAAAAGAGTACATGCTTACATATAGGAGATCGGATCAGTTAGAGATCATTGGGTATTTCGACTCCGACTTTGCTGGATGCCAAGACAGCAGAAGATCCACATCAGGCTATATTTATCTGTTGGCTGGTGGAGCAATTTCATGGAGGTCTGCCAAACAGACACTCATAACTTCATCCACCATGGAAGCAGAGTTTGTAGCATGTTATGGGGCATCCAATCAAGGAATATGGCTACGAAATTTTGTCACTGGGCTACGTGTTCTGGATGGTATTGAAAGACCACTGAAGATATTTTGTGACAATAAATCAGCAGTTTTATATTCCAATAACAACAGGAGTTCTACAAAATCAAAATACATTGATATCAAGTTCCTAGTTGTAAAAGAAAAAGTACAGAGTGGACAGATATCCATAGAGCATATTGGAACAAACTCCATGATAGCGGATCCGCTTACAAAGGGATTACCACCCAAGGTCTTTCATGAGCACACTGCTCATATGGGTGTTGTCTCATTTGAGGATATTCAGATTTAGTGGGAGTTTATATTATTCATTGTATATTGCTCTATGTTATGTTTAGACTTTATCTATACATTTGGATTGTGTTCTGCAGAAATAAAGTATTCATTTTATTGCACTCTGTTAAATTATGATAAAAATTTGATCTTAATAAAGTTAAGTAGGACCAGTTGGAAATAGGCATGAATAGATCACATTGCATGTAATTTCCATGCTATGCACTCATGATTGATCTATGTCATTTAGCTATGCAGATATATGTGACCATTGATTGGTCTAGTAACGATTGATGTAACAAAGGCCACCTTGATCCTATATCAGTATAGTTAATGGACCAGATTGTTCGGATATATCCTAAGGACATGATAGCAAATTTTGAGCTCATAAGGTTAAGCACATTTATTTGATTACATATGCATGTGGCCCAGTGGGAGATTGTTAGAATAATTTTCGTAATTAATCTATAATTTGGGCCACACATGTAAATAATTAAAATGTGTGTGCTATCATTTAATTAAGCCTAAATATAGTGATCTAATTAATAACTGATTAATTGGCTTAAGGGTATAATTGTCATGAGATTATTGTGTAGATACCATTAGATAATTATTATTTCTATGAGAGGCGGAAATATAATTATGATGAAGTTAAAACTGCCCTAGCAGTTATTGTGAACTGCCCTAGCGGTTTATAAATAAGGTTATGGTCCCCATTCTACCACAACGCATTCCAATTTCTGAAAATCCTCTCAAGAGAAGTTGACGCAGAATCTAGTGGCTAGAATTGGAAGATCATCTCAAAGGGTTCTCTTCCTATAAGGTTTCTCCTTCAATGGATTCAGGTATGCTTCCGCTATTAATTTTCTACTCATTGTTTTAATCAGAAGATTCCAGTATATATTAACATCCAGGTGATGCCAAACCCACAAATCCTTGTGTCGAAGCCTTATCGGCCTCTTCCAAATCAACATAGTGCCATGATACCACTGCTCGACCATTCAGTGGCTTGCTTTTAACCAAAATATTTCTCTAAGCTTACTCTTCGCATTGATGGTCTTCATCATACCATAGTCAGGAGTAGGGTGGTGGTCTGGGCAGTGATGATGGGCGGTGATGGCTTGCATGATTGAAGAGCAAATGGACAGGACACAGGACTAGATCGCAACAGATGATTGCACTAAAAATTCAAACACTTGATATTTAAGAATGAAAACCTCCATATTATCACAAGCTCGGACAAGACCCTCAAGGTCGTACCCATATCGCCTTTAAACCACCTGACACCCAAATGCATGAGTACAACATGTGGCAGGCAGGCTAAGACACCCGTCATAGGGGGTTAGATCCAGCCGATTGACACCGGAACATTTCGATTTGAGTAACGGATCAGGACAGGCCCTCCACGAGAAGTCGTAGTCTTTTTGTAGATGCTCTACCCCCCAGTTAGCCAATTTGTCAGCTAATTTGTTTGCTTCCCTTTTGACATGATGAGGAATGGAGGCTACGTCTTTACTAATAATGGTGGCTAGCACCTTGAATTTGGATGCAAGTCTCTAGCTGGGGTTGAATTAGTTAATTTTGGATCCATTGAGAAGTCTATGTGGAAGTTGAATCATAAGCTTCGAATACCCCTCAATGATGAGGTTTTTAAATCCCTCTAGGATAACAATTTTAATTCCTTGGTGCAGGGCATGCATCTCTGCTGCATTGTTGTTGTTGAATACCATGAAACCCACATAAATTATGAGAATTTGATCGTTATGATCTTTGAAAGATACTCCATATCCTGACGGTCTTGGATTCCCTTTGCTAGCCCTGTCGAAGTTTAGTTTGATGAATCCTTCTTCCTGAGGGGACAAGGTGGTGGGGCTTGTGGGAGTATTGCTGTGGCGAGGGGTTTTGATTAATGTCGATGACTTTCTTAGACCCCATGCATTGAGAATTAAACAATCCTCCACTTGTCCTGCCCAATCCGCTTGGTCCCATTGAGACACTAAGACCGTTTCTCTTATGTGAGATTGAATTTTTCACCAAGTTTGATCAATTCGGAGGGTGAATTCTTTGAATATTCTCTTGCTTGTTTCCTTCCACACTTCTCAGAGCAGGAATATTGGGAAAAGTTGCCACGTTTTGTTGACCATACCGTTGTTAGGCTTTCATTCTCTTTCCTCTGCAATTTATTTGCATAAATAGATTTCAGTTAAAATTCATATTAACGGTTTAGAGACAATGATGTAAGTTAGCACATACCTATTAGTGAGATCATCATCCCTGAATGGGATCCTCATTCTCTCTCTTTGACTTTAAAGTTATTTCTTCTAGCTCATTTGGAAACTACTTTCAGTAGTATATACACATGTTAGTTAATGGTAAATCCACTTTGCTTCTTTCAGTGTAGACCCCCACGTGGTAAATGATATGTGCATCTCACACGATTATCATGATAAATCAAAGGTGGATTTTCACAAAAAAATATGTAACCATTGATTGAAAGAGAAAATATATAAATGCACAAAGCTGAGTCCAAGGGGCATTTCCAAACAACTAGTAACTCTAGAAACCCTTTTTTTAAGAGCCATTTCATTGTAACACTACAAAGAAGCCCCACCAAACATTAGACCTCTCCTAGTTGAACCTTTGGTTGATTTACTCCCACTTGCCTTTGCCCTTACTACATACCTATGGTAATTACGTTTTGTGAGCTAAAATATTATTTCCATAAAAAAACACAACCAACAAAATATCCTCCACATGGAAGTAAAACAACCCTTAAGTTTTTTATGATTTTGAGATTCTTGAACTAAGGATCGCAACCTCCCAATCACCTCTTTGTCAGCCAAACATAAACCCTTAGCATGGTTCTCCTTGACCATGGAGTTATTGTTGGACACACCGAGCACACTGAGAGGAGGGGGGGGTGAACAATGTGCATATCCTTTTCACACTTTTTCAACTTTAACAATTATCAACATCTTATTCAATACATCATTCATTAATGCATTACCACATTGTCATTCCATCATCATCATTATTAACAATTACATATCATCATATCATCATCACATGGGAAGCATAACAAAACATAGTGCACAAGATTTTTATGTGGAAACCCAACTCATGGGAAAAAAACCACTGAAGCCTTTATAATAATAATTTACCAGCAACAACTGGAAGGAGGCAACAACCCCCTTTGGTACAAAGACTTCAATCCTCCAACTGCAACTGGAAGGAGGCTACAACCCGAAGGAAGCTTCAACTCCCTAGTTATCTGACTACAACCAGAAGGAGGCTACAACCCCGTGGTTTATAGGCTACAACATGAAGGAAGCCTTAACTCCCTAGTTCTCCTTGCCCCGTCCTTCCACCCTGGTGTGAAGATAAAACTACTCAAACATGTCATCACTGTTATCAACTAACCATTAACCTGCTGCCAATATCAACATTCTGCACATTATCATCATTAACATTCTTCTTTCCTCGAGCACATCATAACTCTGTCCAGTCAACATTCAATCCAGGAGCACTTCACATCATTCTGTTCTCCTCGATCAGAGTTCAACATATCCTCACTCAGTCCACATTATCATTCTGTCCATATGTTCATGTCTTCATCAATCTGGTGTTCTAAAGCATCATCATACTTTCATGACACATCTAGGTCATCATGACAAAGTTCCGGTCATATCTTCTGCACATATCATCTGTTCAATATCTTCAACTTTCTGCTCCAAAATCTGAGATGTATACCGGAATTTTTCATGCTCTTAAAAGTAAGAAATATGAAAAATCTTCAATCACCTCATATCATTTTGCTTCTGACATTATCATGAGAATTTTAACATTCTGTTCATGAGAATTCTGTCCCGAGCATATATTTAACATTCTGTCTATAAGCTCATCTTTCTGTAGCCCCAGTAAATCATTAAGCTGTTTATAAATTGTTTCCCAAAAACAAAGAGAAAAAGGATGACTTCATTTTATTTCTGCTCCTCTATTGCCGCACCTGAAAATTTAGACCCATGAAATCAGAGCTCAACACACACCTTCAAGTCCTTCATCTTCTCCTACCCAAAATTAGAGCACTCCTCGATCTCTCGAAAAATTCCACTAAAATTCATATGTAAAATAAAAACTTTTGGTCTCTTATTTACACTTTTTCTTCTCCACAAAATTAGGAAGCCGACTTATTCTTTTATTTTATTTTTATCATTGAATAAATCAAATAAATAAAAAATGATTTATTTAGAGTGGTCTTCCTTCAAGCAAGGAGATAAAACAACCCTTTGACTTTTATGCCACGTCATTTGTATTTTTTAAAATCATTCTGCCACATCATTTGCTCCCTTTCCATTATTAATAAATCAAATAGATTTATGCCATGTCATCCATTTCCAACATGCCCGTAATGGACCAAATTTATGCCTGCAAGGGCCTTTACTTGTGCCCGCAAAGGCCTCCAAATATGCCCGCAAGGGCTTTCATTTATGCCCGTAGGGTCCTCTCCTTATGCCACATCATCAAATTGCATTTTTATAATCTCCATAAGATGCCCGTAATGGGTCTTTTGATATGCTCGCATTAACCACTAATAATGCCTGCAACACCCTTTTAAAATGCCCTCAAGGGCTCATTCTGTTTGCCCTTATGACTCCCACATAAATGCTCGCAATGGGCCTTTAGAGATGCTCGCAAAGGCTCTCTAAGATGCCCACATGGGCCCTTTCAAATGCCCGCATGTGGCCCTTCTTGTTATCCTTGTTATGCCCGCAAGGGCCTATTATATATGCCCACAGGGGCTACTTCAAATGCCCACAGGGGGGCCTTCCAGGATGCTCGCATAGGGTCACAAGTATGCATGCAAGAGCATATAAATTATGCCCGCAGAATTGCTTTCTGTGATGCCCACAATGTGTCCTCCATGTCAACTATCTGCCATGTCATCATCCTTATCAAGTCACCGATCTTTTCCAAGTCAACCTTTGCTGCCATGTGTCATTGCCTTGTCCACCTTGTGCTTTGTCCTTTGTCAAGTCATCTACCATGTCTTCTTTTCATCAATCCATGTCATGTTATTGACCTTTGCTTTTGTCCTTGTCCTTGCCATATCATATCTTCATCAAGCTTGCTTTCCTTGCCATGCTCCTTTGTTGAGTCATCAACACTTTGTCATTAATGTGTTGTCATCAATGACAACCTTGATCATCAATCTCGCCCTTTGTCATTGATGGCAACCCTCTAATTTTTCTCCCTCTTTGACATTAATGAAAAAGGCTACTCCTTAAG
The DNA here is from genome assembly GCA_027924585.1 of Larix kaempferi. Taxonomy (NCBI): domain Eukaryota; kingdom Viridiplantae; phylum Streptophyta; class Pinopsida; order Pinales; family Pinaceae; genus Larix; species Larix kaempferi. The sequence goes on from BSBM01000519.1 coordinate 19,499,343, forward strand.
CCATCAATAGATTCACAATGCCCCCTAAAAAATTTGTTCTTGACATCTTCATGAAATCATAGGCTTCTTGATTTTCTAAGCAAGTCTCCCCCTATGACTGAGCTGGGTGTGTTCTTTTGAGATTGTCCTTGCTATCTTCAATTTTCAAATGTTCATACCAATTGTTGTGAAGTATACATACTCTGTCCATTAAATTTTGCTGCTAGTTTTCATGCCATATTGCTCCCCCTGAGCTTATGCTGCTTCAAACTACATCAAAATTTTGTCTATTATGACTTTGTCACTGAATCATCCAATGATTTAGTTCTTCCACTTTGTTCTACAAATCTGTCCTTCAAATTATTGACTTCGGATATTTAGCCTGCTTCAATCTGCTGTAGCTTCAAGATCATAGACCAACTCAATTGATGATACCAATTATTGAAGAAACACATTTCCAGTCAATATAACTCATATAATCAGATGCTAGTAGATCATATCCAAAGCTAGAGAGAGTTATATCGAGTAAATTCATAAGAGGTAAGCATAAAACATATTGCTTCATATGCTCATTATACTCCCCCTTTCTAGTGGACTGTTGTAGCCCCTTTTTGAACAAGCTCCCCCTTTCAAGATCATTGAAAGCTTCATCAAATTGAGTTCATATTTATGTGGGTATGCAGCTTAAAAAATAATGAGTTTTCACCCTTTGAAGCAATTCTGGACATGTTCATAATCTTCATTTATTTGGCTACAACTGTTTTTCCTGTAGATTTTCTTGAATGCTGCTTGACATCATGCTGAATTGATTGCTCCCCCTGAGATGATTATTTCTCATCGTTCATTGTACAAGTATTACTAGCTGCTCCCCCTGGCTTCTACCCTGCCTTGTTCTTCAAAGTTCAACTGTGTACTCATGGCATTTTTGCCTTGTAAATCTATGGTTCTTAAGGCTGCTCCATTGTGCTACTCTTGACAACTTAATTCGAAATTTTGTTTTCATATGCTGCCACTGTCAATAACATAGTTTGAAACTATTGCATCTCGTCCTTCTGTCTACAACCCGTCCCAGGTTCTCCACGTCCTCAACAATTTCAATTTTTAATCAACTGCTTTAAGCTACCTTCCTGAAATTGATAATAATACCAAGAATTTGTCAAATATTTAACCATCTTCATTTGTGTGGCTAACTTTAGTGCTGTAGATTTACTAATTCACTGTAGCATGAAAGTAGACACCGATCATTGTTGTTGAAGACCTGAAAATCTCAGATTAAAGGATAGATTAGATCCTTGCTGTAAATTCTTCGTGCTTACCACCAAACTAACCATGGTCAAGGATAAGAAGAAAACTGTGTATTGCTGTTGCAAGGGATTTTCTGATCTTCAAATTTTTGTCATTATCAACCTTCGGATCAGACTTAAGTAACTTTGGCTTGTTTGACAGTGATCAGAACTTAGGTACCGTGGCTCCTCAAACTACTTAGTTAAGCTTCTTTTCACAAGGAATCCATGATAGTCTTCAGATTAGTGCATAAGTGCTTAACATTATCAGTCCTTGGTTTCCTTTATGATATCATATGAACTGGATCAACATCTCATGCTTTAATCTTGGCTACAATCTTCATTTATTTGGCTACAACTGTTTTTCCTGTAGATTGTCTTGAATGCTGCTTGACATCATGCTGAATTGATTGCTCCCCTTGAGATGATTATTTCTCATCGTTCATTGTACAAGTATTACTAGCTGCTCCCCCTGGCTTCTACCCTGCCTTTCTTCAAAGTTCAACTGTGTACTCATGGCATTTTTGCCTTGTAAATCTATGGTTCTTAAGGATGCTCCATTGTGCTACTCTTGACAACTTAATTCGAATTTTTGTTTTCATATGCTGCCACTGTCAATAACATAGTTTACAACTATTGCATCTTGTCCTTCTATCTACAACCCATCCTAGGTTTTCCATGTCCTCAACAATTTCAATTTTTAATCAACTACTTTAAGCTGCCTTCCTGAAATTGATAATAATACCAAGAATTTGTCAAAGATTTAACCATCTTCATTTGTGTGGCTAACTTTAGTGCTGTATATTTACTATTTCACCGTAGCATGAAAGTAGACACCGATCATTGTTGTTGAAGACCCAAAAATCTCAGATTAAAGGATATATCAGATCCTTGCTGTAAATTCTTCGTGCTTACCACCAAACTAACCATGGTCAAAGATAAGAAGAAAACTGTGTACTGCTGCTGCAAGGGATTTTTTGATCTTCCAATTTTTGTCATTATCAACCTCCGGATCAGATGCAAGTAACTTTGGCTTGTTTGACAGTGATCAGACCTTAGGTACTGTGGCTCCTCAAACTCCTTAGTTAAGCTTATTTTCACAAGGAATCCATGATAGTCTTCAGATTAGTGCATCAATGCTTAACATTATCAGTCCTTGGTTGCCTTTATGATATCAGATGAACTGGATCAACATCTCATGCTTTAATTCAGATGCCTCTTTGGTTGTCTTCAAAACTCACTTTGCTACTATGGCTAACCCAAAATTAGAGAGGACAAGATTTGATCTTTGAAAAGCTTGATCATGATCAAAAACTTAGGTTCCTTCAAACCAATACTAAATTGGACAAAGTGCATTGGGTTGTCTTTACTATGTCATTGTCTTCAAATGTTCATTGGATGCTATTAACCCTTGTCTGGTAAGCATGCACCACCATGCTGCTTCATTTCATTTCCTAAACATGCTCCCCCTATCACCATGCCAGTTGTAACCATGATCCTTGGACCTGTCTAATTGATTGGAGTAGTTAATAATTGTCCTTGAGTTCATCGTCCAGCTCCATGTATTCAAGGTATGTCCAAGGTCTTTAAAAGACCTCAAATTTGGCTTTCCATATGGCAGCCATCTACTTTGCATAAATCAACTTTATTCTTGAACACTGTATCCTCTATATTTTGGATATTTTCTTCTTGCCTCTTAGCATCATTCTGACATGTCTCTTTTTCTTTCTCTTCTCTAGACATATTGTTTTTAGTAGCTTGAAACTGTTCTTTCCTTCTCCATACTTTGTTGATCCTTAGCCTGCAAGCTCTTGCCATATGACCATAGTGATGACAATTGTAGCATTGAGTATAAGTACTTGTACCTCTATTTCTCTACTGAGTGGATCTTCCCCAAGATCTGCAATCCACAACCCGTTGTCCAAAACAATAGCCATAAAATTCCTTTTCATACCTGGAAACAAATAGTCTTCTTTGTGGAATGGTCCTTCTTAGTTGATCACGATGGATGGATCTTCCTTGTTTTGGAGGAGTTTCCTTGTTTTGCTGAATTTGAGCATCTTCTATCTTGCTTTCTTCACCATGCTTAAGACTCTTCAGAATATCAGCATAACTTCTAGGCTTCTTTCCAGTATTTTTCTCTTCAATAATCTCTTTTTTATCATAACCTAACCCAGTCTTGACATGTGGTGATCTCTATTAGTTGAAGATGTTATCTAGGGTTAGTGAACTCTTTCTAAACTTCAAATTTGTAGCAACTGTCCTTTTCATTTCCTCTTTTAGAGAAATGATCTTGAGCTCTTTTGCTTGACTAATTTTATTATGTTCCAGTAGCTGAGCTTATGTGGTTTTCTTGATCTCTTCCAATTGACTTTTGAGGATAGTAATTTCTAGGGATTGCTTCATGTTTTTTGCAGCTATTTTTTCTAATTCACTTAAAAAAAATCAATCTCAACTTCTCTTGCTTGGCAGATCTCATCCTTCTCTTTTAGCTGACTAGTTACAATCTCCTTATCTTCTAGTTGTCTTTTGAGCTTGTTGATTTCTTCTTATTGCTTTTTATTTTCAGCAGCTGACTTCTCAAGTTGATCTTTCAGAGAGTTAGATATGGCTTCTTTGATACTGGTAGCTTCTTCAACTTGGGGATTTAGATCAACTATAGTTTGTGTGGCCTTTTCACATTCTTCTTGATTTCTCTTCTCAGATTTGTCCAATTGCTCTTGCAATACTTGGTTCTATTCACAAAGTTTCTCAACCTTTTGCAAGGAATTAGCAATATCATTATCTTCAAACTTACCTGGATCTTGTGCTGACCTTTTTATGAAGCTGTCTTCAACTTTTTGTTCTTTAGTGCAGTAGAGTTGATCTATGTTTAGTGATAGTTCTTCAATTGAGTTGCACTTTCCTATTTTCTCCTTTTGGAGATCTGTCAGATCTGCAGCCATGAATTTCATAACTTCTTCTTCATGTTCCTTAGAGGAGTAGAGATGTTCTATTTTGAGCCATAGTTCGTTAGCAGTGCTGCACTTTCCAATCTTCTCTTTCATGGAATCTGATAAGCCTTCAAGAATGAATTCCATAGCCATTGAATTAATTTTCCTTGCTTCCTTCTGGGATGTTGTTTTCACTTTCTTCGGATGATTGTACCCTGTAAGCATTGACTGCCATATCCCAACACCTTATGCTTCAAGATAGGCCTGCATTCTCATTTTCCAAATCAAGTAATTTGTCCCACAAGACAATCCATTCACTGTAAACTCCATGGTGTGTCAAGGATCTCCTTTTAGCTGGTAAGGATTTTGTGAAGGCCTGCTTTGATACCAATTGTTGGACACACCGAGCACACTGAGAGGGGGGGGTGAACAACGTGCATAGCCTTTTCACACTTTTTCAACTTTAACAATGATCAACATCTTATTTAATACATCATTCATTAATGCATTACCACATTGTCATTATCTCATCAGCATTATTAACAATTACATATCATCATATCATCATCACATGGGAAGCATAACAAAACATAGTGCACAAGATTTTTATGTGGAAAACCAAATCCCGAGAAAAAAAACCATTGAAGCCTTTATAATAATAATTTACCAACAACAACTGGAAGGAGGCAACAACCCCCTTTGGTACAAAGACTTCAATTCTCCAACTGCAACTGGAAGGAGGCTACAACCCCCTGATTTATAGGCTACAACTTGAAGGAAGCTTCAACTCCCTAGTTCTCTGGCTACAACCAGAAGGAGGCTACAACCCTGTGGTTTACAGGATACAACCTAAAGGAAGCCTTAGCTCCCTAGTTCTCCTTACCCCGTCCTTCCACCCTAGTGTGAAGATAGAACTACTCAAACATGTCATCAATGTTATCAACTAACCATTAACCTGCTGCCAATATCATCATTCTGTACATTATCATCATTAACATTCTTCTATCCTCGAGCACATCATAACTCTGTCCAATCAACATTCAGTCCAGGAGCACTTCACATCATTCTGTTCTTGTCAATCAGTGTTCATCATATCCTCACTCAATCCACATGATCATTCTGTCCATATGTTCATGTCTTCATCAATCTGGTGTTCTAAAGCATCATCATACTTTCATCACACATCTAGGTCATCATGACAAAGTTTTGGTCATATCTTCTGCACATATCATCTGCTCAGTATCTTCAACTTTCTGCTCCAAAATTTGAGATGTACACCGAAATTTTTCATGCCCAGAAAAATAAGAAATATGAAAAATCTTCAATCACCTCATATCATTTTGGTGCTGACATTATCATTGGAATTTTAACATTCTGTTCATGAGTTTTATGTCCTGAGCATATCTTCAGCATTCTGTCTATAAGATCATCTTTCTGTAGCCCCAATAAATCATTAAGCTGTCTATAAATTGTTGCCCAAAAACAAAGAGAAAAAGGATGACTTCATTTTATTTATGCTCCTTTGCTGCTGCACCCAAAAATTCAGACTTATGAAATTAGAGCTCAACACACACCTTCAAGTCCTTCATCTTCTCCTACCCGAAATCAGAGCACTCCTCAATCTCCCGAAAAATTCCACTAAAATTCATATGTAACATAAAAAATTTTGGTCTCTTATTTATATTTTTACTTCTCCACAAAATCAAGAGGCCGACTTATTCTTTTATTTTATTTTTATCATTGAATATATCAAATAAATAAAAAATGATTTATTTAGAGTGGTCTTCCTTCAAGCAAGGATATAAAACAACCCTTTGACTTTTATGCCACATCATTTGTTTTTTCTTAAATCATTCTGCCACATCATTTGATCCCTTTCCATTATTAATAAATCAAATAGATTTATGCCATGTCGTCCACTTCCAACATGCCCACAATGGACCAAATTTATGACCGCAAGGGCCTCCAAATATGCCCTTTAAAAAATGCCCGCAAGGGCTTTCATTTATTCCCGTAGGGTCCTCTCCTTATGCCACATCATCAAATTGCATTTTTATAATCTCCATAAGATGCCTGCATTAGCCACTAATAATTCCTGCAACACCCCTTTAAAATGCCAGTAAGGGCTCATTCTGTTTGCCCTTATGACTCCCACGCAAATTCCCGCAATGGGCCTTTAGAGATGTGTTGCTGTTGCAACCTAATCCCCATAAATTTCTTAATTTTATAGGGCCCCTCCTTTTATTCTTAGAAATTTTTGTGGTCTCTTGAAAAGTTGATCTTTGTAACCCTTTAAGTTGTTCCTTTTTCTTTTCTCCAAAAGAAGTTGTTTTTGTGACTAAGGCAAAACTTAAAGTTTTTCTCACAAGCCTAGTTGCAGCTTTTATGCCTTTTTTCGTTGACCGTTGCGCATATTTTAGTGTTAACTCAGCCAACCGTTGCGTAGCATTTATGCTTATCTTGCGTCGATCGATCGCAGATTTTAAAGCTAAAATTGCCGACCGTTGCGTAGAGCTCCATTTCATCTTGTGCCGATCGATTACTAGGTTTAGTTTAACTCTGCCAACCGCTGCCCTGACTTTGGCTTTAACTTCGTTGACCTTTGCACCATTTTTGGCCTTTCTTCGTTGATCTCCGTCGCGATTTTTGGTCGAAAAGTTTAACGTTTTTTTCACCGACTGTTGCACTAGAAGTAAACTTGTTTTCGCTGATCGTCGCTTTTCCAAAAGTCTTGTTCCTCCCCTCGTTGCAGCCTTTAAGCCCAATCGCCGATCGTTGCGCAGGAGTTAAGGTTAAGTCGTCGATCGTTGCACAGGAGTCAGAGTTAAATCGTCGACCTTCAGCGCAGTTCTTTTTTGGAAAGCGTTAAAGTTAGTAGGTGGAGACTTTATTTTGCCCCGTGCGAATTCATTGGCTAACCCATTGAGCCTCGTGCACATTTAAAAACCCACTACCAACCTTTACGCATTAAGTGCTCAGCATATATATTTACGAACGGGGTTTTTAGTCCCTCACTCTTTCCATTGGTGAATAGAGAAGCACTGTTTTGTGCCAAGGGAAGCACCAGGTTGACGACCAATCAAAACCCACGTGTTTATCCACAACGGTCCTCTCCAGTACTGACAGGTAGGATTTCGAGCCCATCCTGTTTGCTATTTTCCGCTTGGTTTTCCGTTTTATCGTTTGGGTCTTTAAGTTGTTTTTCTTGGGGAGTTTCGAACGTGGATCTTTTTGGGCCAGGCCCCTCATTTTCAAAATATAACAGAGGTTTTCAGCCACGCCCCAGCAGGTTTAGCCCTCAGTTTTTCCCTAGCCCAGAGCTCCTGTCGACGTAATCTTTTTTTAATCCAAGGTTGTAGCCATTGTTTGTTTCAAAGACTATCGAAGTCTTGAGCTTGTCATCCTACTCAAACGCCCTTCCATTCTTAGCTGCTGTCTCAGACCGGTTTCATTTTTTAGACTCACCATCCCTGAGCTGTGTCGAAACATCAAAATCCTGCTAAACTGTTTAGCCCAGTAAGCCCTTTAGCCGAACAGAGTTCACTCTATTTTCGAGTGCCGGTTTTGCCTTGCGATGGAAGAGTTTCATGCAGTCATAGTGTTTTGTCTATTTGCTTACACACGCATTTGCTCCTACCTTTTTCAATTAAGTTCTAGTTACTTACAACTGTTCCATCCTTTTTTTAAATGGTTGCTAAATAGATAAAACTTGTAGTGCATGGTTTGTTTTAAAGATTGTCTCATTCCATAACAAAAGCGCTTCACATTTTGAATTTTTAAGTTAACACCTATAATGATCCCTTGCTTATGGTGATGAGATGATGTCCAACAATCATTAGCAACACTTGTCCTTTTATTTTGAAGCTGTTGTGTAAATGTTTAGCCTCATTGTTTTCAACCTCTAATAGGTAGTTTTAATGTGAAGCTAGCATTCATGTCATTGCTCACAAACTATGAAATCCCTCATTTGTCCTTTCATTGTCATCACAGGATTGATATGCATAGGCGGTCTGCCAGAAAGAAAGCCAAGTTAGTCGAGTCAGACTCAGACGTGGAAATCCTCTTAGACACCTTGCTCAAGACAATGTTCAACGATACAAAGGCTATCACAGGGGCTGCCCCAGAATATCAATGGGGCGAGCTATACAAAGCTATAGAAGACCAAGACTTCCCTGAAGCTTCATTGGAAGAACTAATGGTCTACAAGAACATAAAAAGGTCTTGTCTCCACAAAGCAGCAACCCGCCCTGATTTGTTCCCATGCTCTGAAGTCATCGGATGGATCCTACTCTAGGTGAAAACTGATTCCAGATTCATCACAGACGTCACTGGGATGAGTCTTGCATCCTTTGTGCTAGAACATATCATGGAAGCATACAAAGTGCCACATCCTAAGACCTTCCTGAATGATGAATGGATATCCAGGCTAAAGATGGACCCTTTGGAATGTGCTAGAAAGATGACAATTGACGAGAGGAAAATAAGGAAAAGAAACAGTGGAGAGTACAAGAGCCATCTTCTAAGGACTCCGTACAAACTCATCGCCCTGATGTTGAGTCGAGTGTTAGACATGCCAAATGGAAATGTGTACAAACTCAGCTGGGTACCTGTGATGTTCCACGTGGCCGCGCATGGAGCAATTTTCAATTGGGCAGACATCATCTTAGATTACAAGGCCTCACTTATAACCGCTGCCCAGGGAGGATTGACTCAAAACAAAGCTGATTTCTTCATGTCCTCTTATCTAGTGGACTGCTTACTCGTCAAACACCCTTTCCCTGACCTGGGATGCATCTGGAAAAGCAAAGAATCCCCCCTCCATGTAGCTTATCAGATAACGTGGGCACACAAGTATGCAAGTTACTATACTCAAATCTTTGAAAAGTTCATCATGCCCCTATATCAACTACTCTTTAAGGAAGAACCAAGCTGCCTATCAAAAAATGTCATGTCCATCATAGAAACATTCGGATATTACTACTTCTCTATGGAGGGGACATACTTCAGAATGTATGGAGGGAGTCGTGCCCTGTCTCTATTTCCCTGATAAGCCACAGATTATGTTGTACATAAAGAATTTATAAGGCAACTCTTTATAGATGGAGTCAGTAAGTGCTCAGTGACAAGAAAAAGGTTGCATACCCGCCCATGCCATTTATCATTGGAGCATACTAGCTCCCCAAGACAAAAGAGGGCATAAAATTCGCCAAGGATTTAGAGGCCTTCCATTTTGGGACAAAGAGCTTCAGGAGACATGACCCCGGGGGAAAAGCCACTTCTCACTGCAGTAATCTCAAGGCCACTTTTGATTACGTGCACCATTTCGAAAAGGATGAAGAGTTCTTTTCGAAGTGCCAAAAATATGACCAAGTTGGGAAAACGCTACCGCCATAAAGGTGGAGCCAGCTCCAGTTCCAAACTTGTTGGGTTAATGCAAAAGGAATAGGAGGAGAAGCAATGCCAAGAGGCAATTGTAGCGCAACTAGAGGAGGCCGAGAAAAAGAAAAAAGAGGAGGCAGACAGGCTTGAAGAGGAATAAAATCAAAGGATCCAAAGGGAGCAAGTAGAGAAGCAGAAGGAGGAAGCAGAAAGGCTTCAAAAGGAGCAAGAAGAAAAACAATGTCAGGATGCAGAAGCTACTAAAATTCAGCAAGAACAAGCTGAGAGATTGTGAAAAGAAGAAGCCGAAAGGATAAAGAGAGAAATGGCTGAAAAACTGCGAGAAATAAGGGAGAAAGCGGAAGCGGAAGCGGAAGCAGCAGAATTGCAAAGGCAAAAAGAAGAGGTAGAGAAGTCTGAAGGAGATGTGGATCAAGGGGGATCAGGCACACAAGATATTGATTTAGATGCATTAACGACAACCTCTGGAGGACTTGTCTCAGCTCAAGAACTCCCTCTCACCCCATACACTCCCTCAAAGCAACGTCTAGTGTCAAAAATGGATTCCGTCTTTTTTGATTCAAGGAGGAAAGCTATCATGAGCAGATCGAAAAAGAGGATTAAAACTGGAGAAAATCGAGAAGAAGTCAGAATAACTCAAGTTCCGATCGTTTAAGGGACTAATAGTGATCCTGAGTTCACGACAACATGCAGTGTGGCTTCAGCTCAGGCAAGTGACGATAATTTAGGTATACTGGTGGAGGAAGTAAAGAAATACAAGGACAAACTATCCAAGGTGAAGGATAATATGCTGAGTGAGGTACATCGAGGCAATAAACTGAAAAGAAAGTATAGTGAACTTCAAGAGGAAAAAGGGGACATAGAGGAACAAACCTAGAAGCTTGAAGGTGAAAAGGATACACTAAACACGCATCTTGTAGTCATAGAGGGCGAGAAGAAGGAATTAGAAACTCGCTTAAAAGAATTGGAAGAACGTGAGGCCAATAGCAGGCAACAACAACTGATAGCCGCAAAAGGCGAGAAGAAAGGGTTAGAATCCCACATTCAAGAATTGGAGCAGCATGAAGCCAACAACATGCAGCAGATTAAGTTCTACAAGCCTCAGTTAGAAAGGATGACAAAAGAAAAGGAGCAGCTGCTAGAGCAATTAACTGATGCAAATGAAAAGAAGCAAGATTTAACTGCATTCCATGAGCAAGCATGTAGTATGCTAGGGAAATTTCATCAGTCACTAGAGCTGATCTCGGAGGAGGTATGTAAAGTAAATGGAATGATTACAAGGATAAAGGTAATTGAAGTTGAGGCACAGATACTCAAGGGAAAGTATGTGCACAACTTAGAGGAAATTCATAGACAAATTGAATGGAGAAAAGGGAAATCAGAATTCCCGGGGCACCTACCTGTTAAGTCTGCAGATGACTCAGATCTAGATATAGGACTCCTTGAGTTTTGTAAGGACTGTGGCACAAAGATAATAATCGGAATCCAGAAAACCATCGAAAAGTGTATCGACTTCTACTCAAAGGTCCAGGAGACACATGAGAAATGTCATATGGTGTTACCTCAAACCATAGATGAGTTTCTTGACAAAGAGCAATGTTTGTCAGACCCGCATGATGACCTGAATTCAGAGACAGAGTACATGAGGAAGATCGATGTTCTGACATCAGAAGACCTCCATTGGTTTATTGGGAAGACTTCTATTCATGCTTATTTTATGGAAGACATTGCCCAGGCGACAGTAGCCGGAGCAACGAATATTAAGTCAGATTGGCATAAGCATGAAATATCACTGAAGATGATGATCTCTGTACCGGAAAATTTCATCATACGAGAGATCGGCCAGTCGACCAGCTACATTGCTGAAGTGGACAAACTTGCTGAACTGGATAGACCAGCTGAAGTAGAGCGCCCAGTTGAAATAGCAGGGCCAGCTAGAAATTAAATATTTTTATTGTAAATTTAGAAAAGATAGTTGGAGACTGTTATATTGTATGAATGTTTAAAAAACAGCTGGAAATTACTTTTGTCTCATTTAGGCACTAGAAGATAAAATTTTCTATTTCCCTAGGGTTAGGACATGAGAAGAGACAAATTTTGTAAAAGTTATAAATAGAAGAGGAGAATAGAAGAGAAAGGACTTTTGGCAGGTGAAAGGATGAACTTGTTCTGTACGTGAATTATTTTGCTGCATTAATAAAGAAGCTCCACTTTTCCTGGGAAAAGCTAGCACTACGTTTTGCTTGGGATATGTTGAATTTCTACTGGATTATTTCTGGAATTTTCATGCATATAATGTGAGATCGTTCTCGACTATTCTGAATTATCTCTAAGTTGTGAATGCTTTCATTTCCTATGCAAATACGCTGTGTTAAATGAGTAATGGAATGCTTTAAATTTTGTCAAAGCTATCTTTGATATCTTTTAATTTCTGCTGTGAATGCATCTGTGTTATTAAACAACTATCTGTGAGATTCTTAGGTGTATTTCCAATGTACTACTCATATTTCAGCTTTGCTCCCTGCAAGGATAGCTTAATTAGCTTATATAATTTTAGATTAGATTTGTTTTAATTGCATGCATTTAGATAGAGCACTTGCATATCATCTTTAAACATAAAATACATAAACGGTGGATGGGGCCGCAACCGGTGAAAGAAAACAAATCTTTAAATCTTATATGGTAGCCGGGCTGTTAACTGGACGGATTCCCCACACCAAATAGTGAATGATCTAATTGGGCTTGCTTACCGGGGAGAATCCCTTGCTGATTGATGCTACGAATTTTGAGGCATCAACAAGATGCCCACAAGGGATCTCTAAGATGCGCGCATGAGTCCCTTCTTTTTATCCTTGTTATGCTCACAAGGGCCTATTATATATGCCCACAGGGGCTACTTCAAATTCCCGCAGGGGGGCCTTCCAGGATGTCTGCATAGGGTCACAAGTATTCTCGCAAGAGAATATAAATTATGCCCAGAGACTTGCTTTCTGTGATGCCCGTAATGTGTCCTCCACGTCAAATATATGCCATGTCATCATCCTTATCAAGTCACCAATCTTTTCCAAGTCAACCTTTGCTGCCATGTGTCATTGCCTTGTCCACCTTGTGCTTTGTCCTTTGTCAAGTCATCTACCATGTCTTCTATTCATCAATCCATGTCATGTTAATGACCTTTGCTTTTGTCCTTGTCCTTTCCATATCATATCTTCATCAAGCTTGCTTGCCTTGCCATGCTCCTTTGTCGAGTCATCAACACTTTGTCATTAATGTGTTGTCATCAATGACAACCTTGATCATCAGTTATGTTTAGGAAGTGGATTCTATTTATTTCCCAAAATCAAACTTCTATAAATCAAAACAATTTCTCCGTACTGTACATATATTATAATCTAGTTTTTCATACTCATGGATCTATTCACATATTTAGGTTGGGGTTTCATACTCATGGATCTATTCACATTTACCAGTTCTTTAACATTTACTATAAATATGTGGATTTGTAAAAGGAAAAATGAATACACGTGGTTGGATGTACTTGATCCATATTTAGTTCATTTTATACTTCCAAATTACAACACAAAAATGTTATTACTGACACGTATGTATTTAAGTAAAAAATTAAGTGAAGGGGAATGTTAAACCCCAAAACATAAAAAAATAGCATTATAGGTAAAATTCCAGTGAAATTCCAACACTGATGACACTAGATTGATCCATATGATCATTTATGTATAGTACAATGTACTATAACCAAATATTTTAAAAAGAGAGAATTACATATTATCATCTTTATATGTTTAGTTCCTTTGATTTTTATTTTGACCTATGCACTAATGCACTTGGTGGAGACGACCTTTAATTAGTTTGGTTCTATCAAGCACCAAGAGGGATAAAATCCCTTAAGATGTAAACATTTACTCAAGTTTAGGACTCTAAAAGGGATTAACTTAACAATACATAATTCAATATAATTTCCATTATAACTATTCCAATTTTAAAACACTTTATAAATGAGAACACATCAATCCTAAAAATAGGAGAAAGTTTCTATCATATAAAAAAGTTAATTACTCAAACTTATATCTAATTCAATATTCTATTATGAACATAACAATATATGGACGTTGAAATTTCCTCCATTGAGAATGAGCTCGATTCATTCTACTTAGACCACCCAAGTGGTCATATGACACCTGAACAGAGGACTCATTTTATTGGTCTTGAGACCAGGCGCACTCAAATCCTTGACTCAGAATAAAGCAACATGGAGGCTCAAGAGACGAGCATTATGGATCAAGAATGAGGATGATAATACAATTTTTTTCACAAATTTTTCAAGCATCGACATCACACCAACTCCCTAGACCAACTGATGGATCCTGTAGGTAACCACATCTCTGGTTTCAATGAATTAGCAAAATATGGTGTTCAACACTTTGAAAAGTTATATAAGGACTCAGATGCAAAGATTTCCCAAATGCTCACTTTGACTGATTCATTACCTTCTTTCATGGATGAGGAACAAAATGTAGAACTTATGGAACCTATCAGTATGGTGGAACTTCAAGAAGCAGTCCGATCTTTACAGGGTAACAAAATCCTTGGACTGGACGGTTGGCCGGTCGAATTCTTTAGAGCTTTTATGGATTTGTTGGGATCTGACCTATTGGAAGTCATTGAAGAGTCACACAGATTTGGTAAGATTCTATCATCTTTCAACACGAATTTCATTACTCTTATTCCCAAGGTTGAGAATGTGACTACATGGGAGGAATTAAGGCCTATTTCTCTATGTAATTGTGTATACAAACTGATTTCAAAAGTGATAGTAAATAGGGTCAAACCTATTTTCTCGGCCTCCATCTCACAAGAACAGTTTTATTTTCTCAAAGATAAACAAATACATGAAGCAGTAGGGATTGCACAGGAATTCCTCCACTCTGCAAAGACCCGATAATATTTACCTGCTTCCATCCTCAAAGTCGATATTTTGAAGGCCTACGACCGTGTTAATTGGACCTATATTCACCTCACGCTCCTGCAAGTTGGATTTAGACTTGATTTTTTGAACTAGATACAATCATGTATTAACATTGTCAGCTTCTTAGTTCTCATAAATGGATCAGCTTCAAATTTTTTCAATGCAAGCTGAGGATTGCGTCAGGGCTTCCCTTTGGCACCTCTGCTATTCATTTTTCTAATGGAGGGCCTTATTAGAGCCATTACTCAGGCCTATCAAACGGTATGGTGTCCAGTATTTCTTTAAGTGGTCATCTCAATTTAACTCATATTTTCTTCGTGGACGATATTCTTCTATTCTCCAAAGGGACTCGCAAAGATATTATGAAACTCAAATAATTGCTACATATTTTCTAAGAGGCGAGAGGTATGGTGATCAATATCTAAAAGTAAACCATTGCCTTTATGAATATATCTGTAGATGACTTTATCTGGATATCTACACAGTTTGAATTGGTACTGGATAAAATTACATATGGTTTGAGATACCTAGGTTTTTGTTTAAAACTGAATGATTATCTTATCAAGGATTGGCTCTGGATTGTAAGGAAAGGGGAAAGAAAACTATCTCCTTGGTGAAATAAATGGTTAAGTATAGGTGGCCATTTTATTCTTCTGAAACATGTGCTCGAGGCTTTCCCGGTATATTGGGTATCCATCATTTCAATTCCTTTGGGAATATATTTTTATGGCATTCCAACAGTGATGATAGATCCTTCTCATGGATTTCATGGGAGAACCTCAATCTACCAAAGGTTCAAGGTGGTTTGGGTCTGAAGGACTCCAACCTATTTTCACAAAGTTTAGTGGAAAAAGGTATTGTGGCGTTTAATTGATGGGGATGCATCAGTTATGGGTGAAAGTGGTTGTGCATAAATATATTAGCCCACTCATGATTGTGGAATGGATTCGTTTGCCATAGAAATAAATGAGGGACATTTCGCCGATGTGGATATAAATGATTAAAACTTTCCATCTCATTGGAGATTGGCTTTGTTGGAAGGTGGGTGATGGACATTCCCTACGAATTGGACATGATCCTTGGTACGGGTGTTCTGATTCTTTCAGACTCCTTCTACATATGATCAACTATCTAGAATCACTAGGGATTTGATTTGTTTACCAAGTCAGTGATAATATATCTACTTCACTCTTTAAACAATGTTGGAAATCGGATAAGAAATTAGATTTTACAGGTGATGACATTGGACGATGGGAGCTACTCACAAAAAAATTGAAGGATTGCAATATCAGGATTACAGGTTTGATGGATAATCTTATGTGGACTAAGAATATTGATGGTGGTGCATACACACCCAATATTGGATATCAAATACTTTGTGAGGATGTGTCTCGTCAAGAACCACCATGGTGGAGTCAAACCCTTTAGAAATCATGCAGCCCAAATAAAATGAAATTGTTTATGTGGCTTCTACTTCAGAACAAAGTCCCGGTTTGGGAATTTCTAAAGTCTTGCTTCTGGATTGATCCTGGATGGTGCCCTCTTTGTAAGTCAGACAATGAAACATTTGAGAATCTCTTCATTTCTTGTCATACTTGCAAATAACGGTGGACCATATCAACTATGTAGTTGGTCTGAATATTATGTGGTTTGGTAGTGATTTAAATGATACCTACAAGCATTGGATAGAATCGGGCTCCTTCTTGAATACACCAAAACTTCCTCTCCTTTTTATATGGTTCACATGGAATGATAGGAAATCCACTATTTTCAAATAGAAATATATCCATCCTACTATTCAATAGACAAAGGTTTTGCATGTTCATGTGCTCCTACCCCAGGTCAAACAACATCCGAATCGCAGAATTATTGTCATAAGACATTGATAAAGTCGGATGTTGGGGATACTTTGATGGAGCATCACAAGGTACATCAGCCATCGAAGGTGTTGGAGGTATTCTCTATTCTAATGAAAAAACTTGGTCAAGTTTCTCCGCAGGTGTCAGACATAGCACAAACAATAGGGCAGAGTTGATGGCCCTCAAACTTCTGCTCAGACTCGATATTGATAAAGGTATACAGACTCTTCAGATATTTGGTGATTCAACTGTTATGATTCATTGGATGAAGTGAAAATGACCTCCTAGGAACATCACCCTCCTACCTATTTATGAAGAAACAATCAGGCTTAAAAACTCACTAAAAACCTGATCCCTCACATTTCTTTCCACCATATATATCGTGAGAGAAATATGATTGCAGATCATCTCTCCAAAGATAGACTTCAGTTCAATGATGGCCGCTGTATCATTAAAGTTATGGAGCATGACCGACCGACCGAGCATGACCTAGGACCTCACTCGGGTTAACTCTGACCACGTATCTGTCTTTTGATAGCATATAAAGATCAATCCCTTACACAAAAATGGAAAAAACGTCATATCTAATTACTTTTCTAGGACATGTATGAACATGATTTCTATCTATAGGTGAAAGCCGATATTTTTTGTATATGAATTTAAAGGAATGATAAATAATTTATATATTTGACACACAGATTGACAGCAACATGTCCATGGATATGTAAAAGGTGATTTATTACTAATATAAATTTGTTAAATATTGTAACTTCAAAGAATATTATATTTGTACTTTATTATTCCGGAGATGATTCATTCCTCCGTGAAGATCTTATTGTATATCCGGAGATGTTTATTCCTCCGTCGGAATGTGGTAACTCGGGTTATTAGACTTCCCTAGTGGGGGTCGGCCCTAAATGTGTTATGTGGGTCAAAGGGTTATTAGACCACCCTAGAGGGGTCGGCCCAGTTAGTTGTAGTGGGTTATTTAACCTATTGGTTAAATACGAGCCTACGTGTACTTGTGTAAAATACATATCAAAGTAGTGTATAAATAGAGGAGGTGTGTTCCTCATTATACACACTCACTCATTCAAGCGAGGCGCACCTATTGGAGGAGAGGTCTGCTACAGTGGAGAAGGAGATCATGTCTTTGGTTTGCATCTTTGTATATTGCTGGTCATCTATATTGAGGAAGCTTTACTGGGTTTTCTACCCCATGAGGGTTTCCCAGGATAAATCTGTGTCTCTTGTGTTTATGCTATGCTTGTTGTTTCTTCAGTGATCCTGTATATGCTATTATTGTGAAATGGAATGTAATGCTGCTATTTTCTGTCTTAGCATATTGAATTTTAACATGGTATCAGAGCTAACCTGAAGGAAGACAAGGTATGGCACTAAAGACACTTGCTTTACTTACGACAATTTGAAGGTTAGGGTTTTACATAGCAAAAACCAGTCATCGTAGCACTTTCGCTATAAATCCGTTTTGGGGAAGTTTTCGGATCTGAAATTGTTACAGGACGAAGCTAAGATCTCCAGGTACCTTGTGTCCAAAGGACAACCTCTAATTCGTTGTACTTTGTGATTTATGATCTGTACAATATAGGGTTTCTGCCTCTTCCAGATCTGAGTCAAAATCAGGTGACCTTGGGAAAAAGGTCATAACTTGGGCTAGGAAGATCCAAATGAAATTTCGTGAAAAGTGACAGGTAGTACACAGACTGTACTATCTCAGAAAACTTTTTCAGAGGCCGAAGTTGAACCA
Source organism: Larix kaempferi (assembly GCA_027924585.1). NCBI lineage: Eukaryota > Viridiplantae > Streptophyta > Pinopsida > Pinales > Pinaceae > Larix > Larix kaempferi. The sequence continues at coordinate 19,517,549 of BSBM01000519.1, forward strand.
GTGACACGTGGCACGCCGTACAAGTTCGATCTCCTGTATTATCCCATAAACAGGTCACGTTGCGACACTTGGCATAACTCTCTCTCAGAGAATCCAATTGAGGTCGGACCTGTCAGGATGGAAAGATAACAGGCCGAGCTATCTCAGAAAACTTTTTCAGAGGCCGAAGGTCAAACAGTGACACGTGGCACGCCGTACAAGTTCGCTCTCCTGTATTTTCCCAAAACAGGTCACGTTGCGACATTTGGCATAACTCTCTCTCAGAACATCCAATTGAGGTCAGACCTGTCAGGATGGAAAGCTAACAGGTCAGGCTATCTCAGAAAACTTTTTCAGACCCTGTGGATCAAAAATTTTGGAGTTACACCAGAAACAATCAGGTACATATTTCTGTCAAAACAGAATTATTTTTTTGGTACCTTCATTCATGGCTTCCGAAATTTAGGGCTTTGAAGAAAGTTGGAATTGTTGTAATCGGAGACCACGGATGGATGCTACTCATCAAAATAGAAATTTAGAGACCAAGATCAGAATTTTTGGTTGGGCAGAAGGCCGGGCTTGATTAGACCCTAGTTCGGGACTTTGATCAGAAAAGTGGAAAATTAGGGCTTCTGTAAAAATAGGAATTTTTGAAATCTGTGACCACGGCTGGAAGCTCCTCAGAAAAATAGAAGCTTAGAGCTTTGGTTCAAACTTTTTGATGGGGCAAAAGAGTGGGCTTCATCAAACCCCAGTTCAGGGTCACGTCCAGTGAATCCGAAAGTTTCAAAGGCAAAATTGAGGAGTAAAACTTTGCAGTTTTCAAATTCTAAATATATCAGTTTGATCAGCTCATCAAGGCGCATATTTCTATCCTTTCGGAAGTCTGAAATTCAAAGTTTGAATTTTTGGGGTTTCTCTGACAAACCCATATCCAGCTCCAGGTCCAGTTCTTGCAAATCAAGTGGATAGGGTTAATCCTAGAAGAAGATAGATTGGTCACCTACATAAGTGAAGGAGTTCATGTTTCAGAGGGAGATGAGGCTAAGGCTTTACATAAGGAGATTACAAGCGATCTCGATAGGTATGACTCATCGAGGTATGTTTTGAGATTTGTTCATGATTAAGTTTATGGTATGTTTGTCTTCATGATTATTACAGTTAGTACAATCTTGATTTTAGATTTGTTGTATCACCTTAACAAAATTATGAATGCATGATAGAAGATATTCATTGGTTAGGGTGTTGACACTTATGATTGTACTAATGCATTATGGTGTTGTGTGAGGTTGAGGTTGTCTGCTAACAAGATACAGGTACATCACAAAAGACAAATCAGGCTTCATGACCATGAAAACATGAAGACAAAGATTCATCCATAATCTTTGTTCTACTTACGAGGTATGTATGACTTTGTTATATTATGCTTAACCTATGAGACATGCAGGTTCTAGCTCAGGATCTCTAAATCATTGAAGAGGTTGTTTAGGTATGTTGTACATAACCAAGTAGGTATAATAATCCAGGTATGTTTCCCATGAATCTTACCTTGTGTTAGGATCCCTTATATAAGTATACTTGGAATGATTGGTTATGCTCATTCATAAAGTTAGTAACCAAGGGATTATGCATATTATATCTCTTATCAATGATACGCATGAGTAAAAGAAGACTTCCCTGAAATCTTGAATACTAATGTTTATTAACTATAATCATGACTATACGTTTTCAAGATTATTTAGTACTATAATGTTTTGATAGCATTTAGAATATACTAATGAGTGTATGTTTGTATATGAGATCATGAGGATGACTCTTGAGCATGCACAGTGGTACAGAATGAATAGAAGTTCAAAAGACATACAGAAGATCAAGCGGGAGGCAGCCACACAAACATAAAAGATAAGTATTTGAGTTGCTATTTGAAATAGTAATGATATTGCCTGCATGCATATTTGTATTCCTAGAATATATAATGCTGAGTGTAAACATTCATAGAGCATTGAACAGTATACAACTAATGTGCATATGCTTGGACAAACATTCCATTGTTGCTTGTCTAGAATGAAACCTCTTTGCTGACATGCTGAGAGTTGTGCACACTCTCGATAGTATGTTCTGGTAGAGATGGAAGGCATCTAGATAGCCACTGTATGCATACAGGATATGGGAAAGTGTTGTGCCAAAGTAATGGTCAAAATAGTTGCATCACTATGTAAATGATATCTGTATGCATAATGGGTTATCTTTTGATGATTATGAAGTATTACTAATCATGTACTTAATTTTGATTTGTAGGAAAGGTCATGAAGAATGATGGACACCGTACAAGTGGTGGATGTTCAAACAAGAAGATTTACAAATCAAACAAAATATAGAAGGCTCATGGCTAGAAGATTCTCTTAGAAAGGGGAAGAGAATCACGACAAGATGTTTGCTCCAAGTATGGTGTAATTAAAGAAGAAGTATGAATCAGGTTCTGTATAGGTACCTAGGATCGATAATAAATTGATAAGCTTAATGATCACCATGGGTGATGTGGATCTCAACCTTTGCTACAAGGTTGAATATGATACACATATGACATGGATGCAAGAAGGAACTCACCACAGAGTTCGAATGATATTGAGGCTCATATCAGTAGACCCATCTAACGAGAGATGGCACAGATAGATATGCAGAAGATCATTCAATGCAGAAATGAAAATTGAAAGATCTCAAATTGATGCTTTACTTCCTAGGTCTGGAAGTATGGCAAGGCTCAGAAGGAATATTTCTCAACCAGGGAAAGTATGATGAGAAATATGACTTGAGGTGTTGGAATGGCCACTCTTATGGATTCCAACTTGAAGCTGTTAGGGGTTAACTCATCAGAGTTAGTGGATATAACTTTGTACAGTCAATTTATTGGGTCTTTGATATATCTAACATATACTAGGTTAGATATATGCTTTGTTATGAACACCTTGAGTTAGTATCTAGTGGAAACTAGATGTGTTTACCTGATAATTGCAAAGTATGTGATGAGGCACATAAAGGACACGATAGAATTTGATCTATGCTATCTTGAAGATCATGACTTCAGATGGCTATTCAGATTCTGTTTGGGCAGGAAGTGTATCAGACAAGAAGAACACATCGAGAGGATGTTATTGTCTGGGATTAGCCATGATCTCGTGGTTTAGCTGGAAGCAGTCTAGTGTGGCTCTAAGCACAAGCGGAATATATGGCTGCTTGCTCTGCTAGTTGTGAAGAAGTTTGGCTTTAGGATTGTTTGACTTAGAGATAGAACCAACTGAGATCCTATGTGATAATTAGAGTTGTATCAAGATGACATAGAATCTAGTGTTCCATGATAAGTCAAAGAACATAGGGAACTAACAAGATATGACACAGAAAGGAACTCTAAAAGTTTGAATTTGTAACAGGTTACCGTTGTACTAACCAAGCCTCTACATCAAGAGAAGAAGTTACCAACCAAACCTCTGTCTCGAGTGAAGTTTGAATACTTCCGAGACAAGCTTGGTGTAGTTCAAAAGGACCCTCCTCGAAAGGGGGAGTAGTATAGTCACTACTGATGAAATTGTCTCATCAAACAACAAGGTCGTTGATGAGGTAAGCTGTTCTCTACACCCAGTTACTTAGAAATATTTAGATTTAGGACTCTTATACTTAGAATACTTAGCTTTACTTATACATGCTTTTGATGATAGATGTATTGCTGAGAATACATGCTAGATGTATACATGTTTTGGTGTGATGTATACATGTTTTGATGTATTAGTAAGAATACATGCTAGTTGTGATGTATAGATGTTTTGATGTTTGATGTATTAGTAAGAATACATGCTAGTTGTGATGTATACATGTTTTGATGTATTAGTAAGAATACATGCTAGTTGTGATGTATACATGTTTTGATGTTTGATGTATTAGTAAGAATACATGCTAGTTGTGATGTATACATGTTTTGATATTAGATGTATTAGTAAGAATACATGCTAGTTGTGATGTATACATGTTTTGATGTGATGTGTACATGTGTTGATTAAGTGATGTATACATGTTTTGATGTACACATGTTTTGATGTGATGTGTACATGTTTTGATTAGTGATGTATACATGTTTTGATGTACACATGTTTTGATTAGTGATGATGAACACATTTTTTTTTTTGATGTGATGTATACATGTGTTGATGTATACATGTTTTGATGTACACATGTTTTGATGTGATGTATACATGTTTTGATGTGATATATGATTGTACCTGTATGGATGAGAATACAGTTGAAGGGATTGGATCATCCCTGGACTTTCAGTCCTAAAGAGAGCCGTAGACGTGAGGTCTCCGAGAATGAATTCCTTTGTGGACTTGAGGGGATTGGATCATCCCTGGACTTTCAGTCCTAAAGAGAGCCGTAGACGTAAGGTCTCCGAGAATGAAGTCCTTAGTGGACAGTTGAGGGGATTGGATCATCCCTGGACTTTCAGTCCTAAAGAGAGCCGTAGATGTAAGGTCTCCGAGAATGAAGTCCTTAGTGGACAGTTGAGGGGATTGGATCATCCCTGGACTTTCAGTCCTAAAGAGAGCCGTAGACGTAAGGTCTCCGAGAATGAAGTCCTTAGTGGACAGTTGAGGGGATTGGATCATCCCTGGACTTTCAGTCCTAAAGAGAGCCGTAGACGTAAGGTCTCCGAGAATGAAGTCCTTGGTGGACTTGAGGGGATTGGATCATCCTTGGACTTTCAGTCCTAAAGAGAGCCGTAGACGTGAGGTCTCCGAGAATAGAAGATAGGACTGCATCGTCCCTGGACCTTAGTTCAAAATGTACGTGATGGGGATTGCATCATCCCGGAACTGATAGTTCAAAATGTACGTGATGGGGATTGCATCATCCCGGAACTGATAGTTCAAAATGTACGTGATGGGGATTGCATCATCCCGGAACTGATAGTTCAAAATGTACGTGATGGGGATTGCATCATCCCGGAACTGATAGTTCAAAATGTACGTGATGGGGATTGCATCATCCCAGAACTGATAGTTCAAAATGTACGTGATGGGGATTGCATCATCCCGGAACTGATAGTTCAAAATGTACGTGATGGGGATTGCATCATCCCGGAACTGATAGTTCAAAATGTACGTGATGGGGATTGCATCATCCCGGAACTGATAGTTCAAAATGTACGTGATGGGGATTGCATCATCCCGGAACTGATAGTTCAAAATGTACGTGAAGGGGATTGTATCATCCCCGGAATTCGGTCCCTGAATTGATCCGTAGACGAATGGTCTCCGAGAAAGTAATGGTATTAATGATGTGGTTACTTGTATCGATAGGATACTTGTATTAATGATGTGGTTACTTGTATCGGTAGGATACTTGTATTGATGATGTGGTTACTTGTATCGGTAGGATACTTGTATTGATGATGTGGTTTCTTGTATCGGTAGGATACTTGTATTGATGATATGGTTACTTGTATCGGTAGGATACTTGTATTGATGATGTGGTTACTTGTATCGGTAGGATACTTGTATTGATGATGTGGTTACTTGTATCCGTAGGATACTTGTATTGATGATGTGGTTATCTGTATCGGTGGGATACTCGTATTGTTGTTGTAGGATACTTGCTGCTGATCGTGTGATGACGATGCTACTGATCATATGATGACGATGCTGATGATCGTATGATGACGATGCTGATGATCGTGCGGTGATGATACTGATGATCGTATGATGACGATGCTGATGATCGTGTGATGACCTGTAATGTCCTTTGTTAGGAATTTTATTAAAATGGCAATTTTCCACTTTTTTTCCCTAGTTCGACCTTTGACTAGTTTGATCTCTAGGTCCCAAATTTGCCCCAAATGATTTCAAATCTTCTGAGAAGGTATATGAATGAGATTAGAACATAAATATGTGTTTTAAGGATGCCTTTGGACCTTTAAAATACTTCTGCAAATACTCTTTCAATTCTGGCCAATGTAGGGAACTTTACTAGTAATTTGCCTTTGACTAGTATTGGTCTCTATGTCTCGAATTGACTCCAAATGCCTTCAAATATTCAAGGAAGGTGTATGAATGATATTAAGACTTGAGTATGATGTTCAGGGATGATATATGGCCACCAAAATACCTCTGCAAACTCTCTTAAGATTCTGGACCAAGTATGCAATTTTACTAGTAATTTGGGGTTCAAATCCCCCTGGGGTAAGTATTGAAAATGGCTTCCCAAATGCCTCCAAAGCCACTCAAATTTCTGAACAGAGGTAGGGAATGTATTAAGGATGTTATTAAGGTCTCATGTGCACCATTAATTGATTATTATATCTGTTCCAACCCTCTCCCATTCAACTGCAAAAATCACCAATTCGACCCTTGGGGAAATGGCACTATCTCTTCTCCCAGTGCAATTAAACTAAGTAAAAATACTTCAAATGCTCAAGTACAGTACATGAAACTTGTAGAAGACATCCATGGAATTATATTGACCACAAATATATCAGAGAATCATCCATCCATTCGAAATCATCATCAATACATTGGCTCACAACAAGGTAGTGGGGAAATGGCATTGTTCTTCCATTAAAAATGAGATTTATACATTTCTACTTGGAATTTCGACCTGAAACTTTTTGGAGATGAAGAACAGAGTATTTACTTCATATTAAAAAATAAATGGGGCATTAAAAGCTCCCCCAAAGAGTACAATAGCTCACCAAAAACGCCCTCCCTCAAGGATCAAGAATATGCCATCAAAACCGGAAATGGTTGAAGGAGTGAGCTGCAATAGAAGAAACCATGAGCTGCCCTGTAGCTTACACCTGCAAATAAAGACTCCATTAAAGCTCCAAATGAAAGGTCTGAATGGCCTTTCCAATTACCAACTTGGATGGGAATCTTTCACCCTCGAAATTGGCTAAGGCAAGAAACTAGTCATCCACTAGCTCTCCCTCTTCACAAATGCAATTACAAATTCTACAAATGATCAAAAGCCGGTTTCATTCTTTGTTATTGACATTTATAAATTTCTAATGGCCTCCATGGGTCGAATTCCTTCCAAGAGACTCATGCCAACTCAAGTTGGGAAGAGATTCCAAAGAACGCCACTTGTACAACAATTCCTAGTCTCCCACTTCCACCAAATCACATGTGGAAGCATCTTAGCTGCCCTAACACCCTTGAGCGCCCTCTTGGAGTCTATTTTTAGCCCTGACATGTCATATATGTCATATTTCATTCTTCAGGTCTGATTTGTGTCATAGGTGTCATAGCATCTTCATCATTGTTGTCATAGAGCTAGGGAATCTAGCCCAAGTGTCTCACTAGCTCCAAATTGCCTCTTCCTCTTCCATGGGAGTTACTCTTCCTCTATATTTCGACCTTGGATGAGTTATGCCATGAATAATACCTTTTGGACTTCCCCAAGTATGTTACCATTCACCTTGAATTCGAATTGGTGAGAGAATGATGCCAAATGTAGTGGGGAAATCTAGCCATATGTGGGTCCCACTTCCTCCATGTGTCTTCATGATGAAATGCCACTTTGATTTTCACTTGTATATATTTATTTAGCTCATTTATTAAATATTTATGCCATTCTAATGTTCAAACATCATTTATTATCCCCATTATTCCAAATCCCAAAGCTTCCACCCCAAACCTAGGAAACTAGTAATTTTCCTCCTTGGCAATTATTTGACCCTTAACATCAACTTTGCAAACTCTAATGAATATGGCTAATGTGATTAGGCCATTGTGACCCAATTCCAAATTTGGGACATGACAAATCCTCCCTTCCCAATATTGCTTGTCCTCAAGCAATTTCAAACATGGGTGTTGAAGAACCTGCTTTCTGTATAATTCTTTGAAGTTGCCATTGAATTGCCAAACCTTGAGTCTTTGAGTTTCCATGAATATTTTAGAGAGGAACCAACATGCTTGCTGCTGCACTACTCTGATAAAAATCACTTTATTAAGTGGGGAAATCCATCTCCCATACTGCTTGTTTCCCCAAAAAATTTGAAACCAATGAGATAAAAATTATTCCAGGGTCCCATTGCTTGTATTGCACCCGAACAATTAAGAGTGCTCTCCAACCCATACCATCATATAAGAGGATTCCTGGATCCCATTTTCTTGTATGCATTCTTCCAAACATCATGAGTACAAAATATATATCATCAAAGTACATAACTACATAATGAAAATTAATATCAAGGAGGTGCTTCATCAAAGAATCATGAAAGTGCTTATACCTCCAAGCAAGTAGACCACCGTTTTCCAAGTGCATACAAGCTTCAAGTGACCAATCAAATCTGCTCCAATGACATAGGTGAGGATCCCATGTCCTATAAAGCTGCTCCAAAAGGATGTGATATGCATCAAAATATTCAGCCATGTATTCTTTCATCCAAGAAGTGAATGAAGAATCTCCACTAAAATCTGAACCAAATAATGAGCAGAAAAAACAAGGAGACTTCAAATGACTCAAAGAAGTCTCACCCATACATCCCTGAATGTGATTATCATAAAGATATAACAAAGTATGTGGCTTCCAACAAAAATGTTCTCCAATCATAAATCTATTCACCCAAGTGTTGGATGAAGTTCCTCCAACATCAAATGAATCAAGTGTTGAGCAAGAAAAACCATGAGTCTTCAAGTGACTCAAATGCATATCATAGGTGCATCCATGTAGATGTGCATCATCATAAAGTAATAAAGTATGCTGCTGCAAATGTGAATAAGAATGTGCTCCAACCATATCATACTCCTCATGTGGCACCATCAAAAAGAACCCTTTCACCCATACTTCATTGAGACTAATGTTGCAAAACATGGAATTGTAGGATGTAGGAGAATGAACCAAATCACCCAAATGATGAAAAAGTACAGAAGTTTCATCATGGGGAGGATCCATATGGGTAGTATCATGCAGCTCCTTCAAAAGTGTGAACTCTTTGTCATAGTTTGGTTCCAATGTAGATGAATCATGCTCTTCTTTAAAAATTGCACAACCTTCATCAAGAGGCAATTCAAATTCTTCTTCCACCACATCAAGTGTTTGGATCTCTTCAAGTTCATCTCCAAACACATCAAGAACATTCAAATTTTCACATTTCTCATGATCCACCATGTCATGAGAATCCTCCAAACAATCTACCATTTGACAATCTGAAACATAGGAGGAAAAACAAGTATCTTGCAACTTTTCAAGAAGTTGCTCATTTTGAATTGTGAGCTTATGAATATCCTCATTATTCTTCAAGTATGCATCATGTAACAATTCATTAAGCTCAAACAAATGGTTTCTATCAAAAAGCAAAGACATGAAATTACCTTTGATGTGGCACATTGCTCTTTGAATCTTCTCCATGTCTTCAAGGAAGGATGTTTCCTCCAATGAAGTAGCTCTCCAACAAGAATTTGACACCAATGCTTGAGTGTCATGGAGAATATTGAGGGACTCTTGGATATTATTTTCATTCATCTTTAAGGACCCTTCAAGAAAATGAGGCTCTTGCAAATGAACCTCCTCATCTTCTTCATTTTTTCTTGGACCAACTTCATGAAGCTCAAGTGGTGATGGGGAAGTTGATCTTGGTTCTTCTTCAACTGCTGCAAGGTCTTCATTGTCATGCTTAATGGAACTTGGGCTTGCAGCAACACTTTCAAAAGTGATCTCTATGTCACCAACATAGAGGTGTGAGCACCCATCAATAGGTACTCCTTCATAGTTTAAGCATCCATCAGTAGATGCTCTTTGGTTCATGTCTAAGCTAGAAGGTGTCTCGAAATGATCTTCCATATTTTCAATAGAATATTCTTCACTATCTTGTGATGTCTCTTCCTTTTGCTCCTTCAAGCAAGCTGTTGCATTTTGCCCCTTGGTTTCCTTAAAATCAATAATTTTTTCCACAAGTTCGATAGAAAACAATTCGAATCCTTCCTTAATTTGCTTGGTCATATCTTCAAATATTGTTTTCATAATTTTTATATGCTCCTCACCATCATATGAGGCTCCCTTTTCATCCCTAGTCATAGTTCCCTCAAAAAATTTGCTCTTCTTCTCCTACTTTTTTTTTTCCTCTTCAACAAAAGCACTTTTGGTTTCAATATATAATGGTGGTACCTAAATTCTTTTCCTCATATATATTATACCACATCAGGTGCCAAGATCATGCTCTGATACCACTGTAATGTCCTTTGTTAGGAATTTTATTAAAATGGCAATTTTCCACTTTTTTTCCCTAGTTCGACCTTTGACTAGTTTGATCTCTAGGTCCCAAATTTGCCCCAAATGATTTCAAATCTTCTGAGAAGGTATATGAATGAGATTAGAACATAAATATGTGTTTTAAGGATGCCTTTGGACCTTTAAAATACTTCTGCAAATACTCTTTCAATTCTGGCCAATGTAGGGAACTTTACTAGTAATTTGCCTTTGACTAGTATTGGTCTCTATGTCTCGAATTGACTCCAAATGCCTTCAAATATTCAAGGAAGGTGTATGAATGATATTAAGACTTGAGTATGATGTTCAGGGATGATATATGGCCACCAAAATACCTCTGCAAACTCTCTTAAGATTCTGGACCAAGTATGCAATTTTACTAGTAATTTGGGGTTCAAATCCCCCTGGGGTAAGTATTGAAAATGGCTTCCCAAATGCCTCCAAAGCCACTCAAATTTCTGAACAGAGGTAGGGAATGTATTAAGGATGTTATTAAGGTCTCATGTGCACCATTAATTGATTATTATATCTGTTCCAACCCTCTCCCATTCAACTGCAAAAATCACCAATTCGACCCTTGGGGAAATGGCACTATCTCTTCTCCCAGTGCAATTAAACTAAGTAAAAATACTTCAAATGCTCAAGTACAGTACATGAAACTTGTAGAAGACATCCATGGAATTATATTGACCACAAATATATCAGAGAATCATCCATCCATTCGAAATCATCATCAATACATTGGCTCACAACAAGGTAGTGGGGAAATGGCATTGTTCTTCCATTAAAAATGAGATTTATACATTTCTACTTGGAATTTCGACCTGAAACTTTTTGGAGATGAAGAACAGAGTATTTAATTCATATTAAAAAATAAATGGGGCATTAAAAGCTCCCCCAAAGAGTACAATAGCTCACCAAAAACGCCCTCCCTCAAGGATCAAGAATATGCCATCAAAACCGGAAATGGTTGAAGGAGTGAGCTGCAATAGAAGAAACCATGAGCTGCCCTGTAGCTTACACCTGCAAATAAAGACTCCATTAAAGCTCCAAATGAAAGGTCTGAATGGCCTTTCCAATTACCAACTTGGATGGGAATCTTTCACCCTCGAAATTGGCTAAGGCAAGAAACTAGTCATCCACTAGCTCTCCCTCTTCACAAATGCAATTACAAATTCTACAAATGATCAAAAGCCGGTTTCATTCTTTGTTATTGACATTTATAAATTTCTAATGGCCTCCATGGGTCGAATTCCTTCCAAGAGACTCATGCCAACTCAAGTTGGGAAGAGATTCCAAAGAACGCCACTTGTACAACAATTCCTAGTCTCCCACTTCCACCAAATCACATGTGGAAGCATCTTAGCTGCCCTAACACCCTTGAGCGCCCTCTTGGAGTCTATTTTTAGCCCTGACATGTCATATATGTCATATTTCATTCTTCAGGTCTGATTTGTGTCATAGGTGTCATAGCATCTTCATCATTGTTGTCATAGAGCTAGGGAATCTAGCCCAAGTGTCTCACTAGCTCCAAATTGCCTCTTCCTCTTCCATGGGAGTTACTCTTCCTCTATATTTCGACCTTGGATGAGTTATGCCATGAATAATACCTTTTGGACTTCCCCAAGTATGTTACCATTCACCTTGAATTCGAATTGGTGAGAGAATGATGCCAAATGTAGTGGGGAAATCTAGCCATATGTGGGTCCCACTTCCTCCATGTGTCTTCATGATGAAATGCCACTTTGATTTTCACTTGTATATATTTATTTAGCTCATTTATTAAATATTTATGCCATTCTAATGTTCAAACATCATTTATTATCCCCATTATTCCAAATCCCAAAGCTTCCACCCCAAACCTAGGAAACTAGTAATTTTCCTCCTTGGCAATTATTTGACCCTTAACATCAACTTTGCAAACTCTAATGAATATGGCTAATGTGATTAGGCCATTGTGACCCAATTCCAAATTTGGGACATGACAGATGACGATGCTGATGATCGTGTGATGACGATGATCGTATGATGACGATGCTGATGATCGTATGATGACGATGCTGAGAGTGCTGCAGAAGATAAAGACTCAGTACTGAAGATGTTGATGTTCCAGTATTGAAGATGTTCCAGTAACTGCTTGAGTTACTGATGATGTTGAGAAAGCTTCCAATGATTTATAGATGTATCATGTATGATGTTGATGACTCCTTGCTCGTGCAGATACTGTTATAATATCCTTCTCGTTAAGGGGGAGTGTTAAATATTGTAACTTCAAAGAATATTATATTTGTACTTTATTATTCCGGAGATGATTCATTCCTCCGTGAAGATCTTATTGTATATCCGGAGATGTTTATTCCTCCGTCGGAATGTGGTAACTCGGGTTATTAGACTTCCCTAGTGGGGGTCGGCCCTAAATGTGTTATGTGGGTCAAAGGGTTATTAGACCACCCTAGAGGGGTCGGCCCAGTTAGTTGTAGTGGGTTATTTAACCTATTGGTTAAATACGAGCCTACGTGTACTTGTGTAAAATACATATCAAAGTAGTGTATAAATAGAGGAGGTGTGTTCCTCATTATACACACTCACTCATTCAAGCGAGGCGCACCTATTGGAGGAGAGGTCTGCTACAGTGGAGAAGGAGATCATGTCTTTGGTTTGCATCTTTGTATATTGCTGGTCATCTATATTGAGGAAGCTTTACTGGGTTTTCTACCCCATGAGGGTTTCCCAGGATAAATCTGTGTCTCTTGTGTTTATGCTATGCTTGTTGTTTCTTCAGTGATCCTGTATATGCTATTATTGTGAAATGGAATGTAATGCTGCTATTTTCTGTCTTAGCATATTGAATTTTAACAAAATTGTGATCTATATTATGAGGAAAACAAAGAAAGAGATTTTCCTCCACCATTTTGGAGTCTAGTTGTATTTGTTATTATAATTTTTTTATATATTTATTTTGTTTGGAGTCGACATGTGCCACGTCATTCGTTACAGACGTGACACATCTCATTCACTTGAGCTGTAGAGAGTGCCTCTCGACGCAATGACACTAGATTGATCCATATGACCATTTATATATAGTCCGTTATATAACCAACTCTTTTCAAAAGAGAGAGAATTAAATTTGATCATATTTGATATGTTTAGTGCCTTTGATTTTTGTTTTGACCTAAGCACCAATGCACTTTATGGAGACCACATTTAGTTAGTTTAATTTACCAATTCACGTCTAGTGGACCTCTATAGTTCATTTTCAGGCTGACTTTGTTGTTGACTCATTGGCACTAGAAGATCTGGAGGTGAGATAAATTGTCGTTACAACTCACCCTCATTAATAAAACTCTTTGTTTATTAAGGGGGTTGGATGTCTCTCTTAAAACCTTCTCATAATGCATTGCTTGAAGCTCAAGCATAGCTTTAGTTTCATAGACTTAGCGCTATCAATGGATTTTGAAAATATACCAATGATTTGACTATCAATTCTATAATAAATGAATGACAATAATTTATTGTAGTTGTTGTTTCAAATAGTGGTTTTGAAGTTCCACATGCTTCTCATTGTGTACAAGGGGGTTCATAGCAACTTCTATTGCACTTTGATTGCCAAAACATATAATGATGAACTTTTTATAGGGTAATTTGAGCTTTCCCTTTATAGGTTGTGAATCCACATTTAACTTTGTGTCGATGTTACTTTGAACCTTTATATTTAGTATTACAGTGGTCAAAAGAGTGGATTTTTACAAGATGGGAGTATGGGATCAAATACAAGATGGAACACATATCCAAAGTTCAATTCCCTGTGAGCTCTATTTCCAATGCAATACCAACTAATTGGTTCATATTCTCAATGCAATATTCTATACCACACTAGTAAGTACCTTTGATATAGTGAACAATCTTCTTTGTGGTAGTGAAGTGGCTCTCATTCGACTCTTGCATGAGATAAGATACCACACTAGAAAGGAAATATCATTGTGGTTGAGCATTAAATAAATTAGTCTACGAACAATGATCTTTGTAGAGAGTAAAATTGGTTTTCGGAGAATTGCACTCTTTGGTCAATTTCACTTCTCATTGGTAAGATATAGTGCATGATTTACAATCTTTTGTTTTGAATCTTTTCAATAGAATTATCACATATTTAGGCTGAGAAATAAAGACATTGTCACCAATTTTCAAAACTTAGATACTCAGAAAGAAATGCAATAGATTGAGGTATAATGATTTCAAATGTATTTTCTCATTTTCTTTTCAAACCTTAAATTAAATTAGCACTACCACCAAGAATGGTTAAATTATCAACATATAGTGTAGCAATTGAAGTATTATCATTTACGTGAAAACCTCAACACTATGAGCCGATTCATCGCGTTTGAAACCAAATTCAAGAGAACTGATTGATCTTTTTCTTCCAAAGAACAACCTCGCGGAAAATGACCAAAGTAATTTTCCATGATTCATGGATGGTAAACAGGGTAAACCATCAACCTTGATTATGAAACCTAACTCCAAGGGGATTAAAAAAGTCGAACTCATGAACTCAAATTTGGGGGGGAGATCTCACATTTGGCTTAGTATAGTTTGAGCTAACCCTTGGGTTTAAAGAATCGACAAATCTTCTCATACCATGCCCTTGGGTTTTGTTTCAAACCATCTAATGATTTTATGAGTAGAGAAACAAGACTAATTTCTCAAACCTTGGGGGTTGATCCATATAAATATCCATGTTGAGATAATTATGTAAACAAATACTCTTAACATTCCTCTAAAGGATTAAAAAGAATTTATGCAAAACTATTTTTTCTCTCGTGCATGAGCCGAGCGCTGTCACGAGGATGAGCTAGGGTTTATTCCCTTGGTGCCTCCCCTTGCGAGTTGAGGATGGATCCCCCTTTGGACCCGAGTCCAGAGGACCTAAGACGAATCCTCAACGAGGCTTTCAGAGCCCTGGTGGCCTCCACGCCACTCCCTTACCCCTTTGCGCTTGATCCCGATGATGGCTTCATCGAACAAGTTGAAGCTCCATGAATCCAGATCAGCTCTGTCGCTTCAAGGTTGACA
Source organism: Larix kaempferi (assembly GCA_027924585.1). Taxonomy (NCBI): domain Eukaryota; kingdom Viridiplantae; phylum Streptophyta; class Pinopsida; order Pinales; family Pinaceae; genus Larix; species Larix kaempferi. Next base: position 19,532,849 of record BSBM01000519.1, read on the forward strand.
ACCCTCACTCTGAGTGAGAGAGGTTTGATCAGTCAGTTTACCCGGATATGGACCTCTCCAAAGACATGGACTCTTGGGTCAAAAAAAATTGGATGCCTTTGTTCTCAGGGGGCTTGCAACACTGTTTATGCGACAAAGGATTCTTCACCTTCTTGTTCGAAAACAAAGAAGACAAAGATCTCATTTTCAGGAGTGGACCTTACTTCTTGGGTCCTCAAGGTTTATACCTAAATCATTGGAGTTTATCCTTTGACCTAGAAAAGGATGTGCCTTCTGGGGTTCCAATGTGGGTTCGTCTACCCCATCTCCCCTTAGACTGTTGGAATGAAGAAACCCTTCAAGCAATCGGGAACTCTCTTGGCACTTATATTGATAAGGAAGAACCAAAGGGACCTTTATTTTCCTGCGCAAGGATTTGCGTGGAGGTAGATCTGGAAAAAGGCCTACCAAAAGTTGTAAGCCTATGTATGGATGGATGTGAACACCTGCAAAAGGTAGATTATGAACAACTACCCTTCAAATGCAAGAAGTGTCATGAGTATGGACACTTTGTCAAAAACTGTCCAAAAGTAGTTCAAGAAATCCCTAGAAAAACCCAAGAAGAAGGATGGCAACAAGTTAAAAGAGGAAGGAAAATGCCTGTACCAGCTTCTGATCCAAAGGAATCACAGCCAGAGAAAATTAAAGTGCCATCACAAGCAGAAAAATGAGCTTCAACAAGCAATCAGTTTCAGGATTTGAATGTGGAAGAAGGAGAAATTGTTAAGTTTAAACCAAATAGACTAGCAAGATCACTGAAAGAAACATAATCACAAGATAGACACATAATTTACCCTGGGAAACCCTCATGGGGTAGAAAACCCAACAAAGCTTTCCTCAATAAGATGATAAACCAAAATACAAGATGTGCTCCCTCCTTCTCTTTCTCCTTAGCAGATCTCTCAGACTAGTGCGCTACTTCTCTGAGTTGTACAAGTGTGTCTAATGAGGAGTTCACCTCCTCTATTTATACTAACTCCAGACTGACCAAAATACCTAATGGGGCTGACCTCTCCTGGAGAAGTCTAATAACCCCTAAAATATAAGTTCAGGGCCGACCCCCACATGGTGGGTCTAATAAACCTAGTTTCCACAAACCCTCGGAGGAATAATCATCTCCGGATACATGATAGGGTTACCTCAGAGCGATGAAACATCTCCGGAATAATAATGTACAAATTATAATATTCTTAGAAGTTACAATATTTAACACTCCCCCTTAACGAGAAGGATATTATAACAACATCTGCAGGAGCAAGGAGTCATTGACTACATCACACATGATACATCTACAAATCATCGGAAGCTTTCTTCAATACATCATTATCAGCAACTTAATCAATTGCTGGAACATCGTCATCATCATCGCATGATCATCGGCATCAGCATCGTCATCATCAGCATCGTATTCCCTGCAATACATATGATCATTTTACAGGATGATCAATCCTACTCCTTTTAGGACATAGGTCCATGGATGATGCAATCCTGTCATGTACCTTTTGAACCGAAATCCAGGGACGATCCAGTCCTATCATGTACCTTTTGAACCGAAGTCCAGGGACGATCTAGTCCTATCATGTACCTTTTGAACCAAAGTCCAGGGACGATCCAGTCCTATCATTCCATTCTCGGAGACCTCTTGTCTACGGTTCACTTCATAGGACTAAAGTCCGAGGATGATACAATCCCCTTACCTGTTCATTCAGGATTTTGTTCTCGGAGACATCTTGTCACGGCTCACTTCACAGGACTATGGTCCGAGGACGATACAATCCCCTTACCTGTTCATTCAGGATTTTGTTCTCGGAGACATCTTGTCTATGTCTCACTTCACAGGACTATGGTCCGAGGATGATACAATCCCCTTACCTGTTCATTCAGGATTTTGTTCTTGGAGACATCTTGTCTACGGCTCACTTCGTAGGACTATGGTCCGAGGACGATACAATCCCCTTACCTGTTCATTCAGGATTTTGTTCTCGGATACATCTTGTCTACGGCTCACTTCACAGGACTAAACGAGGACAATACAATCCCCTTACCTGTTCATTCAGGATTTTGTTCTCGGAGACATCTTGTCTACGGCTCACTTCACAGGACTATGGTCCGAGGACGATACAATCCCCTTACCTGTTCATTCAGGATTTTGTTCTCGGAGACATCTTGTCTACGGCTCACTTCACAGGACTATGGTCCGAGGATGATACAATCGCCTTACCTGTTCATTCAGGATTTTTATTCTCGGAGACATCTTGTCTACGGCTCACTTTAGGACTAAAGTCCATGGATGATACAATCCTCTTACTCTCGGAGACATCTGTCTGCGGATCACTTTAGGACTAAAGTCCACGGATGATACAATCCTCTTGTCAATATGTGTACAAGCATCCTCATCCATACAAGTACATAAATATACTTATCAAAACATGTATCCTCATCAATACATACATTATCAAAACATGTATCCTCATCAATACATACATTATCAAAACATGTATCCTCATCAATACATACATTATCAAAACATGTATCCTCATCATTAACTAAACATGTAAATGCATATATTATCAAAATATGTAACCTCATCAATAAAACATGTAACCTCATGTAAATACGTATATCATCAAAACATGTAACCTCATCAACAAAACATGTAACCTCATCAACAAAACATGTAAATTCGTATATCATCAAAACATGTAAATAGAAATAGTGTAAGTGTAAGAAGTCTAAATCTAAATAAGCCTAAATATCTAAGAGTGGCAGACAAGTATCTTCATCATTAGTGACGATACTACTCCCCCTTTCGAGGAGGGTCCTTTAGAGTTACTCCAAGCTTGTCTCGGAAGTATTCAAATTTCGCACGGGCTAGGGGTTTGGTTAATATGTCAGCAACTTATTCTTCAGTACTTATATATTCGAGTTTGATAGCCCCTCTCTGCACCATGTCTCGTATATAAAAGTATCGAATCTCTATGTGTTTTGACTTATCGTGGAATACAGGATTTTCTGTCATTTTGATACAACTTTGATTGTCACACATGATCACAGTGGGATCCATCTCTAAGTCAAACACTCCAGATAATAGTTTCCGAAGCCATACTGCTTCACAGCTAGCAGAGCAGGCAACTATGTATTCTGCTTCAGCAATACTGAGAGCCACACTGGATTGCTTCTTGCTGAACCATGAGATCATGGCAGATCCAAGACCATAACATCCACCAGATGTACTCTTTCTGTCTGAGATACTTCCTGCCCAATCAGAGTCTGAGTAACCATGTAAATTGAGTTCATGGTTTCCAAGATAATATAGGCCAAAATTTAAAGTGCCCTTTAGGTACCTCATCACATGCTTTGCAGCTATTAAGTGAACCTTTCTAGGTTCTACTAGATACCGACTCAGGGTATTTACAACAAAGCATAGATCTGGCCTAGTATTTGTTAAATACATTAAAGACCCAATGATTTGTCTATATAGAGTTATGTCCACTAATTCTGATGTGTCGTTAATTAATAACTTCAAGTTGGAGTCCATGGGAGTGGTCATGGATTTACACTCCAACATATTAAATCTTTTCAGAATTTCCACAGCATACTTAACTTGATTTAGAAAGATTCCTTTTGGTTCTTGCCATACTTCAAGACCTAAGAAGTAGTGCATTAATTCGAGATCTTTCATCTCGAATTCTGAAGAAAGCTTCTTCTTGCATTCAATAATTTGTTTCTCATTTCCGGTTAGAAACAAATCATCTACATATAACAGTAGTATAACTGGTTCATCATCCATTACCTTGAGATAAAGATTAGGATCAGCTTTGCTTTTGGTAAAGCCCATGCTTGTTAAGAAATTGTCAATCCTTCCGTACCAAGCTCTAGGAGCTTGCTTTAATCCATATAGTGCCTTTTTCAGTTTGCATACATGAGTTCTTCCGTCTTTAATCTCGAAACCTTGTGGTTGCTCTATGTACACTTCTTCTTCAATTACACCATTTAGAAAAGCTGTCTTAACATCCATTTGGTGTAATTTCCACTTCATCATGGATGCAAGTGCCATGATAGTTCTAATTGAAGTGTACCTAGCAATTGGTGCAAAAGTTTCTTCATAGTCAATTCCCTCTTTCTGAGAGAAACCTCGGGCTACAAACCTTGCCTTATATTTTTCAATGCTACCATCTGCAGCATGCTTTATCTTAAAAATCCATTTGGAAGAAACCACACTTTTATCTTTTGGTTTGGGAACTATATCCCAAACATCATTTTTCATTATTGACTGATATTCTTCTGTCATTGCTTCTACCCATTCTTTCTTCTGAGCTGCCTCTTCATAGCTAGCAGGTTGTTGATCCACAAGATTCTTCCAGTTGACACTTCCTGGATTTCTTGAGAGCTGCTTCTTCATCAAATGTTACATCTCTGCTTATTTTCATATGATGAAAACCTGGTATGTAAATTCTGAAGGCTTTGGATGATTCACAATAACCAACAAATATTCCCTTCTTATTAGAGGGATCCAACTTGGTTCTCTTTTCTTTTGGAATGTGAATGTACACAGGACAACCAAATATTTTGAGATGACTTACCTCGGGCTTCTTTCCTGTGAACACTTCTTCTGGAGTTTTGAATTCAAGAGCACTATGGGATAGTCTATTCTGCAAATAGACTGCTGTCCTAGCTGCTTCAGCCCATAAATAAATGGGTAGGTCTTGATCATGAATCATAGTCTTTACAGCTTCCATGATGGTTCTATTCTTCCTTTCAGCTACCCCATTTTGTTGGGGATTGTAGGGAGTGGTTAGTTCCCTCTTGATTCCAGCTTCCTTACAAAAGTCTTCAAAGTCTTTTGAAGTGTATTCTCCCCCATTATCTGTTCTGAGAATCTTGATTTTCTTTTCTGAGAGATTTTCTATTAAGGCCTTAAACTCTTTGAATTTTCCAAAGACTTCATTCTTGCCTTTTAGGAAGTATATCCAAGTCTTCCTTGAATAGTCATCAATGAATGAGAGATAATATTATAAACCACTTAGGGAGGTGGTGGGAATACGTCCACATACATCTGAGTGTATTAGCTCCAAAATGTTCTTAGTATTTGTTTCACTCTTTGGAAAAGGGTTCTTAATATTTTTCCCTTTTCCACATCCTTTACACGAGCCATTATGATCAACCTTCAAATCTGGTAGTCCTATGACCACCTTGCTTACATAGGGTAGAGCTTTATAGTTAATGTGAGCTAATATTCTATGCCATAGCTCACTAGGACTAGAGGTTTTATGAGCAAGGGAAACTTCTGGATGTCCCTTGAGTTTATAGAGACCTCCTTCTTCTTCACCAATGACAACTGCATCTTCAATAGATTTTCCTTTGGGCCACATAAGTACTTGACCATCTATGAAGGCAACTCTAAAACCTTTCTTATCTAGTGCTGAGATAGATAGTAGGTTCTTTTTCAAACCTGGCACATATAAAATTTCTTTCAACTTCAAGGGTGTTCAAGAATCTAGCTTGTAGCTTGTTTCACCAATTCCTTTGATAGGATATTGGTAGTCATCTCCTAGAGATACCTTTTGAGAAGAAGACTTTTCTTCAAGATTTGAGAAAGTCTTTCTTTGACCTGTCATGTGCTTAGAGGCACCACTGTCAATGAGACATGTATCTTCTCCAGGGGATACAGATCCAGAGAGTGCAGAGAATAAGACATATTCTTCTGGATCTTCTTTCTTTATTTTAGATCTTTTCCTTCGAGGCTTTTGCTCTTCTTCTTCTTCTTCTTCTTCTTCACTATCATCTTCTGCCATGTGTGCATGATGTCTTCTGTGTACAAGTCTCTTCTTCTTTTGTGAAGGACAAAATTTGGCAATGTGTCCTAGTTTAAAACAACTGTAGCATTGGACTGTGGAGAGATCTCTTCCTAGATTGGGTCCTCTATTACTTTTGAATTTAGAGAAGTGTTGAGATCCTTTGTGGTCAATTTTCTTGAAGTGACCCATTCTTCTTCTTTTGGTGTGAGTGGCCAAGGCTTGGTCATCCTCCTTGAGGAGTGCTTCTCTATTGGCTACTCTAGCCTCTTCTTGAACACAATCTTCCCACACTACACCAAACTTCATACTTTCTTTTCTGTCACACATAGTTTGTATGAATGACTCCCAAGATCTGGTGAGACCATTTAGAGCAGTCATTACAAGTTCATCTTCATCAAGAGTATCACCAATGGCATCTAGTTGCTCCTTGATTTGGGAGACCCTTGAAAAGTAGTCTTGAATGGATTCCCCTTTTTTCATCTTGGTATTCTTCAACTGAGTTCTTAGGTTCATCTTCCTATTGATGTTCTTTCCTTCATATTTCTTCCTAGGGCATCATACATCTCCTTTGGAGTTTGCTTGGAAGCCACTTGGGGAATCAAGTGGTCCTTGATGGAATCAGCTATGATTCTCTTTTCCCTAATCAAATCCTTTCTGTGATTCTCTTTGGCTTCATCTCCTTCAGGTTCTGCAACTTCATCCTTGATGTATTGAGCAAGATCATTCTCTTCAAGAATGAGACCAATTCTGTATTTCCATGCCCGGAAATTCTCTATGCCTTCTAACTTGTCTTCAAGCTTAGTGCTTGGAGCCATCTTCTCTTGGGGGAGTCCAAGAGACAAGATATAGAATAGTACTTACCAGGAAAATTTAACCTTTTTACTTTTTCGGATCCTGGGACAGAATTTTATCGCACTTTTGGTAAAACTAGGGTTTGACTTTCCCGGAGTTCTACCCAACCAAAAAGTTTGATCTAGGGCTCAAAAGATTGGTTTTGAGAAGGGCTATCCAGCCATGTAATCAGAAATTAACAATACCAACTTTTTGCTGAAACCAATTTCTGGTTTATCGCACTTTTGGTAGAACTAGGGTTTGACTTGCCCGGAGTTCTACCCAACCAAAAAGTTCGATCTAGGGTTCAAAAGATTGGTTTTGAGAAGGGCTATCCAGCCATGTAATCAGAATTTAACAATACAAATTTTTTGCTGAAACCCTAATTTTCACCGGAGAGAGAGAGAGAGAGAGAGAGATATTCTTACCTTGTGAAAGATGTCCTATTCAGGCTAGCTCTGATACCATGTTAAGTTTAAACCAAATAGACTAGCAAGATCACTGAAAGAAACATAATCACAAGATAGACATAGAATTTACCTTGGGAAACCCTCATGGGGTAGAAAACCCAGCAAAGCTTTCCTCAATAAGATGATCAACCAAAATACAAGATGTGCTTCCTCCTTCTCTTTCTCCTTAGCAGATCTCTCAGACTAGTGCGCTAATTTTCTGAGTTATACAAGTGTGTCTAATGAGGAGTTCACCTCCTCTATTTATACTAACTCCCGACTGACCAAAATACCTAATGGGGCCGACCTCTCCTGGAGAAGTCTAATAACCCCTAAAATATAAGTTTAGGGCCGACCCCCACATGGTGGGTCTAATAACCCTAGTTTCCACAAACCCTCGGAGGAATAATCATCTCCAGATACATGATAGGGTTACCTCGGAGGAATGAAACATCTCCAGAATAATAATGTACAAATTATAATATTCTTAGAAGTTACAATATTTAACAAAAATTACAATGACGGAAGTTGTTCTAGTAGAAATAGATCCAGAAATTCAAGATGAATTTTCAACCAACAACATTTCCATTTCCTCTCCCAGAGAATAAAGACTAGAACCATCGCATGAAGGCTCCCCAACGCCAGGAGGCTCCTTGGATGAAATGGTAAAATAAAGCAAAGTCACTCCACAAGGATTTTCTCTTGAACACTCCTCCTCAAAAGAAATGCAGGAGCAACAAGAATTAGGCCCACCCCCAAACACCAGAGGGATAAAATCTCAAAGGTACCACAGAGAGAAGGAAGCATAGAGAGAAATTGAACTCAGAAGACAGAGAAGCATTGAGGAAACCAAACTTCTCCAAAACTCTAAAAATTAACGAGGGAAAAAAACAGATGGCAGGTTCAGAGCAGGACCTCAGTTAGTTAAGAAATGATGAAAACTATCTCTTGGAATTGTAGGGGCTTAGGAGGATCGATCAAAGTGGAAGCAATAAAAGATATTATCAAATCTGAAAGGCCTGATATACTGCTTATCCAAGAGACTAAAATGAGTGATGTGGAGGTAATGGCACTCTCACGTATTTTCTAGAAAACCAACCACGAAAATTCTATAAGCTCCAGAGGTGATTCCGGAGGAATAACGACCTTTCTTTCAAGGTATTTTTTTATAAATTCTGTCAAGGAAAAAAATCAATGGATTCTTATAGAGATTCAAGATAAAGATGGCCCAAATCCTCTTTATATCTGCAATGTTTATGGGCCAACGCAATACAGAGACAAGCAAATTTTTTGGGATGATCTCTCTTCTTTAAGAGAGGAGTTGAAAGGGAAAGACCTCATCATTGCAGGAGACTTCAATACCACCAAATCTCAGATTGAGAAAAGAGGCGGCTCGAAGATTAGATATCCCTATGGGGAGAATATGGAGGACATGATTTCTGATTTGGACTTTATAGATCCACCTATTAAGAATGGGAAATACACTTGGAACAATAGAAGGCTTGGCATCGATCACATTGCGACCAGGATTGATAGATTTTTGGTAAGCTCTATATTTCTTAAAAAAGAGATTCTTCCAGCATATTTCAATTTTCCTTCAGTGGTTTCAGATCATAAGCCTATATCTTTGGTTCTCTCTTCCCCTATAAAACTTGTACCCATCCCTTTTCGTTTCAACCCCATCTGGTTTCAAGATGCTAAAGTTCCGGACATAATAAAAAACGCTTGGATCCACGACTGCGCGGGCTCTCCTAGATTCATTTGGGAGTCTAAGCTAAGATATGTGTGCTATGATCTTAAAATATGGGTGAAATCCGAGTTTAAAATCCCTTGCTTCATTAAAAATAAACTTCAAACTGGACTTGCTGCTTTGCAATCCAATATGGAGAAAGTGAAAGTCACTTCGATACTCATTTGCTACGAGAAAGAGTTGAACAGAAAGATCCTTAATGCAACAAGAAAAGAAGACGAAGAGTGGAGAATGAATTCAAGACAACTCTGGCTAAAAGGGGGAGATAGTAATACATAATACTTCCATAAGCAAGCTAAGGCAAGGCTCAGCTTCAACATGATCAAGGAGCTGAAAGATAAAAATGGAATCAGGATTGTGGAGTAGGGGGAAATCAAGACTCATGTTTTTTAGCATTTCCGTGACCTCTACTTCGACAGCGACGAGACCGACCTCATTGCCTAGGTTGTTCTTCTTTCTAGAATTCCATCTCTTATCTCTAATCTGGAAAACAAAGACCTATCAAAACCAATTTTGGAGTACGAGATTAAAGAAGCAATATGGGGTTTGCATGCCGACAAGGCCCTTGGGCCTGACAGGTTAACCATAAATTTTTACAGAGCAACTTGGGACATCATTAAAGAAGATTTGAAGAGGATGATAAATTGGACAAGGAAAAAGGATAATATTGGGGGGGCCACCAACTCTTCTTTCCTGGCCTTGATCCCGAAGGAAAAACACCCTCTGTTGATTGATCGTTTTAGGCCAATATCCCTTTGCAACACCTCTTACAAGATTCTTTCGAAAATCCTAGCCACCAGAATGAAGAAAATCATGGGCCATTTAATCTCGGAGTCTCAAGGAGGCTTTGTAGTTGGGTGACAAATTCTCGAAAACATCATTGTTGTCCAGGAAGCCATTCATTCTAGCATGGAAAGAAAGCAACAAGGTATGGTTATAAAACTTGACATGGCTAATGCTTTTGATAGAGTAAATCACTTCTTTCTCTTTGAAATAATGTCAAAATTTGGTTTCTCCAAGAGATTCCTTAGATGGATTAAGGCTTGCATCAGCAGCCCTTGGATTGCTCCGCTCGTAAATGGCATACCAACTAAGTTTTTCCAAGCCACCAAGGGTCTTTGACAAGGCTTCCCCTTGTCTCCCTTTTTGTATCTGCTGGTCGCAGAATCTATGAGTGGAAAGATTTAGTACTCACAAGACAATGGGGATATAAAAGGTTTGAAAATAGCCAGAGTTGTCAAAGCAGCAAACCATGCACAATTCACTGACGACACCATTCTGCTTTGGGGTGCATCCACGCTCATTGCTGAAAGATTCAAAAGCACTCTATCTACTTTCCTCAAAGCCTCGGATGGAATGGTCAATGCCTCTAAATCAAAATTTTACGGGTGGAATTTCCCCCCTTGAACCATGGCAAGGATTGCAAGAACACTCAGATTCAAAGGGATAAAACCCTGGAATTCTTTTAGTTACTTGGGCATCCTCATATTTAAAGGGAGAAAAAGGGGAGCAGATTGGAAAGGTTTGATTGATAAAAAAAAAAAATCACTTCTTGGGGAACCAGATGGCTCAACCTAGGTGGAAAATTCATTCTCATAAAATCTATCCTTTCCGCCTTTCCAATTTATGCTTGTTCGATATCTTTAGCACCCAAAAAAATTATGCAAGAAATCAACAGAGAAATCCAGAAATTTCTTTGGTAAGGAGGCAAGGCCAACAATGCAAAGAAATTCCATCTGGTTGATTGGGATACTGTCTGCAGCCTAGAAATATGTGGGGGAGTTGGAGTAAGAGACCCAAATATAATGAATATAGAACTTGGCACAAAAATACCATGGAGAGTAATCTCCGGAGATAATGCATGCTGGAAGAAGGCTCTTCAGAAAAAATACTTGAAAGGACCAAGGAGAAGATGCGTGGAAGAAATTGATTTGAGCAGAAATGGATCTCAGAATCAAGATTCTATCTGAAACATTGGCGAGGAAACCCCCCTTTTAAGCTTGGCGTGTGTTTTCTTTCCTCGAGTGATTCAGATTGATTTTGAAAATATGCATGATCCAATTTGAGTCAGTGGTGGGGAAGTATCCTTTTATCCCTGATGTATGTTCCCATGCCTCGAATGGTCCATATTTCTTTTGAGGAGCTGCATGATTTAATTTGGGTTGTTGGAGGGGAAGGCCCCTTTTTATCCCCAATGCATGTTCCAATGCTTCAAACAATCCATATTGATTTTGAGGAGCTGCATGATTTAATTTGAGTTTTTGGTGGGGAAGGACCTTTTTTTATCCCCGATCCATGTTCTAATGCCTAGAACATGGGTTGACTAGTTTTGTAAACGATGCACTTCCTTCCTCCAAAAAGACCAAAAAATTGGATAACTATTTAGTTTGATTTGATTTTGGACTATAGTTGTTAGGAACCTATGTCAACCCTTCTCTTTACTATGTTAGTATATTGTTGTTGGATGCATATGCTTTGTAAGTCATCCCGTAGTATTTGTTGATCCATAGTTTATATTAGCCCATAGTATTGACCCATAGTATTGGACGCATATGCTTTGTAAGTCGTCCCGTAGTATTATATGTCCCATGGTTTTGATTCATAGTATTGGGCATAGACTTAGTATATAAGTGTGTGTTGAGGTCATTGAAGGCACCGTGAAGTTAATTGTATTGAGTTTGCTCAAAGGAGGTTGCCCCATCGAAGTGGCCCGTGATCAATATAAAAGTGATTCTGAGTTCTATTATTTCTGATATCTCATGTATTTGCATTAATTAATTATTGCAGGTTCATCACATCTGGTATCAGAGCACTTTCTTGGGCTCATTGGGTGGAATTTCTGCCAATTTTTTTTTCCGCATCTGTTGCAGCTTCGGATTTGGGAATAATCCCTATCCGCTTAACTGTGGGAAGTACTTGGGAATAAGCCCTAAAACTCATTGTGAGGAGTACCACAGGAACCCCAAAGTAGCTGGCCCATTGAGAGGACTTGCCAGCGAAAAGGGCAACGACCCCTACTTGATTGACTAGTTCCCACCCGTGAGGTAAACCAAGAGCTGTCGTTTGTGACAAAGTGGTTATCAGTTTTACCTGAGCCATGGAGTGAGGGGTACTGCCCCAATACGCAAGCCGTCAGACAGCATTGGTGGCCGAGTGAAACACCTAAACTGTTAGGAAGCCGTACATACCTGGGGTCCATATCTATTTTCAGTCGAACTGTTGCCGATCACTTCCGCTCTAGATCCAGCCGTTTCAGATCTATTCTGAAAGTCATTCCAGATCCAGTCGCCTTTTCAGATCCCTTCTGCGCCGCTGTTGCCGATCCATTTCTCCCTTGTTTTCACTCTGTTTCCCTTGAAATTTTTGGGGAACCCTTGTCATCCCATTCTGCATCTTTCATTCCTGAGGACCCTATACCCAATTCCCCTTCCCAAAGTTCGAAATCCCACATTTGTCTATTTTTAGGGTTTGCCATAACTTCCTCAGATTTCACCCAATCACCTTCAAATTTTACCACAGAGTTCCTTTCTGAATTCTGCTTCTTTGTCCCTCTCTGCCAAATTTTCTCATTCTATCACCCCGCTTCTGAAATCCCCCTTTTTGCTTTCTTGTCCTTTCGAAAGTGTCCAAAATCTAGTCAAACCCCAATTACCCATCAGATTGTTTCCCCAATCCAAATTTCTCTTTACTAAATCAGCTTCTGTTTGTGTTTTTCTACCCATTCCATAAAAAAAAAAAAAACCCTGGTTATGGTTGTCACCCGTGCAGGAGCACACACCATGGAGGAAGCACTTGCAACCATCCAAACCAAACTCCAAGATCTGGATGAAAAATTTCTCAGCCTCCATCTTCAACATTCAGCCATGAACAATACCAGACAGCCAGAATCTTTTGCAGCCACTGGGTTCTCTTCTTCCAGCAATTTTCGTGGGCCGAAGCTTGATTTTCCTCGCTTCAATGGTATTGATTCGACTGGATGGATATATCAAGCAGAACAATATTTCATTCTGCATAATACTTCTGATGCCCAGAAAGTTCCACTTGCATCCTTTCATTTGGAACAGGAAGCCCTTCAATGGTACCGTTTGTACATCAAAGCTCATCCCGAGCCAAACTGGATAGTTTTTTGCCAACTCATTTTGCCACGATTTGGTCCTAGTGCTTTTGATGATTTCACAGGAGCACTCACTAAACTTCATCAAATTGGCACAGTGAGAGAGTATTAGACAGAATTTGAGAAATTGGCCAATCACACAGAAGGATTGTCTGATGAATTCTACAGGAGTTGTTTTATTAGTGGTCTCAAGGATGAAATCCGCTCAGAGGTCAACATGTTTTGTCCCAACACAATGATGGAAGTCCTAGGGTTGGCTAAGTTGGCCGAGGACAATATTGCAGCTCAACAACGCTCCAAACCCACCTTTGGTCCCTTCAGAAATATGGGTTCCCAACGACCTCCCATCACGCCTGCTCCTCAACCAACTCCTATCAAGCATTTGTCTGAATCAGAAATGTAGGCATGCCGAGAAAAAGGGATTTGCTATAATTGTGATGAGAAATTCGCTCGGGGACATAGATGTGTTCAACAAAAGCTCTATCTCTTGGATGTGGATTCTCCACCTACCTTAGAACTTGGTGAAGAAGCTACAGATACAGTAGATGATCAATTCGACATTCAACATCCGCCTATTGACACCCCATCTCAGGATGACCCACTCGAGATCTCTCTCCATGCTGTAACCAGCGTCACCACCCCACAAACAATACGGGTGAGGGGATACTTCAAAAAGCTCCCTCTTACCATACTCATTGATTTTGGTAGCACTCATAACTTCATTGACCCTCGGATTGCCAAACAGGCTGATTGTTTTGTCCATCCTTGCTCCAACTTTGAAGTCATGGTTGCCAATGGGGGCACCTTATCTTGCAAGGGGAAGTGTCACAATGTGCGTATCTCTATGGAAGATTATAACCTACGCTTTGACATGTTTGCCTTGTCCTTAGGTGGATGTGATGTGGTTTTGGGCGTTCAATGGTTATGCACACTTGGCCCCATCTTATGGGATTTTGCTGAACTTTGGATGCAGTTTAAAGTCAATGGGGCACAACACAAATTTATGGGCTTACAACCAGGGTCTCTCTGCATCATCAGTTCACATCGCCTGGAAAAAATCCTTAAGAAGAATTCACATGGTTTTATCGCTCAGCTCAATTCCATTAAGATGCACCCATTAACAGTCTCCACTACTTCCTTGGATAGATATGTAGGTATCTTTGCTGAACCAATGCACTTGCTTCCTTCAAGAGACCTTTCCGGTAAGAATTTAGCCACATCTACCTCTCAGTAGGAAATGATGGCTATTTTGCATGCAGTACAGAAGTGGCAGCCATACCTATTAGGGAATTATTTCTGCATCAAGATTGATCTCTAGAGTCTAAAAATTTTTATGGAACAATGGGTCTCCTCCCCAACCCACCTGAAATGGGTTATCCAAATCATGGGTTATCCCTATGTGATCACTTACACGAAGGGTAAGGACAATATGGTGGAAGATGCTCCTTCTCGCACAATTGATGACCTAGTTTCTCTTACAGCTCTTTCTCTGCTTGTTCCAAATTGGTTGCAATATGTTCAACAGGGCTATCTCTTCTATGAACTCCATGCTTCTTCATCAACAGGGCACTCTGGGTTCTGCAAAATGTATGACCGGGAACAATGAAAATTCTTTTGGCAGGGACTAAAAATGAAAATTCAACAGATGGTGGTTGATGATGATACTTTCCAAGTCAACAAGGGTGAAATGACACTCGTTTCGGGATTGCTCAAACCCTTGCCGATCCCTACACAGCTTTGGCCAACTATTTCTATGGATTTCCTAGCAGCACTCTGGTGGTACAATACCACATCTCAAATGACACCATATGAAGCAGTCTATGGAAAAACACCGCCAGTTCTTCTTCCATACACCCTTAGCAGCTCCCCAGTTCAGGAAATTGACTCGGTTCTTCGAAACCGCGATCAGATTCTTCTCATTCTGCAGGACAATCTTCACATGGCCAGAATTCGCCTGAAACAACAAGCCGATCAACACCGTTCTGAGCGCATTTTCCACGCAGCTGATAGGGTTCTTCTTCATCTACAACCTTCCAAGCAATCCTCCTTGACACTCCAAAGGCGTTAGTGGCCTGAAATGCAACCCGAGGATGCTATCGGGGAACCACTCCTTCAGATTCTGCAACAATTTCTCCAACCAAAGCTTTTTCTAAGGGAGAGGGGATGTTAGGAACCTATGTCAACCCTTCTCTTTACTATGTTAGTATATTGTTGTTGGACGCATATGCTTTGTAAGTCGTCCCGTAGTATTTGTTGATCCGTAGTTTATATTAGCCCATAGTATTGACCCATAGTATTGGACGCATATGCTTTGTAAGTCGTCCTGTAGTATTATATGTCCCATGGTTTTGACTCATAGTATTGGGCATAGACTTAGTATATAAGTGTGTGTTGAGGTCATTGAAGGCACCGTGAAGTTAATTGTATTGAGCTTGCTCAAAGGAGGTTGCCCCCTTGAAGTGGCCCGTGATCAATATAAAAGTGATTCTGAGTTCTATTATTTATGATATCTCGTGTATTTGCATTAATTAATTATTGCAGGTTCATCACAATAGTATGATTAATTTTTGGACTCTGTGAGCCATTTAGAGCCTCAATGTATTGTATTTTGGTTCAGATATGTATTACGCTTATTGTCATTTCACTATATTCACCCTTACATGCTATATACATCGGGAAAATTTATATATTTGGGTTTAATGGTTTGGATTCATTTCATTAATATATATATTTTAAATTAAAATTTGAATAATTTAAGTATTTTTTGGTTGACTCGTTCAGTCAGCAGTCTAATTTTGATTGTTACCTCTAAAACCCTCACTGCTTGAGATTGTTGAAGAATGTAACTTTAGAATATATTCTTATTGTATTTTTATTGTGCTTCCTTCGAGGAATATTCATATTGTATTTGATCATGCAAAAAGCCTAAAATAAATTTAGTAAAATAGACAAGTAAGCCCAGTGGGTATTGTGATAATATATAAATTGTATGAATATCTAACATAACCATATTTATAGTATTAAAATTCTAACATGGTTTTAGAGCTGGCCTAAAAGAAGACTTTGTGCAGTTGAAATTACTAGAAGTGAAAACTAAGGTTTTTATTTCTGGAATCTTTTCACCATAGATTGGCCTGAAAATGAGGACAAATCAACTCGCCCTAGGAGGGAGCATTTTTCTATGGAGGAAGATTCCAGATCCGAGAATTTTGAATTTTGACCCTATCACTACTGCTTAGGAAAAGCTAGGGCATCATATTTTTGATATTTTTGTCCATATATTTGGATGAAAGAATGGGTTTCTCAACTCTCCTTAGGGAGGCACATCTTTCTCTCAATTCATATTTACAAGATTCCGAAGTTGGAAAATTAGGGTTTCTCTAACAAACCCTAGGTCAACTAGTAAGCAAATTTCAGAAGGCATTGAAGCTAGCATTTGGTTTGAGCATCTCATTTGGTAAGCACTATTACCTTTATTTCCATTTGAGGTTCTCATTTGATCAAGATGACAAACAACACCAAGCATGACAATAAGCTTGAAGGAGCCAACAACTTCCGATCTTGGAAGTATAGATTTCTTCTTATTTCTAGAAGAGAATGATTTGGACAACTATGTTAAGGAGGAAGCTGCAGAGCGAGAGGGAGATGAAGAAAAGGATATGCATAAGAAGAATATGGTTAAGGCCAAAATGATCATTGTTGACTCCATCAAGGATCACATGATCCCCTATGTTTCATCCTTGAAGACTCCCAAGGATATGTTTGATGCATTTACTAGACTATATGAATGAAAGAACATTAATAGGAAGATGACCTTGAGAACTCAACTCAAGGGTGTGAAGATGTAGAACTAAGAAAGTATCCAATCATATTTCACAAGGGTCTCCCAAATCAAAGAACAACTAGAAGCTATTGGAGACAATGTTGAAGAAGTAGAATTTGTTGAATATTGTAACTTCTAAGAATATTATATTTGTATATTATTTATTCCGGAGATGTTCCATCCCTCCGAGGTGATTCTATTATGTATCCGGAGATGTTTATCCCTCCGATAAGTTGTGTTAACTAGGGCTATTAGACCCACCATGTGGGGGTCGGCCCTGAGGTTATGTTTTAGGGGTTATTAGACTTCTCCATGAGAGGTCGGCCCCATTAGGTATTTTTGGTGGTCGGGAGTTAGTATAAATAGAGGAGGTGAACTCCTCATTAGACACACTCACTCACTTGTGAAAAGAGGCGCACTTGTCTGGGAGATTTGCTAAGGAGGAAAAGGAGGGAGCACATCTTGTATTTTGGTTGATCATCTTATTAAGGAAAGCTTTGCTGGGTTTTGTACCCCATGAGGGTTTACCGGGGTATATTCTGTGTCTATCTTGTGATTATGCTTCTTTCAGTGATCTTGCTAGTCTATTTGGTTTAAAAATTAACATGGTATCAGAGCTAGACTGAATAGGACATCTTTCACAAGGTAAGAATCTCTCTCTCTCTTTCCGGTGAAGATTAGGGTTTCAACAGAAAGTTAATATTATTTAAATATGATTGCATGGCTGGATAGCCCTTCTCAAGACCTTTCTTTTGAACCCTAGATCGAACTTTTTGGTTGGGTAGAACTCCGGGAAAGTCAAACCCTAATTCTACCAAAAGTGCGATAAGTGAGAAATTGGTTTCAGCAGAAATTTGGTATTATTGAAATCTGATTGCATGGCTGGATAGCCCTTCTCAATACCTTTCTTTTGAACCCTAGATAGAACTTTTTGGTTGGGTAGAACTCCAGGAAAGTCAAACCCTAATTCTACCAAAAGTGTGATAAGTGAGAAATTGGTTTTAGCAGAAATTTGGTATTATTGAAATCTGATTACATGGCTGGATAGCTCTTCTCAAGAACATTCTTTTGAGCCCTAGATCGAACTTTTTGGTTGGGTAGAACTCTAGGAAAGTCAAACCCTAATTCTACCAAAAGTGCGATAAAATTCTGTCTCAGGTTCCGGAAAAGTAAAAGGTAACTTTTTAGGTAAGTACTACTCTGTCTCTTGGACTCCCCCAAGAGAAGATGGCTCCAAACACTAAGCTTGAAGACAAGCTAGAAGGTATAGAGAATTTTCGGGCATGGAAATACAGAATTGGTCTCATTCTTGAAGAGAATGATCTTGCTCATTATATCAAGGATGAAGTTGCAGAACCAGAAGGAGATGAAGCCAAATAAAAGCATAGGAAGGATTTGATTAGGGCAAAGAGAATCATAGCTGATTCTATTAAAGACCACTTAATTTTCCAAGTGGCCTCCAAGAAGACTCCAAAGGAAATGTATGATGCCCTAGGAAGAATGTATGAAGGAAAGAACATCAATAGGAAGATGAACCTAAGGACTCAATTGAAGAGTACCAAGATGCACAAAGGAGAATCCATTCAAGACTACTTCTCAAGGGTCTCACAAATCAAGGAGAAACTAGATGCAATTGGTGATACTCTTGATGAAGATGAACTTGTGATGACTGCTCTCAATGGTCTCACTAGGCCTTGGGAATCATTCATACAAACCATGTGTGCTAGAAAAGAGAGCATGAAGTTTGATATAGTATGGGAGGACTGTGTTCAAGAAGAAGCTAGGGTTTCCAATAGAGAAGCTCTTCTCAAAGAGGATGACCAAGCCTTGGCCAACCATACCAAAAGAAGAAGAATAGGTCATCTCAAGAAAGTTGACCACAAAGGACCTCAACACTTCTCTAGGCCTAAAAAGAGAAGAGGACCTAATCCAGTAAGAGATCTTTCCAAAGTTGAATGCTACAGTTGTCATAAACTAGGACACATCTCCAAATATTGTCCTTCACAAAAGAAGAAGTTTGTCCACAAAAGACATCATGCACATATGGCAGAAAATGATAGTGAAGAAGAAGAAGAAGAAGAAGAAGAAGAAGAAGAAGAAGAAGAAGAAGAAGAGGTAAAACCTAGAAAGAAAAGATATAAAGTGAAGAAAGAAGGTCCAGAAGAATATGTTCTATTCTCTGCACTCTCTGGATCTGTATCTCCTGGAGAAGATACATGGCTCATTGACAGTGGTGCTTCTAAGCACATGACAGGTCAAAGAAAGACTTTCTCAAATCTTGAAGAAAAATCTTCTACACAAAAGGTATCTCTAGGAGATGACTACCAATATCCCATCAAAGGAATTGGTGAAGCTAGCTACAAGCTAGATTCTGTAACACCCTTGAAGATGAAAGATATCTTATATGTACCAGGTTTAAAGAAGAACCTTCTCTCTATCTCAGCACTAGATAAGAAAGGTTTTAGAGTGGCTTTCATAGATGGACAAGTACTCATGTGGTCCAAAGGAAAGACAATTAAAGATGTAGTTGTCATTGGTGAAGAAGAAGGAGGTCTCTATAAGCTTAAGGGTCATCTAGAAGCTGCCCTTGCTCATGAGATCTCTAGCCCCAGTGAGCTATGGCATATAAGATTATCTCATATCAACTATAAAGCCTTACCCTATGTAAGCAAGGTAGTCATAGGACTACCAAATTTGAAAGCTGATCATGATGGATCATGTAAAGGATGTAAGAAAGGGAAAAATATCAAGAATCCCTTTCCAAAGAGTGAAACAAAGACTAAGAACATTTTGGAGCTAATACACTTAGATGTATGTGGACCAATGCCCACCACTTCTCTAAGTGGGTTTGAATACTATCTTTCATTCATTGATGACCACTCAAGGAAAACTTGGATATACTTCCTGAAAGGTAAGAATGAAGTTTTTGGAAAATTCAAAGAGTTCAAGGCTCTAATAGAAAATCTATCAGAAAAGAGAATCAAAATTCTCAGAACAGATAATGGAGGAGAATTTACCTCAAAGAAATTTGAGGACTTCTGTAAAGAAGCTGGAATTAAGAGGGAACTAACTACTCCATATAATCCCCAACAAAATGGGGTGGCTGCAAGGAAAAATAGAACAATCATGGAAGCTGTGAATACTATGATACATGACCAAGATCTTCCTATGTATCTATGGGCTGAAGCAGCCAAGAAAGCAGTATATGTGCAAAATAGATTATCTCATAGTGCTCTTGATTTCAAAACTCCAGAAGAAGTGTTTACAGGTAAGAAGCCTAAGGTAAGTCATCTTAAAATATTTGGGTGTCCTGTGTACATCCACATTCCAAAAGAAAAGAGAACCAAGTTGGACCCTTCTGGTAAGAAGGGAATATTTGTTGGTTATTGTGAATCATCCAAAGCCTTCAGAATTTACATTCCAGGCTTTTATCACATAGAAATAAGTAGAGATGTAACATTTGATGAATAAGCAGCTCTCAAGTAATCCAAGAAGTGCCAACTTGAAGAATCTATGAAGAAGACACTTCTCCCAGGATCACAGAGGCTGTGCCCATTCCTGAAGATGATTCTCCAGAGGATCATGACATGTTGGAACCACAAGAGCCTCCTATTACAGACTTATCTAAGAAAAGAAGGCCAGCATGGGCTAGAGATATTATTCAAGGGGCTGAAAGATATGGAGCTCCTGAAGGCTCCATTAGAGAAAGAAAGAAACCAAAGCTAGTGTCCAACTACATGGCCTTGATGTGTGATCTTATGGATCAACTACCTACCAGCTATGAAGAGGCAGCTCAGAAGAAAGAATGGGTAGAAGCTATGACAGAAGAATATCAGTCAATAATGAAAAATGATGTTTGGGATATAGTTCCCAAACCAAAAGATAAAAGTGTGGTTTCTTCCAAATGGATTTTCAAGATAAAACATGCTGCAGATGGTAGCATTGAAAAATACAAGGCAAGATTTGTAGCTAGAGGATTCTCTCAGAAAGAGGGAATTGACTATGAAGAAACATTTGCACCAGTTGCTAGGTATACTTCAATTAGAACTATCATGGCACTTGCATCCATGATGAAATGGAAATTGCACCAAATGGATGTTAAGACAGCTTTTCTGAATGGTGTAATTGAAGAAGAAGTATACATAGAACAACCACAAGGATTTGAGGTCAAAGACGGAAGGACCCATGTATGCAAACTGAAAAAGACATTATATGGTTTAAAGCAAGCTCCCAGGGCTTGGTACGGAAGGATTGACAATTTCTTAACAAGCATTGGCTTTACCAAAAGTAAAGCTGATCCCAATCTCTATCTCAAAGTGATGGAGGATGAACCAGTTATACTGTTGTTATATGTAGATGATTTATTTCTAACTGGAAATGAGAAACAAATTATTGAAAGCAAGAAGAAGCTTTCTTCAGAATTCAAGATGAAAGATCTCGGATTAATGCACTACTTCTTAGGCTTAGAAGTATGGCAAGAACCAAAAGGAATATTTCTAAATCAAGGTAAGTATACTGTGGAAATTCTCAAAAGATTTGATATGATGGAGTGTAAAGCCATGGCCACTCCCATGGACTCCAACTTGAAGTTATTGGTCAATGATTCATCAGAATTAGTGGACATAACTCTATATAGACAAATCATTGGATCTTTGATGTATTTAACAAATACTAGGCCTGATATATGCTTTGTTGTAAATACCCTAAGTCAGTATTTAGTAGAACCTAGAAAGGTTCACCTAATAGCTGCAAAGCATGTAATGAGGTACCTAAAAGGTACTTTAGATTTTGGCCTATATTATCTCAGAGGTCATGAACTCAGGTTACATGGTTACTCAGACTCTGACTGGGCAGGTAGTGTCTCAGACAGAACAAGTACTTCAGGTGGATGTTATGGTCTTGGATCTGCTATGGTCTCATGGTTCAGCAAGAAACAATCTAGTGTGGCCCTCAGTACTGCCGAAGCAGAATATATAGCTACCTGCTCTGCCAGCTGTGAAGCACTATGGCTTCGAAAACTATTATCTGGAGTGTTTGACTTAGAAATGGATCCTGTTTGTGTCAGAAATTGTTACTAAGGCTAGGGTAACAAGCCAACACAATCTCAAGATTAAAACTCAATTCAAACTAGGGTTTAGGGTTTTGTTTTATATGTTTTTGGCCATAAACTTCAAGATCATAAAGGGAATACATTCAGCAGATAAGCAACAACTAAATCATACACATATATTGATAAAGATGCATATATATCACAAGAATCCAACAAAAGACTGTAATGAAGTTCACACATAAAGGACAAGCACCACTGAAAATTACACATCAACCAACAATGAATTTGTCATTTATGAAACTAAATAAGTTCAAATATGAAGCCAACACAGATCAGATGAAGGGGAAAGAGTCATATATTCATAGTTTCATCAATAAATGCATATAAGAGTTTACAGTACGTATCACTGAATAAGTATGAAAGTACAAGCAGCTAACAGATCTCTTGATGCTCCCAAAATCCGAACCCTTACAATGTTTTTCTTCTCCTTCTAAATAGTTTTTCTTCCAAAAATCAGTTAGGTCTTTCCTCCTAACTCTCCATCGAATCACTAGATTAGATAAAGTAAAATTTACATTTTTACAAAATTACAAGTCTGCTAAAAATAGCAAATTCTTTAACTAAAACAAAATGTTTGTCTAAAATAACCCCTAACTAATAAGTGCCTCATATCTCCTTCGCTGCCTCCACAAGAAGAGATATACCATCTGGACTTGAGGACCTTTTCTTTATTCTTTTATGCTTCTTCTCCAGCTCAGCTATCTTTTTTTGAAGGTGTTCATTTTCCTGTTGTAGAGTTTCAACTGTCTTTTCCAGCTCTGAACAGTGCCTGTCAGAAGCCCTTTTTCTTCTAAGTGCTTCCTTTTCATCAACCACTAATTCTTGAAAATTGTCATGAACATCCTGAAGATCCTCTCTTAATCTTCTATTTGCCATCATCAAACCATCATTGACTTCCTGCATGTAATTCATTTGGTGCTTATATTGTTTGACAGTCTTCTGTAAATTTTCCCTATCAGAATTAACCACTTTCTCTATTAAAGAATCTTGCTCTTCATTTGGTTTCCAAGGGATATCAAACTTCTTAAAAATTTCTGCTTCTTCTATCAACAGTTTCTCAGAAGTGTCTTCAATGATGAGCTTTGAGTTTTCTTCATCTGCTACTTTCACTGAATTAATCTCCTCTTCTTTACATGGCTGCAATTTATCTGTCTTTGGTTTGTCATCCTCCATGGTTTCTTCATCTATGATGGTCACTTTCTCTGAGTTCAATTTAGGGTTTAATAACTTTTTCATGTTTAACCTCAGCTTATTTTTCGACCTAGTTTTAGGTCTCCAGAATGTAGCTGCCTCTCCCATCATCTTCAGTTTTCTGCCTTGGTACTGAACAGAAGCTAATTCCACTACTTCCAGCTTATTTATTTTCTTGTTAGGCCTCATGGTTTTGCCACCTAAAACTTGAGCTTCTTCAATTTCAGTTTTGACCTTAATCTCATAAACAGGTTGTTCTTCTTCTAACATGTATCCTTCATCATCCGAAAGGATTGTGATGGGGCTCCTTGGATGAATGGGGATCTCTTCTTTAGCTTCAGGAACTAATTTAATGTCAACTTTCCTTTCCTCCTGAGGATCTGCTACAGGTGATGATTTCTTTTCAAGTAGTTCCTTTTTTTCTTCAAATAGTGTGAACTTGTTTTTATTATAATCTGGAATTTCTTGGAGCTGACTGTCATCCTGTCTCTCTTCTGTTACCTGTTTTGTCACCTTCTTAGCTTTAACATCAGGTTTACTTGCAGATCTGACTGAGTGGCCTAACTTTTTCATCATTACCTTCCCCTTGTCAGTCTGTCTTTTCGGTTGTTGGTCTTCTCTTTTAGGATGAACACCTGACCAAAACAAAAAGAAATCCCAAGTCCTTCCCTCATGTTGTAGCACTGTAGTGATGATCAGTTTAATGAGACCATGGTGAAAAAGTGACTGAGAAGTGTGATCATCATGTTGCTTTATTTTGCTTGACATTTTCTGCAGGCTTTTGAAGAAAAAGAAGGGCAGATTCATCTTAGAAACTCCTGCCATATGTTGAAGGAACCTGAGATGATATTTAAATACCAATGAATATCTTCCTTCACAGGTCACGTAACTTTGCAGTATTCTTATGGGCTCAATCCACTCCTTTCTGAAATTTTGAATGAAGATACCCTTATTCCAGTCAGGAGTCACATTAGGCAACAAGTACCTTTGGGGTTCAAACTCAAAAGGTGATTTTTTGAACCAGTGCTCACCCTCATTGCTAATCTCAGTAGCTTCTGCTATTAATTCCACAGATAACTTGAATTTCAGAGCATCCATCATAATCATATCATTTTTAAGTGCTTTAGCAAACTTGCAGGTGACCTGAGTATCGAAGCCATCAATCTTTTTGAAAAACTTTAACCAACCTGCCTGTTGAAAAAGTTCTGCATAGTCAGGAAGCTTCTGAATCCAGGTTAAGTCTGTGGGCTCAGCCCTGTTGACCTTACCACTTTTTCCACTTTTCCCCATATTCTTCTTTTCAGTAAACAGGCACAATCTGTCTTAGGTTTCAAGAAGTGTTTTGTAAGCTGATTTCTTATGCTTTGAGCTCCTTTGAAATTTTCTACAGACCCTTGAACAGACCTTCAAGTTCAATGTTCTTTTCTCTCAACCATGCAACTAAATATATATGTTCTCCAAGCAAGTGACTTCATGAAATTCTGACAATTTTCAACAATGTGTAAACCATTTTCATAAACCAACAACACACCTATTGTGTAAGAATGAGCATAACAGATAAATCTGCGAGTCCTCTCAATGCTATTTCCAGAATTTGGAATGTATAGGAGAGCAAATGATAAAAATCTTCGTTCAAACTGTCATTAGAATTTCCCAGACTGAATACTTTAAATTTGAGACTATTTCGCTACTCTGTTCATGCACATTCCTCATACTAGCTTCAGATAGCTATTTCTGTGGTGAAATGCTCATTTTATGATCTATTTTATCATTTCCAGCCACCAATTTTTCCAGATAATTGTGCAGCGAAAAAGACCCAAATTTTCCAGCTATAAGGGTTTATATTGGAATACCTGTCAGCTACTCATCTGTCGTGGCTTACAGCTTCGTTTTGGGGTATCAATGGTCTCCTCATGTGAGAATAGGTGTCCTCATATCGTTTCTTTAACTGCTGGTGAATGAATTCGGAAGCCCTAATTCTCGCTGGCGTTAAAACACACCTGTCTTCTCTCCACAACAACACAATACATCCTTTTAACAATTAGCTCTCCTTCACGAACACTCCTCTTCTATGATAATGCGTGTAGCAAGCGAAATTTGACAGCTTAGACCGGGATTTGCTAGTTTTTTGTGCAACTGATCCCGCATACCATGCAATGATGAGCCTGTTTTACTTCGTGACTAGCAACCAACTAAGATCATGCTTAAACTGCTGCAAACACGTGTTAAAACACTCACACAAGGCGATTAGACACTCCCATACTGCATCATGATTGAAATCAGTTCGAAAATTGAAAAAAAAACACAGGCCGCGATATTCCTGTAGCGCGCCCTTTGTTAAAATTTTGTATAGCGCTACAAGAATAACTACTATGCCAAAATTTAGCAGTTTTTTGACTTTCTGCTAATTTGTCGGAGGTTCTAACAGTTATTTGATTTAAGAAATAAGTTTAACCGTTCTCTAAATACATTAATGATTCTACCTTTGAAAATATGACTCTTATTAACCCCCTTTACAATATAAAAGATCACCAAAATCAAATAAAATTTGAAAAGAATGGGCTCAAAACTTATTCAATCACCCATAGAGTTTCTAAGGAGACTAAAACTGAAACTTAAAATCAAAAATTTAACTAAGGTAGATTAAAAAACAAACCAAAACTGGAGAAAATAAATAAAAAATGGAGAAAAATTTACTAACTTAACAGATCCCACTGTGATTATGTGTGACAATCAAAGCTGCATTAAGATGACTGAAAATCCTGTGTTCCATGATAAGTCAAAACACATAGAGATCCGATACTTCTATATACAAGATATGGTGCAGAGAGGAGCTATCAAGCTCAAATATATAAGCACTGAGGATCAGATTGCTGATATCTTGACTAAACCTCTGTCTCGAGTGAAGTTTGAATACTTCCGAGACAAGCTTGGTATAGTTCAAAAGGACTCTCCTCGAAAGGGGGAGTAGCATAGTACCTGATAACAAATCAGGCTACCTATTTACTGCACTTAGTTACTTAGAATTATTTTTAGGATTCTTATACTTTTACTTTTGATGATAGATGTATTAGTGAGAATACATGCTTTTGATGATAGATGTATACATGCTTTTGATGATAGATGTATTAGTGAGAATACATGCTTTTGATGATAGATGTATACATGCTTTTGATGATAGATGTATTAGTGAGAATACATGCTGTTGATGATAGATGCATACATGCTTTTGATGATAGATGTATTAGTGAGAATACATGCTTTTGATGATAGATGTATACATGCTTTTGATGATAGATGTATTAGTGAGAATACATGTTGTTGATGATAGATGTATACATGCTTTTGATGATAGATGTATTAGTGAGAATACATGCTTTTGATGATAGATGTATACATGCTTTTGATGTTAGATGTATTTTTGATATACATGTTTTGATGATGAGGATACATGTTTTGATAATGAGGATACATGTTTTGATGATGAGGATACATGTACATGTTTTTGATGATGAGAATACATGATGCCTTAATGTACTTGTATAGATGAAGATACTTGTACCCATGATTGACAGGTAAGGGGATTGGATCATCCCTGGACTTCAGTCCTAAAGAGAGCCGTAGAAGTATGTCTTCGAGAATGAAGTCCTTGGTGGACTTGAGGGGATTGGATCATCCCTGGACTTCAGTCCTAAAGAGAGACGTAGACGTATGTCTTCGAGAATGAAGTCCTTGGTGGACTTGAGGGGATTGGATCATCCCTGGACTTCAGTCCTAAAGAGAGCCGTAGACGTATGTCTTCGAAAATGAAGTCCTTGGTGGACTTGAGGGGATTGGATCATCCCTGGACTTCAGTCCTAAAGAGAGCCGTAGACGTATGTCTTCGAGAATGAAGTACTTGGTGGACTTGAGGGGATTGGATCATCCCTGGACTTTAGTCTAAAGAGAGCCGTAAACGTATGTCTCCGAGAACAAAATCCTGAATGAACAGGTAAGGGGATTGGATTGTCCTCGGACTTTAGTCCTTTGAATTGAGCCGTAGACATGATGTCTCCGAGAACAAAATCCTGAATGAACAGGTAAGGGGATTGGATCGTCCTCGGACTTTAGTCCTTTGAATTGAGCCGTAGACATGATGTCTCCGAGAACAAAATCCTGAATGAACAGGTAAGGGGATTGGATCGTCCTCGGACTTTAGTCCTTTGAATTGAGCCGTAGACATGATGTATCCGAGAACAAAATCCTGAATGAACAGGTAAGGGGATTGGATCGTCCTCGGACTTTAGTCCTTTGAATTGAGCCGTAGACATGATGTCTCCGAGAACAAAATCCTGAATGAACAGGTAAGGGGATTGGATCGTCCTCAGACTTTGGTCTTATGAATTGAGCCATATACATGAGGTCTCCGAGAATTGAATGATAGGACTGGATCGTCCCTGAGCTTCGGTTCAAAAGGTACATGATAGGACTGGATCGTCCCTGAGCTTCGGTTCAAAAGGTACATGATAGGACTGGATCTTCCCTGAGCTTCGGTTCAAAAGGTACATGATAGGACTGGATCGTCCCTGAGCTTCGGTTCAAAAGGTACATGATAGGACTGGATCATCCCTGGGCTTCGGTTCAAAAGGTACATGATAGGACTGGATCGTCCTTGAGCTTCGGTTCAAAAGGTACATGATAGGACTGGATCGTCTCTGAGCTTCGGTTCAAAAGGTACATGATAGGACTGGATCGTCCCTGGACTTCGGTTCAAAAGGTACATGACTGGATTGCATCATCCATGGACGTATGTCCTAAAGAGAGCAGGATTGATCACCCTGGAAAATGTTGATCGTATGATGACGATGCTGATGATCGCATGATGATGATGCTGTTGATCGTATGATGACGATGCTGTTGATCGTATGATGACGATGCTGATGATTGCATGATGACGATGCTGTTGATCGTATGATGACGATGTTGATTGATCGTATGATGACGATGCTGATGACGATGCTGTTGATCGTATGATGACGATGCTGATGTTCGTATGATGACGATGCTGATGATCGTATGATGACGATGCTGTTGATCGTATGATGAAATTGAAGAAAGCTTCTGATGATTTATAGATGTATCATGTATGATGTAGCCATTAACTCCTTGTTCCTACAGATGTTGTTATAATATCCTTCTCGTTAAGGGGGAGTGTTGAATGTTGTAACTTCTAAGAATATTATATTTGTATATTATTTATTCCGGAGATGTTCCATCCCTCCGAGGTGATTCTATTATGTATCCGAAGATGTTTATCCCTCTGAGAAGTTGTGGTAACTAGGGTTATTAGACCCACCATGTGGGGGTCGGCCCTGAGTTTATGTTTTAGGGGTTATTAGACTTCTCCAGGAGAGGTCGGCCCCATTAGGTATTTTTGGTGGTCGGGAGTTAGTATAAATAGAGGAGGTGAACTCCTCATTAGACACACTCACTCACTTGTGAAAAGAGGCGCACTTGTCTGGGAGATTTGCTAAGGAGGAAAAGAAGGAGGGAGCACATCTTGTATTTTGGTTGATCATCTTATTGAGGAAAGCTTTAATGGGTTTTGTACCCCATGAGGGTTTCCCAGGGTATATTCTGTGTCTATCTTGTGATTATGCTTCTTTCAGTGATCTTGCTAGTCTATTTTCTTTAAAACTTAACAGAATTGGTGATGACTACATTGAATGGCCTCCCAAGATCATGGGAATCATTCATTCAAGGAATTTATTCTAGAAGGAAGCTCACCAAATTCAGTAGGGTATGGGAGAATTGTACTCAAGAGGAAGCCAAAATTGAAGCCAGAGAAAATAATATGGGTGAAGAAGATAATCAAGCCTTAGCAGTTCATACAAAGAATGGACAGAGAAAGAAATAAGAACACTCTCACAAGAATCCTAGAAGACTTCAAAAGAATAATAGAACTCATAAGGACTATTGAAATTACAGATCTTACACTTATGATGAAAATGGAAATCTTGCAAGAGATTTCCCCAAAAGCAAAGACCATAACAAGAAAGGAAAGAAGAAGATGCATCATGCTCATGTTGCAGAAGATGATGAACCAGTTAAGAAGAGAGCAAGTGTTGACACATCGATTGTCGACAAGGGTTCACTTCGCACTGTCATCAACAAAACATCGATCGAACTCCCTTACGTACCGACCCAGAAAGGTTTTACCCTTTCCAGCAACACTCGCAGAGCGAGCGAAGTCTCAACCGAGATGGACAAGGGGGATGTAGGAACCAAGTTTCCATAGTGGAGTTGAGGACATGCATCAAACACACTTTGAAACCGTAGAAACCAGAGATTATATCTTCCGCACTATACTAGCATTTCAGCATTTGTATATTCATCAATCGCAGAATTAACACAGAACAGACATTCACATTAACATGATCTTATTACCCGTTGGCATAAACAACAATTACTAAACCCACATAGCATTACACATCTCATCATACATTCACATTCATCATTCAACAAAAATAAATACAAATATGGAACCATAATCAAACATCCTCATGCATTCATTAAAACCCGCAGAATGACCTTCGCAGAAACAGTCAATACATCATATCGTGCATACAAAACAGATCAAACACTAAATCAAAACACAAAAGGTCGACAGCTCTATTCATCCCCGAATCTATCTTTATCCTCTATCTCCGATATAGATGCCCTTAGGATTACAATCATACTTCTATTTATACAAAACTAAGTGGTTACAAAATGGTCCACATGACCCTTATCTAACTAACTATCTACTTCCGTGCTTCCGCGTTCTCCACGAATGACCCTTTCTTCCGTGGATTATCCCTTTCACCGCTGTCGGCTTCCGCACTTCTTGCAGACTAATCCCGTGCCAACAAGCCCCCAATACAAAATCGTGGCTCTCCCTCGATCTACCTCAGATGGACACCGCTGGTGCTGGTTTTGTTTGTCTCTGTGGTAAACTTCTGAAGCTATTCTTGACGTATGGAGATCGCTGTCATGTACTTCTTGAAATCATCCTCTAGTCTCTTGCAACCTTGGTCATTTACCTCGAACTCATCCTCCAATCTCTTGAAACCTTGATCATCTACCTCATCTGCACTTGCTTGGGAAATTCAGGCTTGCTGCAACCTAGGGACAAGTTCATCGTCATTGCCAACTTTGTGAAACAGACCAGCTGCTCTGGCACATCTGTTTCACACATTTGACAGTCCACTATTGGAGCCGACGGGCCTCCACCCCTGGTGTTTTGGTGGTCGGGGAGACCTCGACCATTCTAACTACTACCGTAATCTTAGAAATATTGGGTGAGACCTGGTCTTTGTTCCTTTTGAGTGTCCTCATCACTTCCTTCACTCACTGTTCATGCACAGTCATCGTTCTTTCTCTTAGTGCACCTAGGTGCTTCCGCTCGAAATGAAGTGCACCATTGCAATTATCTCACTACCCTTTTCCACAGCTTCCTTGGGCTTGCCTACTGAACTTCCTAAATTTCCGCATCTAACTTACAGACTCGCATCAGACAACGCACTACTCCTCCTCTTCAGACTCTCTCTAATTCGACTTGTGATCTGCAATCCTGACCCTGGTATTTATGCTTGCTTCGTGACACTTGTTCATCATTTGCAAAATCTTATCCACAACTAGTCAAATCTGTCATCGTACTCTTCTGCTGTCTTCTGGTGATGCCGATCCACAGTAATCATACTCGGATGTGACTCCCACGTGTGAAGCATCGGCGAGCGACCTGTCTGGCCATGCCTCCTACATGCTTGAAACTTTTTGTCATTATTAGGTTTTTTTTTTACTGTGTTTCTCAACCGCTATGCGCCTGATCGTGGCGATAGGGTTTCAACCGATTCCCGTTTACTAGCTTAGGCAATAACATGCCATCTAAGCTCTTTAGCTGTACCACACCTCTGTTAGTAACAAAATCTATAACATAGGGACCTAACCAATGCATCTGTAATTTACCTGGATGCCTAGAAAACTTACTGTCGTATAGCAGAACTATATCCCCACGCTGAAAGTGCTTTTGTTCCACATGGCGATCGTGCCACGCCTTCTGTTGGTCCTTTTCCACCTTCTGATGAAAGCCTGCGATGAACCTGTCCTCATCGAGTTGTACCAACTGGGACAATCATTCCTCCAGTGCTCCATTGTCGCTCATGCCGGTGACAACTGCAATCCGCAGACTGGGGACGATATACTCATTCGGCATTACGGTTTCCTGCCCGTAGACGAGTTTGAACGGTGTCTGGCCAGTCAAGTGTTTGCAAGTTGTGCGATACGCCCAAAGTATCGCAGGGATGTTCAAAGCCCAATCATCCCGATTCGTGTTGCATACCTTTGTGAGCGCATGCTCCAGGATTTTGTTAAATGCTTCCACTGTTCCATTTGCTTGCGGATGGTAAGGGGTGCTCTTTCTGTGTTGTATTTGAAATTCCTTTGTCATTGTTGCAATTGTCTGATTAACAAAATGAGTCCCTTGGTCGCTCATCAGTATTTTTGGGAACTCGAACCTGGTGACCACGTTGTCGAAGAGGAATCTTGCTTCCGTCGCAGCTGAGCAATCCTTCGCAGCTGAGCAATCCTTCACTGGCGCTACTTCTACCCATCGTGTAAAGTAGTCCGTTGCTGTAATTATGTAGCTCAACCCTGTTCTTTTTCCTGGAGGGTTGATGGGTCCCACAAAGTCAACTTCCCACTTGTCGAAATCCTACAATGTCAATTGAGGCACTAGTGGCATTTCATCCCTTCGTGATGGCTTCCCTGTCCGTTGACATACATCGCAGCTTTTAACATAGTTTGCAACATCTCCGTGCATCGTTGGCCACCATAGTTCTTCTCGCAAAATCTTCGTCACAGTGGCGCATCCTCCGTAGTTTCCTCCAGAGATCCCATCATGAGATTCCGCGAGAATCCTCTCCTGTTCATGCGGAAGGACATAGCGTTGTAGTATCTCAGCTGGTCCCATTTTATACAATTGTTCTGCAATTAATTGAAAGTCTGTAGCTCTGATGACTAGATGCTTCTTTTGGTTCGTAGTGTGGCACCTCCCCTATTTCCAAAAACTGAATGATTTGTTAGTAATGGTCATCGACCATTCCAACCCTAAACAACTGAGCATCCGACAATCCTTCGTCAATGCTCCTTGGCTCTTCCCCTGAATCTATTCGTGACAAGTGGTTTGGTACTGCATTCAGTTGTGCTGGCTTTACAATGATTTCAAAATTGAATTCCTGGAATAGTAACAACTATCGACAGATCTTACCCCCCAACACAGGCTTGTTCAATAGGTATTTCAATGCTGAGTGATTGGTGAACATTTTAAAGTCGCCCCCTAATAGGTAGTGTCAAAATTTATGTAAGGCGTACACCATTGCCAACCCTTCTCGTTCCGTGGTTGTATAATTCTTCTCCGCAGTAGACAGCTTCCTACTTACGAAGGCTATTGGGTGGTCGATGTCGCCTTCTCCTGGTTGGGCCAAGATGACTCCTAATGCGACTGATGATGCATCGATGTGAACATGGAACTCTTTTGTCTAATATGGAAATGGAAATATAGGGGCGACAACCATCTTCGCTTTTAATATGTCCAGACTCTTCTGGCACTCTTCATTCCACTCAAACTTGACGTTTTTCTTCAACAACTTCTCCATAGGTGCTGTGATTGTTGCATACCCTCGGATAAACTTCCTGTTGAAGAATGTAACTTCAAACGATATTTGTATTGTATTTTTATTGTACTTCCTTCGAGGAATATTCATATTGTAATTGATCATGTAAAAATACTAAAATAAATTAAGTAAAATAGAAAATTCAACCTAGTGGCCGGGGTAAACTGCCCCAAACAATGGGAAAAATTGTCCCAGTCAAGTCGGCCCAGTTACGGAATAACGGGTCGACCTAGTTAGGTAGAAGGGTCATGTTATAACTAGTATAAATAAGAGTGGCGCCTAGCTTATTTGGTACATCGCTCACTCAATCTAGTTCGCATTAGTAGAGAGAGAAAGACAAGTTCGCTTGGGAGAAAGAGTAGTTGCATTGAAGACATCTTATTCTTGGGTTATATAAATTGTATGAATATCTAACATAACCATCTTTATAGTATTAAAATTCTAATGTAGAGAAAGTCCTAAAGTCGAAGTGAGACCTTGGATGAACTAAGAGGAATTACCAATGTCACAACACAATCTCTCTTCACACTTTAGGAAGGCTCTCCTTCACCTCAAGGGCGACTTCCATAGAATAGGATTTCTATCATTTTAGGCAATGAATTGCATGGTCAAATGAAGAGTTAATTCCATCAAAACAATTGTGTGTGTTTAGGAAATATAATAGATGATTGGACCAAAGACTAGTGCCTCATTATTGGGAAAATGGGGTCAAATCAAGGCTTAATGGGAGGCTATCCGAATGAGGAAAAATAACTATTGAGGATGAAAAGTATAAGCGACAACAATCCTTTTCCTTCCCATAAAAAAATGCAGACATTTGTCCTAGGAGAACACTAGTGTAGAATAAATTCTAACACTTTATAAAGATGTGTTTATTAGGAATGAAATTTATGTCCATCTATCCCAACTTGAATAAATATGCATCCATAAACAACATCTCATTAACAAACAACAATAGAAACAAGTAATTATGTTACTTGATTTACTACTTTACAAATATATGGCAAGTAATTCTAGCAATTAAGAAATCAACATTAAGGTCTAGAAGGCATCCTCACCCACAAAATTTCTTTATTGATCCTCCAAATACATCCAAATATTCAACTAATCTCCAATTTTTTGAGCCCCAACCATCACATCAAATGTAAAGAGAAAACCATTGTATAGGCTTCAACTCCATCTCCCCAAAAACAATTTTTTTGTTTTCCTAGATCCACAATTTTCTCTAAAGAAAAAAATACATTAACATAATAAAATATTGCAATAATTCCTAAGTGGTCTCTCCAAGCCATAAACACCCATGCAAAATACTAAAGATTAAATGTGATGCCAAGTGTCACCCTCCTCAAGCTTCAAGTTCATGCAAGGTGCTACTTGTCTTCTTCATGTGCAAGGCGTTCTTCATGAATCCTCCTCTAAAACCACTTCCAAGTAAAATAATATTAATTATTGCCAAGTCAATAAGGTGAGTGTGTCCTCCAATAATGCTAAGTGTAGCTGAAATAATGAGGGTGTCCTCAAGAAAACACCTTCTTTGACGAGGAAATAGTGTAAAAGGAGCATGTAGGAGAGGTGCACTCTAAAAGAGAGTGTAAGGATCACTTTCATCAACCAAAAATAATCCCTAGTAAGTTGTTCCTTGGAATTATTCAACCCTCCTCATGCAATAAATATTGTCCACATGTGAAGTGCACCCTAGGAGAATGTGATTTTACAACTACCTCAACCACTTTGATTTGAGGTGTTCCCTTGATGAATGTGCATCATCGCCACTTTGAATAGTCAATGAGCAATAAATAATCTTTTTTACAAGTGCACCTTAGGAAAAAGTGCAATGATAGTTGAACTCATCAATAAAGTGACAAAAGCATGTGCAAATACCATTACCTGATTTTCAAAATAATGAGTTGATTTCTCAAAGCCATGTGCACAAAGGAGGGTGACCTAGAAAAGTGTGCCAACAACTTCACACATGTTATCAACAAAGAATAATACTAATTGCTCTCCAATAAATCATAAAATAGAGCACTATCATGGGTTTGAAAACAAAACCAAGGATGAAAACCACCCTTATCCTCAAAATACCTTGAAATGTGTGCCAATAGGATGAATGCCCTTAATCACATTTTTCACATCATAATTTACCCATCCAAGTGTGAACACAACCCATAGGCACTATCACATCAAAAATCAATCTTTTGAACCTTACAAAATTATAGAACTCTTTAATCAAATCACCACACCAAGGAGCAATTATTGACACTTATAACTTAAGGGAGACCCTAGTTTAATTGGTTTCCAATTCATGAAATGCACCAACAGTAAAAACAAATGTATTAGTGTTAAGCAAAACCCTTCATGAAATTCCAAGCATGCCAACCATGTCAAAGAAAGGGGGCGCACTACTCCATCAAGATATCAACCACTAGGAATATTCCAACTCATGAAATGGGGCATCTCATCAAACACCTACTAACCAATTGATATGGCCATTTCTAAGTGGATCACACATAGTACCCCTTATCCATCAAATGAACCAACAATGTTATAAGCTTGATCCTTGTGATAAAAATGAAAGTGTTGTGATATCAATAGTGCAACCCTCATATAATATGAGGGGTAACATTGACATTGTTTAGCAACAGAATATAAGATATGTTTCTTATCCTACCCCAGAAAAGTCACAGGATCAATTTTTTTTATATTTTTAATTTTATAGTTTTAGGTTGTGTGCAAATAAATATATGTAATGGGCATCTTTTATAGTAGTAACAAGGGAAGCAATATTGTATTTTGTATGTATTTTTTGGTAAGGCTTTTTCTTGTGTGAATGCATATTTGTCAATGAAATCTAATTCATGTTAAACTTGGATCTATCAAGAATAGAGAGGGATTCAATTTATTGAGGTGTAATGTTTATTTTGTTGCACCTAGTATCGCATGGGGGAGATGATGTCACTTAACTTTACATTACAAAAAATAAAAAGTAGATAACAAATTCATGTCGGCTCATAAAATAAAAATTATGAAAAGTAATTAAAAAATCCATGTCTCACTATAAAAAATAAAAATAAAAATTTAAACTTTGAAACTTTCCTGTGATATAGAGCACCTAGCTCCTGTCCTTGCAATTAAGTGGAAATCTGCTATGACATAGGACAGTGCAGGGGTGATTACATTTTTGTGATGCACAGACAGGTGGTGCCAAAGGCCGAATCACTGCTCACAAGAGCAGTGAACAAGGTCTTTGCATTTGTTCGCTTTGCAGAGTTTGAAATCCTTTTTGTACTCTTCATAGTGATCGTGTGCATTATTTTCAAAGACATTGTAAGTGCCTCAATCTCTTCTGCTCTGCCCATAATCATATATTTTTTAATACAAATGAAAGGTCATTCCCAAGGTTCAGATAGTTTGTTATTTTTATCCCTGCAATTTCCAAGCATTCACGTCGTTTTTCTTTTGTCTTCTTAACATAATTTGCCAACTAGAGAGGTTAATTTCTGTAAAGGTTTTTGTCCGTTGACAGTGGAAACTTAAAGCCAGAGATAGGACTATACCTGAATCAGGCCCACTTTACACTGTTAGATTGATCAGGCTAAACTTATCGACAGCCTGACATCTCCATAAGTTTCTGGTTTCCCACTGATCTCTTAAAAGTTGTTTGATATGTTAGAAAAAGTTTGAATAAAAATAAACTGAATTTTGCCAAATTCTGGATGTCCTGGTTAAAGCCAGTTTGTGGATTTTACTAATGAGGCGAGGGACTTGGCCCGGACTCACAAATCTTGACCCAGTCACATTATAGATAAATATCTATGATGTAAATTTAAAAATACTAGTATGAGCTTTATCATAGTTGTCAATTTTTCTAGTAAAAAAATAAAAAAATACATCTCATCTGGATTGTTTTAATTGTTTTAATGTTTCTTGTCCATGAGATATATCCACATTCGGACTAATATGAAACCAAATACTCCAAAGTTCTATCTGATGCCTGATTTCTATTCACTTGATAATGATCCAGTTCCGCAAAAATGACAGCAGTATCTGAAATTGTGGATGCTCTATACACAAAGTTTTGTAAACCCTCCTAGAGGTTGGTGTCATGTGTTCAATCTCCATAAAGGCTTTTACGTGCATACCAATAAAATATTAGATCCATACCCTTACACTGTACACGCAATATCTTGGTATCCTTAAACTGGAATAGAGGTTTAATTACAAGTAAAAACTTGTTATACTTGGAAGTTTAGAACTATGCAACTTCCCATACTGTGGAAAAAATGAATCCCTGTAAATTCTTTCTCCCAGAGGTAATAGAGGATAGAATCTCCCTGATATATGTGTCAGCAGTATTAAGGCTTATGTATGGCTGTTTCTGTTAAGGAACTGACTTCACACAATTAAAACTATTAGTCATGAGATTGGCTCAGCCTTTCTATATGCAAAATATTGAAATCTTGAATGGTTTGTCTTTATTTTTTGGTCGAGTTCTGCTTGTGATGCACAGGCCATAATTACCAGATATATTCTTGATGTTCCTATATCCTGTAATTCACCAATTCTTCAATAAGTACTATTCCAGTTTATAAATTGTAATGCAATCTGGGAATTTTCAAATATCACTATGGTCAGAAAGCATTGATGCCAAATGATATCTATGGTTGTTATTCTTGAGCATTTTGATTTATTTCTCTTTCAGCATGATTACATAAAATGTGGATATTAGGTTCTGGGCAGTTGGAGTTATCCTGTGAAGAATATTTTATATTATTGTTGATATTATGATGGCGATCATCTCAATTCGTTATATTTTTCCTTGACATCATCTCAATTCACTATATAGCGGAAGTATGTATATTTTGTGCTGACGAAGTTAATTTCTACTTTTTGCAGACATCCAGCCCTGAGAACAATCAGTTTCTTGTGAAACGTAGGATGTATATACAATTATAAATATATTTTAGTCAGGATTCCCATCTATTCTTTACAATATCAGGTGAGATTACTTTACTTGCAATAAATTCCATGACATGTTGAGGTTGGCTTCTTGATATTTTGGTGAGCTACAAACAATGTAGCTTTATAGTATAAACTGTGTGATCTTATCCATTCTTTGTGATTTTAGCGCATTCAAAATCTCACTGTTCAGCTGTAAGAGGATAAATAAATCTATTTTGTGATATGGAACCTGATATTTTGTCTTGTTTGTGAATTTTATACTATTCGTTTCCTTGAAGTATGTTTAGATTTGAACAAATGGTTTAATAAACTCTTTTTTTTTAACAGATAATGCAGAAGTTTATTGTTCCGGGGAGTTTCTTTGGATTCTAATTTGAGAATGGAAGTTTTGGCATTTTGTCCATTCTACAGAACAAAACCCCTTGCAGATATGGGAGAAATGCATATATAGGGCATAAATTTGTAACGGAGTACAATTTTTTTTTTAAAATTCTAATCAAAATATGGTTAAAATTTTTAACAAACTGTTTCAGAGAATGGGTAAACAATTTACGAGGACGTAGTTTTGATGGTTAATTATTTTTTCAAACCGTCATTAATTTTTATTAATAGGCTTGTTAAGATATGTGGACGCCTAGATAAGTGGTCTAGTAGGTGATTGCTATTATATATGTAATAATAGAGATTGAAAGTTTCCGATTTGATTGAAGAGTAGGTGAGTGAGTTTCCTTCAATGGGATGGGTTTGCTTTCATTCCATTTATTCTTTCTTTCTTATATTGACATAGCTTTGTCCCAATACTGTGTCATGCCCTTCTTTTCAATGCCTTTCCCTGCCCTTTGTGCCCTTTTTTAAGAGGATATGTCACTTTTCAGAAAGTACAACTCCGAGAGAGGTGGGTACTATTTTAGAAGAAGCCATCAATTTTAAACCATGTTAATGAAGGAATTAAGACAACCACTCACCAATCATCAACAATTTATTAACTCCAAATTTACCAAGCATCACCTATGGAATTTTAGACACCCTTGAGTTTTGGTCATGGGCCTTAGGAGATAGAAGCACATGCTGAATTTAGATACCCATTTATCTAGAGAGTTTGAAACTGCTATGGAGCTACTAATTTCGGTAATATGTTATTTTCAATTTTTCTATAAATTTGATAATAATCTAAAAAAAAATTAATGAAAGTATTATACGTTTTTTCTTAAACATGAAATTGTTTTTGTTATTTTGATATTGAGGTGGGTTAGCATTTATGACACGACAAAGGCATAGAAAGAGGGTTTTGTTGTGGGAGGCTCCCAATCCCACTTTGGACACTATCAATTCATGTCCAGTTTTTAAAAGCTTTTCATGTATCAATTCACATTTTTTTGAAAATGATTTATTTGACATATTTTAAAACTTAGTAATATTTTATTATTCTTGTAGTCTTAGTCATTGGTTGAAACAATTACTTTTACTCATGTGCAAAAAACTTATAAATAAGTTTGAAGTTTAAAGTGATTTCTTCTTATCCATTTATAACCAAGGGAAAGTGAATGACCCAAAGAAGAAAGAAGAAACCATGAATTGGTACAAATTTTGACCCTCCACATTGATAATTAAATTGAACCCATGGTTGTTAATTTGAATTGTAAAATGTATCACATTGCTGGCTCTATAATAGTAAAATCTGTGCCCAAAAAGTTGTTTTCACTATAAGAATTTTTATATATTCAAAATACTGTCAAATTATATAAGTTTACATTATTCTTTTTTTTATAAAATTAAAATAAAATGAATTACCTATATTAGAAAACTAAATGCTTTCAATACAAAGGAAGGACATAACATCATAGTACATGGTATGTTGCATTACATGTGGCTTGACATTAACCACTTTAATAATGCGGCACATGTTACTTTTGAGTTGTCTATTTCACTGTTAGTAGGTTGTTTTGTTCCACTCTCAATTTTCAAAGTACATGATCAACTAAACACATGGGTAAATGAATCTATTGTTATCTTTTAATTAGAAATTAAACTCCTTAATAAAAACATATCTTTTAATTGAAAATTACAATGTCACAATTTCAATTACACCATTGATGCAACATGTTAACCTTGCAAAATTTTGCATGTTGCTTTACATGTGGTGTGACATTACCTTCTCAAATGATTCTAGGCTCCATGTTTTGTTTGTTCTTAAGTTTATCACTTAATGTACTTTAGATGCATAACAGTGGCACATGTTATTTTTGAGTTGTCTATGTCACTCTTAGTAGGTTTTTTTTTCCACCCTTGATTTTCAAAGAACACGATCAACAAAAAAACATGGTTAAACGAGTCTTGTTATCTTTTAATTGGAAATTAAATTCCTTAATAAAATACATCTTTTAATTGAAATTTAAATTGTTTAATAAAAAAACTATTATTGAAGGGTATTTTTTCTAATAAAACGTCATTGTTGAAGGGTTCTTTTTGCACTAAAATGTTGTGTGAATGGCAAGTTCAAACCTGAAAAAAAATTAGTTAGAAGGGCATAGATGAAATGGAATTCCAACATTGATTGTTAATGATGTTCAGATTCAAGCTACTTTCAATAAAAAGCTTGAATTTATACATATTCTACCAGAGCAACTATTTTGAGGAGGATTGTGTCTCTTTTACTAAAATGTGAATGGCCATCAACCTGTGAATGAGTATGTTAGAAATTTACTACTTACATATTCTACAGGAGCAACTACAGGAGCAACTATTTTGAGGAGTATTGTGTCTCTTTTACTAAAATGTGAATGGCCATCAACCTGTGAATGAGTATGTTAGATTTTTACTTCTTAGATGTATTTATTTTAGTTCAACTTGGCTTGCCACCATATGTTAGAATGAAGAAAAATAAAATGATTCCATTTAAGATTAGTACATTGGTGAGCTACAAATAATGTAGATTTATAGTATAAAATGTGATCTTATCCCTTCTTTGTGATTTTAGCACATTCAAAATCTCACTCTTCAGCTGTAAGATGATAAATAGATCTATTTTGTCATATAGAACCTGATATTTTTCCTTGTTTGCGAATTTTATAGTATGTTCATATTTGATTAGATGGTTTAAGAAATTCCTTTTTTTTACAGATAATGCAGAGGTATATTGTTCCGGGGATTTTCTTTAGATTCTATTTTGAGAATTGAATTTTTGGCATTTTGTATATTCTGAAGGATATTTAGGCACAACGGAAGTAAGCTTTAGCTCATACAAACACTCATGGACAGAGGTACAACTCTATCACACTTAAAAAACATGATGATAGTACTGTGGGTAGACATGGGAGTGCTACACATAGTAACAACAACACATACCAATCATTACAAAACTAAATTGACACCTACAGGATGAAACATAATAATTCTGCAATTGTTTCAACAAACAACAACCTACATGAAACTGTTTCAACAATTCTCTAGGAGTTTTAGCAAACTGTATTCTACAGGAAATGAGTCTCAACAATGACTTTAACATAAATTTCTAACTCCCCTGCATTCATAAATAATGTCTGATACTATGTTCAACAATCAAGTTAATTTCACACTTCCACAGTCAATCATATACGCTCAGAAAATTATCATGCTACAACAAAATATTAAACTTAAATATTCAACAATGAGTTTTCAAACTCATAAATATAGAGAGGGACATAGCAACAATATTACAGAGCTAAAACTCTGTTTCATATTCAACTCAGAATTCACACTCCTCACTATGTCTCTCTATATCACAAAATCAAGATTACATTGGTATTTATACATCACAAATATAGTCGTTCATTTAATTCAATTTGACCTTTCGCTGCAACCAAAAACATAATTGATTCTTTAGAAGTAAATATTCTGCCTTTTCGATCTTTGACAAGCTACAACAACGCTTGTGAATGTCCCTTTGAAATTTAATGTGCTGCAACAATGATGGCCCTTAAGCAATCTGATGAAACATGTTGCCCCTTTA
This sequence comes from Larix kaempferi, assembly GCA_027924585.1. NCBI lineage: Eukaryota > Viridiplantae > Streptophyta > Pinopsida > Pinales > Pinaceae > Larix > Larix kaempferi. The sequence goes on from BSBM01000519.1 coordinate 19,574,596, forward strand.
ACATCTGATCAACTGAAACATGTCAATGGATGACTCTTCAAAAACAGGTCTTCAAAAACCACTGCAATACTCTTCCCCAATAATTATTCATTGAGCTATTATAGAGGATGTAGCTGCTTCTTCAAAAATCGATGTGGTGTGCTTCCCCTTTGAAACTTTGACAGCACGACATAATCAAAATGGTGTGGTGATGGTTGACTCTTCAGAGTTTTGGTGGCCACTCAGCAGGGCGGTGATTGACTTTTCAGACTTTGTGGCAGTGAAGTAATTAATCGCTGCCAACATATTTTGCAGGACAAAACCCCTTGCAGATATGGGAGAGACGCATATAGGGCATAAATTTGTAACGAACTACAATTTTTTGTAATTGTTAATGATGGATTCAATCAATAAAAATCTTGAATTTATAGGTTTGCAAATTGTTAATGATGGATTCAATCAATAAAAAGCTTGAATTTATAGGTTTTCTACAAGAGAAACTATTTTGAGAAGGATTGTGTCTCTTTTACTAAAATGTCAATGGCCATCAACCTGGTGAATGAGTATGTTAGAATTTTTCTTCTTAGATGTATTTATTTTAGTTAAACTTGGATTACCACCATTAGAATGAAAAAAATTAAAATGATTCCATTAAATATTAGTAGATGGAGGCATCTAATCTTATGTTTAGGAATTGTGGAAAATATTGTAACATGATCCGGGTCATCTGCTCTTTTGGGATGTAGCTTTTCTATTATATATTACAAATAAATTACGGAGAAAAAATTAATATTTTCAGTAGAATATCTCAATTACAAATCCTATCCCATTTCTTAAAATAAGCCTAACACATTAGTCATTTGTCTAGCATTTTTAACTCTAAACAAATTTGTTTCATCATATGGCTATTTTAATTTTTTATTTTTCTCTGGTGTGTGAAGTTTGTTATGTTCTATTTACATGTGTCCATTGGATGTATCTTGGGTGGTTGGGAGGAATAATTGTTACCCTCCTCACCTAGGTTCAATTCGAAGTCTTCACAAGCAAAACGTATGTATAAAATCACTAATGTTCTTATTTTTTGTTCCAAAGACTATTTTATCTTGTTCCTAAAGCTTCAAGTTGGTGAAGCTTAATTTATAGGCTTCTTGGGATTTAATTTGATATCCCATCATAAACTAAAAACATATGAAGAGAGAAACTGAAATCACCTCTTGGCCTCCCTGCACCTTCTTCAAATCCACATTGGATCCATGGGTGCAGTGATCTTCCTCTGGATTTGCATTCATTTTGGTGCTTCCATCCCCAATGTGTTTCCAGTGGCCAGAAATGCACCTGAGTTGAAAGACTCTATGGTAAATGTTTTCAGCATGGGAAAATCCTCGAACCTCCCATTATCAAAGGGTTATGAAAGGCCCTTCAATATAAATGGTAAATGTGAGAACTTTGTTTCATATTTCTTCCCAACAGATGGAGTTCCAACGTCATCATTTGTGAGTTCATTGAAATTCTATTAGAAGAAAATAATTATACCTGTTTTACATAAAACTCATAATTATAGATGTAAAATCAAACATGTCCTTTTGAAAGACTCGTGAGTTTCTAAAACTATATTTCTTCAATTGGTTGAAAGATTTAAAAAAAATAATCTGAATATAAATAGAGAATCCATGTTTGCGTTTATGTGGAATATGGATATGTTGAGGCATGCTAGTTTGATAGAGACATAATAACATTGATTTTGACAACTACAAAATTGGCTTTCATATGTAGTATTTTTTGGATAGGAAGGGGAATACAATTGTAAAATAAAGATTGATATCAATCACCAAAATTAACATAACTACAGTTGATTCAATACTGGGTAAAAAGGAGTTTTCAATCAGTCTTCATACATATAAAGAGGCTCTAGAGTCTAGACTAGTTCGGGAAGTTTCTTGCATTAACTAAATTACATAATTCTATTTAAAATTTCACATCCACTTTCGAGTTCACGCTCCAACGTCAATAGCAGGGTTCAGAAATTCAGAGTTCAAGCTTCGCCCCCCAACAACGACTTCGAAATATCCAAGCGCCAGTCCAGGTTTCAAATTTATGTTTTCATTATTTATTTACAAATTTACAATGAAACTCTGAAAACTTGCCTTTGGAGGAGACTAAAAGTAACACTATAAGTCTGTAACATGTTCAACTAGTTTGTGAGTATGTGAATGTAGTCTGTATCCAATGAAATTATCACTGTTGTTTGTATCAGACTATCAGTTATCATATTCACCTTATGAAATTAAATTTTTACCATTGTAATTTGTAACAGTAATTTTTATGAAATTAAATTATCCATTGAATACACTTATTCTGCAAAAAATTTGTTCAGATTTCAGATGGCACCCCATAAATCTTCTGTAGAGGCATGGAAATATATCAAGAAGAAAGGTTTAAATGTTACCTGTCAGTTACGTGGGAACAAGTTTTGTGGTTCCTTAACCCGGGTAATGGACCACCTTCTTGGTATTAGTAATGGAAGTGGATGTGGTGTGGAAGGATGCAGAGGAATATCAGATGAACAGAAAGTTGCAGTGCAACAGGATTATGACAAATCAAAAGTAGAAAGGGGAAAAAGGGAAGTAAAAGGGAAAAGAATCCTGAGGGAGATTGATGTGTCTTCTTCACCTGAAATTGGTTCTCTCACTTCAAAATTTGGTGGCTCAAGTTCCATCCTTGCAACAACAGGTGGAACAACTACATTAAATACATTTTGGAAACTTGTAGACAATTAACATAAAGTTGATGATTCTATTGCTGAAATGTTTTATGCATGTGCAATTCCTTTTAATGTGGCAAGGAGTCCATATTTTAAAAATGGAATTAAAAAGGTTGTTTGATTTTGGAAAGGGGTATGTTGCTCCTGGATCCGAAGCCTTAAGTACCACTCTCTTATAAAAAAAAAGGAAAGAGTGACAAACAGGTTGGTTGAAATTAAGAAATCTTGGGGGACTACAGGTTGCAGGATTTTGAGTGATGGTTGGTCCGATTCATGCCATTAACCACTAATTAATGTTCTCGTTTATTGTCCTCAAGGGCTATAGTTTTTGAAGGCAGTTGATGCAATGAATCAGGTGAAAACGTCAGAATACATTTTCATCATTTTGGATGAAGCAATTCAAGAAGTTGGGGAGAAAAATGTGGTCCAAGTTGTCACCGACAATGCCTCAAATTGTGTTGGTGTAGGAAAGATGATTATGGAGAAGTATAGAACTATTTATTGGACCCCATGTGCAGCTCATTGCTTGGATTTATTGCTGCATGATTTATCCAAATTTCCATGGGTCAATGAGACAATCCGAAGAGCAAAAACTACTACAAACTTTGCCATTAATCATCATCTCACTTTGAGCTTATACAGGAAAAATGAAACTAGAGAATTGTTGAGGCCTTGTGATACAAGTTTTCCACTTTTTACATCACTCTGAAAATAATTGTTGAGGAAAAAACAAGCATAAGAAGTATCTTTTGCACTATTGAGTGGGAGAGATCTCACCTTTCAAAAGAATAAGAGGGAAAGCATGTTGAACATATAATGCTAAGCAACAATAGCTTTTGGGAAAATGCTCAGAAAGTTCTAAAAATGTGTGATCCAATTGTTGAGGTGTTCTGCATGGTTGATGGTGATGATCCTTCTATGGGTTTTATTTATGAGGCCATGGATCGTTGCAAGGAAAAGATTTCAAGTGATTTTGATAATGTGGAAGTTGGTTATAAAGAGATATGGGAAGTGGTTGATCAGAGATGGAAGATGATGCATAGCCCATTACATGCAACAACACATTTTTTGGACCCTACATTGTTTGGGATACAAAGACATAAAGATGAAGAGGTCATGATTGGACTTTATGAGGCTATTGACAGGATGCATCCAGATGAATCTATTGCAACTTTGGTTAGATCTCATATTAGAGCATATAGGTTGCAAGAAGTCCTATTTGGAACCGCAACAGTAAAGAGAGATAAGGCTTTGGCTGCTCCAACAGTGTGGTGGGATTTTTATGCATTAGGAGCCCCATAATTGAAAAAATTGCAATTCATATCTTGAGCCAGACATCAAGTGCATCAACTTGTGAATAGAACTAGAGTGCATTTATCCATATTCATTCCAAGAGAAGAAGCAAGTTGTTATCGAGAAAATTAGGAGATCTTGTTTATTTTCGTAGCAACTTGCAATTGGCTTTAAGCATTGTGGCTAAATATGAGACAAATTCTTTTAGTCCACTGTTGTAGCCTATTCCATACGCATTAAGAGATCAAGATGATCTTGACAATGAGAGTGATGAATCCAATGGTGATCGTGATTCTAGTGGTTTCACTCCCCCCGAGTGATCTTGATGATTTAGATATTTTTGATGTAACAAGTAGTCCACGAGAATAACATGAATAAAACTTGTGTTCTCGTTCTAGTTTATTTTTGGAATGTTATTTTTCTAAATAGTTGCTAGCATAAATATTGATGACATTTTAATATTATGCTTTATCACTTCGTGAACAAGTTTTTTAAATTTCAATCAAGATGTAGACTCTAATGTTTTCAAAATATATGTTTAATCATTCTTGTTTCCATATTTTTATTTCTATGATTCAATGAATATCATGTTCATACTTCATTCAATGTTGATGTGTTCATTATTTCTATGATTCTATGACTATCATGTTCATTGTTGATGTGTTTAGTGTTCATAGTTTAATGAGCATAATGATTTTATTGAAAATTTCAATATATTATAGTCATTCGAACTTAATGCCGATTTTTATCGCCAAAATATCAAGTGCCATATTTTTTCCGAGTTTCAAAGTCACCGAATTCGAACATGAACTTGAACTAGGTGACTAATTAGCCTGCGATTATTCCCCTTAATTGGGTGGGGTTGTTTTCCTTGTTATTATGTCATCCTTGTTAGGATATTCCTATACTCCATCCTAGTCCCACCAGTATTTTGATCCTTTACATTTTCAGTCATGCATGCACCTTTTAGGGTTTGCATGCATTCTAGGGTTTGCATGCATCCCAGTCATCAGTCCAGCACCTAGCCCTCAGTTAGCCAGCCCCCAGGAGCTTCTTACTATTCAGTTTTAGCCCTCCAGTTGCTTAGTGCGCCCTTCTTCCTTGATTTTAGGGAGAAACTCGCCCTTCTTCACCTACCAGTCCAGTTGTCACTTAGTTACACTCAGTTATAGTCAGTTACACTCAGTTACTCTTAGTTACATTGAGTTACACTCAGTTACACTTAGTTACATTGAGTTACACTCAGTTACTCTTAGTTACATTGAGTTACACTCAGTTACTCTTAGTTACATTGAGTTACACTCAGTTACACTTAGTTACATTGAGTTACACTCAGTTACACTTAGTTACACTGAGTTACACCTACCATAGTTAGTTTGACTGATGGTTGACAGTTACTTGAGCATTGATGACTCCACTGATGATGATGAAGACTTCCAGTTGTGCTCCGATGATCATGAGGACACCTAGTTGTGCTCCGATGACACTCCAGTTATCCTTTGATCACTCCGTGAAGGCTAATTCGAATTGCCACCTTAGGCATTCGAATTCCTCATGCATTGTATTATTTATATGTCCATTTGTGATTAATAATCTAGTGTGTGTGAAGTATTATTGCTTCTATCTGAGTTCTACTGTACCATATTATTCTGTTGCTCATTATACTGCATGTATCACTCTTCTTCTATTTTCTTGCTTAATCCACTATTCTCTTGTGAGGTATACATCATCTCTTAGATCTGCTGTGAGGATTTTCACAATCCTATCCAACTTGATTGCTTTTTCAATCTTCTCCACCTTCTAAAAACCATCCCCTTCGTTTGCTTGTGAAGCCCAGGGGATTCATTTCAAGGACTAAGTAGATCCACCTTTTGGGGAAGCTTGCCATGAAGTGTTTAATATTATGACATTGTCTACATTGAAATGTGGTGTTCTCATAGTCTTATTGCTGGAATCAGTGGGATCTATTGATATCCAATATGATTCTATCTAGAAGGTCGTGGTTGAGATCTAGCTAGACATATAACCTTGCACAAAGAAAATTCCTTGATTGCCATTCTGTCTATTTGAGAAAATGCATCCCCCAAGGAATTCCCTATCTTTTCATATAGACTACTTCCCAAAAATTAATAGGAAGTTTTAGTAGCATGGTTGAATTCTAGTAAACATGTCTTCATTATGAGGTTGATTCTTCCTCAAAGCCATGGTCTACTTGATAATTCACTCCCTATGTCCTCAGTGTTGGGAAAATACACTATAAAGAAGACTATAATGCATAAATTTAGTTGGTGTTCAGGAGTAGTTCATGTCCACCCATTTAATCACAACATCATTTATGGGCCAAAAAGTATGATGAATCTCTGTATAATGGTTTTGTCTCTATAGATTTGGAACCCAAATATGACCTGATGAAGGCTGAATGGAATCACTACAACCTAACTCTGACACGACCAAAGCTGACTGGAAGCACTATGTCTGGCTCTGATTTTTCAATATTTAAGCTTCCTCCCTAACCAGCTCAGAATTTCATTATAGATGTGGTTGATAGAAAGATACCTCCTTGCTGAGGAGAAGGTGTGTTTTTTTGGATCCCACTTCTTTTGAGCTTGAATTCAAAGCCTTTTTTTAGGATGGGGGAATTTTGGGTGCTGTAGGACACATCTTAGTTCCATACTTCATAGACATTTATGGAGTTTTCCCTTTCTCCAATCTCTCCAAAGCATAGGTATTTAGAATTTCTACCATTGCCACCTGTAAAGGACACTACAACCATCCTCTAAGAATTTCTTGAATGATAATCTTTCAAATCACACTGGGCATTTTCCTTTAGACTAAACAAATATTCCATTGCAGAAATAGGTTCATTGGAATGTTGATCACATATGTAGATGGGATGGTGTTTTTATTAGCACAATTTTGGTCTTAAGCAGGCTGTGCTTTTATAGGTTTTGCAGAAACCCAAGAGGCTAGAACTCTGCTTTTGCGCCATTTCTCTCTACTTGATCGAATTTTGGATGGATGTTACTTAGAAAATAATTGATTTGTTTTTCCTCGGTACAGTATCTTGTTGGGTTTGTGGTCTAATATTGATCTCATCTCCATGTTACATTTATGATTTGAATCAATCACAAACATTAATGATGAAAACTTGAATTTGGCATGTGTTACCATACAAACTAGCATCTTAAGATTGAAGCTCTAAAATCAATGATAGCTTATGGATAATTAAGAGGAAATCCAATGTCACCACATTTATTCCTCTTTTGCTCTGTAGATTAGCTCTTCTCTAGCTCAAGGGAGGAGTCCCTAATATATGATTACTAGAGTTTGACAATAAAGCAAAGGTGAAATTGAAGAGTAAATCTAGCAAAACTTGGTGTTTGTTTTTTTTATAAAAGATAAGGTTGATTAAGGGATTGGATATTATTTTTTTATCCAATGGAAAATTGGGGTCAACCAAGGATCACATGAGGGTTTTCTAAAGAAGATTAGAAAGGGCTAGGGTTGTGTTGTTTCACAACCTAGAAACCTTGAGATTTGTGGTTTAATCCAACAATAACATGGAAAAACCAAAGGAATCTATCCCCAAGTATCATTCAAATAGATTTCTCTCTCTTTAGGTCTCTCAAGTCCACCAAAATAGACATAGACTAGCCATGGTAGGTATCCCCAACCAAGGTTTCGCAAATATTTTCTAGAGGTTATTTGACTTTCTCTAATACTAGCTTGATCAAATTAAAGGAAGATAGTGTACCTAAAATGATTACAAAGATCTAAATGTGTCACACTATGGGTGAAGGTGGCTAGGGTATTTGCGGTTATGAAAGTTGGCAAGGGCATATGAGGCCCTAGCTTAAATGGAGTTTCATAGTGGCTCTTAAGAATGTTTTTATGGCATAACTAATGAGGATACTGTGAATGATTTGTCTTCATAAAGGGAACACTAAGTATCAACAATGTGCAAATGTTTCTTGCTATTATAAAAAATATAGGTTCTTTGTTCAAGTCAACCACTAAGATTATCAATTAAGAATGAAATCACCTAGTTAACAAATATTACTTGAACAATAATAACTAGTGAAATTTCCTAGAAAAAGTGTGAAATGGGTTGATACTAGTGGATGCTATTTAATATGTATGTGGATGAGTGATTCTAGAAATGGTATGTATATTCCATCAAGTAAACAAAGTAAATAATTCAATCAAAATTCTATTAATCTCTAACTATTGAATGATGTCCACAAATGATATTTGTTTGTTGTAAATTATATGTGAAATAGGTAAAATCAAAACAATGAAGACCATACAAGTAGGAAGATTTAGATATAGCCACACCATTCATATTTTTAAATTAAAAATGCACAATTCCTTAGTTTTATAAGGTTTCGTTTATGAATATCCTCCAAAGTAAAATATCAACTATCTAACTAGTTACTATGGTGAAGAAAATGAGAATGTAGAGGTGGGAAAAAAGTGAATCATAGTACCTAGTAAACCAAGTTCCTTGTAGTAGATGGGGAATGGAGTTAGGTGTTTTCCTTAATAGTAGATATGTAATCCTTCACAAAAAGGGAGGCTCCAAACAATCCCTTCGATGCACAACCCAACTCAAGAAACCAGTTCTCCCTTCTCCTTGTAACAAACTTGCTAACAAGGTTCGATGAAATAATTGAAGCAAGATAGACAATCTAAATGAGATGAAAGAAACAACTAGTAATCTATTTATTCATCAACAATTTTAATCTAGTGGAAAGTTATTGCAGTCCCTACTATTTGTTTACATAATAAATAACAACACATAAGAAAGATATTACCTAATATTAGTTACAAGAATCACATCACATTCACCATGAAGAGCAATAGAGATCAAAATGCACCATCCATAAGACACGAGAAATTGAAGAACATAATTTTATTAGCAAAATATCTTAACTCTCCAACCCCTTACAATGGTGGAGGTCTCTTTCTTTTATAGAACAACAAGAGTCTTAATATAATGGCCCAAATATTATTGGAAAACAATTACCATGGGAAAATACATGGTGCTGTTACAAAACCATGGTCTCAACTCAACAAGTGCACCCCATTTGGTTGATTTGGCCCTCTCAAAAATCGCCCCTCTCATTGTGGGCCTAAAAACCATTGAAGTAGATTCCAAATGGGATCAAGATGAGTGCCTCATAATGCTAGACAGATAAAGTGAAATCCAATGTCAAGTTGTGAGTGATGTGGAGCAAAACAATTCACCCCTCTTGGACAAAATGTGGCCCCTTGAAACTCATTTTTTTGATATAGTTGAAAAAATTGACGAAAGTGGGGTCCAAATGCCATGTAGATGATTAATAGGTGACTCGTTATGGCACTGAAGGGAAGATGACTTGGTAAGACTTAGGAATTTTTTTAAATCATACTTTAGAAAACTACTTTATTAATGCTTATTAATCCAAAAATAATGAAACCATGTGAAATTTGAGGGGGAAATGCCTTTGATGATGTTCAAATACACATTGCGGATCCTATCAATCAAAACCATAGTTGAAATCCATTTGAACATGTCTTTTACAATTTGATCCAAAAGCTCTTATTTCGACTTAGGCATTTTTAAAATTAAGCCTTAGGAAATGTATAATTAATTGTCTATTAGTCCAAATATACATGTAACCAAGGATGGAAAGATCCAATTAGCGTCCAAAATCATATAATAGATGGATGATGATGTCATAAGTGCATTCTTTTCTATCCGGTTTGGTTAACTAAGTCAAACTTCCATGTTGACCAAGTCAAATTGCTTTAAAATTCAAACTTGGTCAAACTTGACCAATGAATCTCTACACCTTTGAATATCTCTAGAAGGAGGATTTTGATATTTCTAATGCTTTGAATTGATGAAGCATTGAAGAGAAAAATTACACATGATTGTTTACATAAATCATCACATAGCTTAACTCATAGATCACAATGCATAAGTTTCACACGGATTATAGTGGTTAATGTTTTAGGAACACATGAAAATCATATCAACATCAAAATATTTACAAGGGTTAGTTATTTCTTGGATGGATAGTCCAAAGGTTGGTCAATTAAATTGGTTCGAGTTAATGGAATGACTTAAGAAGAAGGAAACATAGATCCTATATGGTCTTCACCATTAGTGCAGACAATAGGGATGTGTCCAAGTTAACAAATATTGTGTTAGGAGGTATTCCCCCCTTTGACCTTAGCAATAAGACTCTCCTTTCATTTTTATTTTTTCAATTTGCTCCTTTTCTTCTTGGACTTTCCGTCTTGTACATTGGATGAGGAGACCTTAGCCTTGATTTTATTGAATACATATGGAAGTTAGCCTAGCAAAATTTTTTTTTTCTTTTCTTATGATTGTTGGATTTTGCAATTTTCTTGGTCCCCCCTTGATTTCTTCAGGATCTAGTACTAATTTTTCTTCTTCACCAGCTTTTGGTACAAGATTCTTGGATTGGAAGTTTGTGGTATCCCTCTCACCATAGTGGAGTGCAGATCAGAATACCCAATGAGTGGAAAACAAACCAAATGAAACACAAAAAAATCACCACAAAGAATTACTTTTATTAATTCTTGGGGGAAATTAGAATTGTTGTTTATACAATTCCACGATTCAAAACCCTTCCACTTTATACTCAAGTTCTATTATGTTGGTGTTTATCTCTTTACACAGGAAGCCAAAAGTTCTTTTCCATTATTCTCAAACAACTCTTATACTCAGTTCCACCGCATCAATTTCTCACTACTACTTCTAGAATCCTCTGGGTTCTTCTCCTGAAATATCCTTGGCTTGCTGTTTCATCTGGCATATTCACATATTCCATTAATTCTGCATTTATTGGTGTAAATAACTTTGTGATGTTCTTGGCCTTCCTATGCTTCGACTCCTTCTTCCGGTCGTGATCTTGACCCTTTCACTTTAGTATTCATCGTTTTCAAATCGATCCTCATTGGATCCCGTTATATGTCGGTCAATCCTTCTGTCTTTCTTATGCTCTGCATCATCTTCAAACTTGATTTCTCTCCTTTCCACCAGTTGGTCTACCTTCGAATTCTCCTCAACGCCATCTCTCAATGTCTCATCACTGTCCTCTCTTGACTTTACTATCCCTTTGACTAGTTTTGTGACTTCAACTTTAAATGGTTTTTCTAAATCTATCGACTTCCATCCCTTGAATGCTCTTACTTTGACTCGATCGTTTGGGAATGATTCTCCTTAATTTCACTATGAAGGATATTAATGATTCCTTCCAGCAACTATTCATTGTCTATATGTAACTACATTAGTCTCCCTAGGTACAAAATAACTTCATCCTTGGTTTGGATCCTACAATCGAGCTTTCAACCTTTCATACTCTTCTTTATATATCCATGCCAATTCCTCCAAACTTCTATCTTTCCATTGGACTAAATATTTCTTTTGTTTCTAACTTCTTATCTGACCAATTTCTCTCTCACTTAGCACTTCAACGACATCCTCTACTGGGTTTCCTGGAAATTGGTATTTCCAGTCGATAGTCAATTATCCTCCACTGGTCGATCCTTCTTCATATTTATACAAGTCAACAACATTGAATGTTGTTGAAATGTCTAACTCACCCGACAATCCGAGTAGATATGCATTATTTGAAATTTTCTTCATTATTCTGCACATAATTTTTTTCTTCAACTTCATTTTATTGTATGTTCCCTTGGAAACGTTTCCTTATGGAAATAAGAATAAACCAAATCTCATTCATTGAATGTCTTCAGTCATTGTTTCTAGTTGACTCCCAAATTATAACCGGTGCTGCGCTTATCTAGCTTTTTTCTGACCTTCTCATACACTTCTTTCATATGCTCCGCAAATGACTCTGCATCTGAACTCCTCTGCATTATAGTTAGTCACTCCATGCATACTTCTCCCTTGCATGACTTGGAATGGACTCATTCTAGTCGACTTGTTCACCAAATTATTATATCCAAACTTTCCCTATGCTAGCATGTTTTCCAATTGCTCCGGTTAGTTAGCAACTAAACACCTTAGAAAATTCCCAAATTCCTATTCACAACTTCAATCTAGACATCCATCTATGGATGGTATGCATAATTGAACTCCAACTTTGTGTTCAACTTTTTATACAAATTCCTCTAGAAATGTCCCATAAACTTGGTGTCTATGTCCGAAGTCATGCTCTTTAGAAACCCATGCTGTTGAACTTTGGTTGTCATTGATGTCAACTGACGTCAAAGAGGATTTAGTATTCATGTGCCAGTTTGAAGAAATATATGAAAGCTACTTTGAAGAAGTATAAGAAAACCACTTTGAAGAAGCATATGGAATCCAGTTTGAAGTAGTACATAAGGAATACATTCAGTACATATGGTACATATGCAAGTCCCAAGTCCACCTAGTTGTGCCACTTCAAAAGGTATATGCAAAAGACATGGTTGGACAAGGTTTGGGAGTGCATAAGAGACTTGAGAACAAGAAGAGGTTGAACATGTAAGCAAGTCCCGAAAGTGCATAAGACTCACCAATCGAAAGAATCCTTCAAGTTGTTGATGCGTGTAAGAAGAAAGTAGCGGTTGAGAAGTGAAGTGCGCAAGTCCCACAAGCAATGGTACATCAAGGGTGCAAGACTACACTGCAAGGTTGAAAGAACCACTAGACAACGAACCAAGTAGGCACAGGACCCACAAGAGATGGCACCATAGTGGCGCATAAAATGACAAGTGGTGGAGGCATGAAGTAAGTAGAAACGTGAAGGAAGGATGAAGGGATGCTACAACCAACTTGTGGACATACCATCCGTGTAGGACAAGTATAAATAAAAAATCCAAGTTGCGGTTGAAGTAATCTTGTGAGCTCAAGACTCGAAGATACAGATTTGGAAAGCTTCTTATGTAGGGGCATCAAGGGATCATGGAACCAAAACAGTATGATCTAGCATAGAGCCAAGTGTGCACGAACATAAGAACATAATTGCTGATGGTGCGTAGGATGATGTAGTTTATCTGTGACAGTTGCGTGAAGATGGAAATGAAGAACTATAGAGGATGTGCAAGTGTGTGAGAACATAATTCCAGTATCGTGGATAGTCTGCAGAAAGTCATAGATGATCTAATACATGTGTGTGAATACTGACTGTATAGCGAATGATGCGCGAAGTGAAGTAGTTTATCTGATGCACAAAGATAGACTGCCAACATAGTAGAAGATGTGCAACATAGAATAATTTGAGATAAGTGTGAAGAACAGAAAGTATGAATCACAGTTGATGCACTGAAGGTTGCAGATTATCTAAAGATGGATGCACCAAGACAGAAGGGTAATATCATAAAAGGTGCAGAGATTGATCTGATACTAAGGCGCATAGTCAGAACAAAAACACTATAAAAGATGCGCATTATCTGTTAAGTTTGCAGATGCCCAGAAACATAATATGACGAAGCAATAGATAGTTTGTGAAGTATGAAGTCAGTTGTAATGTTGGTATAAGTAAAGGAAAGCTATCCATTTACAGAATGTGCGCACATAATTGTGAACAACATATTATTAGAAGAGTGTATGGATTAGAAGAACATCAAGGCAATATCTTCTACTTACATATTAGGGAGGTAGGATAGGGCAAGGAGCAGGGGGTCAGTGCCTCGCAGTTGAAGATGGTAAATCAGGGAGTCAATGCTTCCTTAAGGTTGTATCCTGTAAAACCAGGGGGTTGGTGCCTCCTTCCAGTTGGTTCTAGATAACTTCGAGAGTTGGTGCTTCCATGAATGTAATCTTTATATTATAAGAAATCATTCCATGGTTTTCTTCCATTTGGGTTTCCATTTAAAAATCTATGTGTTTTGTGTATTGTGCATATGTGTGGATGAATGTTATTATTTATAAGTAATCCATAATTTGAGTTCAAGTTAAATATGATATGAAGTAAAAATTGTTCATAACTTCGTTAATATTGATTCACCCCCCCTCTCAGTATTAATAAGATTCCGAGAATTGTTTTCAGAGCGGGTGTCTTCAGTAATAGATTAACACCTAGAAGACAGATCCACGCACATATATGAACATGCAGGCAAAAATATTCATGGCCAATGAAGAGGACCTAATAAATATGAACACAAAATATGAGGGGATGGCTGAAGTAGACTTTGAAGGTGAGTTGATCGGTGCTTTGGAAGACTTAAAGAAATCAAGGAAGAAAAAAAAACATTTGTAGGAATATTTAATGAAATTAGAAATAGATACAACAAGGCAGTTGAAATTGAGAGAAGAAAAGTGAGAAAAGCTAGAAGCTGAGATCAATTGTTTGAAGGAAGAACTTCAAAAGATCAACATCTAGTTGGAACATGGAAACAACACCAAAAGTCTGTCAAAACAAGACTATGAGGTTTCAAACTTTGTAATTGATACAAAGAGTTATGAAGAGGTGCTCAAAAGTTATATTCCAAAGAACAATAAGAAGTTTGAAGAAGAAAACATGGAGTCAATTCACACAGAAACTAGACCTACACAATTCAAAAGATCGCATCCAATCAGATATCAATCTCTCTTTTTGGGTAACTACTATTTCTGTCATAACTTCGGTCATAAGGAATAAAATACATAGCACATGCATTTGCAAACGCTAGAAGAAACGACAATTGTAATAAGGCTATCCCCAAATAGAACAGTGTCAGAAAGTTAGTTGAAACTCCAAAAGAAAATTTCAATCCTTTCAGCCTTTTGGACTTAGACAATGAATGTTATAAGTTTTACAATTGCAGACATGACAGTCAGAACTGCAAAAATCATTTACCACCTGCACAGTCGGTCCAAGCCAAAAACATCTCCAACGAAATAGAGTCTGTGGAATTCCAGAAGGATCAAATCCATCATGAAGGATGCAACCTAGTTTTACATGCACAAAATAAAAGGAGACAATGGTACATTGATATCGGCTGCTCTAAGCATATGACAGGGGACAAAAATACTTTTCTAAAATATAGGGAAGAAATGGGATGCGGTGTTTATTTTGGAGATCATGGCTCTACCAAAAACCAGGTAAAGGATTGCTAAGTTTAGGAAATAAAAGATCCAAAGTAGAGAATGTCCTATTGGTTGAAAACATGAAACACAATCTCCTTAGTTTCATCCAGATGCGTGATCAAGGAAATACACTCACCTTTGACTTAGAAAAATGCAAATTTGAAGTAGAAATATAGGCAGGCTAGTAGAAACAACCACCAGAACCCCTAATAATGTGTATATTTTGGATGAAGAAAAGAAAGAAAAATGTTGAATGGGACAAATAGATGAAAGTTGGCTTTGGAACAGAATACTGGGACATACTGATTTTGATAACCTGGATGGAATCAGTAAAAAGCAACCTATAAGAGACATTTCAAGAATCATGAAACTATTTAATCATGTCTACAAGCACTTCCTACACGTAAAGAAAACAAGAGTCACCATTAAGAGAAAAGAGTAATCCACATCAAAATATTTGAAACTATTACACACTGATATCTACAGTCCAATGAGATCCAAAGGGTTAAATGGCGAGTCTTACTTTCTTATTTTCATTGATGATTTTACTAGGATGACATGGGTGTTTTTCCTTAAAGAAAAGTAAAAAACATTTGAATGCTTCAAAATTTTTAAGGAAGCGGCTAAGAATGAAACTGAGTTAAGGATTACGTGTTTAAGATCTAACAATGGAGGTGAATACAAGTCGAACAAATTTGAAAACTTCTCTGAAAAACATGGAATCAAAAGATAATTCTCAGATACCAGAACTCCGTAGCAAAATGGAGTGGTAGAAAGGAAAAACAGAACTGTGCAAGAAATGACTAGAACAATGTTAAACGATTCAAAGCTATCATGTATTTTTGGACTTAGGCCCTTCATACAGCTTTACACATCCTTAACAAATTCTAGATAAGGAAAAATAGTAACTTGACACCTTATGAAATTTGGAAAGGGAGGCAAACCACAGTCAAGCACTTCAGGGTATCTTGAAGCAAGTGCCATATAAAAAGAAATGATGAAAAATCGGGAAAGTTTGACTCCAGATCAGATGAAGGAATTTTTCTTGGATATGCTACAAGAAGCAAAGCATACAAGTTCTACAATATACGACTCAGAAAGATGGTGGAAATTCCATATGTAAAAGTAGATAAAGTGTTCACACACAAGAGAGTAGAAGACAATGATGATCAGCCGATATTTGAGCATTCATGTGACGAAGTGCCAGAAAATAAATAAATAGGATAATCACAGGAGATGATATATCAACGCGAATTAGAAGACCAAAGACATGATACAAAAGCTCCTTGCAGATATGTTCAAAAGAATCATTCAGATGATTTGATTATTGGATATAAAAATGTCGGCATAAGGACGAAAATAATATGTTTAAGTGACCCAACTGAAGAAGTTCATTTTTCCTTACTATCCCAAATAGAACTGAAAGGTTTTGAAGAAGCTAGAACATATCAGCATTGGGTTAAAGCCATGGAAGAAGAATTAGATTAGATTGAAAGTAATTAAACCTCGGAACTTGTTCCAAGACTCAAAATAAAAATGTTATTGGTACAAAATGGATATTTAGAAACAAACTAAATGAAGAAGGATAAGTTCTCAGAAACAAAGCAAGGCTAGTGTGCAAAGGTTATGTGCACATTGAGGGAATAGGGTTTGAAGAAACATTTTATCCTATAGCACGGATGGAAGCAATTATTCTGTTCCTGGCCTATGATTGTGCTGAAAATTTCAAGGTATACCAAATGGATGTAAAGTCAGCATTCTTAAATGGATATCTTGAAGAAGAAGTATACATTGAAAAGCCAGATGGATTCTCTCTTTTAGATAACAAAGACTATGTCCGCAAATTAAAAAAAGCTCTGTATGGACTCAAGCAGGATCCTAGGGCTTGGTATTCAAGATTAGGCAAATATATGCAACAACAAGGTTTCAAGAGGGGTAGTGTAGATAGTAATATTTACATAAATATTGGGCATGAAAATATGATTTTTGTTGAAGTATATGTTAATTATATCATTTTTGGAAGCAATGATGACAAATTGAGTTAGCAAGTTGCTAAGGACATGCATGAATAATTTGAAATGTCTATGCTTGGGGAATTGTCCTTTTTCCTTGGACTCCATATAGCTCAATTGGATAATGGAATCTTCATCTCTTAAACCAAATATGTGAAATAAATGCTAAATAAGTTTAATATGGAAGACTACAAATTGGTAAGTACACCCATGGTAATAGGGTGCAAATTAAGTAAAGAGGATGAAGCAGAGGAAGTAGATAAATGACTATACAAATCAATGATTGGAAACCTATTATATGTAATTACCTCAAGACCAGACATAATGCAAGCAGTAGGACTTGTTTCGAGGTTTCAAGAAGCACCCAAAGAAACACATGTCCAAGCGATGAAGAGAATTTTCAGATATTTGAAGGGGACCATGAATTTTGGTTTATGGTATCCACGAAGTAACGATCTAAAGTTAGTGTTGATGGAAGAAGAAGTACTAGTGTAACTGCGTTCTTTCTAGGAAATTGTCTTGTATCTTGGATTAGCAAAATGTAACCATCAATCGCACTATATACAATAGAAGAAGAATACATTGTAGCAGCTTCCTGTTTCACACAGGTACTATGGATGAAACAAACTCTGAAAGATCTACAAGTGAAAATTGATTATCCCATACAAGTTTTATGCGACAATACAAGTGCAGTTATCATCTCAAAAAATCTTATTATGCATTGAAAAACAAAACATATTCCCATCAAATATCACTTTGTGAGAGAACAAGTCACTAAAAACACTGTCAAACTGGAATATATTGACACTAAAGAACAAATTGTGGATATATTTACGGAACCGCTCCCACGAAGCACATTTGAATATCTCAAGGAGAAAATGGGTGTGGTCCACAATCCACAACATGATGAGAGCCTCAAAAAGAGGAATGTCATGTACCAAATTTGGAATTGGGTCACAATGGCCTAATCCCAATGACCATATTCATGAGAGTTTGTCAAATTGATGTTAAGGGTCAAAATATTTCCTAGGAGGAAAATTACTAGTTTCCTAGGTGGAGAGTGGAAGCTTTGGGATTTGAAATAAGGAGGATAATAAATGATGTTTGCGCATTAGAATGGCATAAATATTTAATAAAGAAGCTAAATAAATAAATACAAGGGAAAATCAAAGGGGAAATGGATCATGAAGACACATGGAGGATGTGGGACCCACACAAGCTAGATTTGCCATGCCACATGGCATCCTTATAATCTTGCCATTTCGAATCCATAAGAAGACAAATGTTCTTGGGTGAGTTAGAAGGTCAATATACTTGGAATGAGTCATGTAAGGTCGAATTGGAGTGGAATAATAACTCCCATGGAAGAGGAAGAGGCAATTTGGAGCTAGTGAGACACTCGGGCTAGATTCCCTAGCTCTATGACAACAATGATGAAGATGCTATGACACCTATGACACAAATCAGGCCTGAGGGCTGACATATGACATTTATGACATGTCAAGGATAAAAATATCCTCCAAGAGGGCGCTCAAGGGAGTTATGGAAGCTAATATGCGTCCACATGTGATTTGGTGGAAGTGGGAGACTAGGAATTGTTGTACAAGTGGCATTCTTTGGAATCTCTTCCCAACTTGAGTTGGAATGCATCTCTTGGAAGGAATTCGACCCATAGAGATATTGGAAAATTTATAAATGTCAAGAACAAAGAATGAAGGCATATTTTGATCATTTTTAGAATTTGCAATTGCATTTGTGAAGAGGGAGAGCTAGTGGATGACTAGTTTCTTGCTTTAGCCAATTTCGAGGGTGAAAGATTCCCATCCAAGTTGGTAATTAGAAAGGTCATTAAGACATTTAATTTGGAGATTTAATGGAGTCATTTGTTGTAGGTGTAATCTACAGGTAAGATCATGGTTTCTTCTAGTGCAACACTTTCTCTCAACCATTTCCAGTTTTGATGGCATATTCTTGCTCCTTGAGGGAGGGAATTTTTGGTGAGATATTGTACTCTTTGGGGGAGATTATAATGCCCCATTTATTTTATAATATGAATTAAATACTATTTTCTTCATCTACAGAAATTTTCAGGTCGAAATTCCAAGTGGAAATGTATAAATGTGATTTTTTAATGAAGAAATGGTGCCATTTTCCCTATAGCTCTTGCATAACGCTCTTGTGGTTTCATATAGTAGTGAAGGAATTCCATTTCGAATTCATGTACATGTAATATGATATATATATCTGTAATAACCATATCATAATATCCACAATTCGAGATTCCAAGAAAAACTATGTTAAATTGCTCATTAATGGACAAACAATGCCATTTCCCCACTACCTTGTTGTGAACCAATGTAATGTTGATGGATTCTAATGGATAAGTAAAATAATGATGGTTTATTGATCTATGGACTGTTATTTATGTATTATACAAGTTTCATGTTCAGTATATATGCATTTGAAGTCATTTTGTGAAGTTTCATTACCTTTGGAGAAGATTTGATGCCATTTCCCCCAAGGTCGAAGTAGTGATTTTTGCTGCTGTTTGGGAGAAGGTTAGAACAGACTTAATAATTTATTAATGGTTCACATGAGACCTAAATAATGTACTTTAGACATCCCCTACCTCTTTTCAGAATTTATAGTGGGTTTGGAGGCATTTGGAGAGCCATTTTCAGAACTTACCCTGGGAGGATTTGAACCTCAAATTGCTAGTAAAATTCCATACTTGGTCCAGAATCTTAAACAAGTTTTCAGAAGTATTTGGAGGGCCATAATTCATCCCTGAACATAATATTCAAGTATTAATATTAGTCATATACCTTCTTAGAATATTTGGGATCATTTGGGTCAATTTGGAGACCTAGACATCAAAACTACTCAAAGGCCGAAATTGGGGAAAAAGTGAAAAATTGGGCATTTTAATAAAATTTTAAAAAAGGGAAATTAAAAGGACATAGAAGCATATGTAACTTTGCAGTTGTTGACGCAGCGTCTATCAACAGGAGTTCACTTCGCACTGTCTCCAACAAACTACCAACCCAAACTCCCTTACACACTAGCTCGAAAAGTTGTAACCCTTCCCAACAACACTTGCAGAGAAAGTGCAGTCTCACCCGAGATGGATAAGGGGGCTGCAGGAACCAAGTTTCCATAGAGGATTTGAGGATATGCTTTCAACACACATTACCCTTGTAGCAACCAGATATTCTAACATCCACAGTATATTATCAATTCATCATTCGCATATTAAGTCATTCGCAGATTTCAATAGATAACAAACATTCGGAACAACATATATAATTTATTCATTCATATAAATAGTACTCCCTAAACCCATAGCATATTCACATAAAATATACTCTAAAACATTCACATTCATCATCGCATAAAAATAGAGACAGAGATTGCACCATAATCGAACATCTTCATTCATTCATTAAACCCTGCAGAATGAACCTCGCAGAAATAGTCAATACACCATGTTGCGGATATAAAACAGACCAAAAAATAGGATCGATCATAAAAAAATGGGTGCTCTTAGGCTTATAATCCTAATCTATTTATATGCTTCTATTCGGTTACAAAATGGTCCACATGAACAATTCTAACTAATTTAACTATTCTTGCGCTTCTGCAAACTCCGTGAATGGTCCTTCTTTCGTGGATTGACCCTTTTGCACTTGTCGGCTTTCGCACTTCCTGCGGACTTATCCCGTGCCAACAGGTCCCCAACACAAACTTGTGGCTCATCCCCGATCCATCTCATCTAGACACTACTAGTGTGTTGAACTCATCCTTCGCTGTGGTCTGTGTCTAAAACTGTTCTTGCCGTTTGGAGCTCACTGTTGTGTACTTCTCAACTTCACCCGTTGATCTTAGATTCACTGTAATGTACTTCTTGAACTCATCTTCTAGTCTCTAGAAACCTTGATCATCTACCTCTTCGGAAGTTGCTGGCTCACTCCACACTCGTTCCATACTGGGAAGAAATTCATCGTCATCTCCAAGGTGGGAAATAGGTCGACTGCTCCGGCACATCTGTTTCGCACCTTGGATTGCCTCCTACTGGGTCCAGGGGGCCTCCGCCCCTAGAATTCTAATGGTCATAGAGACCGCAAATCTTCTCACTACCACCACACACTTAGACATATCAGTTGATACCTCGTCTTTGTTCCCCCCGAGTATCCTCGCCGTTGCCTTCTGTGGTTGTTCATGCACACTCGTCGTTCTATCCCTCAACGCCCCTGGGGTGCTACCGCATGAAATGAAATGGATCATTTCCACAGCTTCCTTGGAATTCCTGACTTAACTCTCTTCCTAACCAACTTGAAGCATGGGTTCTTCTCGAGTGATAGGTACTTCCTTGCTCCGCTAGCCTCCTGCACCTACTTTTATGCTTGTTCGTTGTGTCCTTGATGCCTGACTTTGTAATCATTGACAAATATTTTATCATTATCTTCTGATCCCATCATCATAGATTTTCGCCGTCTTTTGGTGAGGCTGATACGCAGTGCTCATGGTCGGACTTGATACCTCACGTGTCAATCGTGGGAGTCATCGACCCTAGCCCGACTGGCCATGCTTCCGTTTCCGCGTGCCAATCGTGCGAAGCATTTAGCATGCTTCCACTATCTTTCATTATCCATTTGTTTTCACCTCTGGTGGTCAGCCACTCTGAGTTGAATCATGGCGATAGGGATTCATCCTATTCCCATTAACTAATTTAGGTAACAATACTCCATCCAAACTTTTTAACTGCACTGCACCTCTGTCGGTGACAAAAGCTATGATGTATGGTCCTAACCAGTGCATTTACAACTTACTTGGGTGTTTCGTGAACTTACTATCATACAACAGAACTGTATCCCCGTTCTGAAAGTGTTTCGATTTGACATGGTGGTTGTGCCATGCCTTCTATTAGTATTTTTCCACTTTCAGATGGAACCCTACAATTAATCGATCTTCGTCAAGCTGTATCAGTTGTGCCAGCCGTTCCTCCATTGCACCATCATCGCTCATCTTTGTTGCTGCTGTGATGCACAAGCTTGGTACAATGTATTCCATTGGTATAACTGCTTCCTGGCCATAAACGAGCTTAAATGGAGTCTGGCCAGCTAGTCGCTTGCATGTGGTGTGATATGCACAAAGGACCGCTGGAATTTTTAAGTCCCAGTCGTCGCGGTTCGCATTGCACACCTTGGTGAGTGCATGCTCCAATACCTTATTAAACACCTCAATTGTCCCTTTTGACTGAGGGTGGTAAGGCGTACTCTTCTTGTGCTGGATATGAAATTATTCCGTCATTGCTGCAATCGTTTGGTTAACAAAGTACGTCCCTTGGTCACTCAACAACACTTTTGGGCACCCAAACCTGGTGACCACATTGTCGAATAGGAACCGTGCTGCAGTCGCGGTGGAACAATCTCTTACTAGTGCAGCTTCCGCCCAACGTGTCAGGTAGTTTGTCACAATGATGATGTAGCACGACCCTATTCTCTTCCCAAGTGGGTTGATGGGTCCCATGAAATCAACGACCCATTTGTCGAAGGCCTGCAGCGTCACTTGTGGTACTAGTGGCATTTCGTCCCATCATGAGGGTTTCCTGGTTCGTTGACATACATCACAGCTCTTGGCATAGTCCGTAGCATCTCCATGCAATATTGGCCACCACAGCCCTACTCGAATGATCTTCCTAGCAGTTGCGGGCCCACCATAATGTCCGCCAGCAATCCTGTCGTGAGCTTCCAACATAATCCTCTCTTGTTCATGTGGAAGGACATACCATCGCAGAATCTCATATGGGCCCATTTTGTACAATTCCCTTGCAATTAACTAGAAGTCTGCAGCTTAGAAAACTAGCTACTTCTTTTGATTGATAGAAAACTCAGTCGACGCCTTCCTTGTTACTAAAAATTGAATTATTTGCTCATAATAGTTATTGACCATGCCAACCCTGAATAACTGAGCATCCAGTAATCCTTCGTCGATGCTCCTGGGTTCTTCCCCTGACTCTATCCATGAAAGGTGATTAGGTCCCGCATTTAATCGTCCCGATTTTACGATGATCTCGAAAACAAACTCCTGAAATAGTAACAACTAGCGACAAATATTTCCCCCCAACACAGGCATGTTCATAAAGTATTTCAGCGTGGAATGATCTGTGAACATATTGAAGTGCCCCCCTAAGAGGTAATGCCGGAGTTTCTGCAAAGCATAGACCATCGCCAACCCTTCTCGCTCGGTGGTCGTATATTTCTTCTCCGTAGTAGACAAATTCCTACTGGTGAAGGCTATCGGGTGGTTGATGCTACCAGTTCCTGGTTGGGCCAAAATGACACCTAGTATAACTGATGACGCATCAACATGTATATGAAATTCCTTTGTCCAATCTAAAAATACAAGGATGGGTGCTGCGACCATCTTCAATTTCAATATGTCCAGGATTTTCTGACATTCCTCATTCCATTCAAACTTAGCATCCATGTTTAATAACTTCTCCATGGGTGTCGTAATTGCTGCATATCCTCTAATGAATTTCTTGTAGTAACTCGTGTGTCCCAACGTCGCTCGTAGTTGTTTAACTATCGTCGTTGGTGGGAGGTCGAGGATGATGGCAATCTTCGACGGATCTACCAACATTCCTTCTTTCCAGATAATGTGTCCTATCAAGATTTCGAAGAGAGCACAAAAGATACACTTCTTGAGGTTTAGGGAGATTTGGTGTTGTCAACATCGCTCTAGCATTAGTCTTAAGTTTGCAACATGATCCTTAACTAATCCATATACTGTCCAGTCGTCCATATAGACTGCAAGAAACTTATGAATATAGTTGAACGCCGCAACCACTAATCTGGAAAAAATCATTGGCGCATTCTTGAATCCAAATGACATCACCGTGTACTGAAAGCATCCCCACTCCATGACGAATGTAGTCTTGTCTCGATCTTCTTTCGTAATCTTGATCTAGTGGTTTCCAGAAAATCCGTTCGTAAATGAATATATCTCTTGGCCTCCTACTCCTTCGAGCACCTCAGCCATGAAGGGGGTTGGGAATGGATCATGTAGGAAGGCATCATTCAAGTTCCTCAAGTCGACGCATATTCGTACTTCGCCAGTTTTCTTATCCTGGATGACCATTGGGATGATCCATTCTGATTCTTCCATAGGTTCTATAATATCAACTTCGAGCATTCTTTCAATTCCAGCTTGCACGCATTCCTTGTATCGTGGGTTCAATCGATATGGCCACTGCGTTACTGGCTTCGCATCGGGTTTCATGGGGATCTTCATTTCCCCTAAGTCTCTGGAAATGCCCTTCATCTCTGAAAATTTTGTTGGAAACAAATCCTGAAACTCAAGTAGCCAGTCAGTCATCTTCGCAATGGTTGACTCATCCCAGTAGTCTCTAATGCTTGCGAACTTTGGGTTCTCCTCCAATCCATTGTTCACCTTCTTGATCTTCAATGGTTGCTGGAATTTTTTTGACAGTATTTCTGGTGCCTCAACACTGCGACTACCCTCTGATTTTGGAACATATATAGACCTGGGATCATCCTCATTGTCGGGTTCTCCGGTGACATTGTAGCAGTCCATCAACATTTCTGGTGACGCAGTCCATTGAAGTGCCATCGGTTGTCTTGTTGGTACTACCTCTAATATCTTTCCGCTGATCACCTGTAGTGCAATGTGGATGAAGGGGTTTTTGTCTGAGAAAGAAAATGATTGGATGAAGCCAATGGTAAGCTGTTCCCAAGAAGTCATCCCGCGTCGCAGTTCTACTGTGACATACCAACTCCACAGTACTTCATCCAACGTGTGTACGAATGCATGTACCCACTCCTGCTTTGCTCTCAATCCCCATCGATGTTGACAAGCATTCAGATGCTCCTTTGGGTTGCCTCGTCCGTCATATCTCATTTGGTCATACCCCACAGCTTTGCCGAACCGAACCTCCATGAGGCGTCAACATAGTAGCCAAGTTTTGATGTTTGATTTGTGCGCCGACCACTGCCGCATAGGATTAGTCTTCAAGGCTTCCTCCAGGGCTAGTAGACACTGTGTTTCTGCCACTTTTTCCTCAAATTCTGTGAGAAACTTGCCCAAGTTGGGAAATCCCTCATATGTAGGTAACACGTATTCCTCTGTGGCTACCCTTCACAGTGGCTGCGTTACCTGTGCGCATCTTCTAAAGGATACTTCATGTAACCGGTTCTGCCAATTCTCGAGGGCCTTGTCTGAATCTAATGATGCCGAGCTAGCACTGCACCATCCTAATTCTCCATCCGTGGTGGGATTAACATTATCCTCAAATATGTTGTACAAACTGTCCCACCCTTCCGCAAACTCGTTTCTGGCTAGTTCCACATAGCGCATCCCTTCCGCAGGATCTAGTGGTGCGATGACTCTCATCTTGTGATTCTCAAATGACATCATCCTCTTCTTCAAATTGATAATTGATTGGTTTTCCATGGCCCAGTCTATCCCCAGCAACACCGGATAGGGATTGGTGTCATCCACAATTTCAATGACATCGAAATCAACATACATCCTAAGCCCCTCAATTTCAACTGGAAGTTGACATACCCAGCCAAGCAGAGTGACCTTACTCTGATTTTCCATTCACAGCTGTACTGGTGACTAGGTCATCCACAGCTTCCCCATTGTCTCCCACGTCTGCTTGGTCAAAATAATCACATCTGAACCCAAATGCAAAATGATGGAATCGACATCAAATGCTCCAATTTGTGCCAACATCTGCATCTCCCTCTCTTTCTTCTTCTTATGTATGTGATTAACTTTCTATTCCTGACGTGCACCTTCCCATCGATGCAGTAGACCATCCATTTTGTCCAGTGCGTCTGGGTCCTTTTGTAACTCCAGGAAACTTTCCAAGAAGGATTTTAGAGTGTTTTCCTTCCTCTGCGACTTCGTCGAGTCAAACGCCGATGGCATGTCATAGATTTCTTCCTGGAGAGGTAGCTCTTTCCTATTCCTCATTGCCTCTTGTGCCTTCAACAATACATCCCTTTCTGCTTCCACGTCAAAGGTGAACTGCTTCCGCTGTGTTTGCGTTGGTCGAACATTGGTGTGTGACCTGTCGCCTCCTGTTTTCCTTCCTCTGCGACTTCGTCGAGTCAAACGTCGGTGGCATGTCATAGATTTCTTCCTGGAGAGGTAGCTCTTTCCTATTCCTCATTTCCTCTTGTGCCTTCAATAATACATCCCTTTCTGCTTCCACGTCAAAGGTGAACTGCTTCTGCTGTGTTTGCGTTGGTCGAACATTGATGTGTGACCTGTCGCCTCCTGTCACCACTCCTCCTCGTGTCACTATTCCAACCGTTGCATGGCTACTTCTAGCCTTTGTCGATATCATCTGCACGGTCGAGGGTGCGTTCTGATTATTTTGGTTCTGGTTCTAGGGTGGATTCTTAGTCTGCCATTTCGCAGGGAGCTGAGGGCAGTCCTCTACACTGTGATCTATAACACTGCAATAAGTACACTGCGACGCTGGGTTTGGACAATCCCTTTGGTAGTTCCCCTGTTGTCCACAGTTGTAATAGATGATAGACCCTCTTCCCCGTCCAACAACTCCTCCACGTCCCATATGGGTGCCTCGGCCTCCGCAGAATCCTCCCTTGAAACCTCCGCGTGGTGGCCCATATGGTTGATACTGCGGTTTCCTGTACTGCTGTTGCTGATACTATGGATGCCCATATTACGGTTGGCCATACAACGGTGGCAGATACTGTGGGTTCCCATATTGCGGCTGCCCATATTGCCCCTGATCGTATTGCTGTAGTTGGTTGAACTGCGGATGTGGCTGGTTGTACTGCAGCTGCTGCTGCATTGCCGGTTTCTCTTCTCCCTTCATAAAATATGTGTCAGTTGTCCATTCTTGCAGCAGGTCATAGGCCCTGCAGTCCTTCTCATCATGGCCAATCGATTGACATAATTTGCAATACAATTTTGCTGGTTTCGACACCATCTTTTATAGATATACACATTCCTACGGTCGATGGCCTCTGGTCTGACAGATAGGACACCACTACATGCCTCCTTGGCAAAGGGGGTTTGGTGCCCCTAACTACAAATACTCATGGAACTCTGGGCAATTGTCCTTATGGTGTCCCTCAGCTTTGCACCTGGTGCACCATATATCTCCGCAGGTTTCCTTTCCCTTCTTGATATCCTCCAATTGAAGCGTTAGATTGGCCAATTGCGCCTGGACTCTATCCATTCCTATCCCTTCTTCACCGATTGGTGAAGCCTCCAACTTCATCGCAATCTCTAATGCTTCCGCCTGTGGTGCTACTTTTTGTTGGATCAGTGGTCCACAGATTTGCGGTACCAGTCCTGCGATGAACCACTCTTTGTGTTGCAGCTCATTTATTGGAAAGCTCACTTTGGATATTAGCGTCTTGTACCACTGATCGAATTCCAACACTAGCTCATTCAGGAATTGCTTAATCTCCTTGAGCTCAATAACATACTGCGACTCAGATTTTCCCTTTTTAAATTCATCAATCATCACCATTCTGACCTGCGCCAACGTCTTGGCTGGTGTTCCCGTCGGAACCTTTACAAACTTCATGTACCAGTCTAACGCCTGACCCCTAAGGGTGTCTCTAGCTGTCCCATCTTTATGGCTTTGTCTTGGACCTGCTTTATAGTACAAATTGCTTCACATATGAACCAATACTGTTCGGGATCCTTGGTCCCATTCCCCTGAAAGGTAGGCATCTTCGCCTCGTCTGCCATCCTAACGTTGCTACTATTATTGTTTACTGAAGTGCTACTCTTACCACTGCACATAGGGAAACTTTGTGGGTAGTTTGTATTTCTTCCTATAAAATTTGGAGTAGTGCGCGGGGTTGAAGGTATGTTGTAACTTACGATCTGTCCTACCTCTACTTCTGGGGTAGTCTGGTCAATGTCTCCTTCGTAGTAAGGTTGCTTCCTCCCTTGTGGTCCTGTTTCGTAGTCATTTGTTTTGGTCCTTTCAAGAGACTCTCTCTTAGTCCTCCTCTTCTTCTCAGGATGCCAGAATATTGCTCCACTCCTCAAGGTACCACACTCTTCGTAAGCCTCCCTTAGATAATCGTCATCGCTTATGTCCATCTACCTCACATCTTTCTGTTAGATCCACATTTACGCGATACCCTCAACCTCCGCACATCGATTTTTCTACTCGTCGAAAGACATCCTCAATATTCCCCTTTCGCAGACAAGCATCTTAATCCATAGTTTTAATAATGACAAGAACCTTCCTCTCAGTCCCTTGAAGAAGTTCGTCTCGGCGTCACTATATGACTTGATAGTGTCTATTGTGAACTCAGTTACGTATCCCTCGAGGATACTATCCACCCAAAAATCAATAGCTCGCGATACCTTGTTATCGAATTGCTTCAGCTGTCGAATCAACTCCGGGATCCAACAATCATGTTCAGTCTTCTGGCAATGATTCTTTCAGAACGTCAACTGCGCTAGCCACTCATGCAGCAACACTGGGAATTCACAGAAGAATATTTCATGAATATCTGAGTAAATGTATTTCTGCAGCCAACTGGTTGCTGTCTATTTAGGATCTCGGTTCTTGCTTTCTGTGAATTCTTCCTCCTTCTTATCGAACCACTCTTGGATCTCTGGTTTCGTCGGATGCCACAACATATCCTCTTCTTTTCTTCCTCAATGTCTTGGAAACAGAACCATTTGTTGACGCAGCGTCTATCGACAGGGGTTCACTTCGTATTGTCGCCAACAAACTACCAACCCAAACTCCCTTACACACCGGCCTGGAAAGGTGTAACCCTTCCCAACAACATTTGTAGAGCAAGTGCAGTCTCACCTGAGATGGATAAGGGGGATGTAGGAACCAAGTTTCTGCAGTGGAGTTGAGGATATGATTTCAACACACATTACCCTTGTAGCAACCAGAGATTATAACATCCGCAGTATATTATCAATTCATCATTCGCATATTTCAACAGATAAAAAACATTCGGAACAACATATTCAATTTACTCATTCATATCAACACTATTCCCTAAACCCATAGCATATTCGCATTAAATACACTCTACAACATTCACATTCATCATCGCATAAAAATAGAGATAGATATTGCACCATAATCGAACATCTTCATTCATTCCTTAAACCATGCAGAATGAACCTCGCAGAAATAGTCAATACACCATGTTGTGGATACAAAATAGACCAAAAGATATGACCGATCATAAAAAACTGGGTGCCCTTAGGCTTACAATCCTACTCTATTTATATGCTTCTATTCGGTTACAAAACGGTCCACATGACCAATTCTAACTAATTTAACTATTCTTGCGCTTCCGGGAACTCCGCGAGTGGTCCTTCTTTCACGGATTGACCCTTTCGCACTTGTTGGCTTCCGCACTTCCTGCGGACTTATCCCGTGCCAACAACAGTGTGCAATCAATATGGCAGAGATATGGTATGAAATATTGCGCAAGAAATTAAGAAGTGCGATTGATGATTGATAGATAAAAGGGGGATCATATCTGAGATAGCTACAAGAACAAAATTGAATGTATAGATTGCAATATGACTGTACTCTACGTAGCAACCCCAATGAGAAGAGACGAAATCATAATGACAGGGGGAGTGATCCAAGCAAGTAGATGCTCAAAGGCCAGTGCTAAAACAAAGGAAGGAAAATATGTAATTATGCAGTGATGGCACCTCTTTTCCATTGATATCAAAGGGGGAGAAAGATCATGAAGCATGTGATCAACACAGAAAGATCAGAAAGCATGCATCAGTGGAAGAGATCTGTGCATAAATTAAATATAGCATAAAAGTATTGATATCAGGATGCACAGATGATCAAAGGCTCAAATAGTAAAGAACACAAAGGGAGTACCGCGAATAAGACAGATGAAGCACACAACTTTATGAGATGATTATGCAAAGCTTCATGAAGTGTTGACATCAATGCCAAAGGGGGATATTGTTGAAATTTGGTTGTCATTGATGTCAACTGAAGTCAAAGAGGATTGATGTCAACTGATATGGATTCCAGTTTGAATAAGTACATAGGGAATACATTTAGTACATATGGTACATGCACAAGTCCCAAGTCCACCTAGTTGTGCCACTTCAAAGATATATTCCAAAGACATGGTTGGAAAAGGTTCGGGAGTGTGCAAGGGATTTGAGAACAAGAAGCAATTGAACATGTAAGCAAGTCCTGAAAGTGCACAAGACTCACCAATCGAAAGAAGCATTCAAGTTGTTGATGCACACAAGAAGAAATTAGTGGTTGAGAAGTCAAGTGCGCAAGTCCCATAAACGATGGTACATCAAGGGTGGAAGACGACACTACAAGGGCACAAGAACCACTAGACAAAGGACCAAGTATGCGCAAGACCCACAAGAGATGACACCTTAGTGGCGCATAAGATGACAAGTGGCAGAGGCGTGAAGTAAGCGGAACCGTGAAGCAAGGAAGAAGGAACACTACAACCAACTTGTGGACATACCATCTGTGTAGGACAAGTATAAATAAGAAGCCAAGTTGGAGAGTTGAAGTAAGATTGTGAGATCAATATTGGAAGATACTGAATTGGAAAGCTTCTCATTTTGGGGCATAAAGGGCTCGTAGAACTAGAACAACATGATCTAGCAGAGAGATGATCAGTGCGCACGAACAAAAGAACATAATTTCTAATGGTGTGTAGGATGATGTAGTTTATCTATGGCAGTTGTGCGAAGACAAAATGCAGGAATACAGAGGATATGCAAGTGCGTACGAAAATACTGACAGTATCATAGACAATACATAGAAAGTCAAATATGATCTAAGACATGTGTGTGGAGGCTGAATTGAAGTATAGCTAATGATGCAAAAAGTGAAGTAGTTTATTTGATGCGCAAAGACAGTCTGTCAGCATAGAAAAAGATGTGTAGCATAGAATAATATGAGATAAGTGCAAATAACATAAAGGACGAATCACAAATGAGGTCATAGATTATCTAAAGATGGATACACCAAGACAGAAGGGTAATATCACAGAAGTTGTGCAGATTGATCTGAGACTGAGGCACATAGTCAGAAAAAAAACACTACAGAAGATGCACAATATCAGTTAAGTTTGCAGATGCGCAGAAATAAAATTTAATACTAAACTTAAGTGTAGACTGCAGAATATGATGAAGCATTAGACATTTTGTGAAGTATGAAGTTAGTTGTGATGTTGGTATAAGTAAATTTACAATATATCAGTTTACATAAGGTGCACACATCATTATGAACACTAGATTATCAGAAGAGTGCATGGAATCAGAAGAACATCAAGGAAATATATTCTACTTACATATCAGGGTGGAAGGACGAGGAAAGGAGCAGGGATTCAGTGCCTCCTTCTAGTTGAATCTAGTAAATCAAGGAGTCGATGCTTCCTTCAGGTTGTAGCCTATAAAACCAGGGGTTTAGTGCCTCGTTCCAGTTAGTGTTGGATAAATTCAGAAGTTGGTGCTTCCATGAATGTAATATTTATATTATAAGAAAGCATTCTATGGTTTTCTCCCATTTGGGTTTCCATGTAAAAATCTATGTGTTTTGTGTATTGCGCATATGTGTGGATGAACGGTTATTGTTTATATGTAATGCATAATTTGATTTCCAGTTAAATTTGATATGAAGTAAAGATTGTTCATAACTGCATTAGTATTGATTCACCACCCCTCTCATTATTAATAATATTCTAGCACATGTAGTTCTTTGAAAAATAAAACAACAATCCATGTGGCATTACTCATATTCTTACAAGGAATAAAGTGTGCCATCTGAATTCATGTCAAGGACTGCAAATATGGAATCATTACCTTGATAATTCTTTAGCAATGCCAAAACAAAATCCATGATGATGTCCTCCCATGAAACTTCTAGTATAGGTAATTGTGTATAGAGTCTGCATCCTGGATCCTTCCTTTTGCACGTTGACATATCCTGAAATGTTGTATCCATTTCTTCACATATTTTTCCAATCCTAGATAGTAATATTTTTCTTCGACCAATGCCTTAGTCTTGTTGATGCCGAAATGGCCTCCAAGTCCTCCACTATGTAATTTCCTTATCAAATTTTCTCTGACAGATCCTATGGGAATGCACAATTGATGATTTTTGAATAGATATCCTTCCTATATAAAATAGTCTAATTATGGAGTCCTATCATCACTCCAAGTTTCTTTACAACCCTTGCATGCCTTAGCAAAATCTTGGTCGATTTCATAGTCATCCTTCATCGATTCTAACCCAATCGAATGATAAGTCAATGTGTTCAATAATGTAGATCTTCGAATCAATGTGTCAACCACTTTATCCAACTTGCTTGAATTATGTATATCCAATTCATGTGTCTTTGATTTAACTTGGTTTGAGTATTTAGATACCTCAGGGTCTGATGATCAGTGAAAAACACAAATTATTTTGGAAATAGATAGTGCCTCCATTTATTCAATGCTTGTACAACAACATAAAATTCTTGGTAATAAATTGAATTTTACCCTTAGCCTCATCCAACTTTTCACTTAAAAATGTAATTGGTCAACCTTCCTGTATTAACACCACTCCAATTGCTGTTCCACTAGCATCACAATCTACTTGAAAAAAATTGTCGAAGTATAGGATAGCCAAAATTGGTCTCTTTTTCAATTTTTCTTTAACTTTTCAAATGCTATTTGAGCTACTCTAGTCCACTTGAACTCACCCTTCTTCATACATTCTATCAAAGGTGCGCATATGTGGCTAAAATCCTTAATTAACTTCCTATAAAACTTAGCAAGTCCATGAAAACTTCTTACCTCAATAAAATTCCTTAGCACATGCCATTCTAAAATAGATGTTACCTTCTCAATGTCCATTTTCATCCCTTGATGGGAAATTATGAAACCCAAATAAACTAATTCCTCTTTCATGAAGGAATAATTCTGCAGATTGAATAGCTATTTTTCCTAAGTTAGTCTCTACAATACTTGTCTCAGGTGATCCAAATGTTCTTCTTTAGCCTTGTTAAAGATCAAAATGTCATCCAAATAGACAACAAAACGTGGAATCACCAACCATTCATACAATCCCTCTTTGGTTTTGAAGGTTGTATTCCATTCGTCCCCATCTCTAATTCTGATTTGGCGATATCCACTCTTCAAGTCGATCTTTGTGAACTACTTAGCTCCACTCAAACAGTCGATCAAGTCATCCATCCTTGGTAATGAGAATCTATACTTGATTGTAATCCTATTGATGGACCTTGAATTGGTGCACATACTCTATTCTCCTCCTTTATTTAGTGCTAGTGTAGCTAGTATTGCTTACAGACTTTGAATTTCTCTGATTAGTCCCCTCTCTAACCACTCTTGAACCTATCGGTTCAACTCGAAATTCTCAGTCGATGTCATCCTGTGTGGTGGCTTGTTTGGTAGACTATATCCTAGGATCAAGCCGATCTAATGGGAAATTCTTCTCACTAGTGGCAATCTCATACGCATATCTTCAACTATCACTCCCTTAAATTCAGTCAACATTTTCCCAACCTTAGCAAAGATATTTTCTCTTGGTATTTCCACACTTAAACCCTTTGGAATGAATGCAATGCAATAATTTTGTTTCTTTTCTTCTTATAGGAATTCTTTGGCTGAACACAACATTACTCTCTTCTCTAAGCAATTTTTCACATTTCCTTTTTCATTTTGGTTCTTCTTCAAGGGATTCATCCTTGTTTTCTTATCATATCTTATCACTGTAACAATGTTTTAATGGCCATCATATATCACGTTTATGTCATACTTCCATGGTATCCCCAACCATAGATGAAAAGCATCCATGGGTACAACATCACATAACACACTGTTATAAAAAGGACCAATATTAAATTTTATCTAACATTGCCTCGAGATTGTAACATGATGCCCCTTCTATAACCAAGAAACCCTATAGGAGTTTGGGTGTGGTAGACACCTCAAACTGAGTTTCTCTATAAATTTAGTCGAGACCAAATTTTCGGCACTACCTCCATCGACTATCATGGAGAAACACCTACCTCCAATTTTGCAAATGGTCCTATAGATAGAATTCCTTTGATCTGGCTCCTTCTCTTCTTGTCTAGTAGTTTGTAACAAGGTATTCCTTGTGGTCAATTTCCTTCCTCTCTCAGAGTCAGCTTCATATCCACTATTTCTAGCAGTCGAACCAGTTCTATATTCATTTTTCCTTGTCTCTTGTCTCCTTGCTGTATGTAAGTTTTCTAGGAACTCATAAGATTTATGGCCCACTTCTTGGCAATTGTAGTAGACTACACTTGGTATTTTTGCATCTCTTTTCACAAAATTTCCTCTTCTTCTAAATGTACCTCTACCTCTAGGGTTAATACCACCCCTCCTATACTCTGGTGCAGGGTTTCTTGCAGTTCCTTCATCTTGTTGGAATATTCTCACCATAATTTTTGTATTTTGCATGACTGCATGCAATTCTGCATCCATCTAGTCATCTGCATGCAATTTCATGCATCCAGTCATCAGTTTGGTGGTCTCCCAACACCTAGTCCTTATTTTGCAACCCTTAGTGTTAGAAAAACAGGATTGCAGAGCAATAACAATAAACAAAAATGCAAATATAATCACACACACATTACAAGAGAGACACATATATATTGCGGTTCACCCCAAGATGGGCTACGTCCACACTGAAGTTTCCAGTCCTTATTATTATACCGTCCATCAAAGTGAAGGGATACAACTTGTAGCACAACCGCTGCACTTCCTCTTCATTGTCTCACAGTATCTCTTTCTGATCTCAGAGATCTTTACAATGCCCAAATCCTAATACATCAAACCCTAGCCGTGTTACAATGTATTTATTTTATAAGGGAAATACAATGGGAAAATACCACGGGTTACCCAAAACCATGGGCCCGAAAACTGTTGGCGAAAACAGTGCAAAACAAATTTATCTAGGGCTACGGCCCCGAACCCCCATTTTCTCGAAGGCGTTTCCCTTGAACCCCTATAACTTGGGGGCGTTTCCCCCAAATCCCCTTTCTCAGGGGCGCTGCCCCCGAACCCCCGACAGGGGCCCACTGGCCCTCGCGCCCCCCAGTTGGGGGAGTGCAAAGCACTCCCCTGGACCCCCTAGGGATCGTGTCGACATCATAACCAAACCTGGGGTATAGAAACAACTGAATAATAATATCTCTAAATCTGGAGATCAGGCTCCACAAACCAACACCCAGGAGCTTGTTTCTCCTTAGTTTTATCCCTCCTAGCCACTGATGCACCCTTGTTTTCATAATTGGATCACAAGTGCGCCTTATTCCACCTATTTAGGAGTTACTTCAATTAGTTAGTTGATTGATGACTCTGTTCCTTGATTCAGGGGATGATTGATCAGTTAACTGACTGAAGCACTTAGATAGGCACCTACTGAGACTAGTTTGAGCTCTACTGACTACCGATAGCTCCTCATGCACCCACATTGGAGTCTCCTTCCCTACATCAGTGCCCATGCACTCAGTTAGACTCAGTTAGACTCATTTGACTAACTAATTGGCTTTTGTGACTGTTAGGCAAAATATATGTCGTAATAATTACGTTGCAGTGCAGTTACCCAACTATTTACTTGTCAACCCGAGGTACGTAACTGACGAAGCACGTGCACTGTTTGTGTAGGATTGAAGTAGATCTAATCTAACTTAATCTAATTTGCTGAAATCAAATTAATCTAGGAAAGCATTGAAACACTAACTGGGGAAGCATGAAATTGCGTAAGGGAAATACAACATGTGAAGAGTTCAACAACAATGACATAAGTGAGCTCACATCCATACTACAATAATCAATTGACAAACATGAAAGCATGACAATGAAAACTTGGATCACATTAAGAATCTCAAATCAAAGACTAATCTAACAAGTACAAAATCCAACCCAATCCAACTTCACTGCAACCCTCTTACAAGCTTAATCTAACTTAATGAAAACTTAATGGAATGGAGAGGGAGCACTCTCCTTTATACATGAGAGGCCTTAAGAAAAAGATAAGAATGCATTAATTACAGATCCACTATTCTCTCAACTACTCTCAACCACTTTCCTCTTATTACAAGATATGGTTCCTTCAAATCCTCCACATGTCTCTCATGAATCCTAGATAAGATATGCCAACCAAATCTTCCATGATCTTCTCCTTAAGAATAGGCTTGAATAACTATCTCCTTTGGAATGGTGTAAGAGATATTCGAGAAGTCTCTTTGAATTAATCATTTACATATTCCTACACATTACAAAGCTCACACATAATTGAGATATATATGAAAACATGTATATTTTCTAATATTTAATCATAAATTCACTTTTAATACTAAAATGAATAAAGTGGAAAATAATAATGTGAAACCCAAATGTATTTATGAAAATGATATGATGAAGGTTTAATAGGGCGATGAAATGTAAGGAATAGTGAAGGGAAAAGTGGATGAAAATACGACATTTCTGAGTTCTAACATCCCCCCCAACTCAAGGTGTTGCATGTCCTCATGCAACCATGCATGGATCTTCTGAAGAACCTTTGGCATATAAACTTTGGCTTTGATTGATGATGTCTTTTTAATGATGAATGTTTCCAAGATATGTGGGAGACATGAGTAACAGCTGGGATTTTCCTATGGTTGGTTCTTGTGTAACAACCATGAATATAAGAATGTTGGTTCTTGTGTTAACAACATTCATTTCATTATTTTTTCGCTTGCTGTTATGATAATAATTGTAACCACACACTTCACTGGAAATCATAAGCTATCAATGTGCATAAGAGAGCATCACTGAGTATAAGAAAGCCTTTTCTCAATCTGGTATGAATCATGCCAATGTATATCAATGCATGAAGTAAAGTGCATCAGGGGATCGTTGGAAAAGAAATTTTTGGGAATGGTAAATGGGATGAAAATGGAATGATGATAATGGAAAAATGTGGTGATTATGACGATAGTTCCCCCCCCCAACTGAATCGGTTGCATGCCCTCATGCAACATAGTGTAGGTCATGGAAGGGAAAACGAAATGAAGTGTGGTGAGTGAATTTTCCAAAATATTCAAGTCAGCATAGAAGGAATTTCATGATCAAAGCTTAGAAAACAACATACCTCCACTCACCCAAAATGTAGATGAACTATGCAATAGGAATGTAGTTGTTGCAGCTGCTGGAGCAGAAAATCGTGACTATTACTGTAGCTGCAACTACTGTAACGGCTGGCACAAAGAATATGGGACTGCGATTGTTGGAAGATGGAAGGTGTCACTGGTGTAGGATCATGAAAATGTAGCTGTGAATGGTGTCGTTGCTGTAACGTGAAAGATGGCACTGCTGTAGGAACATGTGAAAGGTGACTGCTACTATAGCAGCACTACTGTAACAACAACTGCTGGAATTGCTAAAACAACAACCGCTGGAACTGATGTAACTGCAGTAACAGTGAATACTATAACAATGATGGTTGTAATAGCAACTGTGGGAACTGCAACGACTATCACTGCTGAATTAGAGAATGGGAAGTGGAGGAATCTGAACTGGTGCTGTGGAACTGTCAGACTCTCATAGATGAATTCAAGCTGCTGTAACTGTTGAGGGAATCAGGAAAAAGTGTATAGTCTTCATCTGCCACAAACCCGATGGTACAATTCTAATCATGCAAATGGATGTGTCGATGTCGAACATGAAGAGAAATCACAGGATTACCGACCATTGATGAATGCCGTTAACCAGTGCGAGGAAACTCACCATTGATGTCACTGAGTGCCAAGGTACCCGAGTACATCTTGCGAAGTGCGAATGGATGTGCTGAGGTCGAGCCACTTGCGAGATCTGATGATCAAGGGACATTGATGTATTCCCATGATCATCAGCGAGAGAACTTACCATTAAGGCATGCAAGCCTCTAGGTACTCAAAATGGACTCTAGTCTATATCCCAGATAAGGTGCTGAAGTCGATGGGGCAATACTGTTGAAAGGTGGGCCTTAAGGAATCCCACATTAGTCAACGCGAGTTTATACAAAATATTTGGTGGGACTAGATGAAAAAGATCTCAGTAGTAACAATGTTTATTGCGAGGAAATCAAAGAAATGTAATCATGGAGAGGGAATTGGTTTTATTGAAAAGGAAAAACCGAAAAGGCAAAGATGACTGAAAAGATAAAGGAAATGATGTATGCCACTCAGAAAAATAGATGTGCGAGAAATCGAGAAGGATAAGGCAATGGAAATGGCTGCAACACGGGGATGATCAATATGCTGTGAAGGAGGAGGGTGAGTAAATAAGTCATGATGCAAAATATTGTTGTGTAACAGCAAGGATCAGAACATGTATGATGAGTAGCAGCTCCTTCAAGCATGCAACAAAGCGTGTTTTCTTTGAAAAATGTTGTGATTCTTGAAAATCACTTCGTCATGGAAGGCGAGCATCTGCAAAATGTTAGTACAAAACCTGCAATAAAATGTGTGATATCTTTGAAAAACAAGGACTAGTACCAATATGAGCAAATCGAATTTCAAAAAAAATAAAGCGTGTTGTTACTTCTCGCCTTTGCGTGCTGATTTGTCATAGCTTGCTATTGAAGTGACTTTAAGAAAAACACATTGTCGTGAAGCAGATTGTTTTCAGGAATTTGAGAATGTCCTTTTGCAAAGTTCAGTTTTATAATGTTTTGATTTTTTTTTTTTATTCTTACAATACACACTAAAAGAAAATATAAATGATACTAAGGGAAATCGACAAACCAGAGTTCGTGAATTGATTCAAACTTGTTGCTCATTAAATGTTTAGAGCATACAATTGTCTGCCACGAATAATACTCCTGGAATAGCCACAAACATCAATCCTTATATATAGACATATATATATATATATATATATATATATATATATATATATATATATATATATATATATATATATATATATATATATTTGTTTTTATGATTTTATATTTTCATTGTTTTTATTTTTATAACACATCCAAAATAAAAATAAAAGAAATGGCCAAAACACTCAAAATGAAAATTATGAGTTGCATCCTGGGGTATTTGTTTCCGAATTGAAGAAGGTGATCAAAGTTCAAAACTCATGTTAATATCAGTTTTCCATTTAGCCTTTTTCTTGCGCCAATGCTCTCACCATACAGTAGATATATATATATCGTTTTCTTTTTAAGCTAGAATTCAGTAGTGTTTGAACAAGAGTAGCAGCATAGGCCAGACCACCATGTAAAAGCAGGCATTCGGCCTGTGAATAAATTCCAGCACCCAATGGCTACAACACCGGCTAGGCTTGGCTTAGAAGAAATAAGATTATCATGCTTATCGACCATTACAAAACGCTGGATGCAAAATCATTTGTATCATGCTGAAATATTGATGCGCCTGAAACCTCAAGATAAGTGCAGTAAAAGACATAAATCATACAAGTGGGAGTAGGAACATTACTACCTATAGATTTGAGGCCAAGTTCAATGTGTGTCTTACTTACCAGTGATGTTGAACGGTTGCATCTTTGTTGTATCAAGAGCCACATCAACCGATCACGCTAATCATAAACCGAATAGAGATGGAGCATCACATCAATTCTTATTATTTGCGTTTATGTAATTCCAAGCCGTGTCTAATGTGACATAATGAAGCATTATACACGAGGGAGGTAAGTGGATATACTTGACAAGTCCAATCCCTTTGAGTATGAGCGAGGAGTTGGCAATATAGGAGCATCAACGATTATGGCGTAGCAAGAATGGGATGAAGAGGTCGTCAAAAAGTTTTACAGCCACCTGGAAATATGTCGTAGTCACCGGAAAAGATGTTGCAGCCGCCGGGAAATGGTTCACGGCTGCCGGGAAAAGTTTTACGGCGCCGGGAAATGTGTCGCAGTCGCCGAAAAAGATGTTGCAGCCACCGGGAAATGATTCACGGCTGCCGGGAAAAAGGTTTTATGGCCGCCGGGAAAAGATGTTGCAGCCATTGGGAAAGTTGTTGCAGCCACTAGGAAATGGTTCACGGCTGCTAGGAAAAAGGTTTTACGGCCATCGAAAGAAAAAAAATGTTAGGCAAGTAGCAATATTGGGATGAAGAGGTCATCGGTATTTATAGATATGGTTGGTGTTATTTGAAACACAACGACAAGAGACTTGTATGTTCGGTTAGGGTTGGATGCGCTCCTCAATAAGCAGTGGGTGGACGTATACCTGGTAGCTGCAGGTTTTAAATTTCATAACATGGCCACCAGAAATGCTTATTCATTGCAAGTCCATGTGATTCAATATCAGTCCAAAACTAAGTACGTACCGTATTCAAAGACAGAGTGAATATGGGTCATGGGCCTCATCGTCCATCCTGATCGTGTTTCTTTCATCCATCAAGATAAGCCAATTGCATTAAGTGTAACACAAAGCATCAGGAAAAATAACAAAAGGCGTTTAAGGTACAACACGATAGATCATGATCTTAATACCTAAAATATCAAGTGGATAATCGTTGCAACTTTACCGATCGAAAGGAGAAATAGTTACCTCGTTCTATGCGGGCCAAAATCCAGACCTGCATGCTCAACCAATTGAATAAAATTACGTACATGATATATCCTTCATGCATGAAGTAATGACAAAGTGTTTCAAAATGATGCAGACGATCGTGAAGATTTATGAGAGATATAAACAATGATTTGAATTCCATCGATACTGGTATGGACATGTTCTGTATGGTGCACAGAGAAAGGCGATTGGGTTTTGTTGGCAGTGGCTCAATCAATGCTTCGTGAAAGCATGTAGCGTGGGTAATGGGATCGGACGTGGTTGTAATTTAAACAGTCGGCTATTCGAAAGTGGTCATCGAGAATGTGCTTTGAAAGCACCAGCATGTCTCCACGCCTCACAACGTTCTTGCATGGATTGGATACTGTAATGACGCGTGGATATGCCAAACATCGATCATATTAGATACAAAGAGTATGCGTTTTTCTCTTGATCAGATGACTAGACTACCTATTCCTTCTAGTGAATGCATTACCACAGCGAATGGATGCTTAGGTGGACTTACAACTCTGCTTGTTCTTCGGATTGAGCAAATTGTCTCTTGAACATCATCCTATTCTAAAATCTCTCGATAAACAAGCTGTCTCTCGTCATCCTTTGTTAATCTTCTCCTTTCAAACTCAAATTCCAACTTTGAAATCGGATGTGTTGAAGGCTCACGCTGAACTGTTGCCAAACCATTGAAATATGGATTAGCGAATGCTTCCTCAGTTGTAGGTCGATATGTTCGATCAAAGGCAAGAATATGTGCAAACAGAAGAAGGGCCAGTGGATCTACATTTGTATCTAGATCAAACACTCTAGGATAATTCTTAGATATTCTCACAGTTTTAATGCTTTGCTGGTCATATCCATTCGCTATAATCAAATTGTTTTATGCAGGAAATGAGATCTGGTCGTGGAAGTGTGGGATTAGGGGGCTGCATCTCAATGAGCATTGACCATTGGAAATGTGATAGCTACATGCACAGCTGATAGTTGTTGAAAAATCCACGGCTCTGCTATCTTTGAGATGGGGAACGTTGTGTAATAAGTTCTGCTGCCCCACTGCATCCACTATGCCTATCTTATGTCGTCGATTTCCTATTTCTTCTTCAGGGATTCCTAGTGCAATAATGCAGCTGACTAGTTTGACTCATGTTTTGGATAGCGTAGCTTGAGCAGGTGCCTTGGCACGGCTAGTGAATGCCATCGATGAAGAGATTAAAAGTTGTTAGTCATTGACGAAGGCAACATCTATTTTAGTTCCAAATCCACGAGGTGATTAAAAACAAAAGAAGAAGAAGCAATTGATGATACCACTTGTGGTAATAGCAAGATCGGGATTTTCTTTCAAATATTGAATCAATGATCAACCTGTGCTTGAATGATGGTATTCCAAAACGCATTTGGAATTTTCAAAAAAATATCTAACACTACGGCTCCCATATTGCGGCCAAGCGCTGTTGCTTGGAAACGTTCCAGTCAATGTCGGAATAGCAAATTCCATCAGAGATATGGCCCAGAGTCTATCCATTTGATCAGGGAGAGATATGACGCGTGGAAGGATTGAAGAATTATAAGCTTTACGCAAATTACCCAAGAATATGCCTAGCGACTCGCCCAGGTTGTGAAGATCAATGTAATGAGTATTTGCACGCTTTCAGTTCAGCAGCTAGGCCTTGAATAATAGGAATGCTTAATTTCAAAATACCTAATCGCTCAAATTGGCAACACGTGGGTATCTAAAAATGAAATCGTAGGATCTAGATTATCACGTGCAGTTAGTATTTTATCGATACGTGAGTATCCATCAAATGCCCAAAAATGTTAGGCAAAATATCGGGAAGATTGCGGTTGCCAAGATTGGTTGTAGTTCAGATTGCAACAAATATTCGTGTGTGGCTCTTATCCGGATAACTAATTTAGTGCAACTTGTTCCAGATGTGGATTTTGTGCAACAAAAGTTAAATAAAGATAGCTTCGGTTGTGAGCCAGCCAAGGAACTGAGCGAATAACCATCATCACTCATTAATGCTCGAATCATTGGTCAAGATTTCTCTCGTAGCTTAACAATAATATCTAACTTCCTCCGCAATAGGTTCTTAGTAAACTACTTGTGTTTGAGTCGATCATGGTCATTGGTTCTAATGAAAAAAAAAAAAAGGTTCTTGTTGCTATTCAATTGATTGACCATTTTGTTTAGGTTGCCGCGTGAATGATGAAAGCAAAGAGAAAACAGTGCAGTGACTCAAACCAATGAGAATTTTGCAAGGCGGCACGGGAAAAACCTTGATTGTTTGTTGCAGGTTTAATGTCCAGGGAGCTAAAGGATGGAGGACTAAGGCAAAAAGATGGCATCCCTGCCTTCATAAATCAGTGAGAAAGTTTGCAGGTTCTTTTCATTGTTTCAAGGGTTGTTGCAGACTTTTTATTAGATTTTTTTTTTTTTTTTTTGGTTTGTTTTTATTAGTATACTAATGTAGCTACAGTTTTATTAATTGAAGATCAGGGTCTATTGCTTTATTGCAAATCAGGAGTGGGGGCTCAAATTTATGTTCCATATTTTGCAGATTTAAAAGAAAAATTTGAGCAAATGGAACAAATTTTGAGGAACAGCAGATTAGGCAATTTTTCTCATCATCAAAAATCTTCCTGAAATCATTTTTAATCATCCCTACTTTCTGATCCTCGCGATCGCACGAAGTACGGAGGAGAGCATACTTATTCAACACTAAAGTAAATCTGAAAATGAAAGCGGAAACTGAAAATGAAGACCTACCTACTCTATGCTAATTAGAATTTAGAAATATGCTACGTGTAGTCAAAATTCCAATGGAGCCATGCACGTAAAAGT
This sequence comes from Larix kaempferi, assembly GCA_027924585.1. Lineage (NCBI taxonomy): Eukaryota > Viridiplantae > Streptophyta > Pinopsida > Pinales > Pinaceae > Larix > Larix kaempferi. The sequence continues at coordinate 19,618,117 of BSBM01000519.1, forward strand.
AATAGTAACATGTTCAGTGGTAATTTTTCAAATGAAAGATGAAAATTTAGAAGAATGAGTGAGTCTTCTTGCTGTAACGACAAACTAACTAAATAAAAAGAAAAACTAAATTGATCTAATTGCGTACTTACCTGAAACCATCGTTCGATATAGCTTTCGTAAGCGCATTTTCCCTCACTCAGATCATGCTGCAGCTCCTTGTCATATTCCTCAATCTCTTGTTTGAATGATTCTTCGTCATCAAATATGCAAGAGTCTTCAGATGCTGATTCCTCGTTCGTTTCTGAAGGAGTATTTAAGCTCTCGACTGCTGTCAGGATCTCCTCTTCCAGAGAAGAGGAGACTCCGATTTTTGCAAGGATGTGAGCGAGTTGTTCCAAGCTGACACTCATAGTTAAATCATATTGTAAAAGGGGTTCTTACATCATCCAAATCAAAATCTGAAAACTAAAAATCACACTTGCTGAAAACAAAACACTCTTGCTGAAAACAAAACACTCTTGTTGAAACACATGAAAACCTCTTCACAGTTGCAGAAATTGAAATTGCAAAAAACATGCTTGCAGAAATTGAAATTTACGCTAAATTGCAGAAATTGAAATTTACACTAAATTGCAGAAATTGAAACACACTTGCAGAAATTGAAATTTACACTAATTTGCAGAAATTGAAATTTACTCTAAATTGCAGAAATTGAAATCTACGCTAATTTGCAGAAATTGAAACACACCCTTCATGCCCTTTACCCATATGACGCCGAGCCCATTACAGTCCCTCGAACGATGCGTAGGCTCTTCCCCACGTCTCACCGCACGGACGCATAGCAGTTAGGAACATGAATAATTACTCTTGCATAAAAAGGAAATTGATACCTCAATCCCTTGTGCTTCCCCGGCAACGGCGCCAAAAATGTTAGGCAAAATATATGTTGTAATAATTACGTTGCAGTGTAGTTGCCCAACTATTTACTTGTCAACCCGGGGTATGTAACTGACGAAGCACGTGCACTGTTTGTGCAGGACTGAAGTAGATCTAATCTAACTTAATCTAATTTGCTGAAATCAAATTAATCTAGGAAAGCATTGAAACACTAACTGGGGAAGCATGAAATTGCGTAAGGGAAATACAACATGTGAAGAGTTCAACAACAATGACATAAGTGAGCTCACATCCATACTACAATAATCAATTGACAAACATGAAAGCATGACAATGAAAACTTGGATCACATTAAGAATCTCAAATCAAAGACTAATCTAACAAGTACAAAATCCAACCCAATCCAACTTCACTACAACCCTCTTACAAGCTTAATCTAACTTAATGAAAACTTAATGGAATGGAGAGGGAGCACTCTCCTTTATACATGAGAGGCTTTAAGAAAAAGATAAGAATGCATTAATTACAGATCCACTATTCTCTCAACTACTCTCAACCACTTTCCTCTTATTACAAGATATGGTTCCTTCAAATCCTCCACATGTCTCTCATGAATCCTAGATAAGATATGCCAACCAAATCTTCCATGATCTTCTCCTTAAGAATAGGCTTGAATAACTATCTCCTTTGGAATGGTGTAAGAGATATTCGAGAAGTCTCTTTGAATTAATCATTTACACATTCCTACACATTACAAAGCTCACACATAATTGAGATATATATGAAAACATGTATATTTTCTAATATTTAATCATAAATTCACTTTTAATACTAAAATGAATAAAGTGGAAAATGATAATGTGAAACCCAAATGTATTTATGAAAATGATATGATGAAGGTTTAATAGGGCGATGAAATGTAATGAATAGTGAAGGGAAAAGTGGATGAAAATATGACATTTCTGAGTCCTAACAGTGACCACTACCACTGGTTTGGGTGATGTCTCTAATGCTATCCAAGCCAACCATTGAGGATTATTCGAATGAACCTAGTGGAATTCGAATTATTTTGATTGTAATCAATTATTATTCACATTACAGAGTGCTAGCTTACAACTGATGTATGATACAACAATTTTTCTCCATTTTCTGTGTAGTGAGTGTTAATTGATTCCGCATTTCTTCTTCTTATTTCTGCACTACATGAGTATATTCTAGTGAGGTCTGCTACTGCTGAGTGATCCTACTTCTGAAATATTACATGGTATCAGAACTCACAACAACTATTTGAATTGCAGCTACAATAGTCGCGGCAGTTCCTTGAGCAGTTGTCTTTCATTGAGCACCAGAAGCCTCTGAGTTTCCACAACAAATCTTGGTGCTATTGCCTTGAATTCACTGGAGCAATCCAGTGAAGTATAGCCAGGTGTGAAGGAGTTAGTGACATGTGCTCAGTGTCCTAAGGCAATGTTCAATTCAAATTGCAGCAGATCTTCTTTTCATAATTCTCATTTGTTTTGCAGGAATCTCCCTCTCTCAGCTTCGAATTCTTCAGTATCATGGATATCAAGTTGAAATCATTCAACTACTTCGAATAGAAGGCTAAAATGGACATCTTCTTGAAGTCGAAGAGTCTTTCCAGAGTGGCGAATGGCTTTGTAGTTGAGCCAATTGGTGCAGTAGAGAAATCCAAGTACTTAGACAAGCTTGATGAAGTAGTAGGACTGTTGCTACTCAACATTTATGAAGATTTGCACTTTCATGTTATTGATTTGAAGACTCCAAAGGAGGTTTGGGACAAGCTCGAATCCATCCTTTTTCAGAAAGATGATTTGAAGGGGCATAAACTAGAAAATGAGCTCATCTCCATGAGCCCAAGCAGTTTCCAAACTATCACTGTGTTTCTCAACAAATTCAGGAACTTGCTTTCACAGTTGAAGAGGTACGGGATTGAGAAGTAAGAAAAACAACTCATCCTTTCCATCCTATTGAATCTAGGCCCTGATTATTCAGTGTTTGTTTCAACCTTCTAGTCAACAAGATTTTCCATTCCAAAATGGAAATTCCCTTCGCTTGAAGACTTCAACCAATCTCTAACTCTTGAGGAGGAGAAGTTAGTACACATGGGAGTGATAAAACCAAGTTGGATTCAGCTCTTACAGCCACTGATATGAGAAGAGCGAATGGCAAAGGGAAATATAAAAATTATGATAGAAAGTAGAATGATACAAAGTAGAAGGAGGCTCCCATACAGTCATATGGAGCCTCAAATCCTAAGAAGAACAAGCAAACTCAGAAGGGAAAATCCAAGTGCACATATTGTAATCGAGGATATCACCCTGAGAGCTCATGTATGAAGAAGACCATAGATTTCATGGCTTCACTTCTTGAAAAAAATAATCTTCCAGTACCTACATGTGCTAGAAAGAAAGAGAGTGAACCATCTGTATCTGAGAACAAAGAGAGATGCCATGCCCTCATGGCAGGTGCATCAACTCAATCCTCCTTCATCATAGATTCTGGAGCATCTAGGAATATGTATTCCTCCAAGAATCTCTTCACTGGATTTGAAGCTACTGTTGGACCATCCATTATGTTGGGGAATCATTTCTAGGTCTCCTTTGAGGGGATTGGAAGAATCAAACTAGATCATGGATACTTCTCAGATGTACTCTATGTCCCCACTCTCACTATGAATCTACTTTCAATATATCAGATGACCCATACTGGAGTGCCCAAGAGGGTGATCTTCTCTCCAAATGAGGTTGAAACCTAAGACATGGTATCAGGTTCTACCATTGCAAAAGGTGTTGCAAATCATAAGTCAAAACTGTGTGAGTTCTCCCACTTTTTACCTCTCTCAAAGCAATCTGCTCTTCACACTCATGCCAATGAAGAGAGTAGATTGTGGCATGAAAGATTTGGGCATCTTAACTATCAATACTTGCAAGACATGCATACTAAAGAGATGGTTGAAGGGCTTCCCAAGATCAAGTTTGCTAAGGGAAACTGTCATGGTTTTTTGATTGGAAATCATCCTGAGAAGAAATTTGAGAAGGGGAAGGAAAGGAGAGCCTCTCATCCTCTAGATATGATTCATAGTGATGTTTTAGGGCCATTTCCAGATCTATCTTGAACAAATCTAAGTATATACTCACTTTTATTGATGATTATTCTAGATTTACATGGGTATACTTTCTTAGATTGAAGTCATAAGCATTTGGATTCTTTATTTTTTTCAAGTCTTCTGTAGAAAAGTTTTCAGATAGAAAGCTCAAGGCCATTCACATTGACAATGGCGGTGAGTACATCAAGGGCGAATTTCAAACTTTTTGTGCTGAAGAGAGCATTGAGATGCAACATACTGTTCCCTATACACCACAACATAATGGTGTTACTGAAAGGAAGAACAGAACATTTAAAGAAATGGCCACCTGCATGCTAAAGTTGAAAGGGTTGCACCTTAGTCTTTGGGAAGAAGCCATTAACTGTGCCTCCTATCTTCAGAACAGATTTCCTCACAAAGGAATCAAAGACATGACTCCTTTCAAAGCATGGATGGGATACAAACCTGATGTGTCTCATCTAAGAGTATTTGGATCCAGAGCATGGGAAAGGATTCTAGATGAGAAAAGGAGAGCCCTAGATCCACAAAGCAGAGAGTGTATCATGGTGGGTTATGCATTGAATGCAAGGGCCTACAAGCTTCTTGATCCTTCTACCATGACCACATTCCTTGATAGGAGTGTACATTTTGAGGAATGGCCTCTTCATGATGCTCATCCTGTTGAGCAAGAGAGCTTGCCTACTACACCTCCATTGCTTGATGAGCTCCAAGAGAACGAATCTTCATCACATGACAGTTTAGATTCAGAGTATGAGAGTGATGATGATGAAGAGCGAATGCTGGATCCAGATCCACAAGAACCTGGAGATCTAGCAACTCATTTAGAAGATGAGCGAATGGGAGATCTAGTTCCACAAGAACCTGATGATATCTCAACTGATGATCCTCCTCTTCCGATATGGGAAGCCACTACTCTTAGATCCGCCGGAGATCTTTTTGGTGATCCAACTGATCAATGGAGAACCAGATAAGATTATCAGAATGGAAGGTTTCATCCTTCTCACATTATTGATCCATTTCAGGTCGATCAATCCTTCCTTGGAAAATAATGACACTTTCCTCCTTCCGGGGTGAGTGATAATATGCTACATTACATCCTTCAGTCTATTTTGAGGGAGGGATTTATTTCCACTGGGTTTTCCCTCTTTCCTCACCTTGTTTATTTAGATTGATTGTATGGGGTGACCTTCGGTCTCAGTCACCAGGGCCTTACTTTTCAGTTTTCAGTTACTACCTCATAGTTTAGCTTGCAGGGGGGGGTGTTGGAATATTCTCACCATCATTTTTGTATTTTGCATGCCTGCATGCAATTATACATGCATCCAGTCATCTGCATGCAATTTCATGCATCCAGTCATCAGTTTGGTGGTCTACAAACACCTAGTCATTATTTTGTATCCCCTGGGAGCATATTTCTGTTCAGTTTTATCCCTCCTAGCCACTGATGCGCCCTTGTTTTCATCACTGGACCACAAGTGCGCCTTATTCCACCCATTTAGGAGTTACTTTAGTTAGTTAGTTTATTGATGACTCAGTTCCTTGATTCAGTGGATGATTGATCAATTAACTGACTGAAGCACTTACATAGGCACCTACTGAGACTAGTTTGAGCTCTAATGACTATTGACAGCTCCTCATGCTCCCACATTGGATTCTCCTTCCCTACATCAATTCCCATGCACTCAGTTAGAATCAGTTAGACTCATTTGACTGACTAATTGACTTCTGTGACCACTTCCATTGGTTTGGGTGATGTCTCCAATGTTATCCAAGCCAACCATTGAGGATTATTCGAATGACCTTAGTGGCATTCGAATTATTTTGATTGTATTAAGTTATTATTCACATTACAGAGTGCCAGCTTACAGCTGATGTATGATACAACAATTTTTCTCCATTTTCTGTGTAATGAGTTTTAATTGATTCAACATTTCTTCTTCTTCGTTTTGCACTACATTAGTAAATTCTAGTGAGGTCTGCTACTGGTGAGTGATCCTACTTCTGAAATATTACACATCTCTCCTAACTTCACCTCTCCCTTCTTTCTTTTCTCCATTATATTGTCCTCTTGTGGAGGTGAATTTTACTCCACCTCTCACAACATTCTTTCCCTTGCTTGTAGAGGTTTACCTTGATATTTTTTCTTCTTATTTTAAGGATAATTGATAAGCTTCTTTGACTATTCTGAACCTATATAGACTCAACTCATCCTAAATGTCATACTTTAGTCCATTGAACATATATTTCCATAGCTTCTTCACCTTCATAATTTTGTCCTAGCCTTATGTATAATTGATAGAATTCTTGAATAATCAGCTCCTTTTGTCTTAGGATCTGCAATTTTTTGGATAAGGTTATCATATAATCATTAAGAAGGAATTTTTCCTTTATCTTGGAGACCATTCTATATCATGTCTTAATTTGATCATTTCCTTTCTTTACTCTGCCATCATGTATATTGTCCCACCAGAATGAGGCATGACCCTTCAACTTCAAACATGCTATCTTTACCCTTCTAGGGTCTTCATTCTATTCCATATCAAAGTATTTCTCCATGTCTCTAATCCAATTGATCATTTCTTTAGTATTTAAGCTTCCTACATATGTATATACTTCCATTTTAGTCTTACCCTTCATTTCAGACAAGACTTTCAACAACCTGTCTTATGGGTCTTCTTCCACTTACTCATGAGATTCTTCCTCATCATTGTAATCCAGGGTTTCAGCAATGAATCCATTCTTTTAGGATTATTTCATAATATCTAACTTACTCTTTAGAGTCTTCATTGTTTTGATACATTCCTCAAACGTCTCATTGTCAATGACCACTCCTACATGTGATCTATGTCCTCTACCATGGATATTCGTGCCCCTTTCATCCATCTCTCACTTCAAATGACCAATTCCTCATCCAATCACAAATGGACTCTTCAATACCATTCCAATAGGATTCTCATGCTCTAATACCAAGCTGGTATCCCTGTCACCGTAGTGGGGCGTAAATTAGAATAGACAACAAAAACTATACCGTGAAATACTTCCCTAAGTGTTCTATTGCGTTGATGAAGATTTCTTCTAAGGATTTAAGAATATCCTTTTAGTATTATGTACGAATGCAATGGATATTATTGAAAACATTACCTTCTTACAAAATTTCAAACAAAGTTATCATAGCTTACTTTATTTAAAAAACAATTAAACAAAATAAAACTAAAAAAAATCTAACTATCAGCTGAAAACATATTTTAAAATTTTTCAGATACAGGAATCCCTTGAAACAAGTTTTTGGGGAATCCTCCCCCGATGTCCATTAAAAAGGAATGGGATATTCATTCATTCATTGTTCTCATCCTCATAGTTTACACTTATTTGAAAATCATGAAAAAGAGGGTACACTATACTTAGAGCTAAACCAACAATTATATGCAACATTTGTTTATTTATTTTCTATCCTACCGTACCTGAAAAGAAAACCCTTTTTTTCAAGTGTAGGGATATTTCCAGTGAAACCATTTGTGTAACTAGATCTAAAAAATACTCATATCCAATTCCAAAATATGTACTTAAATAAATATTGTGTTATTAGAGACCAGTTGTTCGTGTAAGGATGGTGCCCATAATTGTTTAAATATGGAGTGATGTTGTAGACTAATGGATGATTGAAACCAAACATCAATATAATATTTGTTTCCTTGAATTCCTGTAGTTATCATGACATGAATTTATTCAAAAATTTGATCTTCATATTTATGAATGCATAAGGGATTTGTATCTGAGGATAGAGATGCAATGAATTCTTAAATTTCTAGATCTAGTCTTTGTTATTCATCGGATGTGGTCCATGACTCTTTGATATCTTCCTCATGTTGACAAGGATAACTAGAAGAAACTTCTAATTCCTCACCTCTTGGAAATTGTTCATGGATCCTCCTCTACTTCCAGAGATACAAACTCATCCCTAGTGATTATATTGAACTTTGGACAAAGATTTTAAGAAGTTCCTTGTAGTGGCATGCCCTCCTCCACTCAACAAGTTCTTTGAGCATCTTCATCTTCTTGCTAATCTAGAGCTCCTGCTCACAATGGATTAGTACCTGGGGTTCTTACAACACCCAGAAATAAAAATTATTGAAAATATGAAATTAAATAAAAGCACACACTCAAAGAAAACTTAAAGGAAAAATTCAAAATTCCCTAATGCTACTAAGACCATGTTGTCACTAAGACCCTATCAACATGAGTAACCATTGAACGAAAAATCAATGTTCTTCTCCCTCTATTATCTCTAGCTCTGAAAATTAAAATCTACTAAAAATTCCAACACAACAAGGGCATGGAGAAACCCAATAAAGTGGATGTGTCGGGATATTACACCACATAAATTCCATGGGGAGGTCATCTTTACGTCTTACTGTTTCTCCTTCTTCGAGTCTTAAATGTTGGACCTGTAAAAACAAAAAAAACACGCACTTCACTACTATCCCTTTAGAACCTCCTCGAAAATGGTGCCAAAATATCAATCAAATTATATGGTAATAATTATGATACATTTGTTATCAATCCATGTTTGTAAACTTACGAGGTGAAAGGAAAATTACATGCATAGATAAATCCTGAAGTGCTTCTAAGACTATGAAATCCATTCACCAATCAACATGCACAACCAAAAACCAAACTTGCATATAAAAAAAAAACTTAAATCCTAAGGTACCATTCAAGAGTGATTTCATTCCACCATGAGATCCTAAGGTAGAAATGCAGGCCGATTCATATGTATCTCTATAATTATAATAACTTCAAAATCAAATAAATCATCACACTGATCCATAACTCATTCAATCAAAACTAATATAAAATTCCAATGTGTGCTACCGAAAAACATACGTTGTAGGAACAAGAACCAAGCGTTGTAGGAATAACAAAACAAACATTGGGGGAATAGGAAGATAGGTGCTGCAGGAACATGAAGCTAGGTGTTGAGGGAATAGAGAAGTGCAATTACATGATTTAATTAGATTAAATATATAACACAAATGAAAATAGAATTAAACACACACCAATACATAAATAAAAAACACACAAGGGCATTGTTTTTGAGAGGAAGGGGGCCTTTCCTTCTCTCAAAAGAAGGCCTTCTATGCTACTTACAAACTTGAAAAATTATCAATGCCAGCAGATGAAAAAGCAAGATTATATTATTTGATGAAAAGAGAGATATAGTATGGATCGAATCTTAGTTCTATTGCTTCCTATAATCTAATCCCCCCAAAGAACTAGTGTCTCCTCATATTTATACATGAATCATGAGAGGAAAGGAGGTTACAAGGGATAAAACCAATCCCTGAACAAATGGATCTGCAAAATATGTGAATCTGAACCAATTGGTATTTACTTTATTAAAAAATATATTGCTGGATCAAATGATAAAGGAGGAAGTCAATTTGATTTCCAATTCAAACTTGTGAGGTGGATGTTCCATTAGACTAGGCATTTTTGGAAATTGGTAACTACAAGAAATAAGGAAAAAAAATATTTTAAGAACCCCCCAAATCTCCCAAACCATATTGAACCTTGGAATTTTGCTTGCATCTTACTCAATTTGGCATGCTATGAACAAAACTCATGTTTTTGTTTCTCAATATTCGTCTCCATTGGCTTGAAAATTGCATCGAAAGTTGGTCTGTTAAAATAACCACCTATAGGAAATTGTTGCAGGAAATTAAGTTTAATTGTTACAGGATCTTGTCATGCTGCAGGAACGGTTGACCATGAGTTAGAGATTCCATATGAAACTTGGGCATGATCTAAAGATCATGGAACCATATTGACATATTTTCCAACCAATCCTATATTTCCAATTTGTCCCTTGAAGATCACAAGTATCATAACTGTGGAAGTTGTTGCATGATCGTGACTGGTCCTGGATCATGATTGTTGCTGTAGTAACTAAAATTTTACAACCATCATTATTAAGACCAAGAATAATCCTCTTTAATTCATTAAAAATGAAGGAAATTAATAATAATTAACTACTTAATACTTATAAGCTTGGAAAGGTGCATTTATGAAGTATTATAGAGAATATGGTAGTAAATGGATGAAAAGGTAAGGTAGAATGGTCATAAATAAGTGAATTTGGTGATGAAAAGGGTGTCAAATTGGAGATTCAACAGTATGCATGGGCCTTCTTGGCGCCCTCCAATGAGGTCAATATCATTCTACACAATCTTGACATGGATAATGATCCTGCTTGTGGTCCTCTCATCGATTACATTGCCATCAGGGCTCTCTTTTCCCCTCCCTACATCGGGGGTAATTAATTATTTAAATCATTATTTGTACCATGGTTTACTACTCTTCTAATAGTATATCAGATTGATATGGTGAAATCATAGTGTATAATGAATACTAGTCCTAAAGTCGTCTACTTAGAAGAAGCACATAGACATTGAATAATGAATCATATTTCTAATAGGTAACCTGGTGAAGAATGGAAATTTCGAATAGGGGCCTTTCATCTTTTTTGACTCATCCTCGGGGGTCCTCCTTCCTCCCAACATTGGCGACAACAATTATCCTATGCACAAAGGTTCAAAGCGTCCACCAAAAAACAAAGCTTAGGACAACAACGATGAAGCTAAGAATGATGTAAACTGATATTCATCAAATGAGCCTGAGATTGCAATATAAGGAAGGAAGTGGGAGATCGGGATTCCTAGGAAAAGACTTTCATAGTGTATATAATAGTAAGTATTATAACCTCTGCTTTTGTGAACAAATTTATCTCATTAAATTTTAATTAGTATTTAAAGTATTTGTATGATCCCTAAAATTAGTACCAAGGGATGGGTCATATACTAAACAACCATCATAGATTTCCTTCATGACTTGGGGATCACTTCGATACATGAATATTACAATCCAAGAAGATATGTATAGATATGAGATCTTGAATGAGGTACGAGATCGATGACATGTCCTTATGCAAGCAAGCAAATAAGATATTGTACATATATGATATCTCTAACAAGGTACAAGATAGATGACATGTCAAAATTTATTATCATACATATATGATATCTCTAACAAGATATGAGATAGATGACATGTCCAAATTTAAATTAATAGCTAATGTGAATTGCTACGTGGAAATTTAAGTTTTTTCAATTTTTATTTGATTTTTTTTAATTTAAAAAAACAATGTCATCTTTAGCCATGTCTATTCTGGCAAAGCAATTCCTTCAACCAATCAAAAAATAAAAATATTGAATTTTATGATCACGATGATAGTTAACATTCAGTTAGACCAATTTTAGTTTATCAGACCTTAAGAAAGAAAAATAAGTAACTATTGGGTTTGCTTTAGAGTTTTATATCTATGTTAAAAAAGTTTGGAGATGAGTATTCCGAAATTACTATAGTTTTGATGAGATAGAAGGTTAGGTAGGTTCACATTGTAATAAAAAAAAAGAAACTAAGATCTTATGTGGGTGTATGCAAGGAAACATAAGAGGAAGTGATTTTCATCCTCAACACTCATTGTCTCACAAAGATGACAAATCCTTTCAACCCACGGAGTTTTATGAAAGGTCCAACACTCTATTTCACTATGGATTTTTTTTTAGTTAATGGCCTCCTTGTAATATATCTTATTTTTCTTTTATCCTCTAAATTTTAATTTTAGAATTTGGGTTGGACTACTCTCTATACTTTTCTAGGATTATATGACATTTTAATTTTAGAATTTGGGGTGGACTACTGTCTATGCTTTTCTGGGATTATACTAGGATGAGACAAATATACTGCTAGATTTTGTTTATATGGCAATCGTTCAAAATGGCTTAAATTTTGGAAAAAAACTAGAAAAGCCAAAGAAGTGATCCATAGATACTAAGTTCAAATTAGTATCCAATGTACTTAAATTCAGACTATTAAAATTTTTAAATTATAAAAAAATTCCTAAAATTATTTTTTGTTTATAAGAAATGTTCATCACTCGAGGGCTAGTGCATTTCTACCATTCAACCAAGGGGCATTTAAGCAGTCAAAATCAAAGATGGATTTAACTCCTTGATCACCCTTGACAAATACCCATCCCTTAAACAAGTGAACTAACTAAAATTGACAATTCATAAATATATTAAAAAACATAAAAATATAATTATTAAATAATTGATAACATAAATAATATATTAATTTACTAAAGTCAAAGACAAGTGACACCTTAATTAATAATCCTTCAAGAATGTGGCCTGGTTCCATTTCTGGATCCAACGTCTATTCCTGAGATCAGTGCCATCTTTTTTATCAAGCAGTCTCGTCTTTAGCCATAGCCCGTTTCGGATCCTCTTGATTCATAACTAGTAAATGATTCCACACAGGCAATATAATGGATTAAAGAAATGTTTAACTTCTGCTGTTCGGACGAGTTTATCCTTTTCTTTATGCCCTCTACTCCCAGTAAACATATATTTTTACAAAGAATCTACCCCAATAGCGAGTAGTTAAGGCATTGTTTGATGTTGGAAATATTAATTATTAGTTGTTTTCTATCTAGCGTGTGTAGGCTTAGTTACTCAGTCATTGTCAGTTTGCAATGTCTGTCAGGATATGGTGTGATATGAGTCTGTCTGGATATGGTGTGATATGAGTCTGTTAGAATATGACGTTTACGTTTTACCATATTTAAGCAGCTGGTGTAGGAATTATCAACATTTAACTGAGACGAGTGTTGATCCGCACCCGAACTCAAATTTACAATCCTCAGGGAAAATCTCAACATCCCGACCCGACCCGAACCTCCGCCAGAGATATGCCCTACGGGTTAGGTCAGTCTAGTGCTAGTGCTAGTGCTAGTGCTAGTGCTCATAGAATTAACTATCTCGAATGATTGATAGAGAAAGTACCAAACAAAACGAACTCCCGAGCTTAATTGAAACAATAAAAGACGCAGCTAGGAAATTGTGTTATAGATAGAAATTATCAATTTCCCAATGAGTCTGGGTTATATTTGAATATTGATTGATAATAACTTGGGACTATGTGTTTGGTTTCAAATGTTTATTATAATATCTGTACGTTTTGGTGTACCATAAATCATGTAAGGTTTGTGGTTACATCAAGACTTATAAATATAGATGTTGGTAAACATTTTCATGTTTTGTTGTACCAAGATCCAAATCCTAGACTCTATCAAGCTTAGGGATCAAATCTCCCGAGGTGCAAAGCTCTCCTTAAATAGCTTCTTGAGTGCAATACATGAGCCACCTAATCCTAAGCTGTAAAGTCTCTAGTTTAAGTCTCATATTTACTTTTTACTTTGTATTATTCTTTTTTGTTTATGGCCGACATAATATTTATTACTTTTACTTTGTATTATTATTTTTTGTTTACTTTGTATTATTTTGTTATTGGACAAACACTCCACAAACACTCCAAAGTCTCATATTTACATTTACTTTGTTGTAAAAGTAAAAAGTAAAGTCTCTAGTTTAAGTCTCATATTTACTTTTTACTTTGTATTATTTTTTTTGTTTATGGCCGACATAATATTTACCACCTCAGTTTAAGCCTCATATTTACTTTTTACATTGTATTATTCTTTTTTGTTTATGGCCGACATAATATTTATTACTTTTTACTTTGTATTATTCTTTTTTTTGTTTACTTTGTATTATTTTGCTACTAGACAAACACTCGACAAACTTGACAAACATGCAAAGCGCCTCTAGGCGCAAATAACCATGCAAGGTTTGTCCTTACACCAAAACCTGTAAATATAAGTTTGTCTTTACATCAAAACCTGCAAATATTGGTAAACATTTGAAACCAAACACATAATTCATAATCCCAATGTGACGGACGCAAATATTGGTAAACATTTGAAACCAAACACATAGTTCATAATTCCAATGTGACAATTAGTCCATTTATATTCTTAGAAATGCAGCTATTATTTAACTGATACTCCACTACGCTGGCTTCTTCTTGTTTACACTTAAAACTTTGCCATGGAATAAGCATTCCATTCAAAGAAGAATTGATGCAAAGCCGATTGGGAAGGTCTTCACTGAGTGAAAATGGTTCCTTGATCGGACAACTTGCTGTTTTCCCGCGAGGGAGGGAAACCAGATGCTGGAATCCAAACCAGGCCAACCCAGTGCATCATACCCAATTGGAGCACTGGGCCTTTTACCAAAGTAGTGCCAAGTCATGGCGGTCGCGCCAGTGACGAGCCCCATAATGGCATGCAGCCCCTCCTATCCGTTTTTGCAAAAATAAAAGCGAATTGTCTAACTCGGTGACGAATTGGCCATTTCTCATTGAGCCAATTCAAATTATTTCTAAATTTAACCTATTTTTCTTGCTAAAATAGCGTTCAATAAAAAGTGGAATGCATACTGAACGCTGATTGACTCCGCCAACTATCTGCACTCGAACTCAAATTTCAACTGAGACGAGTGTTGATCTGCACTCGAACTCAAACTTACCACCCCACCCGACCCGACCCGACCCGAACCTCCGCCGGAGATATAGCCTACGGGTTATAAGCAAATTTGTTGATTTGCAGCTACAATTTTTCTTGCAATTTTGGTAAGTCCTTCCAAACTTTATGTGCTGTATTTGTTATAATTTTGGTTCAACCAAATGCCGTTGTTCAACCAAAATTATAACAAATACAGAAAATCAAGTTTTGAAGGACTTACCAAAATTGCAAGAAAAATTGTAGCTGCAAATTAACTGTCGTAGCCACAGTCACCGGTCGAAAAATGAAGAGAATAACAAGAGATTTTGAAGGAAAATATGTGAGAGATCAATAGGTTTTAGAATCATCAATATATAAATTCCACTACCTCTATACTCATCTATATAAATTCCTCTACCGGGGTTTGTTCATAATATACATTATTTTCAATATTTTAGCTAACCATATTTTTGGAAGTTGTGTATTTTTATTATTGTTTATTAATTTTAATAGTTAGATTTCACTTCGACTAAACTAAATCAAATTATATATTAATAGTTAGATTTCACTTCGACTAAACTAACGTGGACATATTTTTAAATTGTGAATGTAATATTTTAATTCATTATTTTTAAATAATGAGTTAATTTTTTAAATATTTTTTATTTTTTTAAAATAAAACGTGGATATATTTGTTGAGTAATTATATGTAAAATTTTGAAAATAATGGTTATTTTTAAATAATTAGTTAAATTTTTAAATAATTTTTTTATTTTTTAAATAACACGTGGACATATTTGTTGAGTAATGATTTATTGCTTGAATATATATTAAGGATTCTATTACTACAAATTTGAAAGGTTTCTTATATATTATTAAATTCTTTTTAATGATAAATATGATAATGGTTTTGAAAATTTTATATATGAGAGTTTGGTTGGTGAATAATTTAAATTTGAAAGGTTTCTTGTATATTATTAAATTCTTTTTAATGATAAATTTGAGAGTGGTTTTGAAAATTTTATATATGACAGTTTGGTTGGTGAATAATTTAAGCTTTGTTTGATTTCATTTTACCTTTGGCAACTAAGAAATGAAGATTATATGTAAATTTTTGAAAATAAAGATTACTTTTTAAATAATGAGTTAATGTTTTAAATAATTTGTTAATTTTGTTAATTTTTAAATAACACGTGCACATTTGTTGAGTAATGATCTATTGCTTGAATACACATTAAGGATTCTATTACTACAAATTTGAGAGGTTTTTTCTATATTATTAAATTATTTTTAATGATAAATTTGAGAGTGGTTTTGAAAATTTTATCTGTATGAGAGATTGGTTGGTAAATAATTTAAGCTTTGTTTGATTTTTGCATGAATCTAATTCCATGGCCTTAACTCTAATTAAATCTCAACCTGTCCACCATTTCCTCTAAGAATACCTTTTACGAGTAAGTCGTCTTGTTTGTTGTAAAATAATCTTAGAATCACATATATTAGGTATGGAAATTGCATAATATGTGTGCCATGGGTGTATTTGAGCGCATTGGATCTATTTATGGATTCAAAAACACAGCCGACCAAAAACCATCGAAAAGTCCAAAACCTAGAATAAATAGATTGCTCCTTTTTTTAATGAAGGGTTTAGTTAAATCACACTTGTCAATACAATTACAATTATGTATATAACCCTTCAACTTTGAAAGTTTATCTAAGTATATGTCTTCAAACCTAAATTAAGACCAATCCTTCAAATTTGATCAATGTTCCCAAGTAAGCAAGTATGTAAGTAAATATAGAGCAAAGATGACCTATATGTGCATATATAATTAATGTCAAAACTATTTAAAAACAAAAAATGTTTTAGGTTATAATTTATTTATTTATTTATAAACATAATGTTACACATCTCACTTGTATTGGGATTATATATCTTTTATTTCAGTTTTCACAAGTCCATGTTCCTACATAACTACTATGTTCCTGAACAAATGTATCTTTTATTCCCGTATCATATGGAAAAATTGGATGATGTTTTCAAATACCTAGACTACTACTTGAAGCCACTTTTTTATAGAACTGAGGATTGGAATTGGTTGCTACAAAAATTAGATAAGATAATGAGTAACTATACCTACAAATGGTTGTCTATTGGTGGTAGATTGATTTTGGCAAAGTTTATATTATAATGTATTCATGTATATTGGATTTCACTTGCTATGGTTCTGGCTATAGTTATTAATCACATTAGGAAGAGAATTTACCACATTTTTTGGATAGGTAACCATAACTCTTCAAAGTTTCACTTAACTTAATGGGAGAGTATCGCTTTTCCCAAAAATATGGGAGGGTGGGGAATAAAGCATCTGGATTGGTTTGGCTTTGCAGTGAGCAATAAAAGCATATGGAGAGGACTGCTTGGGGATGGTTCGTGGAGTAAAGTGATGAAAGAAAAATACATTAAGTGCTTCTATGTTTCTCAATGGATTCATAATTCAGAGAAGACCTTTACAAATGCTTCTATCATTTGGAGGGGCTTAATCAAATCTTACCCAAAACTGGGTATGTGGCTTCGCTCGAATATTGGGAGAGGTTCCTAGGTTTTTGATGGTGTCGATCTCTTCATTGGTGATGATGAAAAAAACAATTTATATAATGGTTTATTGTTAAAACTTCACAACTTAAGCATTCAAGTTATTGCACAGGTGAGAAGACTGGTTGGGGAAGATGACTCTTCACCATATTAGTATGTGGCAAGTGATTTGGGATTATCTTATGATGTGGAAGTTTGTATTAGATTAAGTGATAAGGAGGATACATTAGTATGGAATTGGAAAGGTGAAAATCAAATTATAACAACTAAGAAGGAATATGAAACCATTTTCAATGAATAGGTGATGATCTCTCCAAAGTGGTGGTCAAATTCTATCTGGAACTTGAGAATCCCCTTAAAAGTTAAATGCGTCATTTGGTTATGTCTTGAGAACAAGATCCTCACTTCGGACAATATCCTTAAGAGAGGATTCTACGGTCCTGGTATATGTGTATTCTGTAAGGTAGAAGAGGAATCTGTGTCCCACAGTTTTGTCCAATGCTCCTTTTGCATAGATGCTTGGGATGAATTAACCATGTTAATAAAATTACAGGATGTTTGGGAGCATACAAATTTTAAGGACTCTATGTATAATTGGTTAAAAAAAAAAGTAAAATATAAGGAGTTCCCACCGTTTACTATTTGGGAGGTTTGGAAATCCAGAAATAAATTCATTTTTGAAGATAAAATTCCTTTTGTCCTTTCCATTTGCACTAATATTATATGTCAGTTCTTTGAATATTTTAAAGTGAAGGGTCAAAATAGGGTAACATCACTTATTTGACCATAGATAGATGATCTTATTTCTAGAGGTTGTTTTTATGGTGCAGAGAAGGATGTCCTATGTGAAGCAGGCATGGTCCTTATGATTAAGAGTGATCAGAAAATAAATATGTGGATGGGTATTGTCCTTGGGACAAATACCAAGTATTAACTCATTGCACTTTGGGGGAATTTGTGGTTTGTTCAGAAGAGAGGTATATTAAATATTCAAATAGCTGGTTATTCCAAAGTTGTGATCAATTGGGCAGCGATAACTCAAAATCTACAAGTACTTCTCCTTGAACAATGGAAAACAAATTCATGGAATTTATTAAGATATTTTCCTACATCTCTTTCTCTCATGTATTTCAAGAACTAAATACGCAGGCAGATAGTCTCTCAAAAAAGGTTGTGGGTGAAATGGATGGGTTATATTTGGCCTACTTATGCCACATGAATGGCATGGACATTACACTTCACTCATAATGGTGCATATATATTAAGATGGAGGAATACTAGTGGACAATGAAGAGGGAAAGGATTTTATCACAACGTGATATTTAACTCTAATGAGTCACTAGAGATATGGATGGGTACAAGGGCCTACAATGAGGAAGGGTCATGTTTTGGTTAATAATCTTAACAAAAATTAGGAATTTCACACTAAAGAGTGATACTAGTAAGATTTATCTATGTTATTTTTAACATTAAAAAAAGCTCCAATTTTTATTGTAATGGATTAATACACCTAATCATGTTATTCTAGTAAGGCTATCTCCACTATTTTTGATACTTGCACTAATAAGACTGTCATGTACCCACCTGCTGACCCAATGCAAGGCAGGAAACATGATGCCAAACTTAGGGCTTTTACATGATCTCAGCCCAATACTAGAATCACATAAATAATAAATGGGTGTGCAGATGTAACATAATCAATTATGCACAGCGAAAACAACAACCTTCACACACTCTTCATATGCATTCAACATATCAATAATCAGTCATTAATTAAACATTGCAGGAGTAAATACATAGGAAGAAACACTTATCTCCATTGCAATTGTCCCAAGCAACTAGCTATGTCGCTGCAATGTTCCACCCAGCCATAGGCTCTTCGACAGCTTATACTGAGTCCGTCCGAAGGCCACCCCCGAGCTGGGCATGATTCTCACAAGGGAAAGGGAACATTCCAGTTCACCCACAGCCCATTAACCATTTTATCTCAGCCAAGCTAGTCCAACTGGGTTTATCAGGCTACAATGGAACAATGGATGCTCATTCTCAAGCTCAAGCCAGAACAATGGATTACCTATTACCCATACCCCAACATACTCTTTCTTCTCACAGCAAAACGATTATTGACAGGGTTACACACTTACAACAGGGATGTTCACAAAACAGGGTCCCCATTGGTTCTCCCAACTCGTGGTTCACCCAAATGAACTGTGGAATTTCGATTTCAACCCCAGGGAGAAAAACCGATTTCTCTCCACTGGTTAGGATACTTTCCAATGGCCTAAACGACCTCCAGGAAGGCCCAAAACGTTCTGCTCTCTTTCCCCACTGGTAACCAACACAAAAACGCCCCTTCCCAGCTAAAAGATGAAGGGAAATACAGAAAATCGAGGGAGGAAAACGCCCAGGCAGCTAGAGCTGCGTGAGAGAGCAAGGCCCTGGTGAATAATGCCCTAGGGAGCAATTTCGTGGCTCTATTTCTGCCCAAGGAGACCCACACGTTTTTCCATGAAGGGTGGCTTGCCCATACCCGATTTTGGACAGCCATACCTCTCCATTCCCAAGGCATTAACTCCCTCAACCCACTCTTGGGAGAAATCAATGGTTTGGCACAAAAGTCAACATGGGTAGTTGAGGGTTTGATGGGCCCCCTCATTGACACTTGGCTTGAATCTATTGGCTCAAGGGTTTGAATGTTTTCCCTCCCAATTCCTTGTGAAATCATGCCCCCATCTCTTTGTTGCATTGCATAGCTAGTTGTGGGTATTTTTTTTATTAAAATGCATTTTACATGATATTTGAATTTCCAATGTGCATTGCTAGCACGCAACCCATATGCATCACTAAATCGATGGCGGGGCCTTGGCCTTGAGCTCCTCACCATGATTTCATAACAATATTACATCATTTAGAATGTTAATTCCATGGGGTCAAACTGGGGACATTACATTCCCCTCCCCTTGGAATAACACCGTCCTCGGTGTTTCAACACTTCGGACTATATACCCACTTTACACATGATTCATAATTCACAGATGGTGGCAGGTCTGTCCTGCAATTCGTCTCTTTATTTTGACCTTTCACGATCAAGTCCGCTAGCTTCCACAAGTTCCTCCTGCTAGTTTTGGTCTTCCAGCTTTGCAGGTGGGCATTGCTCCAGAGCAATCCCTTTCCGTTATTCACCTTCCAGCTGATATTCAAGTCTGGAATTTCATGGATGCCATCTTTCTTGTTGTCCCGGCAACTATCTGTGAGACTTATCATGGCAATTCCTGTTAGGACAAGCATAACATAATAATAGGATTAGTCAATTATTTTCCTAATTGAATTGGAACGTCCATGCTTTACTCATGAGACTTCCACACATTTCATGCTTTCCCACACACTCATGAACTCATTCATGTTCATACTTTTACAAGAAAATAACTATTTCAGCATTCACAATTCATTTCAAGTAATGAAACACAATTTGTTTTCATTTATGACATGCACTCAACAATCCTTTGTTTCTAAGATGCATCAGTCAAAAGAAAGAGAAGAGTAAGAGTTTTCCCCCTCTTAGTCTTGTTCCAATCCGGAGCCACACCATCAGTAGTGGTTCTATGCTCCTTGGCTTTTTTTTTTTTCACTTCAATGTGAATGCTTGACTTGCCCTTTCTTGGCTATGACACTTGGTGTTTATGGTCTGTCTAAAGCTTTTCAACTTGGGTACCCCTTCCCATTCTGCTTACAGACCCTTTGGCTGCTATGACCCACTCATGTCCACTAGCACCATCTTTCATTACTGCTCATATTGAGCTTCTTAGGACAGTCATATGTCCACATGCATCCTCCAGATGCTTTCATAGTCCTTGCTTCCAGCAGTACCTACACTCAAACATTGAATCAATTCACATGCTTAGTGTATTTTTTATAAGGTTTATCTCCAAATGAGAATTTAAGAAATCATAATTAAATCATATACACATGTATATTCATAAGCATAGTTGTAAGATAACCAAATACTTATCTTTATTGGATGTCTTCACTTTATTCCACGGGATCCTTCTTTGCTTTACGAGCCTTGGATTTCCCGTGAACAAAATAATGAATGTTGGGCTAGCACGCAGGCTACTCCGCAACCATTCGATCAAGCAATGCCAGGCCAGTACGCTGACTGGTTTTATCAATTGTTTAAGGGAATGTTTGGCCAGCACACCGACTGCTCCACAACATCAAGTGGTTAATGCCCAACTAGTCACTCTCTGGACTTATCAAGAACTTTATAGCGTTCAACCAGCTACTCCCTGGATTTCTTAATAATTTATATCGCCCTCTCATTTACTCTCTGGATTTACCAACAATTTATATCGCCCACTCATTTACTCTCTGGGTTTACCAGCAATTTATAGTCTTTCAGGGTCTTGCCTTCCTGCAATGACCAAGGTTTCCAACAAAGAAACAATAGTGTATCAGCTTAGCTGTTCGAAGACTTATACCTATAACCTTCATTATTTCAAACAAGGCATAAATGAAAATGAATACTTATCTGTATTGTGCATTTCCCCTCTGGTCCACAGGATCCTGCTTCGCTTCTGCAAGCCTTGGGATCGCCTATGGACTTGGATATAGTTAATGCTTAACCAGTACACCTCCCCATCGGCTGGATTTACCAAGCATTTTGTGGTGCCCAACTAGTTCCATACCTGGTTGGCCCTCTCCAGTGCCGAGCCAGCACATTCGTCTGGGTCATCGACCAATGGAAGGAAACTACGCCACCTGCCATCATAGGTCAAGGCTCTACTATGGAGCCATAGGTGTCTCAGGGTTTTCAGTCAGTCATCGACGCCTGCCCTCCCACTGCTGTCCCAATAGAGATTTCAGGGTTTTCAGTCAGTCATCAGCGCCCGCCCTCCCACTGCTGACCCAATAGAGATTTCAGGGTTTTTAGTCAGTCATCGGCGCCCGCCCTCCCACTGCTGACCCAATAGGCATCTCAGGGTTTTCAATCAGTCATCGGCGCCCGCCCTCCCACTACTGACCCAATAGAGATTTCATGCCTTTACCAATGCCACCACACCTTCTTGCACCATAACCCTTCACACACATCGGCTCTTCATTTATACAAGGACGCCACTCCTTCTTTTGTGCAATTCGGTGGTTCCTTTTAGGAACTTTATAGGTGACTTTCTTGACTGTAGGTTAACATGATCCCTACTCACACAAGGATGATACCTTCTCTTATTACATAGCTCTTTGGGCCTGTCCACCCCTTCTGGTAATATTTCACGTGAGCATAGATAGGTTTCCAATTCCCATACAGTCCCTTTGCGTACCCTTCTTCACTCTGCCCGTTAATGTGCAGTATCAATCTGCATCTGTGTAGGCTGACAACACAAGAAGGATAAACAAGCTCATCAGTATTGTTGTTCAATTCTTAACCACATTTCATATCATTCACTATCAAGTATTGAAACACCAGGAATGCGTCCATTCCCTTAGGGTGTAGTCAATATTGAAAACCCTATCATGACCCAGCACCAGAAAAGGTGTGCACCCCCTTTCCGATGTGCGCCATGTAGGCCCTGATCATACTCAAGCAATCTGCAATGATATAAATAAAATAGAGCATGCTCTGCGTATTAACCCTAATAATTTAGACATGCATGTTCTTGTCTAGGGTCACAGAATACTCATTCATTTTGCAGATTTGTCTCACATGCCTTCTGGGCATAGCTTTACCATCTCACTTTCATGGTTTACCGTCATGCAGTTTGGCTGAGACATTATCAATGGCGTTTCACCCGAAACCCATTTCCAAAGCATGGGATCCTTCCCATCTAGTTTGGCTTCTACAGGCCATCACACATGGTCTTCCTGCAAGGTGTCATCCTGGCACACTTTATCAAATAGCCAAACAGTCAACAACATTTAGTAATAAGCTTCAAATATGATTGTTTCATAACCAATCCATAACATTAACAATTAAATTCAATATGAATTTACAATTCTGTCTCCTACAGAAATTGATTTGCTTAGCAATGAGTCTCTCCTCATATTGTTTGGCCCTTGTAAGTGGTATCACACTGCCCATTATGGTTTCACCCTTGCTACCATACATGAACATCCACCTACAGCATGTCTTCCTGACACAATTCTATATAAGCCAAACAATCATTAGCAGTTATAAGCAAACTCTCAAATCTGAAATTTGTAAATCTGTTTTCCTACAGAAATTAGATTTGCAACTATGAGACTATTCTCATAAACTTAAACCAGACAATTTTCAGATTTGTTTCATGCATAAATTTCAACCATGAGAACCTTCTCATAACCTTTGGCTTCTGCACATGGTAGATCTCGGTCTTTACTATGGGCTTATCCTCATTGCCATACGCAATACTTTTCTACCTGAAAACTGAAACCTCAATCAGCCAAACACGTTGTAAGTATCTATGCATATTATCATTTCATTGCCACAACAGTCACTGAAGTGATCTTAGAATTATAACACTCAATAATTCAAAACACCTTCAGCTGTTAACATTTGAAATGCAACAAACTATATACACTTCTATATATGCATCATTATCACAATTCATCAATTCATCAATTATCATGATTGGGCTCTTCATCCATTTACTATTCTGCACTCATAACAGTCCATGAAATGATCCTAGAATTATCATCAATTCATCATTTCATTCATTATTTCTTTTGCAATAACATATGCATCATCCCTATGCATTCATACAATGCATCACAAGATTTATAACATCTCTTAATGCTCATCTACTCAATGCTACCTTGCATTGTTTCATGAGTACTATGCATTCAAGCATATTATGATCGAAACATGACTACCTCATATAACTTGCATGATCATAATCAGGACCACCAGTCCTCACTTGCTTTGGTTAATAAGCACATGACCAACATTCACATGGCATGATATAAATTCATATGAATGCATTGAGATTTCTATACAGTCATATGGTGTAAGGATCATTTCCTTCACTTACCCACACCCCACCAAGCTTGGTAGGTTAACAATCCCAATCGGTATTCAATATCATATGCAACTAACTCAACATAGCTCAAACATAGTGGAAGAGATCTTACCAAATCCTCTTTCAACGTTCATGCAATTGGCACCAATAATCATTACCTGCATGGTTACTATTAACATCGCTTGATGTTACCTGATCAATTGGCCTCTTACCAAGGCTGTTCAGTCCTTTTGCCAACTTTATGATCATAGACTTGTTGCACCATCCTTTCTGCATAACGTTGTTGGCTTCATGCAACAACATCCTTGGGACATTTAGCCATGATCTTTATTATCTTTGGTCCTACAACCAATACCAACATCAATAGCGATTATCAATCATAATATTCTCTATTAATGGTTCATTGCATAAGCAGACTCCATTATTCTACCAATATGCAATATCCCATTTATGCACAAGCATTTCCATATGTACTATGCAATTTTTGTTAAGATGCCATCTAGTGCATATACATCTATGTAATCTCTTACATTTTTAACATATTTATGCCATATGATGGTTTCATAATTATAAGTATGATAACAAATAGGGGTTTAAGGAATTCTTCCCTTTTTGGTCCCTCATCGTAACATGGAATTCCTCTTCCATATCATGCAATTGTAGAAATTGCCCATATTGTCAACAAAATTTGTTTGTCAAGACAGCCGCTGGCACTCTTCTGCACTAAATATCCATGATAGCTGTAGACCTTATTCAAAATCTGGTCATGTATCATTGTTCCCCGCTGGACAAGCTTTCCAATACATGTTTTCATGCTTCATTCCGACATCAGGTGTAGAAACTGCATCTTTTCAAAAATGACAACTTTCACTCTACTTTTGCACATTTTACACAGTTGCATTTTGGTCCAGAATGCCAACTTTAGCCACCTGTGGAAGAAAATCTATGAGGAATCACAAAAACCTTTCTATCGGGCGGAGTCAGTACATATAACAAGGAACACTCAGCAATTCATGGATTTCAATTCCGATGCACCGTTCATCTTCTATGAATTTTTGGGTTTTGCTACTTCTCACTTTTCACATTTTTCCAAAATTTCAAATTTTGAGCCAAAAACGGCTATCTCCCAAACGGTGCATTTCTGGAAAATCTTCGTCTAATGGAAACTGTCCGTCTTAATGATAATATGAAATGTCTAGTTCAGTAAAATTTTTGATTCCCACATCTAGGGTCACTTTCACTGCCCATAAGCTTTTCAAAATCCCGAAAAAGTGGCCCGGAACAGTGCTTTTTGGCCTTCTTGCTCACCCCGACTCCACATCCTTTGGAGTTTGGCTCCAAGATTCGAAACTTAACATTGTGCCTGCTTCATGGCCGTGCCTGATCAATTTCGGCTCAAACCGACCTTCTGTCAAGCCCCGGGACTCTGTCCTTCAAAAGTCACTATTATCTAATTTCTGTCAAATCGGAGTGTAATGGACTTGGGGGTCTTCACTGGTTCTTTCATGGCCTTCGTCAATGGCCTCCGAGCCCCACAGGAATCATCCCATTCTGAGCCCCGGTGCTCCTGCTATTCAAAAATCAAGTTTTCGTCACTCTTTTTTCTTTTTTTTTTCTTTTTTCTTTTGGGCGCGCGGGCCGGTTCGGCGAACGCTTCCGCAATTGCGGAGCAGTTCGGCGAACGCTTCCGCAATGGCGGAGCGATTCGCTGAATTCTCCCGCAACTGCAGAGCCATTCGGTGAATGCTCCCGCAACTGCGGAGCCATTCGGTGAAGGCTTCCGTTGCGGAGCCATTCGGTGAATGCTCCCGCAATTGCGGAGCCATTTGGCGAAGGCTTCCGCCTTTTTGGAAGACTTTCCCAAATCCTCCCGCGATTTCGGAGCCCTTCGCGGAATCCTTCCGCCGTTTCGGAAGACTTTCCCGAATCCTCCCGCGATTTCGGAGCCCTTCGCGGAATCCTTCCGCCGTTTCGGAAGACTTTCTCGAACTCTTCCGCAATTTCGGAACCGTTCGCGGAATCCTTCCGCAGTTTCGAAAGATTTTCCCGAACTCTTCCGCAATTGCGGAACCGTTCGCAGAATCCTTCCGCAGTTTCGGAAGACTTTCCCGAACTCCTTCCGAAACAACTTTAAACAAAATTTTCGAAAACACTTAGAAAAATTTTGTTCTCTTGTCGGAGCAGTTCGCCGAATTTTTCCGCGTTGCGGGGCAACTCGCGGAGTCCTTCCGCAAATTTCGGAAGAGAATTCCTTCCGCAATTTCGGAAGAGAATTCCTTCCGCAAATTTCGAAAAAATTTGCGGAATGCTTCCGAAATTTCGGAAATATTTGCCGAATGCTTCCGTAGTTGCGGAAGACATTTGGGAATTCTTTCCGAAACAGTCTTTAAACAGAATTTCAAAACACTTAAGAAAAATTTAAAAAACTTTCTTTTCTTATGACTGCAAGTGGATTCGGCCCATAGAGGCCCAATGCTGCAACCAGCAGCTCTGATACCAAATGTCATGTACCCACCTGCTGACCCAATGCAAGGCAGGAAACATGATGCCAAACTCAGGGCTTTTACATGATCTCAGCCCAATACTAGAATCACATAAATAATAAATGGGTGTGCAGATGTAACACAATCAATTATGCACAGTGGAAACAACAACATTCACACACTCTTCATATGCATTCAACATATCAATAATCAGTCATTAATTAAACATTGCAGGAGTAAATACATAGGAAGAAACACTTATCTCCATTGCAATTGTCCCAAGCAACTAGCTATGTCGCTGCAACGTTCCACCCAGCCATAGGCTCTTGGACAGCTTATACTGAGTCCGTCCGAAGGCCACCCCCGAGCTGGGCATGATTCTCACAAGGGAAAGGGAACATTCCAGTTCACCCATATCCCATTAACCATTTTATCTCAGCCAAGCCAATACAACTGGGTTTATCAGGCTACAATGGAACAATGGATGGTCATTCTCAAGCTCAAGCCAGAACAATGGATTACTTATTACCCATACCCCAACATACTCTTTCTTCTCACAACAAAACGATTATTGACAGGGTTACACACTTACAACAGGGATGTTCACAAAACAGGGTCCCCATTGGTTCTCCCAACTCGTGGTTCACCCAAACGAACTGTGGAATTTCGATTTCAACCCCAGGGAGCAAAACCGATTTCTCTCCACTGGTTAGGATACTTTCCAATGGCCTAAACGACCTCCAGGAAGGCCCAAAACGTTTTGCTCTCTTTCCCCACTGGTAACCAACACAAAAACGCCCCTTCCCAGCTAAAAGATGAAGGGAAACACAGAAAATCGAGGGAGGAAAACGCCCAGGCAGCTAGAGCTGCGTGAGAGAGCAAGGCCCTGGTGAATAATGCCCTAGGGAGCAATTTCGTGGCTCTATTTCTGCCCAAGGAGACCCACACGTTTTTCCATGAACGGTGGCTTGCCCATACCCGATTTTGGACAGCCATACCTCTCCATTCCCAAGGCATTAACTCCCTCAACCCACTCTTGGGAGAAATCAATGGTTTGGCACAAAAGTCAACATGGGTAGTTGAGGGTTTGATGGGATCCCTCATTGACACTTGGCTTGAATATATTGGCTCAAGGGTTTGAATGTTTTCCCTCCCAATTCCTTGTGAAATCATGCCCCCATCTATTTGTTGCATTGCATAGCTAGTTGTGGGTATTTTTTTTTATTAAAATGCATTTTACATGATATTTGAATTTTCAATGTGCATTGCTAGCACGCAACCCATATGCATCACTAAATCGATGGCGGGGCCTTGGCCTTGAGCTCTTCACCATGATTTCATAACAATATTACATCATTTATAATGTTAATTCCATGGGGTCAAACTGGGGACATTACAAAGACTCATCTCCCCCCCCCCCACACACACATATAACACAAATATTTAAAAAAACAACAAATCTACTTACCTCCATTCCCGCTCTTTTTTAACACAATACTTACCCTTTCCTCATGTTCATAACACTATATACTATGCCAAATATACAACAGAGACCCACATAAAGCATACCAGACCAGCTGAGGGAGATTTCAAATTGGCTTAAGAGACGACGAGCAAAGAGTTGATGGATATCACTTAGATATCTCCATCATTCTCATTACCGTGGACCGAAAATAAGTTTATTTGCATATTCAAAGAGATAGAAGATATTTTCAGTGGCTCACTTGTTTCTGTGAATCATGGAGTTTACCTTCTCATATTCTTGGGTGATGCAGGTGCATTAAGAAAGAATGGTAATGTGATGGTTTGATCACATGACATGTGGAAATTGTGAGCTGTCAAAGCGTCAAAAACACGCAAGGAGTTGGTTCTAGATATTTAGGAATATACTAGATAAATTCCAAGTTTTAGTAGAAATCATGCCAGAGGAAGAGGACAATCAGTTGGAAAAGGGAAGTTTTCAACTTAGGAAAATGAATCTAGTAGTTCAAATCAACAATGAAAATCAGATAAAGGAAGTGGCTCTAGCGGAGGAAGGCCCTACGAAAAAGTAGAGGTAGAGGAAGAGGCAGGGAGGATAGTCAGATAAAGGAAGTGACTCCAGTGGAGGACAAAGAGGTGCATATATAGCTCAACTAGAGCAAGCAGAAGTACAAGCACTCGTGGAAGAGAATTTACCAGAGACTAAAGAGTCCTTGATGACGAACAATATTTTTTTGAAGCCAACCAAATATAATATTGAACCGGTCCAAAGAAAATCCTTGTTTAGGACTGTTTGCAAGGCCAAAGGAAAGTGCTGCAAACTAGTGATTGACACTGGAAGTACTGATAATTTGGTTTCCATGGAGATGGTGGAGAAATTGGGATTGAATAAGATTAAACA
The DNA here is from genome assembly GCA_027924585.1 of Larix kaempferi. Classification (NCBI taxonomy): domain Eukaryota; kingdom Viridiplantae; phylum Streptophyta; class Pinopsida; order Pinales; family Pinaceae; genus Larix; species Larix kaempferi. The sequence continues at coordinate 19,647,039 of BSBM01000519.1, forward strand.
CCCAACACCATACAAGGTATAAGGATTGCATAAAGGTATAAGGACTGCATAATCGACAGAGTGAAGTGGAATTTCAAATAGGTAGATATAAGGAAAAAATAGTATATGCCCATGGATGTCTGCCACATTCTTTTAGGCAGACCACTTCAGTTTGATAGGAAGGTGGTGCATGAAGGAAGAAACAATTGTTATAATTTTGAGAAGGATGATATCAAACATAACCTTTTACCACTACAAGAAGAAAGTACAACTGAATAGGGTAGCCCAAAAGAATTGTTATTAAGTGGCAAATAATTTCTACAGCATATAGAAAAAGAGGAAGTCAGTTATGATGTGATATGTAAACTAAAAGTAGTACTTATACATACTAATATTACAGATTTACCTCTTGAAGTTCAAGAAATGTTACAAGAGTTTAGTGATATTGTGGTAGATGATTTTCCAAATGAATTGCCACCTAAGAGGAGTATAAGCCACCATATTGATTTCATAGTGGGAGCAAGTTTTCCAAACAAGGTTGCGTATAGGATGACACCTAAGGAGAATGAAGAAATTAGAAAGCAGGTTCAAGGATTGTTAGACAAAGGGTTGATAAAATAAAGTTTGAGTCCATGTGTTGTGCCTACAGTACTAAGTCCAAAGAAAGGTGGGGAGTGGAGGATGTGTACCGACTCCAGAGAAATAAACAAGATCACTATTAGATATAGATTTCCATTGCCACAGACGGATGATATGATCGACTATTTGAGTGGAGAAGTTTACTTCTTAAAGATTGACCTGAAGAGTGGCTACCATCAGATCATGATTAGAGAAGGGGATGAGTGGAAGACAACTTTCAAGACCAATGATGGGTTGTACGAGTGGCTGGTCATGCCATTTGGACTATCAAATCCACCCAGTACGTTTATGAGGTTTATGAATGAATTCCTGAAGGATTTTATGGGTAAGTTTTTTATTAGTTATTTCGATGATATTTTAATTTACAGTGAAATGAAAGAGGAGCACTTAAGGAATTTAAGGTATATCTTGGAAAATTTGCAGTAAGAGAAATTGTTAATCAATATTAAAAAATGTTCTTTTGTGAAGTCATAACTAGTGTACTTGGGTTTTCTCATTTCTAAAGATGGATTGAAAATGGGTCCAGAAAAAGTTGAAACAATTATAAATTGGCATTTTCCCAATAGTATTTTTGAAGTTAGGAGATTTCATGGCTTAGATATCTTTTATAGGAAGTCCATTGGAAATTTTAGTGGTATCTTTGCACCTATCATAGAGACCATTAAGAAGGAAAAAAATCATTTTGTTGGACAACAATAGCTTATAAAAAATTTCAACTATTGAAGAAGAAGATCACAGAGAACCTGGTGTTGAATTTTTCTAATTTCAATCAACTTTTCCAAGTTGGATGTGATTCTAGTGGAATAGCCGTTGGGGATGTACTGAGTTAGGAAGATAAACTTGTTGCATATTTTATGCCAAAACAGAAATACGTATCCTACGATAAATAATTTTACGCTGTGGTTCAAGCTTTAAAATTTTGGAGACATTACTTAATGCCCAAGGAATTTGCCTTATTCATAGATAACCTTGCATTACAGTTTATTATGCAACAACCTAAGTTGAATCAAAAGCATACCAAGTGGGTAGAGTTTCTACAAGGATTTACCTTCATCTTAAAACATATTATGGACAAGGAAACAAGGTAGCTTATGCTTTAAGCAGAAGGACTTTGATTATGCAAGAGAATCAAGTACAAGTCTTGGGTTTTGACTATATAAAAGATTTGTATGAAAATGATATTGATTTTCAGGAGGCTTTTGCAGCATGCAAGAATCTTGTAAATATAGATAGCATCCCATGAAATAGTTCATGTTGCAGGATGGTCTATTGTTCAAGAAAAACCAGCTATGATTTCCAAATTTCTCTATGAGAGAGAACTTAATACAAGATAAACACAATGGAGGATTAGCAGGACACTTTGGAATTGATAAAACACTTGGACAACTGAACCATTTTTATTTTTGGCCAAAGATGAAGGAAAATGTGCATAACTAAGTGAACAAGTGCAGGGTGTGTCAGCATGCTAAAGGGATAAGTCAAAATACTGGACTATACACTCGTTTACCAACTCCTAGCAGAGGTAATGATTCCATACTTTTAATTGTAGACAGATCTACAAAAATGTCTCACTTCATTCCATGTTACAAAACTACTGATGCTACAATAAAAGCTAATATGTTCTTTAATCAGGTTGTTAGGTTGCATGGTTTTCCTAAGAGCATAATATCAGGCAGAGATACAAGGTTTACATGTCACTTTTGGGGGACCTTCTGGAAGAAACTTGCAACTAAGTTTAAATTTAGTTTAACTTATCACCCACAATCTGATGGGAAGATAGAAGTAGTTAACAGAAGTTTAGGGAATCTATTGAGAAGCTTGGTAGGTGAACATCCCAAGCAGTGGGATCATGTGTTAGCTCAAGATGAATTTGCATACAATGACTCGCCAGATAGGAGTACTAGAATGAGTCCATTCCAAACCTTGTATGGAATGCATCCTAGAGGAGTTTGTCAGTTGTGAGATTTGGGAAAATTGGAATAGAGAAGTGCAGATGGGGAGGAATTTGCAACAGAAATGGGTGAGTTACATGAACATGTCAATCAAAGAATACAGGACAATAGCTACAGATATAAGCAGAGAGTGGATTTGAAAATAAACTAAGTGAATTTTGAAGTAGGATATTTGGTCTTAGCTCACCTAAGAAAAGAAAGATTTCCAAGAGGGGAATATAATAAGCTTAAGACGAATAAGATAGGTCCTTGCAAAGTACTTAGGAAGTTCTCTGCAAATGCTTATGAACTAGATATTCCCATGGGTATTGGAATCTTACCTATGTTCAATGTAGTTGATTTGTACCCTTATCAAGCTGGTTAAAAAGATCAATCTACAATTGATGTGGATAGTGGAGAAGTCAATCAGAAACAATGGATGAAAAAAATTCCCATAGAAAATGTAGCTAGGGTTTTCACCCCAGCTCATGCTAAAGAGAACGCACTAAGGATTCAGGAACCCTTAGTAGTAGTTCAATTAATGTATAAACAATGATATGTGAAATAAGTAAAAACTAAATATTAAAATGACATGTGCAAGTGTTAATGTAAAAGTAAATCTAAACTAAAAAAATAAAAAGTGGAAAACCGTGAGGAACTCAGTAATATAATTTGAAGATTTTTTGTATTAATGGGCAAACGATGGTTTGCAATGGTTTAGCTCTAGTGATGAGGTTGTTGGAGTTCTTGCATAAGTACAAGAGTAGTGCACCAGTTCTCCAGAGTTCCTTTCCCTTCTCCAAATGCTCAATGGGTGGCCAAGACTCAACTGAAATGATGAACAAAAGCTCAAGGTGATAGACTAGGGTTCAACAGGAATTTTGGCAGCATAAGGTTATGAAGAGTGATTATGGATGTGAAATAAGGGGCCTCCATCACCTTTTATAGAGATTTTGGGTGGTGGAGTATTGGCCCATGGTTTTGGGAAACTAATAGTATTGACAAATGGTATTTGGCATTTTCCAATGGTTTTTGGTAACTAATAGTATTGGCTAATGGTATTTGGAGTTTTCCCTCTTTTGAATTTCTTTTTGACTTTTTTCCCCTTTTTATTTTATTTTTTGGGATTTTGGACCCTTTTTTGTGGGGTTTGACCTTTTTTTAAGGAATTTCATTAATTGGGAGGGAAATAATGATTTTTTCCCCTTTTGGTTACCATTTGATGTTTTTTTATGGTTTTGGAGGCAAAAAATGTAGGAAAAGTGGACAAACGGGTTATGCGACTAGGGATATGAGCTAGTGAACAATTTTTGGGTGTTAATAGATTGTCCCCTGATGTGTGAGGGAAGGAGCTCATCGTATGGCCGATAGATATCATAGGTTCTGTCATTTTCCAAGGGTATGAGAATTGTGATGGAGGAGAGAAGAAACTAGTTCGAGATCGGAACACATGCTCCATACAAACTGCAAAAACTGAAAATACATGGCCTCAATAATGAATGAGGAATAATCTCAAATATATGGACAAGGAGGGTATACCCATGCTTGTATCAAGATATACAAATAATAATGAGGCCCAAAAGGGAACCTGAAAAATACATAGAGAACTATTGTGTATATCATAATGGTCCAAAGCGGACACATATTTGGGACATACTCATGGTCTAACCATGACTGGTCTGAAGAAATGATACATGGAAACAATGGCATCCATACTAGATGTGGTACCATAAAAATTTAGGTTCTGTTGGATCTGAAGGTGTACAACAAATGTATGGACTCAACGACTGAGAGTTAGAATCTCGAAGGTACGCTGGACTACATATGAATTGGATACTCTGGGAAGCATATGACTGGATGGATTCCAAACATTGTCACCAATGCAGCCCGGATATCCACGGGAACATACAACAGGGGGGTTCCAAATTGACTCACCAATGTTCTAGAGTCAAGGGACATTCGAGATCTTCGACCAATAACTAAAGGGACCAATAACCTGTACGAATATCAATGGTGTGATGATGGAGTTGGAGTCAAGCACATGAGAAACAATCAATCCAAGAGGCACTAAGGACTCCTCTGAGATGATTCGTAGACACTCACCACTGATGGAGATGAGTCCAAGGTACAAAGGCCTCCGGGTCTATCCTCTGGAATAGATGGGTTGGCATTGATAGAGGGAGACCTGCAACTACCAAGGAAATGATGTTTCCTTGATAGGAGCGCGAGGTGTACAACCAAGAGGTGATAGTACTGAATGTGCGACTGACATACTGGGGGGACAAGGGTTTCAGAGAGGGAGGACTCTAACTTCCTTTGTTCATAGTATGACGACAAGGATGACCTGGAAGCATATGAAACTGACTTCAGGAGAATGGAATCATAGCTAAATGGACCAGGGATTGTGACTTCAATGGAGGAGACATAGAGGGGAAAAAATGATGAGTGATATTAGGAGGCTCAAAGGGTGACACATCGCAGAATACTTTGAACAAAGATGACTATACTAGGGTTCTGCCATAACGTGGGGACTAGATATGATTTGTCGTGGCGCCGAGAGACACCGTGTTGACCTTCTTCATGGTTTAAGGAGCGTGAAGTAGAGATAGAAGGGTGCTCAAAATGGTACTATTGTGTGGATTTGTACGAGCCCAGGACAATTCATGCTCGTGAATGCTTTCAATTTCAAGGAGTCTGAAAGCAATAAGAAGACTTTGAAATTGTGGAAAGGTACCGTCGTGTGGATTTATACGAGCCCAGGACAGTGAATGCTCATGGTTTCTTTCAATTTTAGAGAGTCTGAAAGCAATAAGAGACTCCAAGGGGTTTCTTTTTCATGTGTTAGTCTCCAAGGCCCGAAAAAGAATAAAAGGATGCAATGAAGAACTCTTCTATCTGGTGTGACTAGAGTATTCATTTTTCGTAATTAGTCTACCAGGTTGGGAAAATGGTTAAACTTATACCAGATAGACGCCCTTTTAGTTACTTTAATAAGCATGAAAGGAAGCAAGATTGCTTGGCCCGAAAAAGGGATAAAATTATACCAAACAAAAGTAATGGCCAAGCAAGGAGGAAGTGTTCAATCAAGGGTCAAATGTGTGAACCAAGGACAAAGGTGAGGGGGGAACACTGATGGGGCCTCCTTGCGGGTTAATGAATGGTGGAAAAATAACACAATTATTGCAGTATGGATGGAGCAGAGGGCTCATGGATAGGCCGCGATGCAAAAAATGGAAAAAAAATGAAGACGACCGATGTGGCACACAAATTGAGGTGGTGAGGGGCATGGAAAAAATGCCCGAAAAAGGGTTTAGTGAGAGTGATAAATGATCTCAAGCATCATCACGGGCACATAAATCTGAATCTGGTGGTGCAAACAGTGCGGAAAATGGAGATCTTATGACTTCGGAATGGTCAAAACAAGATTTGGGGAAAAAAGGCTATAAATAGCAAAGGGACCCGCATGACACATGTCATTTTCACTATTTAAATTGGGAGAAGTGTGGAGGGGCCCAGAAGAGGAAATTCAGATTTCTCTCAATTCGATCGGTGGAATCGATTTCTATGACTTGGAGGTAAGTGTTGCAGTGTTTTTTAGCATTTTTGATGCATTTTGATTGGGGATTGGGCCTCTGGGGAGGCATGCCAAGCAGGGCTTGGGTGCCCAGCGCTGAAGCATGACTTTCTATGGGAACTATGGCATTTCTATGATGATATATATATATATATATATATATATATATATATATATATATATATATATATGCACGTGGATGTAGTTTATGATGATGATGGTTTTCTTTTTGTTTTTTATGATTTTTATATGCCTATATGATGTATATATGCATGTGGGTGGTATGATGATGCACTTTGATGGTTTACTTCCTACATGTTGTGAGTTGTGTGCCGGTCTAGAATGTTGTTAGCCATTTGGTCTGCAACACTGTTTTTATTTATAAGGACATGCATGAATGAAATGGATTCAAACTATCTGATCATTTGTTTAGTGCAAAGGAACTTTCTAAAAAGGCAAGGATCCCATACCTAGTAAAAGTTGTTGAGTTGGACGACAAGGAGCTGGGATTCAAGAAACACACGAAGGTGACTAGTGCCACTTTGGAGGGAAGCAGTCAAGAGACCGATCATGGCATCGTACTCATCCTGGGTATTGGTAGCAGGACCTATGCACACTACGTCGAGGTGGATCAACTCATGTTAGGGGGAATATAATACCCAAGCTGCAGAGGAGAGGTTTGGAGACCAACAACTTACACTGTCTGTGAAACCGAGATAGCATGGTGGAATAAGATCCATCCGTGGACATGCAGGGAAGCAAAGTGTAAGGTTCTAGATGCAAAAAATAAAAAACAAAAAGGAATGAAACTGTACAACATGGACTAATGGGTCCAAAAAGCGCTAAGGGTAAAAGTGCTTGATATGCAACCCATTTCGAGGGTTACGCAAGGGGTTTCCTTCAGAAGCAGTGAGGAAGTATGCCCCATTCCCTAGGCATGTGTGGATAATATATGGACCTTTCCACATGGATTCAAAATTTCCTTTACCGGTCTTGTCATGAGCTTGGTCATAAACAAGAACTAGATCTCCTTCTTGGAAGGTACGGGGGTGGACATGCTTATCATAAATGGATTTGGAATGATTTTTCGCGGCCTCAATGGTTTGTAAGCTTGTTCAATGATCTTCGTTGGCTTGTTCCAAAAGGATTAAGCGTTGCTCAAGTGGTGAAGTGTCTGTGAGAAGTTCAATAGTAATATGTAATGCTGGAATCTGACACTCGATGGGAAGTACAGACTCGACACCATGAACTAAATGAAAAGGGGTGAAACCCATGGCGGTCTTAGTGGAAGTACGGTAAGCCCAAAGTGCGAGGAAGAGCATATGGTGACCGTTAGACTTATGTTGGTCAACAATGCGTTGAAGGATGGTTTTCATAATCTTATTAATATCCTCAACTTGGCCATTCCCTTGAGGGTAATAGGAGGAGGCATACTGGTGTTCAAATTTGAGAAAAGTCGACAACTCATTCCAGACGGAGTCCTCAAAATATTTTCCATGGTCGGATATGAGTTGCTTGGGAACCCCGAACCAAGTGATGACATGGTTAAAAAAGAAACAGGCTGTAGTCTCGGCTTTGCAATTAAACGTAGGCATGGCCTCAGCCCATTTGATGAAATAGTCAACAACCACAATGATGTACTTATGGCCATTCATTGAGTGAGGGTTACACTCCATAAAATCAATGGTCCACTTACAGAAAGGGCCAACTATGATAACTAGATGGAGAGGGGTAGGAGGGGTCCTGGATTTAGGGGCAAAAAGTTGGCAATTTTGGCAATGTTTGACTGTTGTGATGCAATAAGTGAAATGGGTGGACCAGAAATACCTAGCGCGGATAACTTTTTGGGAAGTATCCATTCCAGATAAGTGGCCACCACAGGCTCCGTTGTGACAATCGTTTAGAACTTGTTTAGCCTCTTCGTGTGTGAGTCATCGATGTAAAATGGTGTCGACACCACACCTATAAAGGACATCGCCAAGGAGGATATAACACGAGGCATGATGGCATATGCGACGACGCTCATCGCGACCGATATCAGATCAGAACTTCTGTGTGTGAAGATACACTAGGATGTCTCTGTACCAAGGGTCATCTAATGAAATGATAAACAAGTGGTCGTAAGGCAAGCTGGTAGTGAATGGTGGTGATGTGGACGAGGATGGTAAATTTGTCATGAGCTGTGCCAATGCAAGGGATTTGGTGCTCTTGGGAGTAGTAAATGTTAAGTCATATTCTTGAAGTATGATGACCTGTTTAACCACGCGGCCGAGAAGAAGGAGGTGACTCAAGAGATAGACCATGGGATTGGATTCTGCCACAACTGTAGTTTGGCTTAATAGGAAATAGTGACGAACTTGCTTGCCAATGAGATTCTTTTGGTGACTCCATGAATCTTGAGATTAAACTAACTCCATACATGATATTTGGCCTTGTTGCTGTAAGATACATACGACTGCCAACAATCCTTTTAAATAGCGTAGGATCTACATTGGATCCATCATCATCCTTGCTTAATTTCAAACCTGTTATCACTGGTGTTGGAGCTGTCTTGCAATTTAACATCTTAAATCTGTTCAAGGCATCACTTGCATACTTCGACTGAGATATAAATATGCCTTTTTCAGTTTGTTGGACCTCAATGCCCGGAAAATACTTCATAAGCCCCAAATTAGTCATTTCAAATTCACTTTCAATGACTAATCTAAATTCTTCTATGCCAAAATCACTAATAAATATTAAATCATCTACATATAGGAAAACAATTAGCTTATTACCTTGCTTGTTGATTTTTGTGTATAGCGTTGGCTCACATTCACTTCTGTGAAATCCATTTTGAATGAGGTATGAGTTAATGCGACTGTACCAAGCTCTAGGAGCTTGCTTCAAACCATAAAGCACCTTTTTAAGATTGTATACTCCAGGTGTCCTTGTCTTGAAACTTCATAGCCTTGTGGCTGCTCCACATATACTTCTTCCTCCAAATAACCATTTAAAAATGAAGACTTAACATCCATTTGATAAAAAGACCATTTCTTATGAGTTGTAATGGCCAAAACTGTTATGATAGTGTCCATTAGAGCTACAGGTGCAAAGGTTTCATTGAAGTCTATGCCAAGTTGTTGTGTGAATCCTCTTGCTACCAATATTGCCTTGTGCTTCTACACATTTCCATCGGCATATTTCTTGGTCTTATAAATCCATTTCATGCTTATCACATCCTTATCCTTAGGAATATCCACTAATTCCCATGTTTGATTCTTCTCAATGCATTCTATTTCTTCATCCATGGCTTGTGCCCAAACTTTATCATCAACGACTTCTTCAAATGTTAGAGGATCATTAACTTGGGAAAATAATGCAAAAACTGAGAATGAATTAGGTGTACCAGTCTCATATATCTCACGCAGAGTTCTTGTGTTTGTCGGAGTTGCTGGTATCAAACTGCTTGATGGAGTTTGCTGCGCACTTGGTGTGCTTGTCAGAGTAGCTTGAACTGCGACTTGTGTCAGAGTTCCTTGTGCTGAAACATGTTGTGCAGTCCTAGGAGTAGACAGAGTTGCGACATTTTGATTCACATGCAGAGTCTCAACCACATCTTCTACGATGTCATCATGTTCAACATGTGACACGATTTTAACATTCTTCTCTATGGTTCCATCCCATGCTTCATTTTCTACAAACTGAACATCTCGACTGATAATAAATTTTCTTGCAAAAGGATCATACAACTTGTATGCTTTTGTATCTTCAGAATACCCAATAAAAATGCCTTTATGTCCTTTATTGTCTAATTTCCTTCTTAGCTCATCTGGAACATGTGCGTATGCTACACAACCAAAAATTTTTAAATGTGAAACACTATGTTTCATACCTGTCCAAGATTCCTATGGAATTTTGTTCTTCACGCTCTTCGTCGGACATCGATTCATGATGTAAACAACAGTTTCCACTGCTTCAGCCCATATTCATTTGACAGATGCATGGCTGCCAACATATTGTGCGCTATCTCCATAATGGTTTTGTTCTTCCTCTCTGCGATACCATTCTGCTGCGATGTATACCGTGCAGTGAATTGCTTCTGTATGCCATGATTTTTGCAAAAATTTAAGAAATCATTTGAAACATACTCACCCCCTCTATCTGTTCTTAATATCTTGATGTTGTAACCACTCTGCTTCTCCACAAGTACCTTGAACTGCTGAAAACAACCAAATGCATCAGATTTATGTTTTAGAAAATATGCCCAGGTTTTTCTTGTAAAATTGTCAATAAATGTGAGAAGATAAGTGCATCCTCCCATGGACGGTGTTTGCATCAGTCCACAAATATCAGAGTGCACAATTTCGAGTGGTGTGCGAGCTTTGTATGTCTTTTCGATTGGAAAAGTCTCTCTGTGTTGTTTTCAAAAAATACAGCCTTCACAAATTCTCTCTGGATTTTCAATCAATGGCAATCCTTTCACCATATCCTTCATGTGCAGTAGCTTCAGCCCACCAAAATTCAGATGTCCAAATCTGAAGTGCCATAACTAGGATTTATCCTTTATTTTTGTCTGAAACGCAGCTTGCATTTCACTGTCTTTTTCTTCCTTGTCGCAGTGAATTTCTGCTTCTTTTCTTTCTGCCTTAAATGCAGCTCTAGAATTTTCATTATGAATTCCATGAACAACTTGATTTGTTTTTCCTTTTATGATTGGTCTTATCCTCAAAGGAAACAAGCGATTGCTTGTCATCTGCACTTCGACAATTAACTAATTGCTTGGATATATGTCTTTGATCACACAATACTTTCCTATCATGTGAACTCTGTAACTTTTTTCCATCAATTGTCCAATGCTCATCAAATTATGCTTCAAACCTTGAACATAATAGACATCAGGCATAAATTTCTGCTCCCCCTGTTTGGTTAGAATATCAACAGTACCCTTACCCAAAACAATGACTTGAATATTGTTTCCAAGTGTGACATCAGTTTGAACTGATTTATCTAGACTAGAAAATAGATTTAAATTACCAGTCATATGATTGCTATAGCCTGAGTCTAAATACCATATGTCATTTGGGATTTCTTGGACAACATTGCATTCAAGTGGATATGCACATGCTAAGAACAGTGAGCTGTTCGTAGTGTTGTTGTTACTTGACTGTGTTTGGCCTTGCTTTCCTTGGTCATACTGCTTCTTCCTGCATTCATATGCAAAGTGTCCATACTTCTTACAGTAATGACATTGAATTTTTTATTTATCATACCTTTATCCACTTTCCTGACTGGGGATATGATTTTGACCTCTTCCATTGACATGTGCATGGCTGCTATTGCGACCTCCTCTGAAATAAATTTGTCCTCTGCCTCTAGAGTTTGATCTTCCTCTGCCTCTTCCATGACTTATGGATGACTGTGCTGCGAATGCACCTTCCGGTGATGTATTTGAACTGCTGATTCTATGTTCATGATTGAGTAATGAAGCTTGCAACTCATCAATAGTAAATTGGGACAGATCTTTGTTTTCCTCCAGGGTCACAACTGAAGATTCAAATTTCTTTGGAAGAACTCTAAGAACTTTTTCAACAACTCTTTGGTCTCCTATATTTTCTCCATGAGACTTTATTTGATTAACCATACCAATAACACAAAGTATAAAATGAGTCTACTTACTCTGTATCTTTCATTGTCAGAGATTCAAAATCTCTTCTAAGAATTTGTAGTTTGGCAGTCTTTACCTTGTTTAAGCCTTGATAGGAAGTTTCCAGTGTGTCCCACGCTTACTTAGCTGACTGCGCTGCTTCTGTTGCTTGATGTATGTGGAACAACATCTTTCCATCTTTCTTTCTTTGTTCCTTCAAGACATCCTTCTTAGCTTGTGTGAGATTGTTGTATGCTATCAGATTTGTTGGTTCTACATAGCCATTCTGAACTATTTTCCATACATCTTGACCTCTAAACAAAGCTTTCATAGTTAGAGACCAATATTCATAATTTTTACTAGAAAAGATTGGAGTTTGCAAATTACCAGAAGTGGAAGCCATTCGTAATCACTTTTCCATTTTGTAAATACACTTTTCTTTCTCTGTGATATGAGATCAAGGGAAAAGAAAATCGGGCAGTTAAAAATTTGAATATTTTCTTTTTCTATGCTTTAGGACTTCACTTCTCATAGCATATACTTTGCGAACTTTTACTTCACTAACTTCATGAACTTGACTTCATAGACTTATCAATTAATTAGCAAATCCTTTTTACTGCGCATTACTCTTTACTTCATGAAATATTTCTTCTTAGGACATAAGAACCAAAACATTTACTATGAAACTTATGCGCAGTTACTCTTTGTTAAAATAGAACTTTCACCACGATGAACTATTTGAAAATCTTGATTTCTTTTACACACAGTAAATGTAAACAACATTCACACAAGTAAATCTGGAGAAGATGTGCGACATGCAATATTCAACATTCTTGATAATAAAACATAAAACTATTGACTTATATATATTACCATAGTAAACTACGCAACTTGCCTTAATACATGGAGATACATGGAGATGAGATTTACTTTGATTTCTCACTTCTTACAGAGCTTGAGCTTTTCATACACTTCAGGGGATGAGCTTCTCCTCCTTTCACTCTTCTTACATATCTCTCTCTGATATTCAATTAACTTCTTCTATATATAGGAATTGCATAACCACCGATCGCTTCAAATTGAAGCTACTCTCATACATTTAACACTGTAATAAATTTCTACCTAAGAATTCTTGATATGCAGAATACTAACGCGGTTATACAAATAATAACTTGACATGCGCCAGAGTGGCTGCAAACTAACTGACTGTCTACAGTCTGTCTGACACTGCAGACTGACAAAAAGGCCACCTGACTTACTGACAGAGCTGACGCAAACTAGATACGCTATCAGCGCTTAATTACATTTCTCCAACAGTAGCTCATTTATGGATAGTGACAGACAACCCATAAAACTAAAGAAAGTAACAGGTAGTTGAGGCATAGACAACATGTGATTACAAGTAAGCAAGGAGAACAAATAACAAATAACTTGTTCATGGCACTTAACTTGTAACCTTTCGATGTTCACCGAACACAAATTAAGTTAAGTAACAACATTTGTGAAGATCACGACCTAGGTTCCTTATATCCACATTTCTAAATTTCGGCATCGAGAAATTAACTAGTATCCATTTTGAAATTTTGGATCCTCTGAACATCGACTCATAATAGGTGGTGGTTCAGATTGATTAGAATCTAAATAAAGAAAGTCTTAAAACTGTCCAAACATTAAAATGAGAAATACCTTTTGGAAAAAGTTCCAATGACCATTCCTTGGACTCTCTTGCCTTGTAGCCATTTGCTCCCCAAACCTCAACTGTTATGAGAACCAAAACCAACGACAAACAGTTAACATAAAATTGGCCTTCAGTATAAGAAATATGAAATAATTTCAGATTCTACTAACCCCAGAACATAAGCACATTAAATATAAAGCTAAACTTAACCCACAGGCAATTCTTTGTGCAGAACATAAGCACATTAAATATAGAGATAAACTTAACCCACAGGCATTTCTTTGTTGACTGAGTTCAAAGCCAACACTTGCATCCTTGTTAAGAGGGCCATTATTTGTCAAATGACTTTGCAGCAATATTGTTTATTTTTTCATGGAAAAAAGTTTGCAGTAATAATGTATGTCTAAAGCTTTTTTCATATTTGTCTTTTACTTTTCCAGATTATTATAAACAAAATTTGATTACCAAATAATGTATTGATAAAATGGTTGTTAATGTTTTAAGTTGGAGAAAGATGTAAAATTTTAAGGATTTGCAATAAGATTAAATTAATTAAAGGAATCCTCGTAAATATGTGTGGATTTTATGATTTTAGTGAAGAAAGAATTTGAGTTGAGAAACTATATTCTTCACCCCTTTTCATCTTAATTAAGTTTTCAATGGAATCCAGGGTTTTGATTTTATTTTTTCCCATATGTTATTTATTGATTAATTATATTTTAGAATTTAAGGTTCCTATAGTGTTAAAATAATAACACAAGAGTATTGTAGCAACTGATCGAATAAATAGAGAGGAAATTCTAACTTCTGAATTAATTAGTCTAATTCGGCCTAATTTGATAAATATGGTGGATTGTTTTGGTGATTTTATTTTAATACCCGTCGCCAAAATGAGGATATCCTAAGACCAAGAAGAGAATCTAAATGAATCTAAGTGATATTTTTGTTTGGAATTTCACTTTTCACTAAAAAGAAAACTTTTAGAGAATTATGTTAGCTTTCTATTCATAATTTTTTGAATTTTTTATATTGAGATTTGATATGTCAATTCGACAAATGTTTGATAGTGTGTTCTTATAAAATGAAAGGACTACAAAATAACCATGTTTAGTCGCAAACGTAAAATTATCGTTAACCTTGTTTTTTGCAAAAACAAAATATGCTACGACAATCTAAATACAAGATACTACTACATGACTATAAGTTTATAACCAATGGATATATATACTAATTATTATTTTTTTTGAATTCGATCAATGGGGAAATCTTGTCGATTTTCAACATGTTTTTTGTCACAAAACTTTTCTCTCAACTGGATATAAAACAAAAAAATCTATGAATACCCTTTTGAAGTAGACACGCCAATTAACTGCACCATAGTTTTTTCAATTTTTTTGGTGGTGTATTTTTAAAGCTGTGCATTTTTCATTTCATCGCATTTTGAAAGAGATGAAACCAAACTCAACACCTGTTAAGAAAAAAATAATTAAAAATATAAGATCTCACTTATTCACAACAAAATCTATATATTTGGAAACTAGATTCAATGACGAAACTAATGGTATCAAGTCCAACAGTTGCTTTGTAGTGTAAGAGATTGTTTTTACCTTTCGAAAATGGAGAAACCTGAAAACTGTGTGGAAACGTGAATTTTTTAGGTTTAAGAGGTTATTCGGCCGAATAATTATTCATTCGAATAACCTTTTTCCGTAACGGAATCGTTATTTACAATAAAGGTTATTTGGCCGAATAACCAAACGTAAAAAAAACTCGTTGGCTGGAAAAAAAAAATGTCATTGTTTAAACTTCTATAAATAAAACTAAGTACATTCATTGTTTTTGCACATTTTAATTTCGCATATTTCTGGTCATAATATTTTTGAAAGGGTTTTCAAAGGAGTTTTTTTTACAAAGAGTTTTTTTTACAAGGTATTTTTCTTCCTATTTCTTTCCAAGGAATACATTCAAATAGTTTTTTTCTAAGAAATTTTTGCGAAATGAGTTTTTATTCCAAGGTATTTTTGTACTTCTTATTTCATTGCAATGGGTTTTTTTAAGGTATTTTTTTTCCAATGTATTTTTGCAAATATTTCTTTGCAATGGGTTTTGTCAAGGTGTTTTTTTTTCCAAGAGGGTGCTTTTAAAGAGTTTTTATTCCAAAGTATTTTTTGCAAAGAATTTTTTATTCCAAGTTATTTTTTCAAAGGAGTTGTATTTTTCCTTCTTTTTTCTTTGAAAATATTTTTTTAAAGAGTTATTTTCCCAATATATTTTTGCAAATGAGTTTATTTCTTTGAAATAGGTTTTTTCAAAGTATTTTTTTTTCTTGATATTTTTTGCAAAAGAAGTTTTTTTTACAAAGTATTTTTTCAAGGGGTTTTTTCAAAGAGTTGTTCTCCCAAGTTATTTTTGCAAAAGAGTTATCTCTTTGCAAGGGTTTTTTCAAAGAAATTTTTTTCCTAGGTATTTTTTGAAAGAAGTATTTTTTCCAGTGGTTTTACAAGCAAGATTTCTTTAGAAGGTGTTCTTATTCTTTTCTAATGGGTTTTTTCAAAGGTGATTTATTGTCAAGGAGTTCTTATTTCTTTCAAAGAAAGTTTTTTTCAAAGAACATTTCTTTTTAAGGAGTTTTTCTTCAAAAGACTCTTACAAGATTTTAATAAGGTAAAGTAAATTTTAGTTCATTTGTTTATAAATTTCGCAACTGTTTTTAAATCTTAATTTTGGTTTTTTACTATAAAGTGATGATTCTTTAATTTGTCATTTATAGATTAAACAATCATGGGTAATAAGAGAAATCGTAAAAGAAAATATGATCGTAAACATGATGATGATGATGATAATAGAGAAAAAAAACTCAAATATCATGCCAACAAAGCAAGCCTTGCAGAAACGCAAGCAACAATTATTGAAGATATAATTATAGTTTTACATGATAATGTTGAGGAAATGGAAATTGAAAATAGAGTACAAGAATAATAAATTGAAGTTGAAGAGACCATTGTTGAAAATATAAATAGTGATTTACATACTAATGTCGATGAAGTCAATATTGAAGATCAAGTTCAAGATCCAGAAATTGGACCAAGTATGTATATATCATGTATTTTTCAAATTCATTTTTTTAAATGAATTGTATTTTTGGATACATGTTAAATTAAATTTAACTTGATGTATAGGTACTTTCACCATTGATGATGAAATGTTAAAAAATGTTGATTGCAACAAATATGGAAAAAAAAATACCCATACATGCTACATGATATCGTGCTCAAAATTTTTATGATGATGTTCTGAAGAATTATTCAATAACAGGACAAATACAAATTTTGAGATGTTTATTAGTGACCAAGAAGTTAGAAGATGCTATGTCATTATTGGGTATTCACAAGGTGACCAAAGAGTCGAAATTGAAACATAATGTGATAGAAAATATAAGTGATGCAATAAAAAAATTGGAAAATCCAGGAAGAAAGATATCAGTGCTGCACGTAGAGCAATTCATACAGCAATTGTCTCAGCTAGTACTAAACAAAAACGTTTGACAACAGAACTAGCAAAAGCAGTTGGAACCTCAAGAAAGGCATTATACAAACATTGCAAGTTTAGAATGCAAATATATGAAAATGATGAACTTGCTTGCTGGGCAATTATTTGTAGACAGCCTTACAAAGATAGAATGGGAGCAGGTGTTAAAGATATTGTACAGGAATATTGGTTGGCACATGCTCGAGTTTCACCAAATTCAAGGGATGTGATACGACAAAGAGTATCACGAGGGGTATATGAAAGTAGTTCAAAACATATAATGGATATGACACAAGTATAATTGTTTAATAAATTCAAGGAAGATAATCGTGGAATTAATGTGTCAATAACTACATTTGTGCAACAAAAACCATGGTATGTTAGAACTATTACTATACGTGACACATGTTGTTGCCGTTATCATGTGCAATTTCAATTATATTACAACACGTTTCTTGAATTTGGTAAAATGTTTTGGACGAATTCACCACCTCCATCCACAGTACGTGAATTCATATCTCAAACTCTATGTGAGAGAGATCACGATGAAGTATTTTATAATAAGAAATGTGTCAATGGAAAACATTGTCATTGTTGTGGAAATCTGGTCTTATTCCATAATAAATATCCTATCGATAATGATCACTCGCTGTCAAATGTAACCATTGATTGGAGAATATATGAATACATCGGTTATGCTATAAGTTCTAGTGATGCACATTCCAAAAGAATTGATTTGCGAGAAGATAAAATATGTGTGACAAATTTTCTCATGAAATTTGAAAGTGAAATTTATAAATACACCAAGCATTCACATAGAGCACGATGGCAAGATCTTCAATTCAAACAATCTCGTGAAATTTTTCCACTAGGAACAATTTTGTCAGTGGTTGATTTTGCAGAAAACTACACATTTGCTGCGCAAAAAGAGATACAGAGTGAATACTATCATTCTGACCAAGTTTGGATATTTGTCCATGTCCTATATAGACATTCTCAATAGGATGTTGATGGCATTGAAAGCATGTGTGACAATCAAGATGTGATTAAAGAATATCACTTTTATATCAACAATGATCATACGCACGATACACATTTTGTTCAGCATTGTATTGAAAGTATTTTCTACGATTCACTAAAAGGACGTGACATTAAATTCAATGAACATTGGATACGGTCGGATGGATGTGTGGGACAATTTAAATCTTCGCGATCATTTTATTTGTTATGTTGACTTCATAAAGCATTGAACATTAAACATCACTGGAATTTCTTTGAAATTTGACATGGAAAAGGTGAACATGATGGTGCAGGAGCATGCGTAAAAAGAGCACTTTGAAGATGGAAAATGAACCATTATTCTGCACGATTTCATTCAGCTGTACAGGTTGTCCAATGGTGCAAATCACATCTAATCCATGATTATAATCAACAATCAAAAGATGTGCGTAGGTATGTACACGATTTTTTTAATTTATATTAATTGTCTTGATTTAAAAAAATGCACACTAACATTTAAGTATATGTACACTAACATCAAAGGTTGTCATTTGTGTAGGTTTTTTTTGGCTTGTTGGGGTCCAAGATATAAATATATCAATACCATATGACGCTAGCACCATACATGGGACTAGATATTTTCACTCTATTCAAACAAAAGCCTTCCAAAACGTGTTTGCATTTGACAGTAGAAAGCAATCATGCTTTTGTCATATTTGCACTGAAAATGTTGAATCTACAGAAGTTTGTGAAAACATAACGAACAACTACGTAAAACATTGGAAATACATAGAGATTAATCCTAAAGGAAAAATGCTGCTAGCAAGCATAGCAGAATTAGAATAAGAAGAAATAGCAATATCATCTGATGGAGATAGAATTTCAGATCTTGTTAGAGAAGGTAACAATATTACAACTATTTTGTCAATTGTTCATTCTTGTCCATCACCTTATATACATGTATATTATTCAATTTAATTGATTTAAAAATCCTAATGCCAATTGTAATTTGCACAGGGGATGTTTTCACTATGATTGCATCTATAGACAACAATGAAAATGTGAAGTATTATTTGATGCGATGCACTGAAGGAAAGATGAATTTATTGGAAGACTACAATGACAATGGATATACATACGAGGGAGGATCCATCATTTTAAAGGGCTATTTTTTTTCAGCAGACCCATATGACTGAAAATTATGTCTACTTTCAGGATTATGAATATGATGTTATATGTTGTCAATATAGTCATTTAGTATGTGCATCTCGAATAAAATTGGTACAAGTTCCATCGAAAAAACAAATAAAAAATAAAAAATGGAAACTGTCCAAATATGACCATGAATGGATAATTGAGGACGGCATTCCATTGCGATGTTTTCAACTATATCAAAAATTAATCGATCGATGCTTTTGTCCATGTCCATGTCAAATGTTGTATACAATATATTTTTTTCTTTCAACTATGTCTATGATCTTGAATGGGAACTAAAATAAGAGTTTAAATGATCGTATTCTAGTATGCTGAAATGAATTCAAAACTTATTTGGTAATGAAAACTTTAATGTGTAATTTCATCTTAATTCTATGTAAAGTACTTTATTCGGGTCCCCATATGTCTATTAGACCACTTAAGGGATGAGATAACGGATGTGGCTATCCCCACACTTCGCCCCGAATCTTTACTTTAAAATATCACTTGTGTAAGTTCACATAACTGAAATCATGGCAAATGGAGATAACGATCATTTGATTTTTAATCACAAGCAAGGATTCCAGGATTGTGAAGCTTATGCTAAATTAGAGCAATGATTATTTACAACAAATCGATGAAAATTCATCAAATTGTTGTCTAAAATCATTGATCTAATTTAGCATAAGCTTCACAATCATGTAATCTTTGCTTATGATTAAAAAACAAAAAATCATTAAATCCTCATTTTCCATGATTTCAGCCACATAAAACGTATCTGAACATTGAAAATAGTCCAATCATTAGTTAAAAATTGAAAATATGAATTTCATTTATACAAATTTCAATTTATCATTTATATAAAATTCAACTTTTATGTTGAAAACAAAATTCTATATATCAAACAAACATTCTTTCTTAACATTCATAACATTAGATTGCACTTATCAAAATTTTCTAACATTCATTCTTAACATATTCCTAACATTCCTATCAAAATTTGAACCTAATATTAATTTTTAAACTTCCTAACATTCATATTTCTATCAAAACTTCCAAACAGTCTTAAACTTCCTAACATTCCTAACATTCATTCTTAACATTCATTAATTCTTAAAATTCCTATAAAAACCTAATATTCGTTCATTCTTAAAATTCCTATAAAAACTTAGATTGCAAATTCATAAACATTAGATTACATCTATCAAGACTTAGTAGCATTCTTAAACTTCCTAGAACATTCCTATTTACATATCCAACACTGAAAATATTTTACATCCTAACAAACTCATAGATTTTACATCCTAACATTCATTCATCCTTAACTTCCTAACATTTTAAACATTCATCCTAACAAACTCGTATATTTTACATCCTAACTCATTCATCCTTAAAACTTCCTAACATTTTTAACATTCAACACTTCCTAACATTCATTCTTAACATTCCTTACTCATAACTTTAGACTCATAGATTTTACATCCTAACTCATTCATCCTTAAAAGTTCCTAACATTTTTAACATTCCTTACTCTTAACTTTAGATTGCACCTATCAAGACTCAGTAACATTCTTAAACTTCCTAACATTCCTATTTCTATCAAAACTTTCTAACATTCATATTTACATATCCAACACTGAAAATATTTTACATCCTAACAAACTCATAGATTTTACATCTTAACATTCATTCATCCTTAACTTCCTAACATTTTAAACGTTCATCCTAACAAACTCATAGATTTTACATCCTAACTCATTCATCCTTAAAACTTTTTAACATTTTTAATATTCAATACTTCATAACATTCATTCTTAACATTCCTTACTCCTAACTTTAGATTGCACCTATCAAAACTTCCTAACATTCATTCATGAACACTTCTTCACATGCTTAACATTCCAGCTTTAAATTGCACCTATATCAAAACTTCCTAACATTTTTAACATTCAACACTTTCTAAAACTTTCTAACATTCATTCTTAACATTTTAAACATTCTTGACCTTCAACATTCATTTAACATTCCTTACTCCTTACTTTAGATTAGACCTATCAACACTTCCTAACATTCATTCTTAATATTCATTCTTATCATTCCTAACTTTAGATTGCACCTATCAAAACTTCCTTAACTTTCATTCTTAGGGATTCAACACTTTCCTAACATTCATTCTTAACATTTTCGAACTTTAGACTGCACCTATTAAAACTTCCAAATTTCCATTCTTAACATTCCTATAAATTTGGCATCTACATACATACATAAATTTAATAATACATACATTCATAAACATGCAAAAACATATTCTAAACATTTATCACGCCAAATATGCTAAATAATTAACAAAAAAAGTAGATCATTTAATGTAATACCCCAATTTTGACCCTTAGGAAATATTGGCTTTCATGTAAATATTGTATACATGTAATGTATGTTTTCCTAGCGTGGAGCTCAAGGCCAAGGCCCCGCTAGTATATGCTCAGATTTTATTTAAAATGGACAAGTATTTGATATGTTATTACCCATGTGCTATTAAGCCATGGGATACTGTAAATTGATGTA
The DNA here is from genome assembly GCA_027924585.1 of Larix kaempferi. NCBI lineage: Eukaryota > Viridiplantae > Streptophyta > Pinopsida > Pinales > Pinaceae > Larix > Larix kaempferi. The sequence goes on from BSBM01000519.1 coordinate 19,668,752, forward strand.
AATATTTAATATTGAAATAAAATTTCAAGACTGGCTATGGAGGTAACGAATGAGAAGGGGCCATGTGTATCCACTAGGGAGTGGTGAGGGGGTTGTGGGGATGAACCATATGCTGCCAAATGTCATTGTGGGAACCCATTTGACTTTTCTTGCTGACATTTAATTTTGTTGTAAGGAAGTGGTTGAAGAATTCAGTCCATGGCTTCAATGGAACAAGGACAACCCAGAAATTTGTATGGCAGGTATGGGCTCTGTTTTTCTTGTACCACAAGTCACTCTACCTCATGGGAATTGGTTCTTCCTCATTCCCATTCCATTTTTGAAGAGCTAGCATCATTTTTCATCCATTACGAGTTCCCAGTAGAGAGCAAAAACCAGAAATCGCGACTGTGAGAGAACCCGCGTTTTGTGAAGCCAAAAACGTCAGGATTTGGTATTGGACAGTGAAATCCAATGGGGGATCCATTGGTATGAACCTTGGGGTGAATTTGGGGGCATTAGCTACCCCGAAATCCATAGCAAAACCCAGCTTTTGCAGCCCAGAAATGGAGTGACGGGATTGAGTTATTGGATAACAGAACTGTGAGAAATCCAAGTGTGAATGACTGAGCAGAGGTTTGGTTTGTTTGATAAACCCAATGAAGGCTAGAATCTCAAGGAATTAGTAGCTGGACCTTTCTATGCCCACCCTGAAGAGCACTGGAGGGAAGGGACGCCTGAGAGACTGTGTAGCAGATAAGGGGACCTTCCTTGTGTTGGGTGCGGTAGGTATTGTGGGTGCCATGACTGCTGAGTTCATTTGAGATGCCTGTAGCTTTGTGGTTGAGCTCACTGGCTTAGCATCCTCCTCTATCTTTCTGTATGCTTGATAAACCCAATGGTGTGTTGGCTTAGCATAGCTGATGACCGAAACCATGGCTGTGAGTGAGCCCAACTAGTTCTTCCTTAGTGGATACATAGCCCAGCTCGGGGGTGATCTCTCAGCTGAAGGAATACAAGCTGGACAGAGATCTATGGTTGGGTGGAATGTTGCTCTCACATAGCCAGTTGTTGGGACATATTCATCTCAAAGATAAGTGTTATCTCTGTATTGCAAATTATATGCATTATGTGTTCTGCAGTATGTTAATTGTCCATGTTTAATGAAATGAATTAATTATCTTAATTTGGAATCTATGCATGGCATTGGAACGAGATTGAGTCTTTGTATGCTAAATCATCCTCTGCTGTCATATATATATATATATGTTAGGCATTACTGTTTGTGTGCTTGCTAGTATGTTTATTCCGCTGTGTTTTATTGAGTTGAAGTTGCACACATAAATGTTTAATTGTTATGAATTTTTGAGAAAGCAAGGATGTTGGGGCTAAGTCTGCCAAAAGCCCTGTATGATTGGTCATGTTCTCTCCCCTGCATTATTGAAGGACTGGGAGGGGACGTTACATTTAAAGCAAATACAAAATATATGTAAGTTCAATGTACATATATATAATCCTCAAAAAACGTTCATGAACATGTGAGTTCAATGCACATATGTATAATCCAAAAATAAATCTCCTCGATGTCCAAAACAACTACAATATATATATTAACAAAAAAGGAAGAAGTTCACCACTATCCTCCACTAGGGCCTCCCCTTGGACTCAACCCAGCTTGCAACATGTATAAAAGCAGATTATGAATATCATTTAAATTATTTAAACTAAATTCAAAAATTCAAAATATTAAACTTATATATCAAAGAACAATTCAATTATTAACAAAATTACATTAAATTCTCTAAATGCATGTCCACCATTGTCTTCCACTAGAATCTTCCCTTTGCCTCCAAAAAATCGAAGAGACTCAAGCTACAACATGTATAAAATCAATTTATGAATCTCATAAATTACTTAACAAATTTAAACTAAATCCAAAAAAATAAAAATATTAAACTTATATCAGAGATCAATTCAAGTGTGAACAAAATTACCTCTGTGCTAATATCCGCATTCAATAAAGAACCTATATATCTCCCCTAAAATTTAAATTGTGTTAATAAATAAAACGTAGTGAAAAATAAAATAAAATTAAGCAATTAACTTAGAACCGAAACAAAAAAAATTAAAATCATTAGCTCACAAGAGATGGTAAATCACCTAATAAGTTCATATCTAAAGAAATCTGCATGGATAAGTCAAATTAACAATAAGATGCATAGTTAAATTAAAATTCAAAAAAAGATAATATATCAAGTTCAAACATAATTATAAATATGTAAATAATAAATATACCTCTCCAATATGCTCTACATTTTCTACATTTTGACTAGTGGAGAGTCGAAAAGAATGTTCATTCATCATTCTGGAAAACTGCAACCAATAAACATTTACATAATGTACTTATTACTATACATAAAAAAAGACATAATATCATTCATATAATGTAACAAAAAGTACAATTCAAAATGAATAAAAGATTAAATAGATGGTCATATCATAATCAACAAACCTCTCCTAAACTCGATGTGTCATTGGATATAACATCTGACGCTATGTCATGACAAACCTTGGCATAAGCCCTGAGATCTTCAATGCTCATTCCATCTACCTCATCATTCATTTTGTAAACAAACTTTTGACGAACAATGGCATGAGCCCTCTCTCGAATGAATCCCACATCTACTCCAACTAATAATGACGATAAACCATCGCCAATAAAATCCCTTGCAGTTGTCCCAAGTTGGGATGTGGGCTCCATCTATGATCTTAATGCCACAAGCCTAGGTGGGCGAGATATTTGGGGTGGATGTTGAATAGTTGTAGGGTCTCTAAGAGCACCTTTTCGATCATATATTCGACCCTTTCCAACTCCATAAAATTCAGAATGAACATCAGTATAGTCTAGCTTCATATTTAAAAAGAACTCCGCATAAAAAAATCTAGCAAAATATTGAGAAACCTCATCGTTCCATGGAAACCGACCATAGGATGCAAGGATTTGATCATATAGTAGATGTGCAAGTTCAGGGTGCTTGAAATATTACACTTTCAACATTTCTCGCTTTAGTCCTTCTTTGAAGTTAAACATTGTTTTGGCCTGTTCTTTTGTCATTATCTCCTTCACAACAGCCCATTTGTCTGGACCTATCACTTGTTCCCTTCGTCTTCGCATCAAATCAAAAAACCATTCATAGTTGGTTCGAGCTTCTCATATGCCTCAATGAATTTTTGAAATGATCCCAAAACAATCTCCAAACTTTGTTTACTCTCTGAAGGGATATCCATAGTAGATAAATATTTTTCCAACTTGCCGTAGTGGGATCTACAACTTTCAAGAGTCATTTGATGATCACCACTTTCCCATGGAAGCTCCTCAGGTAAATCAGATGGATACGTTGTAATGGGTGTACAACCCTCTGTACACCCCAGTTAGTTCAACATATAGTGTCCTGGCTCGACCATCGTCACCATGTGTAGAATGACGAGCCTCTTGGGAAGCTTCCTCTACACCCACATTTGTCTCCCTTGCTCGCTCTTCCTCCCTCTATGTAGAATTACGAGCATCTTCTGAACCATGCTCTGCTTCAAATAAAAACAAAGTTATGTGTAAACATGTACAAAATTTGCGTACACACAAAAAAACAATTTGTACATAAAGATTGATGTTCATACCAACAGAAGGTCGAGATCGACATTCTCCCATAGAAGATAAAGGGGAATCATCTGTACCGCTATCGCCTCGTCGATGATCGAATGAATGTGAACTATATAATAAACTTGAATCTCGAGGGGAAGTCGACAACCTCTGATTATCAATTGAAACACCAACTCTAGAAGAATGTGAAGACCTCCTACGCTTTCGCCTTGAAGACTCCTCTCTTTCCATTTGATATAATGTCTACACTTACACACATATCAACTCATTACATATTCAAATTCTACATCTTAATTCTACAAATTCTAAGACCTAGATGCTAAAGAGACTAAGTTATTTAATAAGGACCTAGATTTACCTAATATCATCTAATAGTTCTTAAAATGAGTATAGATAATATTGTTGGATGTATGAGGAATTAATGTACCAATCTTCTAAGTGTTTTTTATGTTTAAAATGAATAGAACCAATATAGTTAAATACTAAGTGAAGGGTTCATTTATTTATGTCAAAGAATGAGTTCATGATCCTATTAACTTTTAATTTAAATTTTAAATTAATAACTTAATTGATATTTTAATAATTTAAACATAAATTATATCTACAAATATTTTCATTATTCCATATAATCATAAAAAATTGACGATTCATGGTATTATGTTTCGTGAGTTTACCATGTTTCCAAAATTTGCCATGCTCCACGATGGTCTTGAGTTTCAGCCTGATAATAGTGACGATTCTTGGTATTATGTTCCCCGCGTTTGCCATGTTGCAACCAAAGAAAAACATAATACTAAGAATAGTCACCTTTACAAGGCTAAAACTCAAGACCATTGTTTTCCATCAATTAGATTCTCAATTCAAAATGCACAATCATAAGGCATGACATTCTCAAAAGAGTGTCAACTTAGAGTGAACTCAATACTAGGTGTTCATTGGATGACTATTAATGTGGAAAAATTGTTAGTGAGTCTCATGTTTCCATATATTTGTGGCATGAACTCAATACTAGGTGGACTAATATCATTGCATCACTATTAATGTAGAAAAATTATTAATGAGTCTCATGTTTCCATATATCTGTGGCATAATACTCTAATGTTTTGATATTAATACCTTCTAACAAGGATTCCCTAAATACATAAGATTAATGTGTACACATGACATTCATAAAACAGTTGTTTGGTGCATATTACAATTGACTTTGTTGTTTTGGAAGGCCAGGGTTTTTTACAATTTTTTTATGTAGTTTGTATTTATGTGGACAGAGTTCAACCAAAAAGGAAAACTTGTACATAAACCAAAAATACCATTTGCAAATAGAATTTCAAAACTACTTTTATTTTTCCTTCTTATCACATAAGAAAAATCAATAGTTTAACAAGTTTAACCAACTCAATACTGTTTATATTTCTCTTTTTGGTCATATAAGAAAAATTAATAGTTAAATAAATTTAACTCAATAAGTTTTACTAGCTCAAAGGTATTTATATTTAAATAAGTTTTAGCATACGACTTGGATGTAAAGGTTCATGAACTCTGCCCAAATTGGACAGAGTTCATGAACTCTGCCCAATTTGGACAGAGTTCAAAAACTCTGGCCAATTTGGGCAGAGTTCATGAACTCTGTCCACATGGACAGAGTTCATGAACTCATGTCTAAATTGGGCAGAGTTCATGAACTCATGTCCAAATTGGGCAGAGTTTATAAACTCATGTACAATACCCACTAAGTTTGATTATAAATTTTTTACTTACTCCTTAATTCAGTAATAGATAAATTACAGTCATAGAATATTGTTTCGGCATACCTGTTTTTCTTGTTTTACTATTGAAATCCAACCCCAAATCGAACTCGAGTGAACGAATCCGAATGATCCCGACCACCGAAAAATAAAATGCCACCTGCAACCGAATGAAACACGATTAATATAAAATTTAACAAAAAGAAAAAAGAAAAATAAAAAACTGCAAAGAAATTACCTACGCAGTCAACCCCATGACGAACAACCGACAATGAACAACCACCAAGTGACGAACACTCCTCCAAATGTCGAACATTCCACCAAAGGACACATCAATGAACAGACGCAGCAAGGTGCCGAATTCCACTCCAAAACAAATAGACAAGCAAGGTGGCGAAGATGGGGGTCAAAAGGAGGGGGAGACGAAAGGGCTTGCAGATCACGAACAGAAGTTGCAGGTTGGCATACAAGGTGGTGAATAGGGTGGCTAATAGGTTGGCGAAAGGGTGGCGTGGATGGGTCCAACCAGGAAGACGCGGCTGGGTGTCTAGAGCAGAAGCGAAATGGGTGGCGTTGGCGGTTCCGTTTGTGGGTCTCACAACAATCTCCTGTAGAAAAAATGCCAAAGAAAGGCCACGAATGAGGTTTTATACAGAACCATTATTCGGTCGAATAATGGTTTGGTTGAATAAATAAGAAAACGTCGTGTGTTTTCCCCATCCGGCTATACCTCGCACACAAATCGAGGTCACCGTTAGTCATAACGGTGAATCATTAAACATTATTCGGCCGAATAAACTATACCTTATTTGGCTGAATAAATTTAGTTATTCGGCCGAATAATGTCCGCTATGTCTCTTTCTCACCTGATTCTCATGGAAGTGTTACCCAACTTCACATTTTCACCCATGTTTCTATATCTATGTTTCTGTATTGTGTGAAATTGTGTGATGTATATGGGTGTATCTCTATGTCTGTGTTGTATGTGGCCCTATTGGTATGTCTCTTTACTGTGTGTATCTCTGTTGGAAGAGCAGTAGGAGTTGGATGAGCACCCCCTGCTCATTGACTCACCACATTGAGGACACCCCTGCTCATTTAAGGATATCAAGCAAGCAACGTGAAATAGATTCATGCAAACTCAGGGCTCCTAATTCAAGGTAGGAATTCTTCTAATTTATTTTGGAAATTATGTTGCCCTCTCTTTTTGTAAATCATTGTTATCTCATGGCCCTGCATATGCTCAGCTTTATGTGATTTTTTATCTACAACCCATTTGTACAAACTTAAGGTTCTGAATGGGCATAACTAGATAGAGCATCCACAGTAATTTTCCTGCAAAATCAGTTTTAAATTTTTATCTCTAGAGGTGAAAGACACGCTTGTTTAAACTTTTGAAGTGGCGTCAAGGCATTAGTTTTCTTTCTTATTTTTCCCAATGATTTGAAAGGAATATTAAATTGTATACTAGAGAAACGGAAAAGTAAACTAGGCAGATAATAGTCTGAGTATGAATTTATTTACAAGCAAGTAGTGGTTTTCCAAAATTTTATATTCTCCACAAAGAACAAAACGTACTTCTTGGTATCAATAGTCATGGTTAGAGCTTCATGAAACTTCTTATTGAGGTGTTAGAGAGGTCTTCCATCTCACAGATCATGAATAGAAAGTACTTGGCTTGTGGCGATCCTACAAGATTATAATAAATGCTTAAATAATCACTAATATTAACAAAATTCCATGGAGAAGATGGTTAAAGCCAACTATCATCTTAGGTCAGATAGTCAAATTTTGTTATTGTTTTTCCCTACATTTTTTTTCTTCTTTTATCCTTGATCATATGACGCATATATGGTCGACAAATATGACCTACATATTTTTCCTTATTCAATAGGGGAAAGTATGAATATAACATGAATTATGAATAGTTACACTAAGGGAATTGAGAAAATGTCCAACACAATGTGTATTTATTGTGATCATTTGTACCCAATCACAAATGTGGAAATATACAACGCATTCCCTTTCCTTACAATTCCTCTTCCACTAGGAATGAAAATATTGTCTCCACTTTCCATCGATATCATCCAAGTCCAATTATTAAGGCATGGATTAAGCACAATCAATAAGTCCCATTTAAGATTTTAAGGTCATTTCTCATTAATCCATTCTTTTTCCAGTATCATAACTTTCATATGATTTATTGGAGCTAGCCAATAGGAATATACAGTAATGAACTTTTACTTGTTACACCATTGACATGTCCAAAGCGTGGATATATCAAAATTATTCTAAATTATGGACTTATTCTTCATGTTAAAACTTTAGAAGGATCAAGAACCATGTAAAAGGCCTTGTTCCTTCACAAGGGATTGATACTATTTTGGATGGATTAAATGTAGATCCCATAGTCTTGTATTTTTCTTGGATAAAGATTAATGTTTAAATTATGGCCTATTTGTGAATTGCAGAGTGCCATGCATTTTTTTAACTACTGGTTTTGTGAATGGGTCGAATTATAATTGTTATAATGCAATAAACAGAGTTGGATCTCCGTTGGAAAATAGTACTAGAGTACGGGTTATGAATTGGTGTAACTGTAAACATATGAACTTTGCTTATTTGAGTAGCATTTCAAGGATATTAGACCATTCCTTGGTTGGGAATCCATCCAGTGGATGGAACTGCAAAGCCATCAAACCAAGCTTGAAACCAATCAGAACAGAGCCATTCATTCATCCCTATTGGTGAATATAAAATAGAGAACACGAATCTTTGAACTCAACATTGACAGAATAGCGACAAAGATTCAAAATTTTGGCACCATTGTTGATGACACTGACATACCATAGACCCGATGTTTTGGTTCATCTTGCTAGGTCGTGACCTTAAATTACTCTCATCATCATCATTTTATCTCTATTTCAATATTCTAAGGCCAATTGATTATGCAAAATGAAGAGAAAAATAAAGTGGAAAAAAAACCTTCAAATGAAACATTGGTTTTACCATTTACGCAAAAGTCTAATTTGATAGAAATCAGCCACGAATTGAATGTACAAAGACCCACATTAACGTAAAAAAGAGTGAATACACAGAGAATGAGGAAATAAATGATGTTAAAATAAGTGTCATAACCTCAAGATTTTCCTCATGTACCTAAAGGGAAATAAGTATACTTGTGTTACACCCAAAATCTACTCATTATAAGATTCAGTGTATACACCCCTGAAGATACTTGGATTAAGTAATCAACCTGGGAGGATTTGTACCCAATTGTGCTAAGTTTTGAAGGGTCGTCGTAGGCTGCACACTAGAAACATGCGACGTCGCACCTTGCTCCATTACAGGGTGCGACGAAGTCAGTTAGATGGCAAAAATAGCTTCTTCGAGGTCCATCTTGAAGCTTTCTGACTTGGGACCCTATCCTTGACCTCTTGTAAGAGTGGGCACTCGGTTCCTAAACCTTTGGAGAGATCCCTTAAGCCTCTCCTACCATCTCTCAACCTATCCTATCCATACCCTATCCATTTAGTCCTATATAAATGAAGCTCACTCCCATCCCAAAAGGAGGAAGTCTATGGTATCTACATGTTGGTGAAATCACTCTTAGAACATCTACACTCACCTATTGGAGAACACATACTTCCTTGGAAGGATATGGCAATTGGCTTTGTCAGAGAAGGGCTACAATGTTAAGCCTTGGTTGTAGTTCTATATCTCTATTATGTACTCCTCTATTTGTAGTAATTCAAATGCTTTCCACCAATATTGTTCATGTCTGTAATGATATTGAGTAGTTTACCTGCTTAACTGTTTACTTAGATCTCTTATTGTATAGATGCCTTTTACTGGTTTCTCTTGTTTCTTGTCTTGACAGGTCTTGCAGCTTGGATCTGACGACCGTGGGACGTGGAGCAACATTCAGGAGAAAGGATTGCGAAGTGAGAGGTAAGACATCTAGTACTCGATCCTTAAGTAGATCTAGGAAATGCATTAGTAGTATGCTCTATTTGTTCTAGACTCACTTTGTTCTAGAGGTAAGACATCTAGTACTCGATCCTTAAGTAGATCTAGCAAATGCATTAGTAGTATGCTCTATTTGTTCTAGAATCACTTTGAGCTAGGGAGATCCGGCTCATGTCCGCTCGAGTGGATTGTCCGATAACAAATATGGCGACCATACTGGGGAGTATAGAATTTGGTTAGTAGTTGTCAATATGAGAGTCATTTTCAGTTGATTGCCTGACACAAGCCTTTTATTTTTTCCATTTACTTCTTGGAGTTGATTTCACTATCAGATCTTTGTATTGAAGACTTTGATCTACTTCCTCTCAGTTTATACAACTCATTCCCAAACCATTCCATGGTTCATTGCTGAGAGATCTGATTCGTTTTTGAATTTAGACTTCGCCTGTCACACTTGGGCAATGGGAACAGAGCTACACTGTATCATTATGGGTCTCTATTCTTTACCTATTAGTTACTCATCGCATCCCTTGCATTGGAAAACGGCAACATCGTTGCACTTCCCATGTAAGCAAACTGCGACGTCACATTGTGTACAAGCACAGAGTGCGCCGATTTGTCAAATTCTGGCACGCTGGCATCCCCTTCCCATTTGAGAGTCTGGAATTTGGTTTGCTGTATGAAATCCCTCTATGCTGCAAGATCCAGCTAGGGATCTCACCTATGATTTGTGTTTTGAGTGTTTGGTTTTGTTTGGATTGATTTTGGGTTCCGTTTTGGACAAGTTTGAAGAATGGTAGTGGTGGATACTCTTGTCTCCTCCACCTTCATCCGCTCACTCTTGCATTCCCTTCCTTCCATCCCTGATCTGATCATTACATCAGATCAGTTTCCAGACCTCGTTTTCATTTTGTTTGAGCTTTGCTTGATTGGTTTGCTTGCTACTGCTTGATTTTGAGTTAAGTGTGTCCTTCAGCTTGATCGAGTGCTTGTCTTTTCTTGATTTTTCTGAGTGTACTAGTGCTGCAATTAGTGTTTTCTTTTTAGTCATTTAGATCTGAAGGCTTAGTTGTTATCAAGTTTATTCTTTGATGCATCCATTGAAAAATTAAAAAGTGCTTCTTTCCCATCATTTCTTAAGCATTATTGAAGAAAATTGTTGTGCATTGGAACATTCCGTTTGTGTTTTGGAAAATTTGAGTGAATGTATGATCTATTGTGTTTTTCTCGAATTATGAATTGCTCATTTTCTTGAAAGATTCAAAGTACGCTTCGATTTTTGCAAAATTGATTCCAGGCTAAGGAAAGATCGATGCATTTTTAATTTATGTTGCTTTTAGACCATTGAAAGTGAAATTGAAAAACCTGCATATTCCATTTCAGAATCCTCTCTTTTCATTACATAGTGTCGTTTTTCTTTGAAAAGAAAAAGGAAAAGAAAAAATGTTTTGATTTGGATAGTAGTGTTGTTATTTTTTGTGTTTCGTTGAAAAAAGGAAAATAATATTTTCATAGTCAAGTTTTGTTTGAATTGGGATTGTGTTGCATTGAGTTTGTTTTGGCAATACTATTGGAAAAATATTTCTCCTTCCCATAGCTAGAATTCATTGAAAGAAAAGAATATTTCGTGCATGTAGCTAGGGCTTGGATTATGCTTCTGATTATGTACTCACCTCATGCATTCACCTAACCGTCCAAGATAAAATTAACGGTAGAACTAGGTAAAATTTTTAACAACTTGTGTGTAAGTTAGAGACGTGTTCCGATGTCATTAAGCATGGTAGCTGTCGTTATTTTCCAGCACTGTATCCCGGGGGTATTGTAGTCTTCCACTGTAATGTCCCTTATTATGAATTTTATTAAAATTGCAATTTTTCACTTTTTTCCTTGGTTCGACCTTTGACTAGTTTTGATCTCTAGGTCCCAAATTTGCCCCAAATGATCCCAAATCTTCTGAGAAGGTATATGAATGATATTAGAACATAAATATGTGTTTCAGGGATGCCTTTGGACCTTTAAAATACTTCTGCAAATTCTCTTTCAATTCTGGTCAATGTAGGTAACTTTACTAGTGATTTCCCTTTGACTAGTATTGGTCTCTAGGTCTCAAATTGACTCCAAATCCCTTCAAATCTTCAAGGAAGGTGTAAGAATGATATTAGTACTTGAATATGATGTTTAGAGATGAAATATGGTCACCAAAATGCCTCTGCAAACTCTCTTAAGATTCTGGACCAAGTATGCAATTTTACTAGTAATTTGGGGTTCAAATCCCCCTGGGGTAAGTATTGAAAATGGCTTCCCAAATGCCTCCAAAGCCACTCAAATTTCTGAACAGAGGTAGGAAATGTATTAATGATTTTATTAAGGTCTCATGTGCACCATTAATTGATTATTATATCTGTTCCAACCCTCTCCCATTCAACTGCAAAAATCACCAATTCGACCCTTGGGGAAATGGCATTATTTCTTCTCCCAGTGCAATTAAACTAAGTAAAAATACTTCAAATGCTCAAGTACAGTACATGAAACTTGTAAAATACATCCATGGCAGTCCATTAATCACAAATTCATCAGAGAATCATCCATTCATTCGAAATCATCATCAATACATTGGTTCACAACAAGGTAGTGGGGAAATGGCATTGTTCTTCCATTAAAAATGAGATTTATACATTTCTACTTGGAATTTAGACCTGAAAATTTTTGGAGATGAAGAACAGAGTATTTAATTCATATTACAAAAGAAATGGGGCATTAAAATCTTCCCCAAAGAGTACAATAGCTCACCAAAAACGCCCTCCCTCAAGGATCAAGAATATGCCATCAAAACCGGAAATGGTTGAAGGAGTGAGCTGCAATAGAAGAAACCATGGGATGCCCTGTAGCTTACACCTGCAAATAAAGACTCCATTAAAGCTCCAAATGAAAGGTCTGAATGGCCTTTCCAATTACCAACTTGGATGGGAATCTTTCACCCTCAAAATTGGCTAAGGCAAGAAACTAGTCATCCACTAGCTCTCCCTCTTCACAAATGCAATTGCAAATTCTACAAATGATCAAAAGCTATTCTCATACTTCATTTGTACATTTTATAACCAACATTAGCCTTCTAAGGGTCTAAATCCTCTCAATAGATTCAATAGATTTTCATTTAGGAAATATTCCACATTTGCCACTTGTCTCCTAGTTCCAACCTTCCATCTTCTCCCAAATTCGATTTTGAGTCTCTTTGGCTTCTCCAACTCCCAAATTCGCCTTCTTTGAGCCTATTTTTGGGGCTGACATGTCATAGTGGTCAGATTTCAGAGGTCAGGTCTGCAATTTGTCATAGTTGTCATAGATGCTCCATCATTGGTGTCATAAGGGCTAGGGAATCTAGCCCAAGTGTCCACAAACTTCCACTTTGACTCTTTATCTTCCATGGAGGTTACCAATCCTTCCAAATTCGACCTAAGATACTCAATGAAATGTGTTATGACTTACCAACTCACCCAAGAGTGTTCACATTCCCATTAATTCGAATTTGCAAAAGAGAGATACCATGTATTATGAAAAATCAAGCTAGTGTGGGTCCCACATCCTCCATATGTCTCCAAAACCATTTGTCACTTAGGATTTCTCTTGAATTTCTTTATTCACTCTATTTATTAAATACTTGAACCCTTCTAATGTCTAAACATCATTTATTATCCCCCTTATTCCAAATCCCAAAGCTTCCACCCCAAACCTAGGAAACTAGTAATTTTCCTCCTTGGCAATAATTTGACCCTTAACATCAATTTTACAAACTCTAATGAATATGGCTAATGTGATTAGGCCATTTTGACCCAATTCCAAATTTGGGAGATGACAAATCCTCCCTTCCCAATATTGCTTGTCCTCAAGCAATTTCAAACATGGGTGTTGAAGAACCTGCTTTCTGTATAATTCTTTGAAGTTGCCATTGAATTGCCAAACCTTGAGTCTTTGAGTTTCCATGAATATTTTAGAGAGGAACCAACATGCTTGCTGCTGCACTAATCTGATTAAAATCACTTTATTAAGTGGGGAATCCATCTCCCATACTGCTTGCTTCCCCCCAAAAAATGAAACCAATGAGACAAAAATTATTCCAGGGTCCCATTGCTTGTATTGCACCCCAACAATTAAGAGTGCTCTCCAACCTACACCATTAGATAAGAGGATTCCTGGATCCCATTTTCTTGTATGCATTCTTCCAAACATCATGAGTACCAAATATATATCATCAAAGTGCATAACAACATAATGAAAATGTACATCAAGGATATGCTTCATCAAAGAGTCATGAAAGTGCTTATACCTCCAAGCAAGTAGACCACCATTTTCCAAGTGCATAAAAGATTCAAGCGACCAATCAAATCTTCTCCAATGACAGAGGTGAGGATCCCATGTCCTATAATGCTGCTCCAAAAGGATGTGATATGCATCAAAATATTCAGCCATGTATTCTTTCATCCAAGAAGTGAATGAAGAATCTCCACTAGAATCTGAACCAAATAATGAGCAGAAAAAACAAGGAGACTTCAAATGAATCAAAGAAGTCTCACCCATACATCCATGAATGTGAGAATCATAAAAATATAACAAAGTATGTGGCTGCCAACAAAAATGTTCTCCAATCATAAATCTATTCTCCCAAGTGTTGGATGAAGTTCCTCCAACATCAAATGAATCAAATGTTGAGCAAGAAAAACCATGAGTCTTCAAGTGACTCAAATCCATATCATAGGTGCATCCATGTAGATGTGAATCATCATAAAGTGACAAATTATGCTGCTGCAAATGTGAATAAGAATGTGCTCCAACCATGTCATCATAAAATTTAAATCTAGGAGTTCCATACTCCTCATGTGGCACCATCAAAAAGAACCCTTTCACCCATACTTCATTGAGACTAATACTGCAAAACATGGAATTGTAGGATGTAGGAGAATGTACTAACTCACCCAAATGATAAAAAATTTCAGGAGTTTCATCATGGGAAGGATCCATGTGGGTAGTATCATGCAGCTCCTTCAAAAGTGTGAACTCTTTGTCATAGTTTGGTTCCAATGTAAAGGAATCATGCTCTTCTTTAAAAATTGCATAACCTTCATCAAGAGGCAATTCAAATTCCTCTTCCACCACATCAAGTGTTTGGATCTCTTCAAGTTCATCTTCAAACACATCAAGAACATTCAAATTTTCACATTTCTCATGATCCACCATGTCATGAGAATCCTCCAAACAATCTACCATTTGACAATCTGAAACATAGGAGGAAAAACAAGTATCTTGCAACTTTTCAAGAAGTTGCTCATTTTGAATTGTGAGCTTATGAATATCCTCATTATTCTTCAAGTATGCATCATGTAACAATTCATTAAGCTCAAACAAATGGTTTCTATCAAAAAGCAAAGACATGAAATTACCTTTGATGTGGCACATTGCTCTTTGAATCTTCTCCATGTCTTCAAGGAAGGATGTTTCCTCCAATGAAGTAGCTCTCCAACAAGAATTTGACACCAATGCTTGAGTGTCATGGAGAATGCTGAGGGACTCTTGGATCTTATTTTCATTCATCTTTAAGGACCCTTCAAGAAAATGAGGCTCTTGCAAATGAACCTCCTCATCTTCTTCAATTTTGCTTGGACCAACTTCATGAAGCTCAAGTGGTGATGGGGAAGTTGATCTTGGTTCTTCTTCAACTGCTACAAGGTCTTCATTATCATGCTTAATGAAACTTGTACTTGTAGAAACACTTTCAAAAGTGATCTCTATGTCACCAACATAGAGGTGTGAGCACCCATCAGTGGGCACTCCTTCATAGTTTAAGCATCCATCAGTAGATGCTCTTTGGTTCATGTCTAAGCTAGAAGGTGTCTCGAAATGATCTTCCATATTTTCAATAGAATCTTCTTCATGCTCTTGTGATGTCTCTTCCTTTTGCTCCTTAAAGCAAGCTGATGCATTTTGCCCCTTGTTTTCCTTAGGATCAATATATTTGGAATCTCTTCTTGAATAAATCTCAAAAGCTCTCCTCAAGGAGGACATCATTTCATGCACACATATATGATACTCGCTCCAAGGATTTTTACAAGAAGGGCATAAACCTTTCTTCACTAACTCCACATCTTCATTTTTGGGCCTATTTTCAAAAACATGTTCAGCATAGTACTCAAAAGACATGGCATTTTGTGTATTTTTGCTAAAAGCAAGATATTCTTGATATTTTTGATATTGTTGGGGCAAGGTTTTATATTTTTCTCTCCATCTTTGGAACTCACTCATAGAATTATCCTTGGTTGGTGTGACACACTCATATTCATCAGATTTAAAGTCATAAGAATAATCTTCATTTCTCTTGAAATTGTAAGAAGTGTTGCATGATGGCACCTCTTCCTCATACCATTCACATTCTGCTTCATATTGCTCATAAGCATCTGCATATTCCTCATAAGAATTGTACTCATAGGATTCATCATAATAGTAAGACATGGCTGCCAATTATTCTTGAATGTATGTACCTAATACATAGGTGCAAGGACCATGCTCTGATACCACTGTAATGTCCCTTATTATGAATTTTATTAAAATTGCAATTTTTCACTTTTTTCCTTGGTTCGACCTTTGACTAGTTTTGATCTCTAGGTCCCAAATTTGCCCCAAATGATCCCAAATATTCTGAGAAGGTATATGAATGATATTAGAACATAAATATGTGTTTCAGGGATGCCTTTGGACCTTTAAAATACTTCTGCAAATTCTCTTTCAATTCTGGTCAATGTAGGTAACTTTACTAGTGATTTCCCTTTGAGTAGTATTGGTCTCTAGGTCTCAAATTGACTCCAAATCCCTTCAAATCTTCAAGGAAGGTGTAAGAATGATATTAGTACTTGAATATGATGTTTAGAGATGACATATGGTCACCAAAATTCCTCTGCAAACTCTCTTAAGATTCTGGACCAAGTATGCAATTTTACTAGTAATTTGGGGTTCAAATCCCCCTGGGGTAAGTATTGAAAATGGCTTCCCAAATGCCTCCAAAGCCACTCAAATTTCTGAACAGAGGTAGGGAATGTATTAAGGATGTTATTAAGGTCTCATGTGCACCATTAATTGATTATTATATCTGTTCCAACCCTCTCCCATTCAACTGCAAAAATCACCAATTCGACCCTTGGGGAAATGGCATTATTTCTTCTCCCAGTGCAATTAAACTAAGTAAAAATACTTCAAATGCTCAAGTACAGTACATGAAAATTGTAAAATACATCCATGGTAGTCCATTAATCACAAATTCATCAGAGAATCATCCATTCATTCGAAATCATCATCAATACATTGGTTCACAACAAGGTAGTGGGGAAATGGCATTGTTCTTCCATTAAAAATGAGATTTATACATTTCTACTTGGAATTTCGACCTGAAACTTTTTGGAGATGAAGAACAGAGTATTTACTTCATATTACAAAAGAAATGGGGCATTAAAATCTTCCCCAAAGAGTACAATAGCTCACCAAAAACGCCCTCCCTCAAGGATCAAGAATATGCCATCAAAACCGGAAATGGTTGAAGGAGTGATCTGCAATAGAAGAAACCATGGGCTGCCCTGTAGCTTACACCTGCAAATAAAGACTCCATTAAAGCTCCAAATGAAAGGTCTGAATGGCCTTTCCAATTACCAACTTGGATGGGAATCTTTCACCCTCGAAATTGGCTAAGGCAAGAAACTAGTCATCCACTAGCTCTCCCTCTTCACAAATGCAATTGCAAATTCTAAAAATGATCAAAAGCTATTCTCATACTTCATTTGTACATTTTATAACCAACATTATCCTTCTAAGGGTCGAAATCCTCTCAATAGATTCAATAGATTTTCATTTAGGAAATATTCCACATTTGCCACTTGTCTCCTAGTTCCAACCTTCCATCTTCTCCCAAATTTGATTTTGAGTCTCTTTGGCTTCTCCAACTCCCAAATTCGCCTTCTTTGAGCCTATTTTTGGGGCTGACATGTCATAGTGGTCAGATGTCAGAGGTCAGGTCTGCAATTTGTCATAGTTGTCATAGATGCTCCATCATTGGTGTCATAAGGGCTAGGGAATCTAGCCCAAGTGTCCACAAACTTCCACTTTGACTCTTTATCTTCCATGGAGGTTACCAATCCTTCCAAATTCGACCTAAGATACTCAATGACATGTGTTATGACTTACCAACTCACCCAAGAGTGTTCACATTCCCATTAATTCGAATTTGCAAAAGAGAGATACCATGTATTATGAAAAATCAAGCTAGTGTGGGTCCCACATCCTCCATATGTCTCCAAAACCATTTGTCACTTAGGATTTCTCTTGAATTTCTTTATTCACTCTATTTATTAAATACTTGAACCCTTCTAATGTCTAAACATCATTTATTATCCCCCTTATTCCAAATCCCAAAGCTTCCACCCCAAACCTAGGAAACTAGTAATTTTCCTCCTTGGCAATTATTTGACCCTTAACATCAATTTTACAAACTCTAATGAATATGGCTAATGTGATTAGGCCATTGTGACCCAATTCCAAATTTGGGACATGACATCCACGTACTTATCGTCATATCGAGCTCCTTCATGTATCCACCAAGTACCATAATCCGTACTTGGCGTATATCGAAGGGTGTATCACGTACTCAGTAGTATATCGGAAGGTCTCTTGCCGAACGGTTGTGCATTAGACAACACCACTATGGATTTGAGCTCCCACATACCTTGCGTATATTGGGAGACAACAGTAGGATTCCTGAAACCAATTGAGTTAACCATTTGGCCGTCTTGGCAAAGAAATACACCGAGAACAACACTCGGGGAGATTAGCATGCACGTACTCTCTAGGTAATCGGGTATGCAAGCAAGGGTACGGTCCCAAGCCTCCTTGTCGCATCATATTGTTGGACCCTATAGTATATCGTGGTTTGCGATGCCTTGATAATCCCGTGAGGTTCCAGAATTTTGAATCCACTCTGTCACATAAGTTTGCTTGTTTCCTTAGTTTGAGTAGGTTTTTCTGGACTGCTTTTCTTTTAGCATACCCTTAGGAGAAATGCTGTTTCAGCCATCCTAGCTGATTATCCTGATGCTCTGGTGGATTTTCCCTAGAGAAGGTCCCGTAGGATCTTAAAATTATCACCCGAATATCCCCTCAATCCGGAGGTTATTTTGAGGGTAAGAATGGATCAGCATAACATGGTCGTAGTTACTAAAGTGGAAAACCTCACTATGAATGTTGGAGGACTTTTGTTTCCACAAAATCCCCCAGATTCACCTGCCTCTCATCCACCATAGGATGAAGGAGCACAAACCCCTGCTTCACAAGACCTTTCTCCCGTCATCCCGGGAGAACCTGGATCGTTGGAATGGATAAACCGACCCCAGGACAACCCTACAGCAGTTGTTGGTCCTTCAACAACTTACTGGACATCTTCTACAGGCCACCCAGTGGCTCATTTTTCCATCTCATCCCCACCCAATGGGACTACTCCGTACGACACTTTAGCCTACTTTCGTGGCCAATTAGCTCACTTTCGCTCCATGGCTGAAGAGTTTCGACAGTCAAGTCTCCAACGACGGGTTCAAGACCCATCATTACCCCCTTCCTGACCCATCCCGGTTCATCTGATATCTTCTGGATCACCAGAACAGCCTTCCCACCACGATACCACTAATAAGACTGGTCAACCCTCACAAAAGTCCAGTCCTGCACCTCCAATGAACCAACCTGTGGAAGGACAATAGTCCAACACAACCGTCACTACCACAGTTACTTAACCAGTTCCTACCCCACCTCAAAATTCGAGGGGACGGTATTCCATTCCCACGGATTATCTTATTGGTAATGTTATTACTACGGTAGCTACTCAACAACCTACATTGGTTCAATATTTGAATAGTGGTCAACCTGTTGTAGCTAGGGGGAAACCCCCATTTCCTAACCAGAACGTAGGCGGTGGGATCCCCAACGGACCTTCCGTTGGACCTTCCCAACCCGCTAGACCATCCACCATGGGATTATCTCATGTTTGGGGGCCATCCAATGTAACTCAACCCTCATGAAGTCAAGCGTATCCAGGTTCTGTTAACTCTGTGCCGGGCCAACCTAATCCTGGAAACGCACCATACGGGATACCTTATCCCGGGAATCCATACACTCTATGGGAGCAACAACCTGTGTTGCAACACGGACCCCAACTGACTATCCCTCAAGTACCACCACCCTCGATCGGCCCTCCCCCACCTCCTGCTGGAGGTGGCGGGCCCCCACCTAACCTTGGTGGAGGTCCACCTCATTTTACCAACAATTTCCCTCACCCTCCCAGCTGTGGCGGGAATGGTCCACCACCCCCTCTCGACGGAGGTGGCAGGGGACCACCCTATCATGGTGGAGGACGACATTTCCCTTCGAGTGGCAGAGGTGGTCCACAACCCCCTCCAGGCGGAGGTGGTGGAGGACCTAATTACTATGGTGGTGGCGGTGGTGGTGGAGACCCTCATCCTTCCAGTGGTGAAGGTGGTGGGGGACCCCATCCTTCTGGCAGTGGAAGTGGTCCACCACCCCCTCTAGGCGGAGGCGACGGTGGGCCACCTCATTACGGTTATGGACTCCCACCTCCTCCCAGTGGTGGTGGTGGACCTACACCCCCTCCCGGTGGTGTAGGTGGGCCCCCACCTTATTGGAACGGACCACCTTATGGTGGAGGACCTCCTTATGGTTCGAGCAGCACACCCCCCTACAACCAGTTTCCTCTTGGTACACCTTACGGTCAGTTTGTCCCTTACACGCCTTATCCGTATTATCATTACGCACAACCTAACCCATAGCTGCCCTTCCTGGATACTTTGGACCTGCCTGACCTATCCCGTTTAACCAATGATCCTATTTACCACAGATCTAACTGGCCACCAATTCCAGTGAAACTTCTGTCTGATATCCCCAAATTTGACGGCAAGCCAGGTGAAGACCCTAAAAACCACATGATGACATACCACTTATGGTGTTCATCTAATTCCTTAATGGACGATTCAATTCATCTTAGATTGTTTCAAAGGACTCTCACCGGTTCGGCTGCCAAGTGGTACATTGAGTTTCCACCCCACTCTTTTCCTGATTTTGGTTCTCTTGCCATGAATTTTTTTACGCATTTCTAGCTGCCCATACGGTATGAAACTGGTACTGAGCTTTTAACCTCGCTCCGTCAGAATACCACCACTCATATTTCGGATCATATCCACGAGTGGTGAAGGAGACGAAGTCTCATTAAAGCTCCTATTCTAGATCATCTCCTAGCAGACTGGTTCACAAAATCCCTCATCCGTACCATAGCAAGAGATGTTTCCATGCGAGGCGTTGTCATTGAAGAACAAGCCATTGCAAGTACTCATGTACTAGACCTAGTCTACACTCAATCTGGCACTTTGTTTAATATTCTGCCTGACGCACCCTGTGACGTTAATGACCCTGCGAAACCACATAAGGGACTCCAAACTGATGAAATCATTGGTTCCCTTAACACGCAGCCTGCTTCTAGTACTATTGGATCATCTAACCTCAACGGTTCCTCCCCATTATCGACTTAGGATGGCCACAGCACCACCAAATCCACCACTCCTACTCTAACTGAAGAGGTGAATTCTATCCACTCAGCTTCATCTCAGAAGTCTGGCGGTAAAAAGAAGAACAAGGGGAAACCCAAAAAGTCTTCCACCCAGCAGGAACAAAAGAGCACTCTTGACGATACCAAGCCGAAATGGAAACTAAAGTTCCTTGTTTACTGTGTGGAGATGACCATTTCTCCAAAGAATGTCCCTATAGAGACTAAGTACAAAAATTTCTTAGGGGTAAACCAACTCTCATAGTACTCAATGACCCATTTCCTACTCAGAACCAGTAGATGATTGCTCAACCCCCCTAGCCCAGGGGGAACCATCCAATACCGCGCATGTTCTCATGGTGCGTAACGAGACGATCAATCTGAACACTTGCTTGCGATGTTACGAACCGGTCCCTTCGAAGGAACCCACTGGAAGTAATGCTGAAAAATATTTTGACTCCTTAACTGATGTCACTGTACCATCAACTTCTCTCACCATTGAGAAGCCATCCTTAGACGCGATATTGCAACCACCCAAGAGTACGATTCAAAAAGCTGTTTTCAATCCCAATGCTCGGGCGGCACAAAATTACAATATCGTAGAAGACTTGGCACAAGCTCCTTGCGCCATGTCTACCCTAAAAGTTTTACAAAATTGTCCTAATCAATGCAAAACTCTCCTTGCAACCATTGGTGCAGTCGACCCCGATTCCTCAAACACCATCATGTTCCGACTTGACCACTTCAAGTCGAGGCTCTCCCACCAGCTTGCATTCCAAGTTTCTGCGAACATTGCTGGGAAGATTGTCCATCGTACACTTTTGGATGAAGGCACCTCCACTTCTATCATGTCAATCGCCTGTTGGAGAGCCATTGGCTCCCCATAATTGAATCGTTCTCCTACCACGTTGAAAGCACTCGATGGGAATGGATTTCAACCTCATGGGCTCTTACAAGATCTTGCAGTTGAGTTGGGTGGGAAGACCATAACCGTTAACGTGGAAGTGGTCTCGGCCCCAATAGATTATAATCTCTTGCTTGGTCGCAATTGGTTTTATGCCATGCAGGCGGTAGCTTCTTCAATCTTCCGCATAGTACAATTCCCCCACCAAGGTCAAATTGTTACTATCGACCAATTAGATTTTTGCACACCAGACGCTAATACTCATCTTGGTGACCATGTTCCTTCCATTGGACAAATGTCAAAAGAGTATTAGAGTATAGGGGTTGGCCTTTTGAAAGATTCATCTCTCATGGGCGTTTTTCTGACGACGGACCCCCCTAATCATGTCGCTACAGTGAACATGATCTCCATAGAGATTTTATCTCACTCTACCGATGCTTGGCTTGTACCGGATGAAGCGACAACACACCTGCTTGGAGATATAATGCCTCTTTCACCCACTGAACGTATTTACGAGGCCATCCAATCAGCACTGGATGACCATTTAACCGTGGCCTCTCCATCCTGTTCTCTATGATGGACTTCATCTCTACCTAATCTCTTACTTCAGACTTTTCATTCAGACAAGTCCATCATGGAAGTTATGAATGTTGACGACGGTCCTTGGGATGATCTCCACCATAGGTCATCTTTTCTTCCTCCTTTGGAGTACATAGAGGACAACATCCACACCCTCTTTTCACCAAATATATACCCGTTCCCTCATTCCCCCATCCTTACATGTCTTATGGACACAGAGGGCAACTTGGCCAATATTGAACCAACCACCCCGATAGACATCTCGGTGAAACCTGGTATAGTGGAACAAATTTTCATAGACCAGAAGTGTTCCCCTGATGAAATAGCTGCTGACACGGCCTTATTCAAGCAATTTTGAGACGTATTTGCTTGGTCCTATGAGGAGATGCTTGGGATAGACCCCACAATTCTTTCTCATGAAATAAAAACCTATCCCGATGTCAAACCTGTACGCCAAAAGTTGCGACCAGTACACCCCCGGAAGACGGCAGCAATCAAGGCTGAGATTGAAAAGCTCTTAAACGCTGGTTTTATTTATCCTATCCCATTGATGGATTGGGTCTCAAATGTCATCCATGTGAACAAAAGGTAGGGTACGATTCGTGTCTATGTCAATTATCGGGACCTTAACTGGGCTTGTCCGAAAGACAATTACTCGACCCCCTTCATCGACCAGATTATCGACAATTGTGCTAGAAGCATCATCTTCTCATTTATGGATGGATTTCCTAGTTACAACCAGATTGAGATCAACCCTGTCGACCAACATAAGACGACTTTCATCTACCCGTGGGAAACGTTTACATCCCGCAAACTCCTGTTTGGCCTTAAAAATGCTGGCGCCATGTTTTAGCGGGCTATGTCATATGCCTTCCATGACATTAAGGACTTTGTGGAACCTTACCTGGACGATCTCCTTGCTCATTCAAAGCAGCGTGAGTTTCACAATGATCATCTAACAGCCATTTTCCTCAGATGCAGACGGTACAATATCCGTATGAATCCTCATAAGTGTATCTTTTGCGTTGAGTCCGGACACCTCTTAGGATTTATCGTTTCGAAGGATGGGATCTGCATTGATCCCTTAAAGGTGGAGGCCATCATCAACCTGCCACCCCCGACTGATGTGACGGAGCTTCAAAGTCTCCAAGGGAAGGCGACTTATTTAAGATGTTTTGTTTTCAATTTCGCGGAGAAGACTCAGGGGTACATGAGACTACTCAAGAAGGACATCCTGTTCATTTGGGATGACCAAGCTCAAAAATCCTTTGAAATTATCAAACATGCCATCACGCACATCCCCGTGCTCCAACCACCCAATTATTATCGAGATTATATCTTATATCTCACCGCTTCTTCTACCACTATCGCCATGGTTTTGGTACAGGAGGATCAAAACACCCAGGAACATGTAATATACTATGCAAGTAAGGGTCTTGCTGATGCTAAAACTAGATATTCACATGTCAAAAAACTCGTATTCGCGGTGGTCATCGCCGTCCAGAAGTTCCAGCACTATATCTTGCTCCGCACCACCACCATCATCGCAGACTCGAACCCCATGTACCATGTCCTGACACATCAGGTTCTTGGGGGAAAGTATTCATGCTGGATCGTGATACTGCAAGAATTTGATCTTCTTA
Source organism: Larix kaempferi (assembly GCA_027924585.1). Lineage (NCBI taxonomy): Eukaryota > Viridiplantae > Streptophyta > Pinopsida > Pinales > Pinaceae > Larix > Larix kaempferi. The sequence continues at coordinate 19,692,864 of BSBM01000519.1, forward strand.
TCGAGAAAGCCAAGTCAAAAAAGTCTTTGGTGTTTGTCGAGATGATTTGTGACCTTCCCTGTCCTGATGCGGAAATTGAGCACATTGACTCTTTTCCGGATGAATCATTGTTTCTCATTAGTACAACTGATCCATGGTATGGAGATATCTCATTATATCTTCAAACCCAACGCTTCAACCTTCAACTGTCTCACGATGACTGTCGTAAGATACGCCACAATGCGAAGTATTATTTAATCATCAATGATACTTTGTATCGCCATGGCATTGATTCAATTCTTCAACATTGTCTCGATGAGGCTGAACACATTCTCAATGACTGTGACGCTGGGGCATGTGGCAGTCACCTCTCTGGGATGGCTACAGCCCAAAATATTTTGCGCGCAGGATATTTTTGGCCTACTATCTTCAAAGATTGTATTGAGGCTGTAAAAAAATGTCCTCCTTGCCAACACTTCCATACGAAAAAGCACACCCATCCCGCCCCGTTACATCCGGTTATTGCCGTGGGCCCCTTCGTAAAATGGGGCATCGACTTTATGCATTGTAAGCCTACCTCGACCGGGGGGCATAGTTACATCATTGTAGATATGGATTACTTTACAAAGTGGGCCGAAGCTATGCCTACATACCGCCACACAAAACCGCCACACTCTTCATGTTCAATCATGTAATAGCACGATTCGGAGTTCCTCAGGCAATTGTTATCGACCATGGTTCCCATTTTCAGAACCATATGGTTGATGAACTGAGCGATAGGTTGGGTTTTCGACATGAAAATTCAACACCCTACTACCTGCAGTCCAATGGACAAGTCGAGGCCATTAACAAAGTCTTGAAAACTATGGTTCAAAGGATGGCAGGTACGCAGAAATCCAATTGGCATAACATGCTCTTTTCAGCGTTATGGGCCTACAGAACCTCCGTTAAAACCACCACAGGTTTTACTCCTTTCCAATTGGTATATGGATTGGAGGTTGTCCTACCTATAGAGTGCGAAATTCCATTTGTACAACTCGTTGTCGAACTTCTTCCTAACACTACTGCTGAGGAAGAACGTCTCCTGCACTTATAAAAACTTGACAAGTCCCACCGAGATGCCGCTCTTGCTAATGAAGCGCACAAGAAATGCATCAAATACCATTACTACAAGTCAGTTGAACCTTGTATCTTTAATGAGGGTGACCTGGTGCTCACTTATGACCATAAGCATGACAAACTAGGAGCAGGAAAGTTTGAATCCATGTGGCATGGACCTTACATTGTCAAATGTGTTTTGGAGAAGGGAGTTTACGAGCTTGAAGACTATGAAAGAATCTCTTTGGGTGAACCCTACAATGGGCTTTACTTGAAGAGATACTACGCCTAAACTTGTCACGCTTAGACTTTCTTGTATATACTGTACATGGCATGTTTTTTGTGTTTTTGTGTGCTGTGATGCTTTTGTTTTCGAGTGTCTTTATATCTTGTTTCCGCTCCTTATACCATGTTCTGTTTGCATGTGCAGATGGAAACGTGCTATGGATTCGCAGATAGCGGCAGCTGGCATACCCGTAACCTTTCTTCGGCAGCCTGGGTACTATATTCCCCAACAGGTGAGCTCATTAGCTCAGGAGGAAGTTTCCTAGGGTTTGCGACCAATAATGCCACAGAGTATCAGGAAGTAATCAGAACCCTAGCTAACACCATTTCCTTGGGTATGAACTACATTGTAATCCACATGGATTCTCAATTAGTGGTTTCACATCTTCACTGGGTTTACGCCATCCGTGATCCCACCTTACTTCGTCTCTTCAGACGAGTACGTCTCTTGGAAAGGTCATTTGAATCCATTCAATACCTACACATTCCACTAGAGTTGAACATAGTTGCTGACTCGATGGCCAACTTCATTCTGGATTGGTACATCACACACACATAATATTCATAATATGTAAAAGCATTCACAACATGTAAATAGTGCAATGTATAAAAGCAAACATGTAAACAAGATCACATCACTCATCATTTTAAAACACATAATGTATAAATCTCTGAGAATGTTTGTATATATATATCGCTCAAAAGTAGTGCTGCTACAAAATCTGAAGCATGATGGCTTTCAGTGAGTCTCTACAAAATCTGAGGCCTCTAAGCTCTCAATACAAGTATAATAGTGTCATCAAGCCTGACGCCTGACCCGTACACCACCCCCAGCATGGATAGCCCACTGTCGCTAAGTGAGGAAGCAATCCACGGTCCTCACTACCTTGCGGAGTAGGGCATTGAAGCGTATGGATGCTCCAACCCCAAACCTATGCATAGGTCTCGGTAGGTCATCTATTTCTAGCTCAGGAACCTCCACTGTCAACTGGGACAAGTTCCTGTATACCTCCTCCATCTCCTCGACGGCAGCATGAGCACCTGGGGGCACAACTGCTTCCCCACCTCTATCTCTACTTGCCAGGAGGGAAAGTCCTACCGACTGTATGGGTCCCACATCTGCACACACATGTTATATACTTGTCAACACTGCATAAAAAGAAAGATAAATATACAAAACTAAAAGTATAAGGGTTTTTATTCTCACCTATGTCACCCGATGCTGCATCCTCAGGCAGCGCCAAGTCAGGATCTTCTCTGAAATCTGTACGGTTGTATGGGAAGTCCTCAACCATGAGTAACTGGCCTTCCAGCCAGCTGAAGAACTCAGGACCAAAACTAATGATAGGTCCTCCACCATGACGAGTCATCACCTCAGCCCATCTGAGCATGTGGGGATCTATAGGCTCCTTGTCATCCAGTACTACCTGTGGACGCAAGAGAAGGATCCGCTCCAAGATGAACGATACCACGATCGATCCATAACCAAATTGCTTGAGCTCTCCCTGCTGACACTTGGTCAGCTGAGCTTGGAGGTTTGTGAGGAGACCCTCGCACCAGTTGAAAACCATGGGGGACATGTAGTCCTCTGCATAAAGCATCTGGGTCCGAGTAGCTGTTTGTGGGGCTTGGCTACCCACCGCTCTAGTAATAGTAAACAATATGGTATGCAGTGAGCGACTCACCACATCCCTGGTAAGGATCTTCTCACTTGAAGATTGAGCAAGAGTAGTACAATGCTATGACACCATGTCATCAACTATGCTGTCACTGGACCGTGTTCCAGTAAGATGTACAGGTTCCCCTCTTTGGGACAGACCTATGAGAAAATAGATGTCCTCAACATCTATTGTGAGGATGTGCTCACCAATCATGAAATATTTTTGGGCTGCATCCCAACTCTGGGGCATGTGTGATAGCAATGGGATTTGGGATCTCATCCCCTCTCAAAGAACTTGAGTAAACCGCAGTTCCTCAAGGCATCCAAAAATTGTGGATCATTGGCAGCTTATTCATCTTCTACTTCGTGTTCTCGTTCCCACCACTCTAAAACCATGTTGGCTAGCAAGCAACCTGCCAAGAAGGGCATTTAAATACTGTTAGATCCTACTTCAACCTCTGCAAGTTCATTTTTTGGATTAAATTTGATGTTTGGGAAGTGAAACTCCGCCGTCGCACTGTACTTTTGCATACAGTGTGATGTCTTCGCACTTCACCCATTCAGGATTTGCATCGAGTCGGTCTCGTCGCAGTCCCGGAAAGGGCCAACTGCGATGAGCTGAGAGCGCAATAGCCCTCCATGAATTCATCAAAAAACCCAAAAATTGAACCTAAAAACAAAATCTAATCCACTGGAAAGTTGCTGGATGAAGTTTAGGATTACCTGCTCCCGACGGTGGGTGAAATGGTGGATTGTAGCTCTCGGAATCGGCAAAGGAAGTTTTGGATCCAAATTGGTACTTCTCCTCCCAAATTGGAAAATGAAACAATGAAATCTATTTTGGCCCATTTTTCTATTTATAAATAGAATGGAATATTCCTTTTCAAATATTTTGATGCTCTTGGGCCATTTATCAAAGTTTTTGACCATTTTTGTCATTTTTGAGGCTATTAGACACATTTTCTAGCATGCAAGAGTTGTAAGTGGTCTTTTGTGCTGTTTCTCGTATCACAATGGTCATCATAGGTATGAACACTCCTTTGAATGTTTTGTCGTTATTTTTGTAACGGTTAGTTTGTAATTATTGCGTGGTGATGAGTTTACTCTTCATTTGTTCTTGTACTCATGAAACTATGAGAACAAGTATCGAGTTATGATTTATCTCTTTTCCGGGATCATTAAAATCCCACGAAAAAGGACACCCCTCAGAGTCTACCGTTAAGCTCTTTTCAGGCTCTCGAAAAACGAAAAGATTGCCAAGCGAACTTGTGGCATTCACGCTTGCTAAAGTATTTGAATGGTCGTCTTCTTGGTGATAGTTTACCCCTTTTTCGGACTAGGAGGCACTAATTACGAAAAAGGTATACTCCAGCCAATCATGACTGGAAGAGTCCTGTCCCGCGTTGTTTTACCCTTTTTTGGGCAATGAGGCTAACTTTACGAAAAAGGACTGTTGGAGTCTTCTTTAAATATTTTTAGACTCTCCAAACATGAAATGACGACCGAGTTTACCTTCTATAGACTCGTTAAAATTTTCACATTGAAGGGCCCGTCATGGGACAAACCCCTCCTATCCTAGGTTCGAAAAATATTTGGGATTGGACTCATCTATGAGATGAGCTATACTGAGCATCTGGTTACCCTCATCAAGCTCGTAAAAAACACATGAGGCACTCATCATTCATGATGGGGAAAAAGGAAAGCGTTTGTGTTACATACCTTATTAGTGGCAGTATGTAGTCGTTCTTGAACATGGAACTCATCTATTTGCATACAGTACTTGGATTATCCGTTTGTCGTCGAGTTCCACTTATTTCCTGATTATTGTTACTCCTTTGATTCATTTAAAGAAAAGCTTCCATCATCAGTCGCTTTGAGAATTTGTGTCGCACTCGTCATGTCAATACTGCCAAGTCATGCCATGCCCATGTTCAAGAATATGTCTATCATTTATCATTTGTAGTCAATACACCCGCCATCATGTCGGTTTACTCTAAGTCAGTCTTGCATGTTACTGTACCATCCGATCTACCCTATACATTTTTGTCGTGTTTCGTGTTGATTGATGGGGGATTTATCATGGCCTTCCTTTGATGGATTCATCCTTGTTGACTTCACCACATCATCCGAGGATTGAATACAGAAAACAGTCAAGTACCTTGGCCCTGCATGCCTCAATGGCAGGTTACCTTGCTTTCATCATGGGTTTACATCATTGACTCTTGATTGAAATATTTCATCTTGCGCTCGACTTCAACTCATTTATTTGCGCTTGATGATATGTACTGTGATACCTTAGGAATCATTGACATCAATGGTGATCTCCCTCGCACTTGTTAACGGTTTACATCAATGGCCAGTAATCAAGTGGTTTCTACCATGTTCGACATCAAGACATTTGTAATCACATGGATAGACTCATATCATTGCTGGTTCATCTTGAAGACCCCGGGGAGTCATGTTTTACCCAGGTTGCGATAGAGTTTGTATTGAGTTATATCACACCGATCCACCTTTGTATTGGTCGTGGTTGTGTTATCATATCATCATGGATCTACGCTTGTGTCTAGTAGCCATGATTGTGTTCAGTCGGTCATTACTACCATGGATCTGCAATGTATTGGTCGTCAGCCATATTGTAATTCATATGAGATTGTCAGTTCAGAGTCAGTTGTACTGCAGCAGTGTCCTTCGTTTGACAAGTCTATTGCCATTACTTCTATCAAAGCACTTCACCTGTCTATATTCAATAGCTTCATGCTTTGGGGGGCATTTTGTTACACCCAAAATCTACTCATTATAATATTCAGTGTATACACCCCTAAAGATACCTGGACTAAGTAATCATCCTAGGAGGATTTGTACCTGTTATCACTCCAGGAGTCTTTCTAGGTTGCAGTCAAAAGAGCCTGGTAACTTAATCAAAATCTCAGTAATATAAAAAGGTTGGATCAAGTTGGATGACTCAATCAATCCTCATCTACTCAAAACTTATCTAAATTCCCTCAGAAGGGCAAGGCTCTCAACCACTAATGCTTAGGGGGTTTGTAAATAAATGAGTGTGTGGAGAAGTAACTATCATACCAGCAGAATCATATATAAAAGCATATATATGAATGGCAGATTACAATAATCACAAAATACTTGCAGAGTTAAGATTATGAATACATTGATAAGATGACAGTCATCAAGTGTAACTAAACATAACATCATGAATATAGTTTTCAAATGCAAGTACATAATAGACAGAAGATGGAAATCTGAACAATTAATGGCGAAAGAAGCTTGTTTTTTCTGATATAACATAAGAAGTCTGAGTTTACAACATGTGAAAAATTCTCCAAATTCGAACCCTTGTTCTACATGAGTTATGGGATTTATATCCTTTACAACCTCTCCCCAGATCCTAAGAAGCTGGATCGAATTTACTCCAGATGGGAAATCCAAAACCGTTTTTCAACAAAACAGAAAAAATCATTTTTAATTGGCTAGACTGCTGAAAAATGGGGCTCGGAGATGCCTTCGATTCTCCCAACCTGTGACACCTGTAGGAAACCTGAGAGAGGTTATTGTTCTCTAATGTGTTAGGAAGAAAAAAATATGAGCGTGTTGCAGAATGATTCTCCAGTCGCTCAGAAGCATCATTTGAAAATGATGACTCTGCACAGTAAAAACGCCACTTTTGCTAAAACTACTGAAAAAGAGGCTCAGAGATGGGTTCGGTTCTCCATCTATGTGACACTTGTGTATAAACTAAAAGAGGTTATTGTGCAGTGATATGTTTTGAGAAAAACAATCTCTCAGATATTCGAAACTCATTTTGGTTTTCCCGATATAAAAACGCCACATTTCTTCATTATTTCCATCTTGATGGCACCTTCAAAACTGGAACCGCACATTGAAACAACTCATATTAATTAAAACCTTCACTTAAAAACCATCCTCTTGCCATTTGGAAGCAAAAACCGTAATCTGGGAAAAAAATAATGCCTCTCTACCCTGTTTTGCACTTCCTGTGGCTAAAGAGCCAAATGGTTCGAACCTGTAAACCACCGAAAGCTCTGCTTTCGGTGACTAAGAATAGTTGTGAAAGCCTGCCTAAACCACCGAAAGCTCTGTTTTGAAACTAATCTTCCAAAATGGAAAAAAAATGTATTTTGTCTCGGCTTCTTGATGACAAGTGAAGTTCTCTTACTCTTTAGGTAGCTGGAATGAATTTGCATTTGAACACGAGCACTGCCGAAAAAGTGGTGAAAATGCCTCTCCTTTTGGTAGCTTATATTCCACCGTTGACATCGTATGCCACCAGAAAACGGTCTTAACCAGTGCTCTTTGCTTTCGGTGGCTGTAAGCAACCCAACCTTTAGATGGTAAGCTACGAAAAATATTTACCTTTCAGTGGCTAATATTTACCTTGCATCCATTGGGCTATGGAGTCATTTGGTCTTTAGAACCGATCCCCTGCAAACCTGTAACGTGCATGTAGTTTGCCTATTTATTGAAGAAAATTGAAAACAACTGAAAGAATCTACTTGCTCATAGGACGATATTATTTTCTCTACCTACTCCTAACCCATTTGTACTGCTTCTTGATCAAGTAAACTCATGCTTCCAATAAAGCCATATCAAAAACTGATTTACTGCTAACATCCTTGATCTTCACCCGAACAATATAGGAAACCATAGCATGCGAAAATGCAATTTGACAAGATGACAAGACCAACCTTCATCTGACAGAAATATTTTTGAATTTATGCTATTCATAGACTCCAAATAATCAGCAAAAGGGTCATCAAATTCACAAACAAATACCTCTTTGGATTGCAGATCCAACTGAAAATTGAAATGATGTTGAATGTCTTTAAATCCAAATATGGACTGCTCAACCTCTGTCAGAGGGTCATAGAAGATGGACTGCTAATCTGAACTTTTCAGCGCACCATCTCCCTCTTTGTATCTGGTGCAAACTTCTAGTCTTTGCAAATATTGAAACTGTAGGTTGCCCTCATCATCTTCTGCAGATCTGAAACTGTCACTTGCTGATCTGTCAATTTATCATGCTGATATATACATTTGCTCTTTGACCTCAAAATTTTTAAAAGAAACATGTTGATATTCTTAAATATCTAAAGCCATAGATACATCTGATATGATGTTAGTTGTTTCTATGTCATTACAATCATTCAATATCTCTTGATCTTCAAGGTGAATGTCTTTTTCTATAATAAATTTTTTATCACTAAGTTGATTTTCGTGACAAGCAAGATCTTCATGATACGAAGAAAACTCTTCACAACATCCTTCAAAAAGACATTCAGCTGGAAAATATTTTTTACAAAAGGAATTGAAAGTTGTATGGAAACCTATCAAAGAACTAACACTGGCGTTTGGAAGAGACCGATACTAGTCACTAGCAATTCCCTCTAATGAAAAATAGAAGAGCCGAATCTGAATATCCTCATGCACAACTTGCAGCTGATGCATGCAATCATGAAAGTCCAACAAATGTTCAGCTGGCACTTCCCACTCTTCACCTCGAAATCTAGGAAGGCTATTTTCCCATTCATCTCTACTAGGCACTGGATTAGAGAAACCAGAAATACTTGAGAAATTGCAAAATGCATACCTCTTTGCTAAGATCTGATTCATTTCATACCAATGGAGTTGCCAACAGATCCGTCCTTCATGGAGTCGCCAGATAGATGATTACAACTGAAATAGTATCCAGACTTTGTTTATCATCAAAGCTGGGTCTTTGTTGTCTCCCAGGGAAGCTGAGCTTCAATCTCCTCTCCCCAGCAACGGTGCCATTTTGTTATCACTCCAGGAGTCTTTCTAGGTTGCAGTTGAAAGAGCCTGGTAACTTAATCAAAATCTCAGTAATATAAAAAGGTTGGATCAAGTTGGATGACTCAATCAATCCTCATCCACTCAAAAAATTATCTAAATGCGCTCAAAAGGGAAAGGCTCTCAACGACTAATGCTCAGGGGGTTTGTAAATAAATGTGTGTGTGGAGAAGTAACTATCATACCGGCAGAATCATACATACAAGCATATATATGAATGACAGATTACAATAATCACAGAATACTTGCAGAGTTAAGCTTATGAATACATTGATAAGATGACAGTCATCAAGTGTAACTAAACATAACATCATGAATATAGTTTTCAAATGCAAGTACAGAATAGACAGAAGATGGAAATCTGAACAATTAATGGCGAAAGAAGCTTGTTTTTCTGATATAACATAAGAAGTCTGAGTTTACAAAATGTGAAAAAGTCTCCAAATTTGAACCCTTGTTCTACATGAGTTATGGGATTTATAGCCTTTACAACCTCTCCCCAGATCCTAAGAAGCTGGGTCGAATTTACTCCAGATGGGAAATCCAAAACCGTTTTTCAACAAAACAAAAAAAATCATTTTTAATTGGACAGAATTCTGAAAACTTGGGCTCAGAGATGCCTTCGATTCTCCCAACCTGTGACACCTATAGGAAAATTGAGAGAGGTTATTGTTCTATGACGTGTTAGGAAGACAAATGTCCGAGCGTTTTGCAGAATGATTCTCCAGTCGCTCAGAATCATCATTTGAAAATGATGACTCTGCACAGTAAAAACGCCACTTTTGCTGAAACTACTGAAAAAGAGGCTCAGAGATGGGTTAGGTTCTACAGATATGTGACACCTGTGTATAAAATGAAAGAGGTTATTGTGCATTGATCTGTTTTGAGAAAAAACGCTCAGAATTGGCAGTTGAAAATGATAACTTGGGATAGTAAAAAACGCCACATTTCTTCATTATTTCCATCTTGCTGGCACCTTCAAAACTGGAACAACACATTGAAACAGCTCCTATTAATTAAAAGCTTCACTTAAAAACCATCCTCTTTCCATTTGGAATCAAAAACCGTGATCTAGGAAAAAAATAATGCCTCTCTACCCTGTTTTGCACTTGCGGTGGCTAAAGAGCCAAATGGTTCGAACCTGTAAACCACCGAAAGCTCTGCTTTCGGTGGCTAAGAACAACTGTGAAAGCCTGCCTAAACCACTGAAATCTTTGTTTTGAAACTAATCTTCCAAAATGGCAAAAAAATGTATTTTGTCTCGGCTTCTTGATGACAAGTGAACTTCTCTTGCTCTTTGGGTAGTTGGAATGAATTTGCATTTGAACACGAGCACTGCCGAAAAAGTGGTGAAAATGCCTCTGCTTTTGGTAGCTTAGAATCCACCGTTGACACCATATGCCACCGGAAAATGGTCTTAACCAGTGCTCTTTGCTTTCGGTGGTTGTAAGCGACCCAACCTTTAGATGGTAAGCTACGAAAAACATTTACCTTTCGGTGGCTAATGAACACCATCGTGTTCGCCCAAGCCACCGAAAAATTCCCCACAACTCATGCTGTAATTTGCCCTTTCGGTAGTTAGGAGTGCCTTGAAAATTTTGTTTAAGCTACCGAAAGCAAAGCTTTTGGTAGCTTAGGGGCCGTTTTGAATAAGCACTTAGCTACCGAAACCCGTTTTTTAAGTTTTTTGAAATAAAAACTTGTCTCGAAAGTTTCTTGACGTATTATGAGTTAGAACTCAGTAAAATGAGCCTAAACACAAACTTTAATAATGTGTTTTCATTTTCAAATGACCTCCTATCACCTCACATAGTAAAACTTAAAAAAAAATATTTGAGGAGATAACAGTACCCAATTGTGCTAAGTTTTGAAGGGTTGTCGCAGGCTACACACTAGCAACATGCGACGTCGCACCTTGCTCCATTACAGGGTGCGACGAAGTCAGTTAGATGACAAAAATAGCTTCTTCGAGGTCCATCTCGAAGCTTGCTGACTTGGGACCCTATCCTTGACCTCTTGTAAGAGTTGGCACTCGGCTCCTAAACCTTTGGAGAGATCCCTTAAGCCTCTCCTACTATCTCTCAACCTATCCTATCCATACCCTATCCATTTAGTCCTATATAAATGAAGCTTACTCCCATCCCAAAAGGAGGAAGTATATGGTATCTACATGCTGGTGAAATCACTCTTAGAACATCTCCACTCACCTATTGGAGAACTCATGCTTCCTTGGAAGGATATGGCAATTGGCTTTGTCGGAGAAGGGCTACAGCGTTAAGTCTTGGTTGTAGTTCTATATCTCTATTATGTACTCCTCTATTTGCAGTAATACAAATGCTTTCCACCAATATTGTTCATGTCTATAATGATATTGAGTAGTTTACCTGCTTAACTATTTACTTAGATCTCTTATTGTATATATGTCTTTTACTGGTTTTTCTTGTTTTTTGTCTTGATAGGTCTTGCAGCTTGGATCTGACGACCGTGGGATGTGGAGCAACATTCAGGAGAAAGGATTGCGAAGTGAGAGGTAAGACATCTAGTACTCGATCCTTAAGTAGATCTAGGAAATGCATTAGTAGTCTGTTCTATTTTTTCTAGACTCACTTTGAGCTAGGGAGATCCGGCTCGCATCCACTCGAGTGGATTGTCCGATAACACTTGTCCCTCTTTTTTTGTCTTGTGTTGTATGTATATATGGTAACACCATTGGATAAAAATGTGCATAGGTTTAGGTGCGTGTAGTAGACCTACCACTACCTCTATTTATTTTGTCACAAGCTTTAATATGCATAGCTTCAAAATATGCAAATATTCATATGGAACCTCCAGTCCCCCCTCATGTCCATGGAACATGGGGACTAGATCCACCAAATACACTGGGTTATGGTCCTCCAGATGCTATGATGAGGCCATTCCATCCTGTTCATATGGGCACACATTATTCACCTGCTATGTATTTACAATCTTCACAATTTGCATGCACAGGTCATGCAATATCCTATATCCATCTTCGTGAATAGTTTCAGTAGCCCCTTGCTTGTGTATGGGTGTAACTAGCATGCATTATATTGATATTTTTATTTATTTATTTAATATCGTATGTAGTTACACAAATGTAAACTCTGTATAAATTGCATAAGCAATTTGTGTTTTCATATTGCACATATTCCAAAAAATGTGCAATATGAAAAAAAGAGACTTATGGCGATAGTTGTAATTCTCACTTATGTCAAAATTTTAATTCACGGTTTCATTTGGTGGTCACTTTTTGGAACAAGATTAAATTATGATATGAAAGACTGCTACCAAGAAGGATATGGAGTGCATGAACACTTAGATGTACTTACAGCTTTCGAGTGGGTAATGATGACATGGGGAAATGGTTGATGAAAATCTGAATCCTGAAAAAAAAACCCTATTTTCTAGAGTGACTACTTAGCTTCCCATTTTCAGTGAGTACTAGATTCCAGTCCTGTTCTTCTTTTTCCATTACGTTTTTTATATTTGGTCCCTAAATAAATGAATAAAGATTAGAAAAACATGGTAATATCGCTATCTTAAATTTAGGGGAGGCCAATGGAACTCTGGTGGCCAATGTAGCAGGGAAACCCAACCCATCCTAAATGAAACCTTCCTTCAGAGCTATCTAGTTAAAATTCCTTGGCTATCTGAGAAAAGATTAATATTTCAAATACATCTCGAAATGTAGAACTTGCAAATACTACAAATCTAGCTATTAACTACAAATCTATCATTCAAATTATGTACTAATGATATAACTCTAATGGGAAAATCCTCCTTTCTAGAAGAAGAGTTTTTTCTTGATATGCTTTATCAGACAATTTGAATCTACTTTTGAACTTTATGTGTACTAGAATGTCAATTATTCTTATTTTGTCCCTGACCTTACAGAGGAAAATTTTCTTGATGTTGAACTAGTCTGGAATTAGAATTTAGACTTTACAAACAAGTTTCTTTCAATGGAAGATTCTATTGTAAGATTAGTCACCTGACCACTTCTTGTCATAAGCGTGATTTAGAGGATGCCCTACAAACAAATTGACCAAGAATAGAAGAAATTTCATCCCACCTGATGGAAACTTCCAGAATTACATCATCATATAGTTGGCTCAAAGGGCCTTAGATAAAGAGAATTGAACAATGCATGAATCTCCCCAAAAAAGGATAATCCAAGGAAGACTTAAGGAGTTTCAACCTCAAAATTAAAAATCATTCAGTTCACTCGAAGGATAGTAAAAGTATCTATGGAAAGTTCCCATTGCAGGGGAAATGGATTGGTGAAGAAAATAAATACATAAAGGACAACACTACTGAAGAAAGAATAACAGTGCTTCATTTTAGAATATTTTACCATGTGGGGTCTATCATCTTATTTTGACATGATGGCCCCAACCTCTTCATTAAAAGGAAATTCAGTGGGCATAAACAAAGGGATAACTTTTAGCAATCAGATGACTCTAGGACTTCAAAAGAGTCAAGATCAAGCAAGTCATATTAAGTTTGTCAGTAGGTGCACTTGGTATTTCCTAGATGTAAGTTTTCTTTATCCATTAGCGTTATTAGGGGAATTGTTTTCATATGTCAAGTGGAAACCTTTTGTAAGTGTTTCACAATTTTTGCACACTATACTATAGCTCAAATACCTATAATCCCTTATAGGAATTCAGGATCCCATCTTTACGGGATTGCAACTTCTTCAGTAGTCAATATGATTTGTTTATGTTTAAAAAGGACAAATCATCATCCTTATGCTCTTCTCTATGATGCATTGTGTGCATTTTTCTTTTCCTTTTACTTTTCATTCAATATGTTAAATGAAAATTAGTTGGGCCCATCTATTGTTAAATATGTCTTTAATCTATGCATTATTTTGTTAACATATACTTGATATCTTTGAAGGTAATGCACTAAGTTATAAGTTATTTTTCAAACATGTTTTCTTGGCCACCTTGGAGTGACATGCTTATACATTTTGGAGAGTTTTTATTTGATTTTGTGATGCTAATTAATTTCAATGAACTTGGGGGTAGTTGGAGTTTTCTGCATAGATATCCTGGTTCTACAATGTAAATAATTTTGTCAATTGAGCCTTATTTTAGTTTACATATGGGAGTACCAGGGGATGATTTGGCTCTCTCCTATTTGTTGCACCTTACATGCTAATTTTTTTTTCAGTCTTGTTGACAAATCTCGTAATCTAATGACATTGATAAATATTTGATTTCAATTTCCATTCTTTTCAGAATCTCATATAAATGCAAAACCTTTAAACAAGTATGAATGTAAGCCGTCAAAATGAGAAAATTTTGCATAATTTAAATAACTACTAAGCTTAACTAAGTGTAATTCTAGAATCTCTTACATAATAATAACTACAAACATTTTTGCACTCCTTTTTATGACTTAAGACATTTGAATATAATATCCCATAAGGCCACTAAGACTAATATATTATTTGTTGGGGCAGTGAATGAGCAAAACATATCTGAGAAGAATGTGTTACAATTCGTCCAAGCAAATATCTAGGTCAATTGTTTCCAGTGATTGATTTTTTAGATTAGTATACACATTTTTTTCTTTATGTAGACATTACAATTGGTACAGAGGATGTGAAGGATTTTTAAGAAACATTTATGGAAAATATTATGAAATCTTTTATTGCTTTGTCAATCAGAATTCTTTCATATTTTTAATTTTTGCAGGCTTATTGTGAATTGTTAATTTTCTTGTCATTAGGTTTTTTGGATCCAAAATCCGACGGCATATATTTCAGAATTTATACATCTGGCCATTGACCATCTGACAATCTCCATCTTTTTTCAACGTCGGTCCAAAATCGACTGATATCCAACATTTAAATTCCCCGTCAGATTTCGGATGTCTTGTCCAGTCGGAGATCTGACGTCCATTCCATAGACAAACATCCACTAACCGATGCCTTTAGCCGTCGGTTGTATAGAAAAGCCGTCGGATTGTGTGTGAGGACAAGTCAGATATCCGACGTTCGTTACATAGAAAAAATACCAATAATCGACGCCTTTAGCTGTCGGTTGTATGGCAAAGGCGTCAGATTATTTGGGGGTCATAGAGTACAATTGCTCAGATTATAGAGTACAATACCTCCAAGGTGACGCCTTGGGGTCATAGAGTACAATTGCTCTAGGGTCATAGAGTATCCCCCAACTTGCCACCCCTAGAGGTCAATGAGCTATTTGGTCATTTTCACTCTATAAATTGAAGTATTCCTGCAAACACAAACCACTTATATGTTACGTGAACTTCTTTCAGGGCTTTGTTACATTTAAACACCATCGCACAACTTCTTTCAGGGGTTTTTGTTTGCATGAATCCTTCAATTTACAGGGTGAAAATGGCCAAACAACTGCTACAGTTTGGAGACAAGAATACTGCTTATCTAAAAGTACACTTGATAGGTTTGGATGGAACAGTTTACCGTGGGATTTGAGAAAATTCTATATGTGATTAATTAAGAGCTCGAACATCTAAAATTTGTTTGTGTTTGAATTAAAAAAAAAAAAGACCTCCAAGGTGACACCTTGGGGTCATAGAGTACAATTCCTCTAGGGTCATAGAGTACCCCCCGACTTGCCACCCCTAGAGGTCAATGAGCTGTTTGGCCATTTTCACCCTGTAAATTGAAGGATTCCTGCAAACACAAACCACTTATATGTTACGCAAACTTCTTTCAGGGCTTTGTTACATTTAAACACCACCACACAACTTCTTTCAGGGGGTTTGTGTTTACAGTACTCCTTCAATTTACAGGGTGAAAATGGCCAAACAACTGCTACAGTTCGGAGACAAGAATACTCCTGACCTAAAAGTACACTTGATAGGTTTGGATGGAACATATTACCATGGGATTTGAGAAAATTCTATATGTGAGTAATTAAGAGCTCGAACATCTAATTTTTTTTTTGTTTTTGTCGTACAAAAAGGCATGAGAATGAGGAAGAAGACTTAAAATGGTGGACTTCACCTTCAAAGAGTGCCTTACAATGACATTGATAAAGAGTGATAAGAAGATCATGACAATCCAACGTGTCAAATCTTAGTTGAGAGTGCCAATTAAATACTTATATGGTAAATTTCATAAAAGACTTACTTATAGTTGTCTCTTACTCTTTGCATCTTGATAAAATTGATATTTTATGGTTGTCTCTTCATCCTGACCCAATGGTTGTGAGGATGTGAATGCATGATAAAGGCTTAGTTATGACTATGAGATGAGGATTTAAAGAGAAGACGATGTAAAGACATGTAATTTTTATATGTTTTTTGGCGGTGAGCACCAAAGACAAATGTGGTGAGAATAATCCTTAGTTATAATGACTATGAGATGAGGATTTGCATTGAAAAAATAACAGGGTACGAACTGAACTGAGGAGATTCAAACATGTGACCTATGTCTAGTCCCAAGGATACCACCTTCAAGCTTGACCTTATCAATCAATTCCCATCGCCATTTCCTCTCATACGACGTCCCACAACCATTTCTCTCGACAGCCACTCTTCATTCATTCTGCATGCATTTCACTATGCAACCATCTCAGATTCTAATTGCGTTTTCCCTCAATTAGTTTCTCAATTCAATATGACCCACGGCCACCGTCCAAGGAGTGGTTCCAACGATCTTGAGTTTCATCCTAGAAATGGTGATGATTCATGGTATTATGTTTCCCTTCAGCTACAATATGGAAAATTCATAGTTCACTACGAAGGTTTGTCATAGTGAACTTTGAGTTTTCCATATTGCAACTGAAATGAAACATCATACCATGAATCGTCACCGTTGCCAGGCTGAAACTCAAGATCGGTGGAAACACTCCTCGGACGGCGAGCATGGTTCATATGCTGAATTGATAAACTAATTAAGGGAAAACACGGTGAGAATCTGAGACGGTTGCATGGTGAAATGCATGCAAAATGAATCAAGGGTGGATGGCCAAATTCACCACTGGTTAACAACATATTCATATCTTCTTCCTGTCATATGCTTCATAAGCCTAGGAATTTTAGTAAGATAATTTTCTAACACTCTTTCATAAATATGTTTTCCCGAGAAAAAACAGTGAGCAAGAACCAAATCATCCAGACCTGTACTAAAATATTTGGGGATAAAATTCAATAAAGAACTGAATTCCACTTCATTGTTGTTCCTATACCTTTGTATTAATATTTTCGTTGAGATATTTCAGTTATAGAATTCTGCAATTGCATTTTATTTCCATTTGAATAACAATATTTTGCTATTTCTTAAGAAAATCTCATTTTCTTCATATTTTAATTCTGTTTTAATTCTGGCAATAAAGCCTATCTGAAGAAGTTGGATAGCTATCTAATATGGTCCTTTATCGTGGACTTTAATGACTGTTGGTGTAGGAAAAGTTCATTTTAATAGTTGACTTCATTGTGAAATTATTTATAAGGGTTTTTCCAAGTAAAAGCTCAACAACAAACAAAGTGTCAACACTCAGTTCTATGTTTGCTTCTACATAATGATTATTAAACATTTGTTGATCCATACTTAGCATATAGGAAAAAATTATCTTGAGATTATAAAGGGACAAAATGAATGTTCTCACGTAAAGAAAAATTGCACACGCATATACTATGTCCATAAAATGCATTTAGAAAGTCTCATACATTAGTGTATGATAGACAACATATGTGTTATGATGTAAAAATCAGAAGTGAAAGCCAATAAGAATGGCAGAAACGTTCCAATTGGAATACAATTCCTATGTTTTAAGGCTTGGTTTGTCCAGGTTCTAGTTACTATGGCTTTTCAGACCACTCAATAGCCTTCACCAAAAATCCTACCAACAAACCAGGGTTCTTCTTTTTCAATATAATCTTCAATTATTTCCTTGGACTCCAAGTATAATGACTGCCATGAATATTGAATAAAGAAATTCATAAATAAGAAGTAAACGCATACCATCTTTGGATTTCATGGAGAAATTGAGGTTGCCTCATCCTTTTCTTAAGAAAATAAGTTTCATTGTGTTTGAATTTATTTTGTGAATGTTGCTATTGTGATTCTCTTTCTAAAGGTAATACAGTATCTTTCTATACCTTACTAAGATTGTTTGCATTACTGGGGAAATTGTACAGTTCATATATAGATGTTGCATCCTTTTTCAAGAAACCCAACGTATTCATAGCTTCTATAACATTTGAATCACCGCTTCTATATGCATATAATTAGTATTCAAAACTAATCACTTCTATGTATTAACACATCATCTGGAATATGAGCATTAGAAAAGGGGGTTGATACCCTGTCCACACATTATTCATGCCGAGAGTCTGACATGTATATGATTCCCATGTAACCATTCACTCGCAGGATTAAATGAGAACCAAAATTTTGAAAATTGATTATTGAATTCTAGGGGTTGCTTTGACAACCTAAAATTTGGCATGGGAAGATAACCCAACTATTTACCTTTGGAATTACTCCACCATATCAACAATAATTTCGACCTTACAAATGCAAGGGAATGCAGAGATAGGTTTCTTTTGTATTACTAGAATGCAATGAATATTTTAGATTAAAGTAACTAATTTAATCCTGCATTTCTTTGGTTTATGAATTTGGCATGTATACTTCTACCAATGACAGGTTTCAACGTTACCCTAATTATCAACCGTTTACAGTGATGCATCGATCACTCCGATGGTAACCTAGATTACTCCACTGCCATAACAATGTTAAAAGAAAGCATCTCTCTTCTGGGGCTTGAAACTATATAGATAGGCTACCTTTTCGATTCCAGAACAGCACTAAATTCTCATGCAAATTCCTATTATAACATACACCCATGTAACATAAGTGACGTGGAGACAAATTGCAATGGGTTTGATTCTAAAAGGATCACCCCATCATTCCTCATTAGGAACACTCTGCTATACACATTTCACTATAGCATGGGATAGTTCCCTGGGCAATGCCCCTTTTCACATTTTGGTAGGATACCACTCTCATCTAAAAAGATGTACATCCGTTCTTCGCATAGGTTTAGCTGGATAACAAACACGCCCATCAGTTTCACGAAGGGATCGGTTGGATCACACTCTAATCTAAAGAACAACTCAATTTTACACAGGGATTGGTTTGATAGCGATTATGCGTTATAGAAATTATGATCTAAACGAACTCATCAAAAATTAGTTACAGAAACCCCGAAGGGTACCAAACACAATATACAATAAAAACCCTCATCCATGAATAGAGTAGGCATCAAGCTATAGATGAAAGGTGAGGGTTGTAATGGTCAAAACTTACCAGGGCCATTTGACATCTAAGAAACCCTTGCAGACAAGAACCATCCACACCCCAACTCGCCGCTACAAATATGCACTCGCACTGCCATAGAAACATAACAGGGTTAACACCATTCCATGAATATAGATGAATAAAGGAATCAAAACGAAATTTATGGACAGAGCTGGATTGAACAAACTGCTTACCAGGTTGTTGTTCCATGATTCATGGGATCCTTACCACTAGAACGAGGTCACGCCTGAATATTCGACACCCTGGTAGCCTCCAAAATGCTCAATTAATGTCGCCCAATAGCCATCGACACTTGGCCTTGCAACATAAAAAAAGAAAAGCGGTAGTTAGACTGGGAAAGATACTGTAATACAAACTATCAATGCAACAAGGAAGATAAATTAAGATAGAGCTTACCTTCATGGTTTCATGGCTGCCTACGCTGCTCCTAGATGTCACCGGTATGCTCAGGAGTTGCACAAACCAGGATCCATGCTCCGGTCATGCGCATTCCCCTCTCCTTCAAACTAGAAATCACAGAGAGAGCTTCCTCCCACACCATCAACAAAACCACAAAATGAACCAAATGAGAGTGCAATAGAAGGTTTCGCAGCCCTTAATACCCTTGTCCAACGTGGAGTCCATCACGTGGCTTGTCACATGGCCAACTTTAAAGTCCAACCTACCTCCACTACGATCCATATCTTTAACCACTTTCCTATAGTTTCTTTCCGGCCCATTTGTTTATTCCATTAGTTAAGCGCTTGCCATAATATGACTTAGAGTTTAGGGTTATCCCCTTTCCCCTCTTGGCATGTAATTCTTGTATACTTGAAGTCACAATTTAAAAGTGTCCCCTCTAAAGCACCTGCACAAGGATAAGTTAAAGAATTTAGCTCATGACGGAGCTAAGTAAGACCTGGGTTCATATTTACCAAACATTATCTACCGTCCATATATTATACTCCATTCTACAATGTAAATTAAAATTTTGGGTATGGTCAAAGGTTAAACAAAATGCCTAGTAAAATGTTGAATTGACTAGATAGTGAAGCATATGATGTGTATGCTCCAAAGGTTAGGAAAAATGCCAAAAAAAATGATGCATTGACCAAATAGTGATGCGTACGATGTGTACATGAACCAAAATGATAGGAAAATTAGCATTGTCCTTGATAGTATGAAGTCATCAAACTTCTGCAAAATTATTACCTTTGTTAAAATAACACTTGGTTGAACACCAAGAATCGCTCACCACTATTACGCCAACAAATTGAAACAAGAGCAACATATCACTCTTGCAATTGGGAGAGAAATTAATTTACAAGCCGGATGATGCACTTCAATAGTGTTCTTCTAATGGCTTGATAACAAACCAAGAACATAACCTTGCTTTATTTCCATAAGTCATAATAGTACTAGTATGTGGGTATGAACTAAGCATGAGTGTAGACTGAGGTCCAATACCACATCTAATTACCAGGAATATTGAAGACCAATCACTAATACCAAGGTCAAAGACCATCCATATTTACCCTAGAATCTCTATCCATAAAAAATTGTAGAATTACTTTGAATGGAAAAACATGAGACTTTATATATATTTTGTTATTTTCAATAGATATTGTCGGATCTCTGACATCGTCAAGCATAATAGGATGTCGAATATCCGACATCCTAGGGCATAACATTATGTCGGATAGCCGCCGAATTTGGTTATTATTCGACGGTCATCGTCGGATATCCAACGGCCAATTCTATCAATTTGAATTTTTTTATCAAATTTTGTATTTTTGAAGGTGAGATCCGACAACATAGTCCTTTTCGTCGGATGCCGTTGGATTTTCTCGTTGGATTTTGGGTTCATATCTAGTAGTGTGTATATTTTAAACATTAATTGTGAATTACACTATCCTCTATATAATTATTCAAGGTTGAAACCTTTGTATCACTATTTACTAATTACTAGTGGCATGTGCAAATTTTGGTGCATGTATTATGTGCTTTGTATGTGTGTGTAGTCTTACAGGGATCAAATTTATTTGTAGGAATTGCATGATAGCAAGCATAGAGAAGTTTGCGTAGAAAGTGACGACGATAATCTAATTCCTAAATCTGAAATAATTTTTTTTATTTTCATCATGACAACTATAGGCTATTCCAAGGGTACCAAATATCAAAGACAAATACAACCCAACCAAATGAATGTTAGAAGTTATCTCTACTGCTGCTGAACATGGTTTGGGGATAGAATTTGTAGAGCATTAAAAGAAATGTTCCCTCTACAAGTAAGCATTAAACTTATCAATATTTTCTCACCAAAATCCTTATTCTTATAATAGCTAGCTATTATGTAAGTGTTTCACCTGGCTGTGTATTATCAACAAGGCTCTATAACTCATTAAATTTAGCCTATCCAATTGGACTGACTCTGAATTCATCATGAGCCAAGTTGTAATGGACTCAGAATATGGATGATTGTTATGAACATAAAAAATTTCTGTTATTTTGATTTTCATTGTCATGATCAACCTTCTTGATTTGCTTGACTTTCCCTTTGCAACACATTTGGTCACTGGGCCTGTTTGTAGAAGAATATATTAAGATGATAAATTTTAAAGAAGCATGCCAATAAGTTTTGCATTTTGGGGCTCACTTCACTCTTATCACTTCCTTCCGAAATTTTACCTGAAGATTCCATAGGCCAAATATTCAGGGTTGAACTTGATCTGCTTGTTGCATATAAGGAGCAAATTGCTGGTAGAAATTCAACCGATATAGATGTTATTTCTCTGTACATATGATTGTATATTTTAACTTAGCATCCAGTATGCCTTAAAGTGTGTTTTATTTGTCAAGAACAAGCTAATTATTTTTTCGTCACATCATGTAAAATCCTGCAGTAGTGCTATGGCAATTTTTGTAACTTAATGTTTTTGGCTCTTGAACATTTTAGAAGCGGCAAAGAATAATGAAGATGAAGATGATGGCATGGATGGATGGATGGAATACTGATGATGAGGAGGAGGAGAAAGATGATTCAGATAAGGAAATGGAAGTTAATACTGAAGATGGGGATGAAGTTGATAGTCAAAGGCTTCACAGACTAGCAGCCCAAGTGCTTTAACATTTACTAGAGTTTAGTTTCTTGAGAAGGAAAAATTGTTTGGCAGATGTTTAGTTTATGGTGTTGTATTTGGATGAAGTGTTGTTAAGTTCTTAAATAAGTTCGGTGCAAATGACGAATTTTCAGGCCAAATATTTCCAGGCACATGTAGATGATGAAGATGAGGATTCTGATGATGATTTCAGTGATGATGAAGAGTTACAGTCTCTTATTGACAATGTGGATACTTTTGTGTTCTCAGCTGCGATCATCTGTACGTTCTAGTTTTGTCCTTCTGGTATTTTCTCTTGCATTTTTCCTAGCAAAATGGGACATGCTTCAATGATATGGTCAAATGAATTACAATACTTACAAGTAGTGCATGGGTTCTAACAGTCTCTTGCTAAATGTCTAGGTTGAGCGCAGTTATAGCAAACAATCTGACCTCTTCCTCGTCCTTGGACAATATTGCGTCCTCTTCCTATAAATCCACTGCATCCTCTGTATGTGCCTTGATCATACTACGCATTTCCATTATTGTTATGTGTTTCTCCTTGGACTCTGTAGACATCATGTTTTATTTGTATCATGAGTTCAAATGCTCTACAGTTGGTATCATCATGGCCAACTGAATTACAAAATGTGCAGTACAGGTTCTTTGGTGTCTGTACATACTTCTGAAGTAGGTAACAGTCCTCTAGGCGATTTCCTCTACATCGAAAAATATCACACCATGCTCCTTGAGGTTGATTTAATGGATTCAATTCTCCACTAGCGATGTAATCTCTGAATACAAGGTAATGTTCCTTGGAATGTCCTTCTCCTTTACATTTAGTGCACCAAACCTAATCTCTTATCTCTTTTCCTTTATTCATATCTTGCAACTATAATGTCAGGTTTTCTAGTTGTGTATGTATATGTGCCATTCCTGTGCTGGTCTCTCCTATAGGTGAAGCTTCTAGCTTCATTGCAATTTCCAATTCTTATGTTTGCGATGTTACCTTTTGTTGCATCAATGGTAATCTAATGTGGAAAAACAATGAAGCTATGAACCATTCTTGATGCTATTGTGGTGCTATATCAAAGCTAACTTTATCTAACAAGGCTTTGAATTTTTTTATCAAACTCCCACACAGTCTCATTAGGTTTCTGTTTTATTTCTTTTTGCTCTATAATGCACTGAGATTCTGGATTAGGTTTCTTAAATTCTCTAATCAACGTAGTTCTGGTATCAGCTAATGTTTTGTTCTATTCAACAGAATATTTCATAAACCATGTTAAATATATGTCTCTGAATGTGGTGACTAGCTGAGCTTGTTATACAACATCATCTTGTACTTGCTTAACATTCTAGACGACTTCACAGAGAAACCAATGTTGCTATGGATCCTCTAGACCAGTTCCTTTAAAAACATGTAGCTTAGTGTTGTCTGCCATTATTCTTCTAGGAGGTGTAGTGTTCTGAAACGATGAAGGTATACCACTACTTGGCTAATTCTAAGTATCCACTTTGCAGTATTACTACTACTAGTGTTCTACGAACTAGTAATATTTCTTTCTTTAGCTATAAGTTTATGCGGAGTAATAGGCTGATATCCAAAGTATCTAGGTTCTTTTTCACTATCAAGCTTAGCTTGATATGGATTTCTATCACTTCATAACCCAGTTTCTATCACATCTATCACCTCTTTCTAGTGCTAACTTTATATCTTTTTCCACTATGCAAAATGCCAAAATCTTCGTCTATATCACTATCTATGTTACTGAACATTACAGACTCAAACCCTAGGAATTTGATTGCATTTTTAAGACACCGTTTTTAGCTAATAGCATTTTAATGCATAAACTCAAGTTTTTCACGTACTTACCTCTAAATCCTTGGAATAAATATCCTTCTATTGTGTTGTAAGACTTCAAAGTTTCCACAAAAAATTCTGTAATATAGCCTTCCAGTAAGCTATCCAACCAAAAGTATACTGCTCTTGAAATATAGTTGTCAATCCCTTTAAGCCTCTGAATCAACTCTGGATTCCAAACTATAGATTCTTCACCCTGAAAACAGTTTTTTCATTCTGCTATCCTCGACAACATAACCATTTGTTGGTGATATTTTTGGCTGACCCAGGTTCAAATAAGTTTCTCTTGTAGACCCAACAAATCACCCCTTTTCATCAGCCCTTTCAGCATCAACCTATGAATAGGATAAAGTCTCACCTGAGGCGAAGATGGGTGGTTACAAAATCAGGTTTCTGTAACCTTGGTAATGCACAGATGTGTTATGCAAACTTGTAATGTACTCCTTGATTAACACATACTTAATATAACAATACCAACATGTATCTGTGCACTTCGTAGTTATCGAAAACCTACAGACTTTGTTGAATCGTTGTTCGTTTACCCTTATAACTACACATTCATCCTACTTAACATTACTCCACACCATTCATACATACGTGTTCTGCTTACTTAACATAACATTCTTATTCACATACATACGAAAGAAAATACATCAGCATAAGCATAATATGAACATAAAGCATATCATATATTCACACACATACACAGGGATTTACGTGGTTCACCCTCCAGATAGGAGCTACGTCCATAGGAACTGTTATTATATTAATTGGAAGGGGTAACAGTTCCAGTCTATGAACTCAGTTGCAGACTCTTCTCTATAATAGAACTCTGTGTACTCAGCTGCAAAGTCTTTTCCTCTCTAGATGTCTCTCAGTCTAGATCTAACAATATCTAACTTAAGTCTAACAAGATCTAACAAGATCTAAACCTTCCTTATACAAAATTTCCCTTTATATAGATGTGCCTGAAGGTCACATATTGCAATAACTATGGGTGGCCCAACCCTCATAGTACCCTTAAACCCAAAATCCCGTGGTTCTCCTGTTGACCATGTTTTGCCTTAACTTCGTTGTCCTTTTGCATCGCTTCTTCTTACTCTGACGCTTCCTCTAACAGACACAGTTCTAACCACGTGTCTCTGACTCTATAGTGGCGTGTCCTTTGCACCATTCTGCTTATTTACTCTCTACTCATGTAGCCAACAGTTTTCTACTTCATTCATAACTGCTCCAACTACCTCTAGTCATCCTTAGTACTTCGTCTTTACTAAGGGGATAGGTCATTTCCTGTCAACTTTGCTACGCTCCATACCCTGCTACCAGGAATTGCGGAGTTGCTTCTCCCAAAATTGGTCAATGTTTGGTCTCACCTAAATGTATCTTTCTCATCAAAACTTCCTTCATTTTTGTTACGCCGAACACTTGTTAATGTAAGATGAAAGGGTTGCATAGAAATTATGATAAAGGTCTTCTACCCTTACTAGAGATAGAAAACAAATTATTATTTAAACCATTTCAAAAATGGTCAACTTTACTTTTGTTGAATATTAAGAAAGTTTGGCTTTGAGAATTTGTTTCTATGAGATTACTATGCATAACAAAATTGAGTGTTACGAAGGTAGACTATATTCCGAGTTAAGTTTATGGTCATTTAAAACGTCAAAAAATATTATTTGGTTGTTTAAAGGGATATTATAAACCACACTACTTCCAAGCCCATGAATGCAAGTTATTTCGGTAGAATTAATCCATTTCATAATATCATTGCAAATAATTAGATTTTTAGCACTATAGAGTTTAATTAGCTCAAGACCAAACAAAATTTTCCCTAAATATTTAGGACTTATTTTGTAGTTGTTGGCTAAAGCAAGGTCTTCGCCTAGCCATAGAGGTTTAGAGTTGGAATCATTGCTTAAGAGAATAACTTGTTTAGTATTTGTTCAAGCAATAAAGTCACCCATTAAGAGGATATTGCCTTCATTTCTTAAACTAGAAATATCATCTTCATGGCTATTATAAGGATAGTTTTTATCTAAACTGATCTTCTTATAAAAGCTAGAATTGATAGGCACAAAATAACAAATTGTTATTAATATTTTTTTAGCATTAATATCTATAATTTCCATCCATATGTACTGGATGAATGGATCTTTCTTATGAATCCTAGCATGAGGGGAGATGTTCTTCCTAATGTAACAAGCTATGCCTCCAATGCGTTGGCGACAAGATGTCTTGTTCCATATCGACCATAAGACAAATCCTTCTATTGTAGGGACCTCATATTTTTCATGCTCCCAAGCTTAAACCACTATTATAATATCAAAATTGGGACCTCTATTCCATGGAAATCCTCAACAATTCCAAGAGAGAATATGGAGTATGCCAAATTCCTAAATTTACTATTGACTTTTTGGTCTCTATCTCTGATGACATCCTTCCTATTTCTAATTAATGCCCATTTTCCTTCATTTCTAGCTTCTTTTACCTTTTGCATGATCCTTTAGAGATAACGTTAACTCAGATCATCCTATGTTTATTCTCAAATAGTGTTTTCAACATCTTTGCTTATGTAAAACAAGTAGTTTCAATTTGTAATATATTATGTAGTTTTCCCTTGACTAGAGCTAGATTAAGCTTATCGTCTTCATCATCCCCCTTCAAACAAAAAATTATGAGGTTCAAGGAATTTGTTAGGATCATGGTCTAATTAAATAAACATTTTTTTTTTATATCCAATTTACCTTCCAAACTATTTAAGGTTAGATTGTTATTTACCTTTGTTTAGAGTCCTTTAATCTTGCTCTTCATCTCAATATTTTCTAAATTATAAATTTTTATTTGCCGGATTGATTGATTTGTTTCTTGACTTTTCTTTTTGTAATATCCCAAATTTTGACTAACTATATTGATGTTATATATTGGGCTTAAAGCCCCAACACATATGACTTATTTGGATATATTGGGTGTAAGCCCCAATGCACATGCTTTTTACTTTTATTATATGATGGGCGTAAGCCTCGATACACATGACATATTTTGTTGTAGGTATATATATTTGGGCATGGACCCTTACAGATACAAGTTATTGCTATATACTAGGCCGGAAGCCCCAATGTATATTGATTGATGCTTTATTATGAGATCGAGTACAAGACCCTATGATACTGAGATGATATTTTGTTATATACTGTGCAGATTTATGATATGCATGATTGACTTTTTTATGTGTTGAGCGTGGACTCTGGAGCACATGGAATGCCCTATGTGCTGGGCATAAGCTCCGATGTACATAGAGGAATTTTTATTATGTACTGGGTGTAAGCCCTGATGTACATAGAGTGTTGGGCATAAGCCCTGGAGCACTCCAAGATTGATAATGAATACTGGATCCAAGGCCATTTGTATATTCTAGATGTGCTTCACAAACACATTCTAGTACTAGTGTTGAGTAGAATGCTCTGGAATTGCACTAGTGTAACGCCCATGTGATAGTGTTGAACCAAAGCTCTGAAGAGCACTCAGGGTTACTTGATCTTAAAGTGTTGAGTTGAGAAGACTCTGAATAGCACTACTACCCATCACAATTATTTAATTGGTTAAATGAATCATTTCTATCTCTCATCAAAGACTGCGGGAACTACCATGTTAAATGAGGGAATCCAACATGCAAGAGGTACCTAGAGTTACCTAACCTAGCCAACTATCCAAACCTATCAAAAGGACCTTGTCCAAAGATTGGACCCTATATTAAATATTTGTTATGTAATTTAATTAATTAAATAATCAAGTTGATTGTTTATAAAAGAAATCTCACTTATGTATAAATGATATGCACGAAACCTATGCATAGGATATTATTTATATTATATATATTATGTATGAACAATATGCAGAAAATATATGCACAAGATATTTCTTTATGTTATATATAAGAAAAAAATTATGATCTAAATTAATAGAAACACATAGGTTGTAAAGAAAGTAAATAAAATATAAAGGTTCCTTTTAACAAATCATAGAGGAACAAGTTTAAAAGTCCTAGATTAACTAGGAGTAAAGAATTAAATAAAAATATTCTTTACCTATATTATAATTCAAAACTAAAACAAATTTGGAGTTAATATTAAAAATATTATTATTAACTCAACAGCTATATTCCAAAATTTCACCTATATAAAGAAACACAGTCCCCAAGTGAAGGGAATATTTTCTTTCTATCATCATTCTATGGCGAGAGAAGATAATTTTCCCACAGAAACTGAAAGAGCCCTTTTATTTTCAAGAATTGAATTGCATCAACAATCTTCCCTAGGTCCTTTATTGTCCTATTGCATGTTGGAACCAGCTCGGGGGGATACATTAGTGAATCAGGAAGGGTTCAAGGTCAAGGTTGGGAAGAACGTGGTAGTCCCAAAGTCATTCAGTTCAGTTATTCTACAGGTCAACCAGATCAACACATACTTGTTTTCTGTAATTAGTGTTTGAAAGTGTGCAGGTCTATACCAGTAGAAGGATCAAGCTGCAAATGTACAGGTATGAGATACTCTTACATTCTTTTCAATTTGTTATTAGGCTGCTAAACTTAGAAATTTAATTTTTTCAATTCTTTTCATAATAATCTAGTAGCAGTAGTTAATGAGAGCAAGGGCCTATGGAATTGGCTCTCCTGGGTTATTTTTTCCTATTTCAACAGCTAAAATTCTGGTTTAAATATTTCAAACCCTAGCTAAAACCGAAGCAGTACAGAACCTCATTAAACAAATTTAAAGTATTTATTTCAACAGAATCATCTCCTATAAGGAGACTGATTTGCTAGTTTTATTTTCAAGCTCATAATCTTAAACCTTTCTACTTTAGCAAAAATCGAAGTGCATGATGTACCAATCTTTTTAATTAAACTTGAAATTTAAAATACCTGATAAGATTACATCGGATTTCTTCACAAATTACGTAGGATTTCTTCACACTTCAATAAGAAGATTTAAACACAACATAGGAAAACTTCAAACCATAAGATCATCAACATAACCTACATTCCTTAAGTCGCCTTACACAGGATAAATTATGTTAGGGCATTATTCCAGATTTAAAAAATATTATTAAAAACCAACCAAGATTCAAGATCGAATGACCTTACCCTAAGAAAAAAATCGCAGGGATCATGCTACAGTGTGGGTCGTTGCCCTTTCCACATAATTATAAAACCATAACGAAAGTCAAAAGGAAACGATTTTATTTCCAACGCTAGGGCTGGGTCATCAAGACACATTAGAATTATTATAAACAATAAATAAATTCATACGAACTCTCTGTATTTTAATCAAATGAGCTCACACATCAAGATTTCATCCCCAAAATATTTAGCTATTTAACGCAGAGAATATTACCCTCTCTCTACATTAATTATTAACCTTCTCAAACTAGAGGTACGATAACCCAACTTTTAAACTAGGAATTTCCCATTACAGAAGTAAAACCGATTCTCATTACAAGCGCATAATCCAACTAGGGCTTGCCCTTCCGTAATTAAAATAAATAAACAACGTTTCTTTTCACACATTGAGAGAATCTAATTCTAGTTTAAATACTTAAATCAACTAAATGAGAAACGCAGAGAAACTTAGCATATTACAGGTAGGGTCATCACCCCAGGTTTTGATAGGGAGATATTTCATAAGGTTACCAAGGACAAATTTATCAAACCCTGGACTTGCCCAGGTCACATATTTTTCGGGAAAATCGAAGTAATTAAAATACACCCAAAGATTTCTGGAAACCCCATATGTTGCTAGGCTTAGTAAATAAAATAACACACAGAGCAAAATTAAACC
Source organism: Larix kaempferi (assembly GCA_027924585.1). Taxonomy (NCBI): domain Eukaryota; kingdom Viridiplantae; phylum Streptophyta; class Pinopsida; order Pinales; family Pinaceae; genus Larix; species Larix kaempferi. The sequence continues at coordinate 19,722,856 of BSBM01000519.1, forward strand.
ATTAAAAGAATATACATTTCCAGGAGTGACGAAAGCACAACGCTGGTACAGGAGGCAAGTGAGGACCATCTCCCTCAACACTAAATTTCCATACAGGCTACAAACACAGTCAACGCTGTAGATCATTACATTTTATAGCGTGCCTCAGTTTAGCAACGACTTGTTACACAAACCCAACATTTCATGAAATCCTTGCATTACAGAGAATACAAACCAGCAGACAAACACTTGCTTGAAGGGAGGAAAAGGGTCATCAAAAGACCAGACTTACCACAGTTACCATAGCTGCAAGTATCATCGCACTCAGCTCGAAGCCACCACCACTGAGGGACCTGCCAAGGTCAAACCCCAATACAACTGAGTTATAATTCGAAACAAAAAATGATTGTGGAAACAAGTAAGAATGAGTTTGTTTATTGGCAAAGAGTTTACCTTGCAAGGCTCATACATTTGGTGATGAGCAAGTCGAAGACCTATGATGGGTGCCTCCAAGTCCTTAAGAGACTTGCTCTTCCTTCCCCTCCCAAAACACGCATTTCGATAATACAGTAGGGTCATCCAAAACTCTTAGGGTTTAACCCCAAGTGACATCCAGCTATCCCCAATTCGTATGCTTGGTAGTGGACTCCATTAAATGTGTTATCCACTCCTCCAAACATTTTATCTTTACCCCTTCTTGTATAGTTAAGTGTTCCTTTCAAACCTTGTATGATTACATTATAATTGTTTGTAAAATTAGTCACAGCAGATCTAATGAACAAGTAAATCAATCACAATAGATGAACATAGAAAATATGGTGCAAAACTGTGCAAAACATGCAGCAGTGCTCTCTATCCCAAAAAGGGTGAATGAATTACAATACAAACTGTCACAATGAACAGAGCAATTCGAATTGCCTAAGGAGGTCATTCGAATCACTGAATGGAGTAGCTTGACTCAATCTAGGAGTCCTCATCAATCATCGGTGGTGCTCATCAATCACAATAACCAGTCATCCAGGTGTCAAACTGAGTCTAACTGAGTGTAATAAATGTAACTGAAGTGTGTAGCACTGATATAGGATCTGGAGGCTCAGTGGGGGCGCATGGGAGGCTAACTGAAGTCAGAACAAGTCACCTAATCAAACTGGAGGTCAAACGGAAGTGATACAGTCAGTCGGGAGTGAAACTAGCCTCAAATCAGGGAGAATCGGAGCTAACTGAATGTAACTGAAGTGGAACTGCAGTGGTAGGTGAACAAGTGCGCCCTTCTCTGGCAGTAGGTGAGAAGTGGGCGCCTTTCAACTTAGGAGGGCTAAAACTCTGTGGTAGGTGGCTCCCGGGTGCTAGAAGAAGGTGGATAAGGTGCTGGAGGCATCAAACTGGTGACTGGGATGCATGCCTGTGCATGCAGAATCCTGAAATAGATCATATCCTGAAATAGGAATCCTGAAATAGATAATATCCTGAAATAGATCATGCAAGATCCTGAAATAGATGATGTATCCTGAAATAGATGATGTGGATATCCGAACACCCCCCCTCAAGCTAGACTATGATGTGCCAACAAAATAATGTGGGGCCCCGGTAACTAAGACCAAAGGTCACCCCAATACAATAATAATACAAACTAATAACAGTCAATAAACCGAGGAAATGGGGAAAACCTCATGGGAAAAATACCCCCCCTCAAAATAGACTGTAGTACACCAAAAGATTTAACTGCTCCAAAATCTAGTAGATATGTCTGGAGGTATCTTACTCTTGGGAGTAAATGGATCATGCTCCAAAAACATGTGCTTGAATTCTCCATCAGTGGATGCAAGCGAATGTGGAGACTTTATGAACTTGCTCTTCATACCGAAAATGGTGAGAACAAATCTGAAAATATGAGGATGATCCTGGAACCTGTGATTCGAACCAAGTGAGGTCGGAATAGCTCCAATCGGATCAAATAGATCTTGAAACTTGAACTTCTTATCAATAGAAGTTAAATCAGCTCCAAAAATAGATGAATGGTTTCTTGAGATGTCCTTTGAACCAACAAGGGTGAGATCAAAACCAAAATCAGCAAAAAGTGCATGAGAATTGAACTCAAGCGAATGGTAGTGCTCTTCATCTTCATTAAAACTCTGAGAAACTTTGCAAATGATAGAACATAAGTTTATAGAAGGCATGCAATCAAGGAGGGTGAATGATTCACCTCCAAAATCAGATTTTACCTCCAAAACATAAAGTAGATCATTATTCTGCATGCCAACAAACTCATGTGAAGGAGAGGATTCAAGAACCTCTTCGGAATCTAGAGTATGAGCTTGTTTATCTTGCTCAGAATTCGAAATAGAAGACTTTGAGAGAATAAGTGTTGAATCTACAGTTTCTTCTTCATCTTGAACAATTGTTGAGGCCAACACATGATCGGAAGGAACACATAAGGAGATCTCACTGGGCTTGTTCTCCAAAAGGCTAGCATGATCCTTTTCTTCCTGCTTTCCAAATTCTCTGTCAAGTTGGACCCATAGATCACTTGGATTTTCAGCAGTCTTACTGAGGTAGCGCATACAAGGAGACATAGCAAGACATATTGCTCCAAAAGCTCTGTCACAATCATTGAGCCAATCATTCTCCTCTTCATCGGAATCAAAAACTCTTGTATTACCAATGCACATATCAAAAAGACATTGTCTCTTCAAGAATGCAATCATCTTTGGTTTCCATTCATCATAGTTGAATGGAGTAAGAATATTTTGTGAAGAAGAAGTCTCCATCTTTGCATTAGCGAATGCACATGGAGGAAGTAAGAAACCTGCAAATCACACACAAACAAACACTATGTTTTCAGCCTTGCATGCACATGAGCGAATGCACATGAGATTTTGCATGCCGCTGCTAAAATATATTGGTGAGCAAAGATTGCTCTCTCTTCATGTAGAACACTTGTAGAAAAGAGATCTTGTCCCTACCATGGCTCTGATACCATGTAAAATTAGTCACAGCAGATCTAATGAACAAGTAAATCAATCACAATAGATGAACATAGAAAATATGGTGCAAAACTGTGCAAAACATGCAGCAGTGCTCTCTATCCCAGAAAGGGTGAATGAATTACAATACAAACTGTCACAATGAACAGAGCAATTCGAATTGCCTAAGGAGGTCATTCGAATCACTGAATGGAGTAGCTTGACTCAATCTAGGAGTCCTCATCAATCATCGGTGGTGCTCATCAATCACAATAACCAGTCATCCAGGTGTCAAACTGAGTCTAACTGAGTGTAATAAATGTAACTGAAGTGTGTAGCACTGATATAGGATCTGGAGGCTCAGTGGGGGTGCATGGGTGGCTAATTGAAGTCAGAACAAGTCACCTAATCAAACTGGAGGTCAAACGGAAGTGATACAGTCAGTCGGGAGTGAAACTAGCCTCAAATCAGGGAGAATCGGAGCTAACTGAATGTAACTGAAGTGGAACTGCAGTGGTAGGTGAACAAGTGCGCCCTTCTCTGGAAGTAGGTGAGAAGTGGGCGCCTTTCAGCTTAGGAGGGATAAAACTCTGTGGTAGGTGGCTCCCGGGTGCTAGAAGAAGGTGGATAAGGTGCTGGAGGCATCAAACTGGTGACTGGGATGCATGCCTGTGCATGCAGAATCCTGAAATAGATCATATCCTGAAATAGGAATCCTGAAATAGATAATATCCTGAAATAGATCATGCAAGATCCTGAAATAGATGATGTATCCTGAAATAGATGATGTGGATATCCGAACATTGTTGACCAAAAGTATAATAATAAACTCACATATGGAGCTACAACTCTAGGAAACACAAATCCTAGATAGTCTTATACATACCTACACAATCAGAAAGGAATAAGCTTTAGCATGAATGCTAAGTAAGTCTAGCCCTGGCTACCAGTTCCATCCATTCGAACATGATAATGATTATAATATAGTAACTTAAATAGATAGCAAGTTAACCCATTAAGTTAAAATACAAACATAGTTGCAACATTTAAAGGAACAACATAAGGACTCTTAAGAATTCAATTAAGTTCCAAATTGATCAATCAACTGAGTTATTTACCATCAACCCAAGGTGGGTGGTTAATGAAGACATGAAACCAATTAGGTCGCTTCTGCAAAACCGTAGAGTAAAATCACCCATAGTAAATAAATCCATTTGTTGTTCACGAGCAGAAATACAATCCATGTATTAAACATTATATCACTGCAATCTTCTAGTTATGTTTCCAGTGCTGAAGTTAATTTAACTAAACATCTACTTAAAAAGACAGTAATAAGTTACACAGAAAAAATTTTAAATTTTTATAGTTTTAAGGACATTACACTTTTCTATTTCTTATAATATAATCTCCATGATGTACAACTTATTCTCCAAAAATGTGATTTTATTGTCTATTTGTTTTTAAATCTTATCTTCAAAATATACAAATTTATTATAAACATTACCATAAATTAAAACCTATTTTATTATTTAAAAAAATAAAAATAAAAATTTTAAACAACATTAAACCATAACCATAAATTAAAAAAGTATATATTAAAAAATCAACCAACATTGACGACCATGAGACAACTATATTCCCTACATGGACTAATAATATAATTATTGGTTCTTGAAATTAAGGAGAATATTATAATTAATTTTCAACGACCATATTTAATGCGGACGTGGACTGTTTTATACATGATTGAAATGGGAATTTGGTTCACATGCCCATTAAGGAGTTTGGTATACATTTAATTTTGTTTATTAATGAAAGTTTTATCCTATCATTTGCCCTTTGTTTCTCTCCACGACACTCTTGTTGTTTCCCTTAAGAAATGGAATGGACATACCAATGCAAATGAGGACATGTATATCCTCACAACTCTTGTTTGTCAATTCTTAAAACATAGAGGCACGAATGGATTTTCCATTTTTGTAAGTCTATAAACATTGAAGATGAAATCACTTTCTCTTAGAGTGCTATGTTTACAGCCACATTAAATGCTAGTTACACTGATAAGTGTTTATATCTTAAAATTTGGGGTGGACTATCATTTATGCTTTTCCTAGATTAAAGGAGGATGGGATGTGTATTGTACAAATTGATTTTATATCAAGGGAAAAACACACCGCTCAGTAAATAAGATTTAACTGCACAGTAAATGAATATCTTCTTTTTCTTCTCTTCAGACTTGGCCGACCATACAATAGAGAACCCCAAATTTTACTTCACGGAACACTTGCTTCACTAAGAATTAACTTCGGCGGAGCCTAACTGCATGATGTCAACTTTTTACTTCGCGGCGATTAACTACGCGATTTCAACTTTCTACTGCGTAGTAGTACTTCACAGAGATGTGGAGTTAAATTCGCAATACTTTACTTTGCGGACTTCACAAAGACTTTGCAAATCACTTAAACAAACTTTTCATGAAATATATTTTCTAAGGCATAACAAGTAAAACATCTTACGCGAAGTTACTCGTAAAAATAGAACTTTCACTAAGGTGAACTTAATTGGAAATCTTGATTCCTTTTACTGCGCGTAAATGTAAACAATATTCAAGGAGAAGATGTGCGACTTGCAATATTCAACATTCTTGGGAATGAAACATAAAAACTATGAACTTATATATTACCAAGTAAACTGCAGGATGCCTCAAAACATGGAAATGAGTTTTTACTTGATCTTTTACTTTCACAAAGCTTAGGCTCTTGATACAATTCACGAGAGCTTCTTCTCCTTTCACTCTTCTTACACATCTCTCTCTGAGTTTCAACTATGAGCTTCTACTTATAGAGTTTCCTAACAACTGACTTAACATCGCTTCACTTGGAAGCTTCAGGATTGCATTAAACATTGTAATTAATTTCTACCTAAGAAATATTGATATGTGAACTATTAACGCGGTTACATAAATATAACTTGACGTGCGACGGATTGGTTGTGAACTTACTGATAGATTGACATTGCAGTCTCTATGCGCTGACACAAAAATACTGACAGGGTCGACTGACGGGGTGACTGACAAAGCCGGCGTAGTAGATACACAATCAGCTCATTAATTACATATTTTCCAACAGTCCCTGTTAATTATGAGCGGATGGGGATAATAAAACAAAATTAAAATTTTACAAAATGTTTCAAAGCTGAAACATGCTTTGTGCCTGACAAAGTTCACTACACAGAACTTGTCACTCCCAAACAACTTCGCAGATATTGGAATGGGTCCTTTGCTCATGGTTTGGTAAAGATGTCTGCAACCTGATCTTCAGACCTGCAAAATTCTAAACAGATTTCTTTGTTGTTTATCAATTCTCTGATAAAATGATATCTTGTATCGATGTGCTTTGTTCTCTTGTGAAACACATGATTCTTTGACAGTGCGATAGCTGAGTTATTGTCGCAGTAAATGACTGTGGGTTCTTGCTGATCCTATGACAGATCACTTAACATCCTGCGCATCCAAACTGCTTGACATGCAACGCTTGTAGTTGCGACATACTCTGCTTCTGCTGAAGAAAGAGTTACTATGGGATGTTTCTTTGAAGCCCATGATACAACACCTGTTTCTAAATGAAATGTATTTCCAGATGTGCTTTTTGTATCATCTATGCTACCTCCATTGTTGCTGTCAGTGTATCCAATGCGTTTGAAATTTTTTGAGGTTGAATAAAGAATACCAAAGTCTCTTGTTCTATTTACATATCTCAGAATTCTTTTACCTGCTTGCCAATGTGATTCTTTTGGCGACTCCATGAATCTTGAGATTAAGATGACTCCATACATGATATTTGGCCTTGTTGCTGTAAGATACATAAGGCTGCCAATGAGCCTCTTAAACAGCGTAGGATCTACATTGGATCCATCATCATCCTTGCTCAATTTCAAACCTGTTATTACTGGTGTAGGGGCTGTCTTACAGTTTAACATCTTAAATCTGTTCAAGACATCACTTGAATATTTTGACTGAGATATAAATATCCCATTTTCAGAATGTTGGACTTCAATGCTCAGAAAATACTTCATAAGCCCCAAATTAGTCATTTTGAATTCACTTTCCATGACTGATCTAAATTCTTTTATGCCAAAATCACCAGTAAATATTAAATCATCTACATACAAGCAGACAATTAGCTTATTACCTTGCTAGTTTATTTTTGTGTACAACGTTGGATCACATTCACTTAAATGTGAAACCCATTCTGAATGAGGTAAGAGTTAATGCCACTATACCAAGCTCTAGGAGCTTGCTTCAAACCATAGAGTGCCTTCTTCAGCTTGTATACTCCGTGTCCTTGTCCTAGAACTTCATAGCCTTGTGGTTGCTCCACATATACTTCCTCCTCCAAATAACCATTTAAAAATAAAAACTTAACATCCATTTGATAAACAAACCATGACTTATGTGCTGCAATGGCCAAAATTGTTCTGATAGTGTCCATTCGAGCTACAGGTGCAAAAGATTCATTGAAGTCTATGCCAGGCTGCTGTGTGAATCCTCTTGCTACCAATATTGCCTAGTGCTTATGCACATTTCCATCAACATCTTGCTTGGTATTATAAATCCATTTCATGCTTATCACATCCTTGTCTTTAGGAACATCAACTACTTCCCATGTTTGATTCTTCTCAATGCATTCTATTTCTTCATCCATGGCTTGTGCCTAGACTTTATCTTCAACAGCTTCTTCAAATGTTAGAGGATCATTAACTTGAGAAAATAATGCAAAAACTGAGAATGAATTAGGTGTTCCAGTCTCATATATCTCATGCAGACTTCTTGTCCTTAGTAGAGTTGCCGGTGTCGAACTGCGCGAACTGCCTACTGGGGTTTGCTGCGCACTTGAAGTGCTTGTCGGAGTTGCTTGTACTACGACTTCTGTTGGAGTTCCTTGTGCTAAAACATGCTGCGCAGTCTTGGGAGTAGGCGGTGCTATGAAGTTATGATTCACATGCGGAGTCTCAACCACATCTTCTGTGATGTCATCATGTTCGACATGTGGCACAATTTTAACATTCTTCTCTACAGTTCCATCCCATGCTTCATTCTCTACAAATTGAACATCGTGACTGATAATAAATTTTCATGCAATAGGATCACACAACTTGTATGCTTTTGTGTCTTCAGAATACTCAATAAAAATGCATTTCTTTCCTTTATTGTCTAATTTCCTTCTTAGCTGATCTGGAACATGTGCGTATGCTACACAACCAAAAACTTTCAAACGCGAAACACTATGTTTCATACTTGTCCATGCTTCCTGTGGAACTTTGTTCTTCACGCTCTTCATCGGACATTGATTCATGATGTATACAACAGTTGCCACTACTTCAGCCTAGTATTCATTTGACAGATGCATGGCTGCCAACATATTGCACACCACCTCCATAATGGTTCTGTTTTTCCTCTTCGCGATACCATTCTGCTGCGGTGTATACCGCATAGTGAATTTCTTCTGTATGCCATGATTTTTGTAAAAATTTAAGAAATCATTTGAAACATACTCACCACCTCAGTCTGTTCTTAAGATCTTGATGTTGTAACCACTCTACTTCTCCACAAGTGCCTTGAACTGTTGAAAACAACTAAACACATCAGATTTATGTTTTAGAAAATATACCCAGGTTTTTCTTGTGAAATCATCAATAAATGTGAGAAGATAAGTGCATCCTCCCATGGACGGTGTTTGCATCGGTCCACAAATATCAGAGTGCACAATTTCAAGTGGTGTGCGAGCTCTGTATGACTTTCTGACTGGAAAATTCTCTCTGTGTTGTTTTCCTAAAATATAGCCTTCACAAATTCTCTCTGGATTTTCAATCAGTGGCAATCCCTTAACCATGTCCTTCATGTGCAGTAGCTTCAGCCCACCAAAATTCAGATGTCCAAATTTGAAATTCCATAACCAAGATTCATCCCTTATTTCTGTCTGAAACGTAGCTTGTATTGCGCTGTCTTTTTCTTCCTTGTCGCAGTGAATGTCTGCTCCTTTGCTTTCTGCTTTGAACGCAGATCCATAATTTTCATTTTGACTTTCATGAACAACTTGAGTTGTTTTTCCTTTTATGATTGGTGTTATCTTCAAAAGAAACAAGCGATTACTTGTCATCTGCACTTGGACTATCAACTGATTGCTTGGATATATGTCTTTGATCACACAACGCTTTCCTATCATATGGATTCTGTAACCTTTTTCCATCAGTTTTCTAGTGCTCATCAAATTATGTTTCAAACCTTGAACATAATAAACACCAAACATATATTTCTGCTCCCCCTATTTGGTTAGAATATCAACAGTACCCTTACCCAAAACAGTGACTTGAAAATTATTTCCAAGTGTGACATCAGTTTGAACTGATTTATCTGGACTAGAAAATAGATTTAAATTACCAGTCATGTGATTGCTACACCCTAAGTCTAAATACCATATGTCATTCGAACTTTCTTGGACAACATTGCATTCAAGTGGCGATGCGCATGCTAAGAACAATGAGTTGTTCATGGTGCTAGTGTTTCTTGATTGTGTTTGGCCTTGCTTTCCTTGGTCATACTGCTTCTTCCTACAGTAATGACATTGAATTTTTTATTTATCATGTACCTTTGTCCACTTGGCTGACTGGGGCTTTGATTCTGACCTCTTCCTACGACATGTACAGGACTATTGCTGCGACCTCCTCTGAAAGAACTTCTTCCTCTGCCTCTAGAGTTTGATCTTCCTCTACCTCTTCCACGACTTATGGATGATTTTGTTGTGAATGCACCTTCCAGCGATGTATCTGAACCGCTGATTCTATGTTCATGATTGAGTAATGAGGCTTGCAATTCATCAATGGTAAATGTGGATAGATCTTTGTTTTACACTAGGGTCACAACTAAAGATTCAAATTTCTTTGGAAGAACTCTAAGAACTTTTTCAACAACTCTTTGGTCACCTAGATTTTTTCCATGAGACTTTATTTGATTAACCAGACCAATAACACGAGTATAGAATGATTCTACTAACTCTGTATCTTTCATTGATCGAGATTCAAAATCTCTTCTAAGAATTTGAAGTTTTGCAGTCTTTACCTTGTTCAAACCTTGATATTTAGTTTTTAGTGTGTCTCACGCTTACTTAGCTGATTACGCTACTGCTACTCTTGGAAGTATGGATTCATGTGTCACTTGATGTATGTGGAACAATGCCTTTCCATCTTTTTTTCTATGTTCCTTCAAGACATCCTTCTCAGCTTGTGTGAGATTGTTATATACTGTCAGATCTGCTGGTTCTGCATAACCATGCTGGACTATTTCCCATACATTTTGACCTCTAAACAAAGCTTTCATAGTTAGAGACCAATATTCATAATTTTTACCTGAAAAGATTGGAGTTTGCAAATTACTAGAAGTGGAAGCCATCACTTTTCCCTTATAGATAGAATTCCTACTTTCCGTAAACCAGGCTCTGATACCAGATCAAGGGAAAAACACACCGCGCAGTAAATAAGATTTAACTACGCAATAGATGAATATCTTCTTTTTCTTCTATTCGGACTTCGCTGACCATACAATAGAGAACCCCAAATTTTACTTAGCAGAACACTTGCTTCACTAAGAATTAACTTCGCAGTTTAATTGCACGGAGACTAACTGCGCGATTTCAACTTTCTACTTCGAGGCGATTAACTGCGCGATTTAGACTTTCTACTTCGTGGTGATTAACTGCGCGATTTAGACTTTCTACTACACAGTAGTACTTCACAAAGATGCTACTTTACTTTGCGGACTTCACAAAGACTTCGCAAATCACTTAAACAAACTTTTCATGAAATATATTTTCTAAGGCATAACAACTAAAACATCTTACGTGAATTTACTCCTTATAAAAATAGAACTTTCACTGCGGTGAACTTAATTGGAAATTTTGATTTCTTTTACTGTGCCTAAATGTAAACAATATTCAAGGAGAAGATGTACAACTTGTAATATTCAACATTCTTGGGAATGAAACATAAAAACTATGAAATTATATATTACCACAACTGGGCGATGCCTAAAAACATGGAAATGAGTTTTTAGTTGATCTTTTACTTTCACAGAGCTTGAGCTCTTGATACAATTCACGGGACTTTCTTCTCCTTTCATTCTTCTTACACATCTCTCTCTGAGTTTCAACTATGAGCTTCGCTTCTACTTATAGAGTTTCCTAACAACCGACTTAAGATAACTTCACTTGGAAGCTACACGATTGCATTAAACAATGTAATTAATTTCTACCTAAGAAATCTTGATATGCGAACTATTAACATGGTTACATAAATATAACTTGACGTGCGTCAGATTGGCTGTGAACTTACTGACAGACTGATATTGCAGAGTCTCTGCGTGCTGACACAAAAATACTGATAGGGTGACTGACAGAGCCGACTCAGTAGATACGGAACGGGATCAGCTCATTAATTACATATTTTCCAACATTATGGTGGCCATTCAAAATTCTAAATAAACAATTATAAAAATACAGAAATAAAAAAATTAACTGGTAGTTGATGCATGGATAACTCGTAGCTCATGCATCATACATGGATACTAATAGCTCATGCATGGATACTAGTGGCTCATGCATGGATAACAAGTATTGACACACAATCCATTTAACTAAAGAATGTAAGGGTAATTACAACTAAGTATGGATAACAAGTATCAAATAACTTGTTCATGGCACTTAACTTGTGACCTATTGGTGTTCACTGGCCATGTATTTGTTATAATACAATTATGCCAAAACTATAGTGAGTTAGGAAAGATTTTCTTCAAGCTATGTGAGCATAGAAATAAATTTTAAAGCAAACCAAATAATTCCCTTCTCTCTTGTCAAAGTAGGATAGTTTGTCTCAATGGACCATCATCACCACCACCACCACCACAATGGCCATACCAATGATTAACTCTTTTCTTCTCACACATGTTTAGAAGTTTGGATTTATTGTATTGTTTCAAAAGTTCAAGTTTATCAATGAAAATGATCATAAACGGCCTCTTACTTTGCAATACATTATGCATATATTCTTTCTAAACACGATAATGTGTACTACTTACTCTGATTTTTTTGTAAATCAACATCAGTGTTAAGTATGCCCAAATCAGAATAGAGACTTAAAAAGGCAGGCTGAAAAATTGAATGCATAGATGATTTCTCATGCAGATTAAAAGAAATTACATGCTGAAAACTTTCTCAAAATAACCTTTGCTCACAGTTCATTATAAAAAATGACATTAGAATTGAAGAAGAAATAACTTCTAAAATCACACTACGATCTATGATTGGTACCACAAATTCATTTTCCTACATCTTATTTTTACCATAAATTCATGATAAAAATCTAAAGCCGCAAATCTCAAACGTTCTTCATATGAAGTTCCAAAATTATCATGATATGAAAGCAAACTGCAATTTTACAAAATGCAAGTCATTAATTTCATCAATATAAAATGCAATTTTGCAATTCTAGAAAATAAAAAGCAAGAAATATAATTTTGCATTCCGAGAAAATAAACAGTTATTATGATAAGATTATCATAAGAATAAACCAATAAATATTATTCTGCCCTTTGGAGAGATAAAGATCAGTATATGTCTTGACATTATTATCATAACTGTACGCCATTAAATACTATTCTGCCCTTTTCCAGATATAAAGGGAAGATTACTAACAATTACTATTCTGCCCTTTTGGAGAGATAAAGGGCAGATTATTCAACAATTGGAGTTAAAAACATGTCCATACAGCATAATAATCTCAGAGAGAATTCCTCTTCTATGTTACCGACCACTAAAGAGCACACATAACTGAAATCCCCATGTAGGATCAACAAAAATACATGGTTTTAGAAATATTAGGATGTGGAACGGGGAGCTGGGGAGCATCCCCTTCCCTTCTTTCTCCTGCCTGCAGAAGTTGTTGCATCTGACTTGCTGCTAGATGTGCATAATTTATTGGAGCAACTGCACATAATACACAAATATAGAATGATCAGATCATTTATATTAACTGGTCGAAATTTCAAGTATAAACTCAAGACACAATCATGGTCCCTGGGGAAGATTAGTATCTTAACCTGTAGAGATTGCCACTGTACTTTTTTGATACCTGCAACCAAACCAAACAAATACAATTTCAAACCTCCTATGAAAAGCAGAAAAATAGACTTTCACACATTAAACGTGAAGGGTTTGTTTCTTACACATAAGACAAAGCATGAACAACACTCTGAAGTTCGTCCACAGTGAAGTTGTTCTCATCGAGTAATACATGGTAATGAGTGGGCCGTGAAGTTCCCTACAACACATTTTGCTCTTCATGTAAACATGGACATCATGCAACATACAATATCTACGGTTTTCTACTGTGATATGATTAAAAAGTACATACCAAAAAACTTACCATCTTTCCATCTTGAGAACACAAGTAGAAATCAAAATTTCTAGGGTGACAAATATGAGAATCCACAATTGTCCCTGCATCCAAAACATATAAAATTCACTGTTTTGTTTTACATAATAATAATAAGACAATCTCAAATGAGTAAGTACGGCATCACATTCTGGTTAATCTTTGATTTCTTGTCATGCAATATTAAAATAAACGCTTTACTTTGAATCACATGGTAGAAAAAGAAGATAATTAACCTGGCTGCACATTTTGTTTTTCCTGCCCATTGGTTGGGAATATCTTTGCATGATGATTCTTCTGCGCAATTATTAATGTAACTCTAGGTCTGTAACCACTCTCAATAAAATCGCATGCCTGTAAATCAATGATCATTTTAATGAAAGTTAAATCATAATTTTGAAGTAGGTTAAATTATATGTAGCACAGTCATTTAACTTATGGGTAACTTTACCCACAAATTGTAAAATATAAACCAATCAAAATAATGAATTTAGCATCGAGAAATAAAAATAAAAAAACCTTTAATATAGCTTTCAACTCAGCTCTCAAGACCGTGTCGAATTGAGAATTGCTAACTCCATCTCTGAAAATGATGGAAAATAGAACATGATTAACTATTGATTAAAATTGAAAACAAAATGACACATTAATATTGTATAAGAACATGTATAAAGGAGATAAATATAAAGACGTCATATTATAAAGAGAGAAACCAGAATTATACATATTTTCATAATTATGATGTTGGTTTTAATTGGTTTATGTTACTAATTTATTTTTGGGAATGATTGACTAACATTTCACTAAACCTCTTTACAAATAAGTTGAAATGTGTAAAAATTTCAACAGTTTCATTAAAATTAGCATAATCACTTAATTTATGGTTAGTGAATACCTATAGGTCATAGGTTAAGTGCCACCATAAGTTATCTGTGAAAAGTTATCTATGCATTCATTCATCAACCATCAGTTACTTTTTAGAATTTTTTTTTGTATTTCTAGCATTCTTCTAGTTATCTGCCATGAACAGATCCATTCATCGGCTACCACTTATTTTTTAAAGTTTTTTGTTATAATTGTTTATTTAGAATTTTGAAAGACAGCTAAATAATCAATCAACCATATAATCAATTTGAAAAATATACTGGTGTACAATCTTAGAAAAGCTACACTTGTCTCATTCTCTACATACTTAGAAAATCATAGATCATAGTCCAACCCAAATTCTAAAATAAAAACACCTATACCTAACTATCAATTTTCATGATGACATGAATTTGAAATTCCAACCCTGATAGCAGATCACTAAATGAAAATAGCAACTATGTAATGCAACATATTGTCAGAATAGCATTCTTGCCTGAGAAAGCGCTGTAAAAAACAACACAACATGAAAATATTAACCACATACCTGAAGATGATCATTCGCTTTGGTTTGGGGTCAACACCTTGTTCACAGGTTTGATAAAAATCTTTTAGTAGTTCACTGTGTAACCAACGTAAATGTTAGTTGTGGAATTTACACCAATCATATGACAGTTTCCTATACAGCATTGCCCAGGTTAAAAAAGGGAATATTTTATGAGAATAGAATTACTTCATCATGCCAGAATCCCTTTCTCCTAATTCCGGCGTAGACGTTATTGTGCAAAGATCCTCAATCAGTTCAGCCCTGGGCGCTTGAGTTCTCACGGAGGCTCTATACTTTGAAATGAGCGGCCAATATCTAGAAGAGACAACCTACAAACAGTTTCGTTTACACAGTTAACGTCACATAACAATTTTCATGATACGTACAGCTGCAATGGCAGGTGAATCTATATTCCCAACAGATCGACGTGAAACGTCCATCCCAATAATAATTGTTGGTATGGTAGAGATCTTTGGTATCTTTTTTTCAATTTCCATATTTAACACAGTGTTGAGGCCACCCATCTGAAAGAGAGGAAACGAACAAAAGTTCAAGAATATCATTACATAACAATGACTTGACTTGCTTGAAAAGAAAGGGCATATCTAGCAAACCTTAGAGGGAGTTTACCTTTGCATTTATTTTAATTGCAACATTCGTTAAAAACTGGTCAGTGATCTTCTGCGGGTTGCCGGGTGAAATACACTGATTCACCACGCCGATCCTCAGGAACATTTTCTTCCAAGGCCCTGGGAAAAAGCAAACAAATATTACAAAATGATAAAATGGAATGGATCATCCTCAGAAGTAAAAAACTAGAGTTGATCATAGTCACAATTGTTAAATTAGGAAATCACCATAGAGATCACTGTTTTTTCTTTCTGGTAAAAGGCAAATCATAAATTTAGGACGATCTTGTTCTCCTGGAAATATATCTCTGATACGATCTCGCATGGCTATCACTCTGTCAGCAGGCTTCATATATCTGTCTCCCGGATTCTCCTCTACGATACCGGAACACTCGGCCATTTCCTAGAGAAAGCTTTTCAAATTATGTAATGTATTAAAATAAAAAAAATTATTGTATTGAAACTGGTCTAATTACATGAATATCTGGTAGCTCATTTATGAATAGTGATATAATAGGTAGTTGAAGCATAGATAACATGTGATTACATGTAAGTATGAAAAACAAATAACAAATAACTTATTCATGGCACTTAACTTGTGACTTAAAGTTAATTGACTGTGCTAATTCATATTCACTTACATACCATTCCTCTTCTATTACAACATTCCTGAAGATCACGAACTAGATTCCTTATGTCGACATTTCTAAATTTCGATATGGAGAAATTAACAAGTATCCATTTTGACATTTTCGCTCCTCTGAACATCGTCTGATAACAGGTGGTTCAGACTGATTAGAATCTAAATAGAGAAAACCTTAAAACCGTCCAAACATTAAAATGAGAAATACCTTTTGGACAAAGTTCCAACGACCATTCCTTGGAGTGTCTCGCCTTGTAGCCATTTGCTCCCCAAACCTAAGCTGTTACGAGAACCAAACAGTTAAACAGAAAATTGGCCTTCACCCTAAGAAGTATAAATAATTTCAGATTCTAATAACTGCAGAACAGAAGTACATTAAATATAGAGCTAAACTTAACCCACAGAGAAAAGCCAAGTTCAAAGCCAGCAATTGCATCCTTGTTAGGAGGGCCATTATTTGTCAAATGACTTAGTAGCAATAATGTTTATTTTTCATGGAAAGAAAGTTTGCAGCAATAATGTATGTATAAAAAAAATTTAGATTATTATTGTAAACAAAATTTGATTAAAAGTATAAAGCTTACCGATAAAAGTATTTAAGAATTTAATTCTGTACATGGCTGTTAAAGTTTTAGGTGGGAGAAAGATGCAAAATTTTAAGGATTTTCACTAAGATTAATTTAATAAAAGGAATCCTGGTAAATATGTGTGGATTTTATGATTTTAGTGAGAAAGAATTTGAGTGGAGAAACTATATTCTTTCACCTTTTTTCATCTCGATTAAGTCTTCAATAGAATCCAGGGTTTTGATTTTATTTTTTTCTAATGTGTTATTTATATTTTAGAATTTGAGATTCCTAGATTGTCGAAGAATAACAGAACAGTATTGTGTAAATAAATAAATAATAACTAAAATATAAGAACAAATTACATGACTATACTAATATATATAAAATTCGATATATTAATTTTGTTATTTAAATTAAGTTTTAAAAAAACTAGTTTAATTTATAAAATTACTTTACCTGTTAGTTCTAAATGATACATAATTCCAAAGAAATTTAGCTGTAAGCTTATATAATTAAGAGACAATAAATAAAGCTTAACATATAAATTAGGTAATTTTTTGTTGTTGTTGTAAAATTCAAATTTTTACGTGTTTAAATTGTATTTTTGAATAATTTCTAAGTGTTTAGAATATTTAGACTACACTTTTTTTAATTATTTTTCATAATTTTTATTTTATGAGCTGAAATGAATTTTTTTAATTATGGTAACTTTACATGACAACATCTCCCTATATTCCGCTGTATGACAACATCTCCCCCATATTCCGCTATAGACCACCTTGTTTCTCTAAAATAATTTAAATAAAAACTTCACAAAGAACACAATTTAAAATAATTTTTTTCATATAAATAACACTTAATTTAAAATTAAAATATCACATATAAATAACTTAATTTAAAATGCTCATAGCTGTACTGTTAAAATACTCCTTATCTTAAGTCACTGATTAAAAATTCTATAAGAGTATTGTGGGGGATTGTAACATAAAAAACAAAAGTATCCACATGTAGCACTTCCAACAGAAAAGAGACAGAAATACCTCGGGTGCGGAAAGAACTCGGCCAGGTAAAGCTACCAACTGTTTGTCAATATTTATATTGCATGCCCTGAATGCTGGGTCGGAATTGTAATTATTGCTTTCGATTGCCTGCATGGTTAAATGTTATTGTTATAATTTGTTGGCTATAAAGAAGATAGAAGTTGGAAGAGATTGGATGGTAATAGAAGTAATTTCAAAATTTTTATGGATCAAACTAACTGACCATAATATTATAAGAAGAGGGCACTAAACCATATATAGAAGAAATCCCATCATTTCAAACTAAACCATACTTACATTATGTAACAGACGCATCCGTTGACCCGGAATTTGTCTGGATTTTTCTAGAAGCTTTGAGCGTTGTGCAGAAGAAAGGGATTTTGTATATCTCTGTCCGGGGAGGATGTAGCAAAGCTGGCAATTGGAGGAAGCACACCCCAGCTTAGATATTCAATGTTAATTTTAACATCAACGCATATAAGAAGATTATCATACTGACCTCCACGGGAAGATAGTTAGGACGGTTTCTTCTCCCTACATCTAAGCAGGGAAGATTCTTCAAAGTAAATCCTTTCTCTTGAAAGTACTTGAAAACAGTCAGCTCTCTTTCTTGGTCGCCTCCGTTTCCTTGTTTGATCAAGAAGCTTCACATACAGACCTCAAACTTTTGAATACAGTCTGAGTAACCAAAGTTAATGAAAATACCATTTCCAAACATTAACATTTTTAACTTTGAAATAAATGAAAGGAAGGCAAGATTTGTACCGTAGATCTGTGCACGGTAGATCAGTTATACTAATTATTTTATACTCAAAATTTGTGTGGCTTGTTTTAATGCGTACTCCTTTTAGTACTTGTTTAGCCTGCAAGGAAGGAACAAAGGTTGACAAACTCACTGTTTAAAAAGAAAGAGATTTAAACGTTCAAAGATTTTGCTGGTTCGGTAAGTTTTTGGTTGCAATTCAGTCATTTTGTTTTTCAATAAATTTAAATAGTATTTTGAATGTTCTGAATGTAGAATGTATAGATAGATTTAACATACTCGAAAACCTCAATAACCCCACAACACTTAGATTATACAAGTTTAACACCCATATTATACAAGTTTAACATGGCTCTATAACATTTTCAAAATTTCTGCTTAAAAATATGTCCTCTCCAAACAAAATGGTCTAACTTTTAAAGTACCATTTTGAAAAGTTACAGTATTTGAAAATCCAAGCCTCATACTTTGAGTTAGATTTACCTTGTTCCAATTAATCTGATACTCATTGTTTAGGCCTTGATTTTGCAACAGGAAATCAATGACCTTATCTTCCTTGATAAGGACTGTCGTGGACGTATCTGCACATAATTCCAATGTTGGTAAATTTCACGTTATTTTCCAATCTCTTTTATATATGATTATAAGAATATCGAGAAAACAATGCTGAAGTACATATATTCAAAGTCACAAAACAGAATGGAATTAAGCCAAATCATATTGAAAAAAAATTACTATGTAAAAATTTTAATTTTAATGGGTTCATTATTGATGAATTGTATATAATTGAACTATTTATATTACTACATTTTATATTAAATAATTTAATTTAAATAAAATTATAAAAAATATACCCATATTAAGAGTAAGCCCGCCTTGAGTAGGTTTGAAACTATTGTGATAGCCTGGGCATCCAGTGACACCTCCTCCTAACTCCATCAAAGGGGCAAATCTCCAATCAAAGAAATTTTGTCTAATTAATATGCAGTCTCTGCAACAATAAAAATGACAAATACTTCAAAAATATTTTCAAATGAAATAAAAAATGGTAGTAAAATGAAAAAAGTTCATTAACATCATAAAATGAAAAAACACATACCTCTTAGAAGCATGCTGTCTGAGTATAATATCTAAAACCCTAAGTGCGCTTTGGGCATGGTCACAAACTTCACCCCTTAAAACATCTTGTATGCTTCTCATTGTTATCTTACCAGCATATTTAAGCTCTACATTAAACTTTTTCTGTCTATCAAGTCTTCTTTTCTTTGTTTGTTCTGTGTCTGTGGAACTTCCTTCGCCAGCAGTCCTAAGTAGAAAGCAATACGACGATATATGATTAACTTAAAAACTCTTTAACATTTGAAACATAGATTTAAAAATAAGAGTAAACGAGAGAAGATTTAATATTGACAGTGAACCTTAAACTTTTTTTTTAACTTGAAATTGTTCCATCTTCATATTCACTATGAATAAAAAATGGCAAAAAAATCAAAAAAAAAATCAAATTTTGATGAGAAAAAAACATTGTTCCTCCCAACCAACTACCCTGTCTCCTGGAAAACACATTGAATCCTAAACTAGTTACACTCACTGGAAACTAATAAACCAATTAGAGATTTCAATAAACCGTTTACCTTCTTGAAAACTTAACATCATCAAGGACAACAACGAATTGCGTGCTCAGTTTATTGATGGGTTTACCAATAATAAACAAACTGCTCTCTCCATCGTATGCGAATTCGTTTATATTGGAATCTTTGATTTTATCGATGATTTTTCTGCTCAATGTCTTGTTGGTCACAAGCCTCGGATCTGCACTGCCACGTTCATCACCACCAGTAATTGTAACCTGCAAGCAATGAGAAGTATGAGACATATTTGGTTTTGTAACTTGCAACCAAAATCTGATAAATGAGAAGAGCGAAACAAAAAGTGACAAAAGGCGTCGAATTTGCTTACATGGTAATGAAATGAGTCCTTAATTTGTGGGAAGGATACTTTAAAATGATTCGACAGTAGATCTACACGTCTGCCAGCTTGACCTTGTCCAGGTCGTTTCATTAACTCCAATGGAGGTGACATTTGAGGATCAAGAGGGGGTGCAGGAGGTAGATTACTTGAAGGTGCCTCTGTTCTATTAGCAATGCCTTTAATTCTCCCATATTCCATTGGAAAACAAAGTTCTCGCTCCAAGAGTTCGCTAACCTGCTCAAAACAAGAGTAAACTGAATCAAAATCATGGAAATAAAAAAGCTGGATTCCAGATATTATAGACACAATCTGACGGCTACAAAACAAAATAAAGGGTTCTAAACAAAATAATTAAGTTTATAGGTATTTTTATTTTAAAATTTGGGGTGAATTATTGTCTATGTTTTTCTAGCATTATACTAAAATGAGACAAATCAACTGTTCATATTGATTTTATATAGCAGTCATTCAAAATGACTTAACTTATTAAAAAAAAAAACTAGAAAAACCAAAAAAGTAATCCATAGTTACTAAGTTCAAATTAGTATCCAATGTATTCAAATTCGCACTATTAAAAATTTTAAATTATAAAAAAATTCATAAATTTTTTTTGTTTATAAGAAATGTTCATCACTGGGACTGTTAGTGTATTTTTATCATTGAACCCAAGAACATTTAAGTGGTCAAAATCATGAAAATACACTCCGTCTGGACTAGGCCAACCTTTAACTGTGTTGAGTTTAACTCACCAAAAAATTTGAACCTGAATTACCCTTAACAAATACCCACTTAAACAAATGAGCTAACTAAAATTTACAATTCATAATATATTAAAAAACAGAAAATATAATTATTAAATAATTGATAACATAAATAGTATATGTAATCATGTATTAATATACTAAAGCCAAAGATAGGTGACACTCCTTAATTAATAATCCTTCAAGAATGCGGCCTGGTTCCATTTCTGGATCCAACGTCTATTCCTGAGATCTCCAGTGTCGTCTTTAGCCATAGCCCGTTTCGGATCCTCTTGATTCATAACCAGTAAATGATTCCACATAGGCAAAGGAATAAATAGCAGCAATATAATGGATTAAAGGGAATGTCTGAAGAAATGTTCTATACATCGTCATCCTAGTCAATGATAAGGTTATAAGCTATTCTCCATTCATTTCATTTCGGACGAGTTTATCTTTTTCTTTATGCGCTCTACTCCAAGTAAACATATATTTTTACAAAGAATCTACCCAATAGCAAGTAGTTAAGGCATTGTTTGATGTTGGAAATATTAATTATTAGGTGTTGACTATTTGGGTGGTTTCAAAATCATGATTTAATTTAGAAGGCTTAATTATGAATGCTGAAATTACATAATTACAGAAACCAGAAATATTTTGGTAAAAACTATGCCTAAAAATAAGAGGTTTTGGTTGTTCTTTATCCTATGTTTGTTGGAAAAACTTAATTCAGTCACTTTGTCAATTTTTTTTGTCAGTGCCCACAGATTGCAATGTCAGTCAGTCACTAAATTTGCATCCAATCCTCATCAAGTTTGTATTTATGTAACTGCATTTGTATTCAACATATAAAGAATTTTTAGGTAATAATTGGTTGAGATCTTTAATGTAACACACTAGCTTCACCTTGAAGCGATCCTAAGTGGGTGGTTGTGCAATTCTTATATATAGAAGATATAGAGTGAGATGTGTAAGAAGAGTGAAAGGAGGAGAAGCTCATCTGGTGAAGTGTTTGAAGAACCCAAGCTCTATATGAAGAGAAAGATCAAAGTAAATTCTCATCTCTGTGTAAGCCGGTTGAATGTTTTATTTACATTTACTGTTTGTAAAAGAAATCAAAATTTCCAATATGTCACACTGGTAAAAGTTGTTTACATTTTATTGTAAAAACTTGTAAATGTTTTAAGATAAAGTATTTTTAAGAGTATTGCGCAGTAGGTTATGTTGAAATATTGGTTAAATAAGAATCTGGGACTATATGTTTGGTTTCAAATGTTTATTAATATCTTCAAGTGTACTAGAAACCATGTAAAGTATGCTTGACACCAAAACCTATAGATGTTGATAAACATTTGAAACCAAACACATACCCAAATGGGACACTGGGCCTTTTACCAAAGAAGCAGTAACAAAGAAGCATGCCAAGTCATGGCGGTCGCGTCAGTGACGAGCCCCGTAATGGCATGCAGCCCTTCCCATCCGTTTTTGCTGAAATAAAAAGTGGAATGCATAGTGAAGGCTGATTGACTCCGCCAAGTATCGGCCGCTGGTGTAGGAATGATCAACGTTTAACTGAGACTAGTGTTGATCCGCACTCGAACTCAAATTTACCGCCCGAGGGAACAAACTCAACTACCCGACCCGACCTGACTATAAGGTAGGTCGCGATCTGACCCACGGGAAACAATCTGAACATCGATCCATCCCGACCGGACCCTTCGTCGGAGATATGGCCTACGGGTTAGGGCGGTCTTTCATGTTCAATCAAAGAATAAAGGCAACAGAGGTGCTACTGCTCATGGCTAGGTCTCGATCTGACCTTCGGGATACTGCTGGTTGATGTTCCTATATGCAAGTCATGAGGCCGGTCAGTGCTGGTTTGTTAAGCTGCTCTTAGGCTACTTGTTTACAATGCTCTGAGGCCGGTTGTAAGGAACAAAGACAAGGCCGAGATTTGACATGCGGTCTCGGGTCAGATTTCTCCTCATGTCTAATAAACATAAACATATGCAATTTGTACACTGAATTTTATAACTTATATGATCTAGTAATTGTTTTCCTGGTTAAATAGAATTATTTTTACAAGCAATTCTTTATATTTGAATGATAAATCTATAATTTTGGCTAAAGTCAACCTCACAATATTTTGAATGAAAGAATTATTTATCCATTTAAAAGATGTTGTCACCAATTTTTGTGTGAAGATGACGACCCTCCTCTCAAACTAAATATCCTATTGACTCAAAGATGAGAGACCGAACCAGATCTGACCTACGGGAAAGAAGCATTATACCTAGAACTAGATATCCTATATACCTAGAGATGAGAGACATAGAAATAGAGTTATAGATTCAGAGTTGACTTACCCGAAAGAAGCATTATAAGAGTTAAAATAATAGTTTATTTGGTATTGTTTGTTTGAAATAATAGAGTATTTGAGTGACCCTAATGATTAAAAACCTGTGTTATCTTTGTTAGTGTTATCTCTGTGAAAGTAACATGTTCAAAACCGGCTAGACTAAGCTAGTTTCTGCAGACAATTCTAATGGTCCTTAAGAACCGTACATTTAAGAATCCTACATAATGAGATGTTTAACAAAGAAAGACGATAACATCAGGTTTGCCATTCAGTGTTTGGCTGCCAGGAATTCTTTATTCGAATAATGGGTTTATAAACTTTGTTAAAGCCAGCTTCACAATATTAAATGAAGAACTTTCTACCCACCTTTCAAAGGTGACACAATATCGAATGAAAAAACTATCTACCCACTTGAAAGATGCTGTCACCAATTTTTGTGCTAAGATGACGATCCTCCTCTCAAACTAAATATCCTATTGACGCAGAGACGAGAGACGGAAATAGAGTCATAGAACCAGATCTGACCTACGGGAAATAAACATTATAAAGGCTAAAATAAGCGTTCAGCCAGTGCCGTAGTTAACACATTTTCTCCATCAGTCTCTTAACTTAGTTTAGTCTTTCTGGACTGGCTGGTTTCTGCAGACAACTCTGATGGTGCTTAGGGACCCTACATACTGAGATGTTTAACAAAGAGGGATGATAGATAGCATCAGGTTTTTCCTCCAGCATTTGGCTGCCAGGAATTCTTTATATTCGAATAATGGGGCTCTGATTTTCCTTAAAACCAGCTTCACAATATTGAATGAAAGAACTATCTACCCACTTGAAAAGTGACACAATATTAATTAATGAAAGAACTATCTACCCCAGTGAAAGATGCTATCACCAATTTTTGTGCGAAGATGACACTCCTCCCAAAATAAATATCCTATAGTCCCAGAGATTAGAGACATAAATAGAGTCATAGAACCAGATCTGACCTAAGGGAAAGAAGCATTATAAAGGCTAAAATAAGCGTTCGACCAGTGCCGTAGTTAACAAATTTTCTCTATCACTCTCTTAACTCAGTTGAGTCTTTCTGGAATAGGCTGGTTTCTGCAGACAATTCTGATGGTGCTTAGGGACCCTACATACTGACATGTTTAACTCAGAGAGACGATAGATAGAATCAAGTTTGCCATCAAGCGTTTGGCTGGCAGGGATTTCTTCTCAGTGCACTGCTCGAATTGAATTGAATTGGAGGGGACTCTGGAAACCAAGTCTCACTTACAGCTACACTTAAAGACAATCATTCTTAAAAGACGGATTCAATGCATTTCTCAGTTAATGTCCTACCACTGGCCAACACTCAAAGGTGAAACATTGAGTAAAACAGGCTTTAATATGAAAAGGAGAATATGAAAAGGCTTATTAAACTTATTATTTAGCTATAAGCCAATACAAGATCATGAATAATGAAAATATATTAACAAATCAACTGAATGCCGTTATTCAACCAAAATTATAACAAATACATCCAATCAAGTTTGGAAGGACTTACCAAAATTGCAAGAAAAATTGTAGCTGCAAATCAACTGTTGTAGCCACAGTCACCGGTCGAAAAATGAAGAGAATAACAAGAGATTTTGTAGGAAAATATGTGAGAGATCAATAGATTTTATAGTCATCAATATATAAATTCCACTACCTCTATACTCGTCCATGTATAAATTCCACTACCCGGGTTTGTTAGTAATAAAATCTAAGATATTAATGCTATCGGCGTAATTATAATGTGTTTGGTTATTTTAGTTAACCATATTTTTGGAAGTGGTGTATCTTACTGTATTTTTATTGTTGTTTATTAATTTTAATAGTTAGATTTCACTACCACCAAACTAAATCAAATTATATATTAATTGGATATCGAAAACAATAGAAAATATGGTACGACATAGTCAAATTATATATTAATTGCATATCGAAAACAATAGAAAATATGGTAAGACATAGTCAATTTGCTTGAATACACATTAAAGGATTTTATTACTACAAATTTGAAAGGTTTTTTCTATATTATTACATTCTTTTTAATGATAAATTTGAGAGTGGTTTTGAAAATTTTACCGCCAATTTAAAAGTGAAGATTATCAATAAATTTTTAAAAATAAAGTTTACTTTTTAAATAATAAGTTAATTTTTTAAATAATGAGCTTTTTTAAATAATTTATTATTTTTTTAAATAACACGTGGACACATTTGTTAAGTAATGATCGATTGCTTGAATATGCATTAAGGATTCTATTATTACAAATTTGAAAGGTTTCTTCTATATTATTAAATTCTTTTTAATGATAAATTTGAGAGTGGTTTTGAAAATTTTATCGAGTTTGGTTGGTGAAGAACTTAAGCTTTGTTTGATTTTTTATTTAAGACTTTCAAAAGAAAACTTATGAGTTGTACTTCAATACAACAAAATTCCGATAGAAATTTGTTTTTTTTTTCAATTTACTGAAGATTCAGTTTTATAAATTTCTCATTACATAAATAATAAAAAATGCATTAGTTACATATTAATGAGGTGCAACTAGTTTCTATAATGACATTATAGAAAATAAGATAATTTGGTATGAAAAATGATATATCCCCTAATCACAATTTTGACAAAAATAAATAATAATTAACAATCAATTAAAAATGTGGGTGCCGCTCATAAGTGAATCCAATTCCCAATCACTTAATCTCTTCTAAGTTGTCTCATACACATTTATTATTTGTAAATGATGTAGTGTTGGCTCGTTTAAACTCAATGGAGGAATGGCAGAATTATAATTCTATTATTAAGGACTTTTGTGAAGTATCGGGTATGGTGGTGAACAACAAGAAGTCAAATATTTATCATTTTGGGATCGAGTATAGGAAGCTTGAGGAATATAAGAGATTATAGCCATATAATTTTGGTCACTCAGAGGAAGGGTTCAACTACCTTGGATATTTCCTTAATCCTGGTGCTTATAGAAAAAAGGATTGGCTGTGGCTCACTAAGAGAGTTAAAAAAAATATTTCTCATTAGACTTGTAGACTTTTGTCAATTGGTGGACGTTTAACTCTGGTGAAGTCTGTCTTTACTGGTATTCCAGTATATTGGTTCTCCCTTCTCCAAATTCCAGGTTATATCATAAATTGTATGAGAAAGCTATTTTTTAACTTTCTTTAGACAACTAGTTTGGAGAGCAGTAGTTTGGTAATGGCGAGATGGGAAAGTATAGCTATGCTTGAAAGCAGTGGAGGATGGGAGATAAGGAATTTAACATTGTTCAGTTGTGCTCTTTGAATGAAAACCTTTTGGCGAGAACTCTTTGGTCCTATCCTGTGGACACGAATACTTTCTGTTAAATATATCAAAGGGAATGTGACTAATTGGATAAGGAATCCAGTGAAGAAAGTGTGTGGGGTCTCTCCCATATGGTATGGTTTCTTGAGAGTGTATAATTTGTTGGCTAAAGACTTTTCATGGAAGATAGAAAATGGAAGAAGTGTATTGGTGGGGATTGATACAGTATTAGGACTGGAAGAAGACTACTCATTATCTAGTGAAATTATTATTACACTTCACCGGTTTGATTATGCAACACTCAATAAAATAAAGAGAAAAAACACTGGTAACAATTAGTCATATTGGCTCAATGCTATGGAAATAGGCTTCAATGACATTGCTACTATAGAATGGACCCGATACATAAACAAATTAAATGTTGTTGGATGCATATTGAACTTGGAGAAAGATAACCTAATTTGGTCAAATAATAAAGCTACAAGCATTGTTATAGCCAAACTGGCATATAAAGCTATTATCAGTTACTGTTGTAACTATCTTGTTAACTGGTGGTATAAAACATTATGGAAATGGAAAATACCGTTGAAAATTCAGTGCTTCATGTGGCATGCATTAAGGGGAGGACTGTCACATACCCAAAATATGAACGTTTTATGTTATGAGAAAAACATTATGTTATATATTATTGTAAATTTTTTATGATTATTGACCAAGTGGGGTCAGGATGACTGCAATTAATTACTCTAATATTTTATTTGTTAAAATTTAATATGATAAGACATAAAATAGCAGCATTACATTCCATTTCACAATAATAGCATATACAGGATCACTGAAGAAACAACAAGCATAGCATAAACACAAGAGACACAGATTTATCCTGGGAAACCCTCATGGGGTAGAAAACCCAGTAAAGCTTCCTCAATATAGATGACCAGCAATATAAAAAGATGCAAACGAAAGACATGATCTCCTCCACCATAGCATACCTCTCCTCCACAAGTGCGCCTCTCTCAAGTGTGTGTGTGTGTCAAATGAGGAACATACCTCCTCTATTTATACACTACACTGACATGTATTTTACACAAGTACATGTAGGCTCGTATTTAACCATTAGGTTAAATACCCTATTATAACTGACTGGGCCGACCCCCACATGGTGGGTCTAATAACCCTAGTTACCACAACCAATTCGGAGGAATAAACATCTCCGGATTCATAGTACATCGGAGGTATGGAACATCTCCGGAATAATATACAAATATAATATTCTTAGAAGTTACAATATTCAACACTCCCCCTTAACGAGAAGGATATTATAACAACATCTGCAGGAGCAACGAGTCATACATCATACATGATACATCTATAAATCATTGGAAGCTTTCTTAACATCATCAGTAACTCAACCAGTTACTGGAACATCAACATCTTCAATACCGAGTCTTTATCTTCTGCAGCACTCGAACAACTATAGCAACATCAACGTCTGGATCCTCACGATCATCAACATCGTCATCTAGACCATCACGATCAGCATCATCGTCATCATACGATCATCAGCATCGTCATCACACGATCATCAGCATCGTCATCACACTATCATCAGCATCGTCATCTCACGATCATCAGCATTGTCATCACATGATCATCAGCATCATCATCACACGATCATCAGCATCGTCATCTCACGATCATCAGCATCATCATATCACGATCAGTAGCATCGTCATCACACGATCAGCAGCATCGTCATCACACGATTAGTAGCATCGTCATCACACGATCATCAGCATCGTCATATCACGATCAGCAGCATCGTCATCACACGATCATCAGCATCGTCATATCACGATCAGCAGCATCGTCATCACACGATCAGCGGCATCATCATCACACGATCAGCAGCATCGTCATCACACGATCAGCAGCATCGTCATCACACGATCAGTAGCATCGTCATCTATACACATGATCCTTCTTTCGAAATTACTGGATCAATCTCATCACAATCATATTTAATACTATCCTTCCTTTCAGAATTACTGGATTTACTGTCTAAGGATGATTAGTCCAACCACAATCATATTTAAGACTATCCTTCCTTTCGAAATTACTGGATTTACTGTCTAAGGATGATTAATCCAACCACAATCGCATTTAAGACTATCCTTCCTTTCAGAATTACTGGATTTACTGTCTAAGGATGATTAATCCAACCACAATCGCATTTAAGACTATCCTTCCTTTTGGAATTACTGGATTTACTGTCTAAGGATGATTAATCCAACCACAATCGCATTTAAGACTATCCTTCCTTTCGGAATTACTGGATTTACTGTCTAAGGATGATTAGTCCAACCACAATCGCATTTAAGACTATCCTTCCTTTCGAAATTACTGGATTTACTGTCTAAGGATGATTAGTCCAACCACAATCACATTTAAGCCTATCCTTCCTTTCGGAATTACTGGATTTACTGTCTAAGGATGATTAATCCAATCATGTGCATTTTGAACCAAGGTCCAGGGATGATGCAGTCCTATCCTCTATTCTCGGAGACACCTGTCTACGGCTCACTTTAGAACTTGAGTTCAAGGATTATCCAATCCTCTCAAGTCCACCAAGGACTTCATTCTCGGAGACCTTACGTCTACGGCTCTCTTTAGGACTGAAAGTCCAGGGATGATCCAATCCCCTCAAGTCCACCAAGGACTTCATTCTCGGAGACCTCACATCTACGGCTCTCTTTAGGACTGAAAGTCCAAGGATGATCCAATCCCCTCAAGTCCACCAAGGACTTCATTCTCGGAGACCTCACGTCTACGGATCTCTTTAGGACTGAAAGTCCAGGGATGATCCAATCCCCTCAACTGTCCACTAAGGACTTCATTCTCGGAGACCTCGCGTCTACGGCTCTCTTTAGGACTGAAAATCCAGAGATGATCCAATCCCCTCAATTTTCCACTAAGGACTTCATTCTCGGAGACCTCACGTCTACGAATCTCTTTAGGACTGAAAGTCTAGGGATGATCCAATCCTCATCTGTATTCTCATCTATACAGGTACAAATATCCAAGAGCATGTGTCACATCAAAACATGTATACATCACATCAAAACATGTATACGTCTAGCATGTATTCTCACTAATACATCGAACATCAAAACATGTATACATCACATCAAAACATGTATACATCTAGCATGTATTCTCACTAATACATCTAACATCAAAACATGTATACATCACATCAAAACATGTATACGTCTAGCATGTATTCTCACTAATACATCTAACATCAAAACATGTATACATCACATCAAAAACATGTATACATCTAGCATGTATTCAAAACATGTATACATCACATCAAAAACATGTATACATCTAGCATGTATTCTCACTAATACATCTGTCATCAAAGGTAAAAGATATAAGAGTTCTAAATCTAAATAATTCTAAGTAACTAAGTGCAACAAAAATGAAGGGACAGACTTGTTATCAGATACTATACTACTCCCCCTTTCGAGGAGGGTCCTTCTGGACTATACCAAGCTGGTCTCGGAAGTATTCAAACTTTACTCGAGACAAAGGTTTAGTCAGGATATTGGCAATCTGATCCTCAGTGCTTATATACTCGAGCTTGATAGCTCCCCTCTGCACCATATCTTGTATATAGAAGTATCGGATCTCAATGTGTTTTGACATATCGTGGAACACAGGATATTCAGACATCTTAATGCAGCTTTGATTATCACACATAATCACAGTGGGATCCATTTCTAAGTCAAACAATCCATATAAAAGCTTCTGAAGCCATACTGCTTCACAGCTGGCAGAGCAGACAGCCATATATTCTACTTCAGCAATACTGAGAGCCACACTAGAATGTTTCTTGCTGAACTATGAGATCATGGCAGATTCAAGACTATAACATCCACCTGATGTACTCTTTCTGTCTGAGACAC
Source organism: Larix kaempferi (assembly GCA_027924585.1). Taxonomy (NCBI): domain Eukaryota; kingdom Viridiplantae; phylum Streptophyta; class Pinopsida; order Pinales; family Pinaceae; genus Larix; species Larix kaempferi. The sequence goes on from BSBM01000519.1 coordinate 19,753,695, forward strand.
TTCCTGCCCAATCAGAATCTGAGTAACCATGTATGACCTCCAAGATAATATAGACCAAAAATCTAATGTACCTTTTAGGTGCCTCACTACATGCTTTGTAGCTATTAAGTGAACCTTTCTAGGTTCTACTAGATACTGACTTAGGGTATTTACAGCAAAGCATATATCTGGCCTAGTATTTGTTAAATACATCAATGACCCAATGATTTGTCTATATAGGGTTAGGTCCACTAAATACGATGAGTCATTAACTAACAACTTCAAGTTGGAGTCCATGGGAGTGGCCATGGCTTTATACTCCAACATATCAAATCTTTTTAGAAACTTCACAGCATACTTACCTTGATTTAAAGGATTCCTTTTGGATCTTGCCATACTTCTAGACCTAAGAAGTAGTGCATTAATCCGAGATCTTTCATTTTCATTTATGTAGCCATTTTCATGACCTGTTTCTCATTCCTTGTCAGAAAGAGATCATCGTCATACAATAATGGTATGATAGGTTCATCATCCACAACCTTAAGGTAAAGGTTAGGAACAGTTTTATTTCTGGTAAAGCCCAAGCTTTGTCATGAAGCTGTCAATTGTCCATTATTCACACTCAGCATTGAGTGATCTTCTGCATATCTATCTGTGCCATCTCTCGTCAGATGGGTCTACTAATATGAGCCTCAAAATCATTTGAACTCTGTGGTGAGTTCCTTCTTGCACCCATGTCATATGTGTATAGAACCCATATTCAACCTTGTAGAAAAGGTTGAGATCCACATCACCCATGATGATCATTGAGCTCATCAATTGACTACCAATCCTGGGAACCCATACAGAACCTGATTACATTATTAAGAGAATGGTCTTATCTAGTCCCTTGGAGCAAAACATCTCATCATGATTCTCTTCCTCTTTCTAAGAGAATCTCTTAACCACAAGCTTTCTATAGTGTGTTTGATTTGTAAATCTTTTGTTGAACATCCATCGCTTGTTCAGAGTTCATCATTCATCATGATCTTTCCTACAAATCAAAATTAAGTACATGATTAGTAATACTTCATAATCATCAAATCATATTGACATGATAACCTATTATGCATACAGATATCATTTACATAGTTATGCAACTATTTTGACCAATACTTTGGCACAACACTTTCCCATATCCTGTATGCATACAGTGGCTATCTAGATGCCTTCCATCTCTACCAGAACATACTATCGAGAGTGTGCACAGCTCTCAGTATGTCAGCAAAGAGGTTTCATTCTAGACAAGCAACAATGGAATGTTTGTCCAATTTACCAATCATATGCATATTAGTAGTATACTGTTCAATGCTTTATGAATGTTTACACTCAGCATGATATATCCTAGGAATACAAATATGCATACAAGCAATATCATTTACTATTTCTAATAACAACTCAAATACTTATCTTTTATGTTTGTGTGGTTGTCTCCCGCTTGATCTTCTGTATGTCTTCTGAACTTCTATTCATTCTGTACCACTGTGCATGCTCAAGTGTACACTGGTGTCATCCTCATGATCTCATACACAAACATACATTCATTAGTATATTCTCAATATTATCAAAACATTCTAATTCTAAATAATCTTGAATATGTACAGTCATGATCATTAGTATTGAGGGTTTCAAGGAAGTCTTCTTTTACTCATGCATATTCTTGTTTGATCTAGTATGCATAAACCCTTGATTACTAACCAATCATACCAAGTATACTTACACAAGGTAAGATTCTAACATGACATAGGAAAACATACCTGGATTAGTATACCTGCTTAGTTATGTACAACATACCTAGACAATCTCTTCAATGATTTAGAGATCCTGAGCTAGAACCTGCATGTCTCGTAGGTTAAACATAATATAACAAAGTCATACATACCTTGTGAGTCTTTGTCTTCATGTTGTCATGGTCATGGAACTTGATTTTTCTTTTGTGATGTACCTGTGTCTTGTTAGCAGATAACATCAACCTTACACAACCCCATAATGCATAAGTACAATCATATATCCCTAATCAATGAATGTCTTCGATCATTCACATGCATTCATATTGTTACTAGGGTGATAAGACAATTAATCAAGATTGTACTAATAAATAACATGAAGACAAACACATTATGAACTTAATCAAGAATCAGATTTCAAGGCATACCTGAACCTCCTTAAGTCATACCTGTCGAGACCTTTTGTAGTCTTCTTATGTAAGGCCTTAGCCTCAACTCCCCCTGAAACTTGATCTGGAGCTTGATTAGGGTTTGCTAGAGAAACCCTAAAAATTCAATCTTTGACTTTCACACTTCTGAATGGATGGAAGAATGTGTCTTGCTGAGTTGATCAACCTAGCATTCTTCAATTTTGAAATCTCCAAAATTTGACCCCTCAAAATTGCCTTCGAAACTTCTGGATCTTCTGGACAGGAACCCGAACTAGGGTTTGATGAAGCCCGGTCTTCTACCCAACCAAAAAATTCGATCTTGGTCTCTAAATTTCAATTTTCCTGAGTAGCATTCAGCCGTGGACTCCGATTCCAAAAATTCTAACTTTCTCCGAAACCCTAAATTCCGGAAGCCATGAATAAAGGTGCTCCAAAAATAATTCTGTTTTGACAAAAATATGCACCTGATTGTTTCTGCTATAACTCTGAAATTTCTTTTCCACAGGGTCTGAAAACATTTTCTGCAGTAGCCTGACCTGTCATCTTTCCATCCTGACAGGTCTGACCTCAATTGGATTTTCTGAGAGAGAGTTATGCCAAGTGTCGCAACATGACCTGTTTATGGGATAAAACAGGAGAGCAAACTTGTACGGCGTGCCACGTGCCACTGTTTGAACTTCGGCCTCTGAAAACGTTTCTTGAGATAGCTCGCCCTGTTATCTTTCCATCTTGATAGGTCTGACCTCAGTTGTACTCTCTGAGAGAGAGTTATGCCAAGTGTCGCAATGTGACCTGTTTATGGGATAAAACAGGAGAGCAAACTTGTACGGCGTTCCACGTGTCACTGGTTCACCTTCAGCCTCTGAAAAAGTTTCCTGAGATAGTACAGTCTATGTACTACCTGTCACTTTTTACGAAATTTCATTTGGAGCTTCCTATCCCAAGTTATGACCTTTTTTCCAAGGTGAACTGATTTTGACTGAGATCTGGAAGAGGCAGAAACCCTAACTTGTACTGATCATAACTTATAAAGTACAACGAATCTGAGGGTTCCCTTTGGAAACAAGGTACCTGGGGATGTTATATTTGACCTGTAAACTTTTCAGACCCTGAAACTTCGCAGAAATGGATTTATAGCGAAAGTTCCACGATGACTGGTTTTTGCTATGTAAAACCCTAACCTTCAAATTGTCGTAAGTAAAGCAAGTGCCGTAAGTGCCATACCTTGTCTTCCTTCAGGTTAGCTCTGATACCATGTTAAAATTTAATATGCTAAGACATAAAATTGCAGCATTACATTCCATTTCACAATAATAGCATATACAGGATCACTGAAGAAACAACAAGCATAGCATAAACACAAGAGACACAGATTTATCCTGGGAAACCCTCATGGGGTAGAAAACCCAGTAAAGCTTCCTCAATATAGATGACCAGCAATATAAAAAGATGCAAACCAAAGACATGATCTCCTTCTCCACCATAGCAGACCTCTCCTCCATAAGTGCGCCTCTCTCAAGTGTGTGTGTGTGTCAAATGAGGAACATACCTCCTCTATTTATACACTACACTGACATGTATTTTACACAAGTACATGTAGGCTCGTATTTAACCATTAGGTTAAATACCCTATTATAACTGACTGGGATGACCCCCACATGGTGGGTCTAATAACCCTAGTTACCACAACCAATTCGGAGGAATAAACATCTCCAGATTCATAGTACATCGGAGGTATGGAACATCTCCGGAATAATATACAAATATAATATTCTTAGAAGTTACAATATTCAACATTATTATTAATAAATAAAAGAGGAGACAAATATCCAAAGGAGACTGTTGAAAAGAGTGTTCACTTACCCACTAGGAGGAATGGATTGGGGTGGAGAGGAAACTGACACTCGGTAGCATCATCATTCACTTCTAGATGTTGCAGGGGGGCAACTTCCGTATTTTTATGGTCATGTTCCCAAATAAAGTGGAACTGAGTAGGTGGCTCAATAACTAATAAACTGACCAAAGACGTAGGCATGCTATAACACCCATCGAATTGAGCAGGAAGCTCATTAAGTTTTCCTTGTGATAATTTCAGGAAAGAGAAAAAGAAGGGTACATAAGAGATTCGATGAGGAGAAGGATAGGAAGTGCTTGATTGAGTTAAGTCTGCATTTCTGAACTAGTACTGCTTAATGCGGAGTTCAATATTGCTAAACGTAGAAGTATTACTATTGAGAACAATATGTAGTACTGCTGAGTCGCAGAGAACTACTTACATGTATCCACACAACATCTTCATCCTGGTGGTTCAGTGAATAGGCTTGGGGGTCCTAAGGCAAGTGATTTGGCTGTCTTCAGGAGAAGGTTGGGTGGAATGAGCTCCTTTGGATGTTTGTCCCTTCTACAATTATCAGGTTCTATTTGTGTTATCTTATTTATTTATTGAATGAATGTGTGTAAATGTGTTATAAGTTTCCATTAAAACTTAGATATCATTTGGTTGTTTTAAAATGTTTTTATTTATGGAAATTTCATTTAACTTAACTACTATATTTACTTGTTGAATTGATAGTTTATTTCTGGTAGAATGAAAAATGATAGAATAGAATTATTCTCTGTATTTTTCCACTCACCTTTGTGACATACTCTAGTACAGAGAATCGAGTTTAAGTAGATAGAATTCATCGATCTTATATGATAGATTGAATGATTATGATTAGGAATATGGTATTTTGATAGAATAAGACTTAACAAGTATTTCAAATGAATATGAAGATATATTTATTACATATGCTTGGTATTTTATGAACTGAAAACAAAGTTTACTTACAGTCAAACAAATTATGTTATTATACAGAACCATAATACATACCCTAAAATTTATTGCAATATTCTAGTCTAGGTTAAACATTATCTACTACATAGTAGTCGTACAAGTATCATTTCTAGAACATCATATATGTACATATAAATATCGAACTCTTAGTATGAACAGAGTTTATTTCAAAATTTTGTAAGTATTATCTATCATAGAAAATATAATATATATAAGCCAAAATTGAAACCTGGTTTTGAGAACCATGTTATACGGTTAATATTCACAACTACTACATTATATTAAGGTGCATACAAAAGAAACAAGATATATACTTTCACCATCTGATAACAATTATATCAAGGGTCAAATCATGATAATAATGATAAAGTGTAAGACTGTAGGAATAATGCTTACAATATACAACGTATCGAATTCTGTATTTTATATAAACATAATGCTTGCACAGTATAAGTTTTAAAATCGAATGCAGTCTTGCAAACCCTACCTATTTAGTCTCTCAATACATCTATTTAAAGAACATTTCTTAGACATCTCAAGAAAAGTCCAACAGCTTACTAAGTTGTAGTCGACTTATCAAATTTTTTAACCAAACAAATATTACATAGAGGATTTAGGGTTTAACATTTATTTTTATACAATGTAATCTTAAATGATTCCAAAAGAATGAACAAGTCAAAGGTTCGACACCAGCTAGGTTCACCCTGAAGCTCTTAACTAAAAAACGAACAAAAAATCTACTTTAAACCATAGGTTGAATATCCAATAGGGTCGTAATAGTTATAAGCTATTAAAATAGAAATTATAGAGCGAGCTCTACCCAGTCTCTTTCTTATTAAAAATGAAGATATTTCCCGAATGGGTTATCCTCTTGCTCAGGATTTAATTACAACCCTTCACAAATACAAGACGATGATAGGGCTCAGTCCCAAAAACCTTCAACACATTATCATTTCGAAAATAAAAACAAATTGCATTTTAAATTGAAGCATAGGGTTTTCGTGAAGGCCGGTTTTATGCCCGAGAAACCAAAATCTTACACTTTTAAAGGTTGCAGGGTTCAACCCTAACCTTTTCAAGATTTGTCCATTATAATTTATACATAGAACATATTTCATTTTAGTCCAAAGTCGTAGCTCGAGGGCACCACTATTAACCATTTCAAGTCTGTACACACAGTCTCTTAACCAAACAAAATTGCTATTATTATAAATTCAAGTGAAGCGTTGAGAAACCAAGGCGAGCCAAAGGCTCGAGGGTTCAACCCTTTTTTTACAAAAATGCCATACGTCTTACAAGATATAAAAACAAATAGTTAAAACCAAATGCAAGTTGAAAACTGTATCCCGGCGAAGTTACACAAACTGGCATCAATGCCATAAATTCACCATCCATATCAAGAGAACCACTGAGGCTTACCAGGGCTATAAGAAGAAACCACTCCATTTCTTCACCACTGTAAACGTTGACGAGAAGCCATCCTAGCACAAAGTTCCAACGCAAGCAACTGGTCAAAAGATTTGAAAATAAAAAGAAAATAATAAGCAATGTAAATCTTTGAACCCTGTCAACTCAAAACTCGAAACCTGGGCTTACCTTCATAACTAGAGAAGCACCATGAGCTTCATTGTAAAAATCAGAATGTTCATATACTTATCAAACCCTCGAGTGTAGGATGGGAAATTCATCATCAAAACCTTGGAAGGGTTGAAACATTTTTCAAAACCTAGTGAAATTGAGAGCCTGTCGACCTCCTTCCACCAACTTTGCAAATGAATTGGGTAACGTTGAAAGTGGTCTATCAATGCATAGTTAGGGTTTTTACAAAAAACCCTAAGCCATCACGTGGACAAACACCATAGGGATTTCCATGATGCTTCCCATTAAAAGTTCACATTAAAATGCTTTTAAGTTTACTCTGTCGAGAAATCGGTACAAACTACTAGAAGTATAATCCACTATGGTTTAAATCTAAGGCTTTTGCCTATAGTCGAGAACCGATTTTGGTTACCAACCTTATCCACGTGTGAAAAACATTAGCCCAAGCTTTGGTTTAAAGTTTAAAATTGATAGGGTAAGTATTTATACTATTCACTTATAATTTATAAGGAGATTTCAACATAATAACTATACAATTGTTACCATCTATATTATCTATAAGGCATCCAATCTTTACAAATACATTTATAACTTGCATAAAAAGAGAAGTATTAATGTATTATAAACCTAAACAATACTCAGGAAAAGAGTCATAGTTATAATGTGACATTTTCATATTAAATGGCACGACTAGGGTATGCTTCACCCTAGGCCTTAAGTCGAAGACTTCTTATGCATGCCGACAACATCGAGTTTTAACATAAAGAATGTTAAGATAGAATAACATACACTATTTTAAATCTTGATCTTTAAAACTCGTATAAACCTAGAAGTATATCTCTTACATGCAATCTATACAACAATAGTAAGAGCGTTAGCATTTAAAATCTAAGTAAGCCTCGGGGTACCCATAGGACCCCTTCAACACAAAAGCAACAAACAATTAGTATCTAGGGTCAAAATTTATAACATAGTAAGAGATAAAATAAATGACGATGTAAACATTGAACAAGAAACAATTTAAGTATTCAAACAATTCAAAGATATTATGTCAAACATTCATTATAATGTTGCATTTGGACAGAGGAATGATGGGTACATAATGATGTTATAGCATTAAATGCAATTAGGATAAGCATTCAAACAATTGTATGCATTAAAAAGGTAGTTACAAAAAAATAAAGTAATTACAACATGTAGATGATACAAGGCAATTAAAACAATGACGACTGTTTGAAGTAGGTGTCATCATAGATTATAAACAATTGGTTGTAAAGATGATTAGATGATCATTAATTATACTTTCCGCATAAAAAATACTAGCATTAATTACTACATAGAAAATTTTAAATTTTTGGTAAATTTTGGGGATGTTACATTTGGTATCAGAGCACAAATTCAAATACTAGGCCTGAAGTGGCTCAATTTGCGCAATTGAAATTTAAAACAGAATTGCCATTACTGATTTTTATTTTAATTTGTTTTTTGTTCAACAAATTTTACATTTAGTTGCAGGTATGGAAGGACCAGAAGAGTTAGCTGGGGACAGGTCCCATAATAATGAACAAAATAATAATGAGCAGGAACATATTAATGCAGGAAATATCTTTGTTGAATTAAATGATAATTCATCTGAATTACTAAGAACAATTAGAGATTTAAAAACAGAAATAGAAACTGTTAAGGAGGAGAATGAACGAATTCTAAAATCTCAGGAGGAGATGAATCAAATCCTGCTGGATAAATTCCATAATAACGGAAAGGATAAAAGAACATAAAATAATTTTGAATTTGGAACCATATCCTACCAACGTAAGAGTAAAAAGTTAAAACTTACAAATTATAATAGCAGTTCTTCTTTTGAAATTTATGAAAAAGCATGCAGGAAGAAGCACAAGTATTCCAGCGACAGCAGTGAAAGTGATTATTACACTGAAAAGAAAAAGTACAAACCATACGGAGAAATTTTTGGAGAATTTAAGAAGATAAAACCACCAACTTTTAATGGAGAAACGGAAAAAGGAGAGGAATCCGAAGCATGGTTGTCCAGTATGAATAAGTATTTTCAAATTTATAATTATTTGTTGAGATATTGTAACTTCAAAGAATATTATAATTGTACTTTATTATTCCAGAGATGTTTCATTCCTCCGTAAAGATCTTATTGTATATCCGGAGATGTTTATTCCTCCGTCAGAATGTGCTAAATTGGGTTATTAGACTTCCCTAGTGGCGGTCGGCCCTTTATGTGTTATGTGGGTCAAAGGGTTGTTAGACCACCCTAGAGGGGTCGGCCCAGTCAGTTGTAGTGGGGCATTTAACCCATTGGTTAAATACGAGCCTACGTGTACCTATGTAAAATACATGTCAGTGTAGTGTATAAATAGAGGAGGTGTGTTCCTCATTTGACACACTCACACACTTGAGGATAGCGCACTTGTGGAGGAGAGGTCTGCTATTGTGGAGGAGGAGATCATGTCTCAGGGTTTCATCTTTGTATATTGCTGGTCATCTATATTGAGGAAGCTTTGCTGGGTTTTCTACCCCATGAGGGTTTCCCAGGATAAATCTCTGTCTCTTGTGATTATGCTGTGCTTGTTGTTTCTTCAGTGATCCTGTATATGCTATTATTATGAAATGGAATGTAATGCTGCTATTTTCTGTCTTAGCATATTAAATCTTAACATGGTATCAGAGCTAACCTGAAGGAAGACAAGGTATGGCACTAAAGACACTTGCTTTACTTACGACAATTTGAAGGTTAGGGTTTTACATAGCAAAAACCAGTCATCGTAGCACTTTCGCTATAAATCCGTTTTGGCAAAGTTTTCGGATCTGAAATTGTTACAGGACGAAGTTAAAATCTCCAGGTACCTTGTGTCCAAAGGACAACCTCTAATTCGTTGTACTTTGTGATTTATGATCTGTACAATATAGGGTTTCTGCCTCTTCCAGATCTGAGTCAAAATCAGGTGACCTTGGGAAAAAGGTCATAACTTTGGCTAGGAAGCTCCAAATGCAATTTCATCAAAAGTGACAGGTAGTACACAGACTTTACTATCTCAGAAAATGTTTTCAGAGGCCGAAGTTGAACCAGTGACACGTGGCACACCGTACAAGTTCGCTCTCCTGTATTATCCCATAAACAGGTCACGTTGCGACATTTGGCATAACTCTCTCTCAGAAAATCCAATTGAGGTCAGACCTATCAGGATGGAAAGATAACAGGCCGATCTATCTCAGAAAGCGTTTTTAGATGCCGAAGGTCAAACAATGACACGTGGCACGCCGTACAAGTTCGCTCTCCTGTATTTTCCCAAAACAGGTCACGTTGCAACATTTGGCATAACTCTCTCTCAGAACATCCAATTGAGGTCAGACCTATCAGGATGGAAAGCTAACAGGTCAGGCTATCTCAAAAAACCTTTTTCAGACCCTGTGGATCAAAAATTTCAGAGTTACACCAGAAACAATCAGGTACATATTTCTGTCAAAACAGAATTATTTTTTGGTACCTTCATTCATGGCTTCCGGAATTTAGGGCTTTGAAGAAAGTTGGAATTTTTGTAATCGGAGACCACGGCTGGATGCTACTCATCAAAATAGAAATTTAGAGACCAAGATCAGAATTTTTGGTTGGGCAGAATACCGGGCTTGATTAGACCCTAGTTCGGGACTTTGATTAGAAAAGTGGAAAATTAGGGCTTCTGTAAAAATGGGAATTTTTGAAATCTGTGACCACGGCTGGAAGCTCCTCAGAAAAATAAAAACTTAGAGCTTTGGATCAAACCTTTTGATGGGGCAAAAGAGTGGGCTTCATCAAACCCCAGTTTAGGGTCACGTCCAGTGAATCCGAAAGTTTCAAAGGCAAAATTGAGGAGTAAAACTTTGCAGTTTTCAAATTCTGAATATACCAGTTTGATCAGCTCGTCAAGGCGCATATTTCTATCCTTTCGAAAGTCTGAAATTCAAAGTTTGAATTTTTGGGTTTCTCTGACAAACTCATATCCAGCTCCAGGTCCAGTTCTTGCAAATCAAGTGGATTGGGTTAATCCTAGAAGAAGATGGATTGGTCACCTGCATAAGTGAAGAAGTTCCTGTCTCAGGGGGAGATGAGGATAAGGCTTTACATAAGAAGAATACAAGCGATCTCGACAGGTATGACTCATCGAGGTATGTTTCGATATTTGTCCATGATTAAGTTTATGGTATGTTTGTCTTCAGGTTATTATAGTTAGTACAATTTTGATTTTAGATTTGTCGTATAACCTTAACAAAATTATGAATGCATATTCATTGGTTACGGTGTTGACACTTATGATTGTACTAATGCATTATGATGTTGTGTGAGGTTGATGTTGTCTGCTAACAAGATACAAGTACATCACAAAAGACAAATCAGGTTCCATGACCATGAAAACATGAAAACAAAGACTCATCCATAATCTTTGTTCTACTTACGAGGTATGTTTGACTTTGTTATATTATGCTTAACCTATGAGACATGCAGGTTCTAGCTCAGGATCTCTAAATCATTGAAGAGATTGTTTAGGTGTGTTGTACATAACCAAGTAGGTATACTAATCCAGGTATGTTTCCCATGAATCTTACCTTGTGTTAGGATCCCTTATATAAGTATACTTGGAATGATTGGTTATGCTTATTCATAAAGTTAGTAATCAAGGGATTATGCATATTATATCTTTTATCTTGATTGATGATATGCATGGGTAAAAGAAGACTTCCCTGAAATCTTGAATACTAATGTTTATTAACTTTAATCATGACTATACATTTTCAAGATTATTTAGTACTATAATGTTTTGATAGCATTTAGAATATACTAATGAGTGTATGTTTGTGCATGAGATCATGAGGATGACTCTTGAGCATGCACAGTAGTACAGAATGAATAGAAGTTCAAAAGACATACAGAATATCAAGCGGGAGGCAACCACACAAACATAAAAGATAAGTATTTGAGTTGTATGCATATTTGTATTCCTAGAATATATAATGCTGAGTATAAACATTCATAGAGCATTGAATAGTATACTACTAATGTGCATATGATTGGTAAGTTGGACAAACATTCCATTATTGCTTGTCTAGAATGAAACCTCTTTGCTGACATACCGAGAGCTGTGCACACTCTCGATAGTATGTTCTGGTAGAGATGGAAGGCATCTAGATAGCCACTGTATGCATACAAGATATGGGAAAGTGTTGTGCCAAAGTATTGGTCAAATTAGTTGCATAACTATGTAAATGATATCTGTATGCATAATAGGTTATTATGTCAATACGATTTGATGATTATGAAGTATTACTAATCCTGTACTTAATTTTGATTTGTAGGAAAAATCATGATGAATGATGAACAAGCGATGGATGTTCAACAAAAGGATTTACAAATCAAACACACTATAGAAAGCTTATGGTTAAGAGATTCTCTTAGAAAGAGGAAGAGAATCATGATGAGATGTTTTGACCATTCTCTTAATAATGTAATCAGGTTCTGTATGGGTTCCCAGGATCGGTAGTCAATTGATGAGCTTAATGATCATCATGGGTGATGTGGATCTCAACCCTTGCTACAAGGTTGAATATGGCTTCTATACACATATGACATGGATGCAAGAAGAAACTCACCATAGAGTTCGAATGACTTTGAGGCTCATATTAGTAGACCCATCTGACGAGAGATGGCACAGATAGATATGCAGAAGATCACTCAATGCAGAGTGTGAATAATGGACAATTGACAGCTTCATGACAAAGCTTGGGCCTTACCAGAAGTAAAGCTGATCCTAACCTTTACCTAAAGGTTGTGGATGATAAACCTATCATACCATTATTATGTGACGATGATCTCTTTCTGACAAGGAAAGAGAAACAGATCATGAAAATGGCTGCAGAAATAAAAATGAAAGATATCAGATTAATGCACTACTTCTTAGGTCTAGAAGTATGGCATGATCCAAAAGGAATCTTTTAAATCGAGGTAAGTATGCTGTGAAGTTTCTAAAAAGATTTGATATGTTGGAGTGTAAAGCCATGGCCACTCCCATGGACTCCAACTTGAAGTTATTAGTTAATAACTCATCGGATTTAGTGGACCTAACCCTATATAGACAAATCATTGGGCCAATGATGTATTTAACAAATACTAGGCCAGATATATGCTTTGTTGTAAATACCGTAAGTCAGTATCTAGTAGAACCTAGAAAGGTTCACTTAATAGCTACAAAGCATGTAGTGAGGTACCTCAAAAGGTACTTTAATTTTGGTCTATATAATCTTGGAGGTCATGAACTCCGTTTACATGGTTACTCAAATTCTGATTGGGCAGGAAGTGTCTCAGACGGAAAGAGTACTTTAGGTGGATGTTATAGTCTTGAATCTACCATGATCTCATGGTTTAGCAAGAAACAATCTAGTGTGGCTCTCAGTACTACTGAAACCGAATATATAGCTGTCTGCTCTGCCAGCTGTGAAGCAGTGTGGCTTCAGAAGCTATTATATGGAGTGTTTGACTTAGAAATGGATTCCACTATGATTATGTGTGACAATCAAAGCTGCATCAAGATGATAGGAAATCTTGTATTCCATGATAAGTCAAAACACATAGAGATCCGTTACTTTTATATTCGAGATATGGTGCAGAAAGGAGCTATCAAGCTAGAGTATATAAGCACTGAGGATCAAATTGCTAATATCCTGACCAAGCCTCTGTCTCGAGTAAAGTTTGAACACTTCCGAGACAAGCTTGGTGTAGTTCAGAAGAACCCTCCTCGAAAGGGGGAGTAGCACAGTATGAGACAGACAAGCCTATCTCATCAATGATGAGGTTACCTATTTTTCCTGCACTTACTCACCTAGAATTATTTAGATTTAGGACTCTTATATTCTTTATTTTGATGTTTAGATGTATACATGCTCTTGATGATAGATGTATACATGCTAGATACTTTTGATGATAGATGCTTTTGATGATTAGATGTATACATGCTTTTGATGATAAATGTATACATGCTTTTGATGATAGATGCTTTTGATGGTTAGATGTACACATGCTTTTGATGATACATGTTGTGGTTATACATGTTTTGATGATGGTGATACATGTTGTGATTATACATGTTTTGATGTTGATGATACATGTTGTGGTTATACATGTTCTACATGTTGTGGTTATACATGTTTTGATGATGGTGATACATGTTGTGATTATACATGTTTTGATGTTGATGATACATGTTGTGGTTATACATGTTCTACATGTTGTGGTTATACATGTTTTGATGATGATGATACATGTTGTGATTGTACATGTTTTGATGTTGATGATACATGTTGTGGTTATACATGTTCTACATGTTGTGGTTACACATGTTTTGATGATGATGATACATGTTGTGGTGATACACGTTATGATGATGAGGATACATGTTCTTCATGAACATGTGAAGGGATTGGATCATCCCTGGACTTTCAGTCCTAAAGAGAGCCGTAGACGGGAGGTCTCCGAGAATGAAGTCCTTAGTGGACAGTTGAGGGGATTGGATCATCCCTGGACTTTCAGTCCTAAAGAGAGCCGTAGATGGGAGGTCTCCGAGAATGAAGTCCTTAGTGGACAGTTGAGGGGATTGGATCATCCCTGGACTTTCAGTCCTAAAGAGAGCCGTAGACGGGAGGTCTCCGAGAATGAAGTCCTTAGTGGACAGATGAGGGGATTGGATCATCCCTGGATTTTCAGTCCTAAAGAAGAGCCGTAGACGTATGTCTTCGAGAACGAAGGGATTGGATCATTCCTGGACTTCAGTCCGAAAGAAGAGCCGTAGACGTATGTCTTCGAGAATGAAGGGATTGGATCATTCCTGGACTTCAGTCCGAAAGAAGAGCCGTAGACGTATGTCTTCGATAAAGAAGGGATTGGATCATTTCTGGACTTCAGTCCGAAAGAAGAGCCGTAGACATATGTCTTTGAGAATGAAGGGATTGGATCATTCCTGGACTTCAGTCCGACAGAAGAGCCGTAGACGTATGTCTTCGAGAATGAAGGGATTGGATCATTCCTGGACTTCAGTCCGAAAGAAGAGCCGTAGACGTATGTCTTCGATAAAGAAGGGATTGGATCATTCCTGGACTTCAGTCCGAAAGAAGAGCCGTAGACGTATGTCTCCGATAACGAAGGGATTGGATCATTCCTGGACTTCAGTCCGAAAGAAGAGCCGTAGACGTGAGGTCTCCGAGAACATGAAGGGATTGGATCATTCCTGGACTTCAGTCCGAAAGAAGAGCCGTAGACGTGAGGTCTCCGAGAACATGAAGGGATTGGATCATTCCTGGACTTCAGTCCGAAAGAAGAGCCGTAGATGTGAGGTCTCCGAGAACATGATAGGACTGGATCGTCCCTGGAATTCGGTTCAAAAGGTACATGACTGGTTTACATCATTCCTTGATGATGACGATGTTCGTGTGATGACGATGTTGATCGTGATGCTGATGATCGTATGATAACGATGCTGATGATCATGTGATGACGATGCTGATGATCGTATGATGACGATGTTGATCGTGATGCTAATGATCGTATGATGACGATGCTGATGATCGTATGATGACGATGCTGATGATCATGTGATGACGATGCTGATGATCGTGTGATGACGATGCTGATGACGATGCTGATGACCGTATGATGACGATGCTGATGATCGTGTGATGACGATGCTGATGATCGTGTGATGACGATGCTGATGATCGTGTGATGACGATGCTAATGATCGTATGATGATGATGCTGATCATGATGCTGATGATCGTATGATGACGATGCTGATGATCGTATGATGACGATGCTGATGATCGTGTGATGACGATGCTGATGATCGTGTGATGATGATGCTGATGATTGTGTTGATCGTGTGTTGACGATGCTGATGATTGAGTACTATCAACTCTGATGATGTTGATGTTCCAGTATTGAAGATGTTCCAGTAACTAGTTGAGTTACTGATGATGTTGAGAAAGCTTCCAATGATTTATAGATGTATCATGTATGATGTTGATGACTCCTTGCTCGTGCAGATGCTGATATAATATCCTTCTCGTTAAGGGGGAGTGTTGAGATATTGTAACTTCAAAGAATATTATAATTGTACTTTATTATTCCGGAGATGTTTCATTCCTCCGTAAAGATCTTATTGTATATCCGGAGATGTTTATTCCTCCGTCAGAATGTGGTAAATTGGGTTATTAGACTTCCCTAGTGGAGGTCGGCCCTTTATGTGTTATGTGGGTCAAAGGGTTGTTAGACCACCCTAGAGGGGTCGGCCCAGTCAGTTGTAGTGGGGTATTTAACCCATTGGTTAAATACGAGCCTACGTGTACCTATGTAAAATACATGTCAGTGTAGTGTATAAATAGAGGAGGTGTGTTCCTCATTTGACACACTCACACACTTGAGGATAGCGCACTTGTGGAGGAGAGGTCTGCTATTGTGGAGGAGGAGATCATGTCTCAGGGTTTCATCTTTGTATATTGCTGGTCATCTATATTGAGGAAGCTTTGCTGGGTTTTCTACCCCATGAGGGTTTCCCAGGATAAATCTCTGTCTCTTGTGTTTATGATGTGCTTGTTGTTTCTTCAGTGATCCTGTATATGCTATTATTATGAAATGGAATGTAATGCTGCTATTTTCTGTCTTAGCATATTAAATCTTAACATTATTCAAGTCATTTAAAAACTAAAATGGCAATTTATAATCTGATGGGAAAAGACGACATTTGGTGGCAAGATCTAAAGTGAGTAAAAGGATTAAAAGAGAAACATGTAAATTGGAGTAATTTTAAAATAATATTTTCAAAAGAAATTTCTGTCAGAACAGTACTTTGAAGAACGAGCCAAAGAATTTTATGATTTAAAATTGGGTTTCATGAACATGAAGAAATTAAGCAGCAAGTTTCTAAGTTTATTAAGATATGTGCCTTACCTTACTAATGAAAAACCTAAAGTACAGATATTTCTAAACTATTTACCCTCTCATATAAAGGACAGAATTGAGTACATGACGTCCCTAAGACCCTTGAAGAGGCCATGAGAAAGGAAAATATATGTTATGAATAGAATAGGAAACGGGAAAGAATACCAAGTTGGAAGGTAAAAGGGCCTAATAATTTTGAACAAAGAAAGAAGCATTTTACATTTAATCGAAATTCTGGAAACAATAATTCTTGTAATTTTTCTAACAGAAAATTTCAAGGAAATAATCCAAGAGGAAATGTACAACCAAATTTTACAACTGCAAGAAACAAAGATCCACCTAAAAATTATTTTAAAAATAATGAACAAAAAGAAACCTGTTAAATGTTGGGACTATCAGGGGCCTCACTATGCATCAAACTGTCCACTCAGGAAGAGAACTATCAACAACATACATACAGTGTAGGAGGAGGCTACTATTGGTGACTTAGTGAGGGAAATGCCCAGGATCAATGCAGTCTTGGAAAACAGACAAGATGATCATCAAACTTCAATGGTCGAAGTAGGAGGTATGCTGAAACATAAACCCATTTCTATTTTGATTGATCCAGGAGCTAGTTTGAGTTATGTGTCACCTGATTTAGTAAAAAGCTGTAATTTGAAATTAGAAAAGTTTGAAAAGTCTTGGATGGTCCAGTTAGCTACAAGAATTAAAAGGAAAGTAACTGATTATGTGAAAGATTGTGAATTATTGATGAATCAATTTATGACTCATGTTAAGTTGAATGTATTACCATTAGGATCTTATGATGTTCTAATTGGAATGGATTGGATGGAAAAGCACAAGGTAGTGTTAAATTGTTTTGAAAATACCTTTACTTGCTTGAATGATAAATGTGAAACAGTAACAGTAAAAGGAATTCCTAGAAAAACTTCAGTAAGACAGATTTCTGCTATGCAAGTTTAAAAGGTTGTTCGTAAAGGATGTAAAATGTTTTCTGGAAATGTAATTAATGACTAACATACAACTAAAGAAGATAAGTTAAAACTTGAAGACATACCAATTCCAAGAGAATTTTTGGATGTATTCCCAAAAGAAATTCCATGGTTACCTCATAAAAGAGAATTGGACTTCACCATTGAGTTAGTACCTGGTGCAGTACCTAAATCAAAAGCTCCTTACAGGATGAATATCGTGGAGCTTAACGAATTAAAATCATAGTTAAAGGAATTAATTGATAAAGATTACATAAGGCCAAGTGTGTCTCCATGGGGAGCACCTGTTATTTTTGTTAAAAAGAAGGACGGTACCTTGCATTTATGCATAGACTATCGTCAATTAAATAAAATGATCATTAAAAACATATATCCCTTGCCCCACATTGATGATATGTTTGATCAACTACACGGTGCAGCAATATTTTCTAAGATAGACTTGAGGTCAGGGTACCATCTAGGGCATGTGATATACAAGGATGGAATCACAGTAGACCCAGACAAGATAAAAGAAATTAATTAATGGCTTGCCCCTAAAGACGTAACTGTTGTATGATCTTTCATGGGAATTACAGGTTACTACCGGAACTTTATAGAAGGATTCTCACAAATCGCGAATCCTACAACCTCTTTGCAGAAGAAGGGTAAGAAATTTTTTTGGGATCAAAAGTATGAATAAATTTTTAAGAAATTAAAAGAGTTGTTAACAACTGCACCTATTCTAAAAATTGCAGATCCGAACAAGGATTTTGTTGTATGCACTGATGCATGCAACAATGGCCTCAGCGGAGTCTTAACACAAGAGGGTCATGTAATAGCGTATGAGTCTAGAAAGCCAAAAATTCACAAAAAGAACTATGCTACTTAGGACATAGATTTGGTTTCCATGATACATGCTGTAAAGGTGTGGCGCCATCATCTAATTGGAAGGAAGTTTACATTAATGGCAGATAATAAAGGCTTAAAATATTTTTTGGATTAACCAAATCTTAACGCGAAGTAATCTAGGTGGTTAGCTTTCCTTAGAGAGTATGATTTTGAGATCCAGCACATAAACAGTAAAGAAAATAAGGTGGAAGATTCCTTAAGCAGAAATGCAAGACTAAATTTTGTAGTAGCAATCAGTACTTATAAAACAGATTTGGAAAATCAGATTAAAGAAGGAATAAGACTTGATGAAAAGTATCAAAAATTACAAGAAAAGGTTGCTGAAGATAATTCTAAAAATTTAATAACAGATTTCAGATTTAATGAAACATGATTAATGCTGTATAAAAACAGACTTTATGTGCCCAATGTTTCAGAAGTTAAGTTGTTGATTTTAAATGAAATACATAAAATTCCATATTCAGGACATCTTGGTTACCAAAAGATGATAACAATGCTAAGGAAATATCACTATTGGCCAAATATGAAAAATGAGGTAGTTGAATACATTGCTAGGTGTATGGAATGTCAGCAAATAAAGGTTGAGCATCAACACCTAGTTGGATTGTTGCAGCCACTACCAAATCCAGATTGGAAGTGGGAAATAATTAGTATTGATTTTATAACTGGTTTACCTAAAAATCAAAAGCAGAATGATTCTATAATGGTAGTTGTGGATAAGCTGAGTAAAGCAACCCATTTTATACCTGTTAAAACCACTTACAAGGCTGCTAACATTGCTGACATTTTTATGAAACAAATTTTTTGTTTGCATGGAATTCCTAAAGTCATAATTTCTTGTAGAGACTCTAAATTTACGGGAAATTTCTAGAAGTCTTTGTTTAAAGGTTTGGATACTACTTTGAATTTTCGTACATCATTTCATCCACAAAAGGATGGGAAAATAGAAAGAGTAAATCAGATTCTTGAAGATATGTTAAGAATCTATGTTAGAGATCAGCCAGGTAAATGGGAAGATTTTCTACTCTTAGATGAATTCGCTTATAATAATCATTATCAAGCTTCAGCAAAATTCAGTCCATTTGAAATTTTGTACGATAGAAATTGTAATACACCTATTTCATGGAGTAATCCAGTTGACAAGTTGATGTTAGGACCTAAGTTATTGAAAGAAATGGAACTTACTCTGAAATAGGTACAAAGCAATTTAAAAATTGCACAAGATAGATAGAAAAGTCATGCAGATCTCAAAAGAACTCAGAAAGAGTTTCAGGTTGGTGAGCATGTTTTCATCAAGGTAAAACCCAAAAAGAGCTCCTTAAAGTTAGGAAGTTGTGCTAATTTATCACCAAGGTATTGTGGACCTTTTGAAATACTGTCCAATGTTGAACTAGTGGCATATCAGTTGGTCTTTCCACCAAATATTAAAGTACATAATGTCTTCCATATTTCTATTTTGAAAAATTATGTGCATAATGCTACTCATGTGATTAATTGGAATGATGTACAGGTGGAAACAGAAGGATATTTTTTGGTGGAACCAGATTGTATCCTCGACAAGAGGGAAATTTTGCTTTGGAATCGCACCATTGGCAAGGTAAAGGTGCAATGGAAGCACCTTAGTCCAGATGAAGCAACCTGGGAATTGGAAAGTGATATGCGGGTGGCATATCCAATTATGTTCCAGGAAGACTTAGAGGATGATGAATAAAGCAACATCGAGGACGATGTTGAACTTAAGAGGGGGTGTTTGTCACATACCCAAAATCTGAACATTTTATGTTATGAGAAAAACATTATGTTATATGTTATTGTATAGTTTTTATGATTATTGACCAAGTGGGGTCAAGGATGACTGTAAGTAATTACTCTAATATTTTATTATTAATAAATAAAAGAGGAGACAAATATCCAAAGGAGACTGTTGAAAAGAGTATTCACTGACCCACTAGGAGGAATGGACTGGGGTGGAGAGGAAACTGACACTTGGAAGCATCATCATTCACTTCTAGTTGTTGTAGGGGGGCAACTTCCCTATTTTTATGTTCATGTTCCCCAAGAAAGTGGAACTGTGCAGGTGGATGAATAACTAAGAAACTGACCAAATACATAGGCATGTTATAACACCCATCGAATTGAGCAGGAGGATCATCAAGTTTTCCTTGTGATAATTTTTGGAAAGAGAAAAAGAAGGGTACACAAGAGATTCGATGAGGGGAATGCTAGGAATTGCTTGATTGAGTTAAATTTGCATTTCTAAACTAGTACTGCTTAATACAGAGTTCAATATCGCTAAACGCCAAAGTATTACTATTGAGAACAATATGTACTACTGCTGAGTTGTAGAGAACTACTTGCATGTATCCACATGGCATATTCGCCCTGGTGGTTCAGTGAATAGGCTCGGGGGTCCTAAGGCAAGTGATTTGGCTATCTTCAGGAGAAGGTTGAGTGGAACGGGCTCCTTTGGATGTTTGTCCCTTCTATAGTTATCAAGTTCTATTTGTGTTATCTTATTTATTTATTGTTCATCTATTTACTGAATGAATGTGTGTAATTGTGTTATAAGTTTCCATTAAAACATAGATATCATTTGACTATTCTAAAATATTTTTATTTCTAGAAATTTCATTTAACTTAACTGCTAGATTTACTTGCTGAATTGATAGTTTATTTCGGGTAGAATGAAAAATGATAGAATATAAATTATTCTTTGTATTTTTCCACTCACCTTCGTGACGTACTCTAGTATAGAGAATCGAGTTTAAGTAGATAAAATTCATTGATCTTATATGATAGACTGAATGATTATGATCAGGAATATTGTATTTTGATAGACTAAGAATTAACATGGATTTCAAATGAATATTGAAGATATATGTTTTACATATGCTTGGTATTTTATGAACTGAAAACAAAGTTTACTTATAGCCAAACAAATTATGTTATTATACAGAACCATAATATAGACCCTAGAATTTATTGCAATATTCTAGTCTAGGTTAAACATTATATACTACACAGTAATCGTACAAGTATCATTTCCAGAATATCATATATGTACATATAAGTATCGAAATCTTAGTATGAACAAAGTTTATCTCAAAATTTTGTAAGTATTATCTATCATTGAAAATATAATATATATAAGCCAAAATTGAAACCTAGTTTTGAGAACCATGTTATATGGTTAATATTCACAACTACGACATTATATTAAGGTGCATACAAAAGAAACAAGATCTATGCTTCCAACGTCTGATAACAATTATATCAAGGGTCAAATCATGATAATAATGATAAAGCGTAAGACTATAGGAATAATGCTTACAACCTCCAGAACTAAAACAAGTTAAAATTTATAGTATCAAAACAATATACAGAGTATCAAATTCTGTATTTCATATAAACATAATGCTTGCACAGTATAAGTTTTAAAATCGAATGCAGTCGTACAACCCCTAGTTATTTATTTTCTCAATACATCTATTTAAAGAACATTTCTTAGACATCTCAAGAAAAATCCAACATCTTACTAAGTTGTAGTCGACTTATCAAATTTTTTAACCAAACAAATATTACATAAAGGGTTTAGGGTTTAACATTTATTTTTATACAATGTAATCTTAAAGGATTCCAAAAGAATGAACAAGTCAAGGGTTCGACACCAGCTAGGTTCACCCTAAAGCTCTTAACTTAAAAACGAACAAAAAATCTACTTTAAACCATAGGTTGAATATTCAATAGGGCCGTAATAGTTATAAGCTATTAAAATAGAAATTACTAAGCAAGCTTTACCCAGTCTCTTTCTTATTAAAAACGCAGAGATTTCCTGAATGGGTTATCCTCATGCTCAGGATTTAATTACAACCCTTCACAAATACATGATGATGATAGGGATCAATCCCAAAAACCTTCAGCACATTATCATTTCAAAAATAAAAACAAACTGCATTTTAAATTGAAGCAGAGGGTTTTCGTGAAGGCCGGCTTTATGCCTGAGAAACCAAAATCTTACACTTTTAAAGGTTGTAGGGTTCAACCCTAACCTTTTCAAGATTTATCCATTATAATTTATACACAGAACATATTTCATTTTAGTCCAGATTCATAGCTCGAGGGCACCACTATTAACCATTTCAAGTCTGTACACACAGTATCTTAACCAAACAGAATTGCTATTATTATAAATTCAAGTGAGGCGTTGAGAAACCAACGTGATCCAAAGGCTCGAGGGTTCAACCCTTTTTTACAAAAATGCCATATGGCTTAGAAGATATAAACACAAACAACTAAAACCAAATGCAAGTTGAAAACTATATGTCGGCGAAGTTACACAAACCGACATCAATGCCATAACTTCACCATCCATATCAAGAGAACCACCAAGGCTTACCAGGGTCATAAGAAGCAACCACTCCATTTCTTCACAATTGTAAACGTTAACGAGAAGCCATCCTGGCACAAAGTTCGAACGCAAACAACTGGTCAAAAGATTTGAAAATCAAAAGCAAATAATAAGCAATGTAAATCTTTGAACCCTGTCAACTCAAAACTGGAAACTTGGGATTACCTTCATAACTAGAGAGCACCATGAGCTTCATTGTCAAAATTAGAATGTTAGTATCCAGGGTCAAAATTTATAACATAGTAAGAGATAAAATAAATGACAATGTACACATTGAACAAGAAACAATTTAAGTATCCGGACAATGAAGATATTATGTCAAACATTCATTATAATGTTGCATTCAGATAGAGGAATGACGGGTACATAATGATGTTACAACATTAAATACAGTTAGGATAAGTATTCAAACAATTGTATCCATTAAAAAGGTAGTTACGAAAAAATAAAGTAATTACAGCATGTAGACGATACAAGGAAATTAAAACACTGACAACTATTTGAAGTAGGTGTCGTCATAGATTACAAACAATTGGTTGTTAAGATGATTATATGATAATTAATTATACTTTCCGCATAACAAATACTAGCATTAATTACTGCATAGAAAATTTTAATTTTTTGGTAAATTTTGGGGATGTTACAAGGACGAAAAACCTGGGACAACTTAATCAAGAGAGGTTGGGTCGGTCCAGGTATGTGCTACTTATGCATAAATAATTCAGAAACTTCACAGCATTTATTGATGGATTTTGTTTTCTCAAAAACACTCTCGTCTTTAATTATTAAACATCTTCAATTAGACTATCATTGGGGATCAGGAGTGTTTGATATTTGTGCTCTCAATTGGTTCAAAAATTGTAAAAAATTGCCTTATTTCCTTGAGGTGATATCTTGGGATATATGGAGGACTAGAAATGCAGCAGTATTTGAAGAGAAAAAAACCAGTATTGAGAATTCTTATAATAGAATCCTTTCTTTGATTAAAGATTACTATTCGGTAACAGTTTAAAAAAGTATTAATTGGGATAGTAACTTCAGTATCCCTCATCATAGACCAGCTACAGTCTTTGATGAATCGGCAATTGACGGTTTATGTGTTGTGGGGGGAGTGATATACATCAACAAATATCTCTACTTCACCCTTAAGCTGAATTGTGAAGTAGGTACCAATACTAAGGCGGAATTACTTGGTCTATGGAGTGTGCTTACTGTCTCTTTAGTTATGGGATTGCATGATGTGATTGTATTTGGAGATTCTAGAGTGACAATAAAATGGCCCCAAGGGGAACATAATTTAAATGTGATTTCCTTATATCAATGGTGCTGTAGAATAAAGGAGAAGATTTAGCTCTTCAGGAACATTACTTTTGAACATATATTCCAGGAGCAAAATTGGATGGTTGGTACTCTCTCTAAAGAGCCGCACACAGGAGTCAAAGGCGTTATCAGATGGGACGAATTTCAAGATACACAATACAGTGATTTTGGCAGTGTGAACATATTTGAAATTTAGCAGATATATGCTGAATGTAGATGTATTTTTGTGTAGGGATTATAGTATATTTTTTATGAAATATTCGTCATAGAAAGAACAAAGGATACTTTTTTTAACATAAGTCTCAACTATATGACTTATGTATGATTGTACTATTTGATTCATCTTATGAATAACAATAGTACGTTTTTTTCCGCTGAAAACAATTCCCATGGCCTTAACTCTAATTAAAGCTCAACATCTCCACCATTTCCTCCAAGAATATTTTCTACTAAAATTTAGTTTATTTAAATTAAATTTTATTGAATTGTTTGTATATAGTTAGTGTTTAATTTATTAAGATTGTAAAGGTTTAGATGAACAATATTTTATTTCACCCTTTTAAGGTGTAGTCTAAATATTCTAAGTTTTTAACCTTTTTTGGTTGTAAAACATTTTTAGAATCACATATATTGGCTATGGAAATTGCATAATATGGGTGCCATGGGTGTTTTTTGAGCATTTTGAATCTATTTATGGATTAAAAAACACAACCGACCAAAAATCATCAAAAAATGCAAAATACAACCCACCAAAAACCATCGGAAAGTCCAAAACGTAGAATAAATACATTGTTCCTTTTTTTAATGAAGGGTTTAGTTAAATCACACTTGTCAATACAAGTACAATTATTTATATAACCCTCCAAATTTGAAATTTTAGCTACAT
The DNA here is from genome assembly GCA_027924585.1 of Larix kaempferi. NCBI lineage: Eukaryota > Viridiplantae > Streptophyta > Pinopsida > Pinales > Pinaceae > Larix > Larix kaempferi. Next base: position 19,778,790 of record BSBM01000519.1, read on the forward strand.
ATATGTCTTCAAACTGAAATTAAGACCAACCATTCAAATTTTATGAATGTTCCCAAGTAAGCAAGTATTTAAGTAAATATAGATCTAAGTTGACCTATATGTGTATATATAATTAATGTCACAACTATTTAAAAATAGAAATTGTTTTAGGTTATAATTTATTTATAAACATAATGTTACACATCTCATTTGTATTGCAATTATATATCTTTTATTTCAGTTCCCACAAGTCCATGTTCCTACATAACTACTATGTTCCTGAACAAATATATCTATTTTATTCCCATATCATGTGGCAAAACTGGATGATGGTTTCAAATACATGGACTACTACTTGAAGCCTCTTTTTTATAGAGCTGAGGATTGGAATTGGTTGCTGGAAAAATTAGATAAGAGAATTAGTAACTAGACCTACAAATGGTTTTCTATTGGTGGAAGATTGATTTTGGCAAAGTTTATATTATAAAGTATTCATGTATATTGGATTTCACTTGCTATGGTTCTGGCTACAGTAATTAATAACATTAGGACGATAATTTACCACTTTTGTGGATAGGTAACCATGACTCTTCAAAGTTTCACTTTACTTCATGGGAGAGTGCTACTTTGCCTAAAAAGATGGGAGGGTGGGGACTAAAGCATCTAGACTGGTTTGGATTTTCATTGAGCATTAAAAGCCTATGGAGAGGACTATTTGGGAACGGTTCGTGGAGTAGAGTGACGAAATAAAAATACATTAATTGATTCTATGTTTCTTAATGGATTCATAATTCACAAAAGACCTTTACAAATGCTTCTATCATTTGGAGGGGCTTAATCAAATATTACCCAAAATTGGGTATGTTGCTTCTTTGGAATATTGGAAGAGGTTCCTAGGTTTTTGTTGGTGTCGATCTCTTCATTGGTCATGATGAACAACACAAGTTATCTGATGGTTTATTGTTAAGACTTCACAAATTAAGCATTTAAGTTCTTGCACGAGTGAGAAGAATGGTTGGGGTAGATGACTCTTCACAATATTGGTATGTGGAAAGTGATTTGGGATTATATGATTATGTGGAAGTTGAATGGAATAACTATGTAATGGTCTTAAACAGATTTGGTATTACATTAAGTGATAAGGAGGATACATTAGTATGGAATTGGAAAGGTTCAAATCAAATTACAACAACTAAGAAGGAATATGAATCCATTTTCAATGAATAGGTGATTATCTCTCCAAAGTGGTGGTCAAATTCTATCCAAACTCGAGAATCCCCTTAAAAGTTAAATGCTTCATTTGGTTATGTATTGAGAACAAGATCTTCACTTGGGACAATCTCCTTAAGAGAGGATTCTATGGTCCTTGTATTTGTGTATTCTGTAAGGTAGAAGTAAAATTTGTGTCCCACAATTTTTTCCAATGCTCCTTTCTCATAGATGTTTGGGTTGAATTAACAATGTTACTAAAATTACAGGATGTTTGCGAGCCTACAAAATTTTTAGGACTCTATGTATATTAGTTCGAAAAAAAAGTAAAATATAGGGAGCTCCCACTGTTTACTATTTGGGAGGTTTGGAAAGCCATAAATAAATTCGTTTTTGAAGATAAAAATCCTGTTGTCCTTTCCATTTTCACTAAGATTATATGTCAGTTCTTTGAATATTTTAAAGTGAAGGGCCAAAAGAGGGTAACATCACTTATTTGACCACAGATGGATGATCTTATTTCTACAGGTTGTTTTGATGGTGCAGAGAAGGATGTCCTATGTGAAGCAGGCATGGTCCTTATGATTAAGAGTGATCACAAAATAAATATGTGGATGGGTATTGGCCTTGGGAAAAATACCAAAGATGAACTCATTTCACTTTGGGGGAATTTGTGGTTTTTCATAAGAGAAGTAATATATTAAATATTCAAATAGGTAGTTATTCCAAAGTTGTGATCGATCAGGCAGTGGGAACTCAAAAGCTACAAGTACTTCTCCTTGAACAGTGGAAAAACTAAGTCATGGAATTGATTAACAGATTTTCCTACATCTCTTTCTCTCATGTATTTCAAGAACTAAATACGCGGGCAGATAGTCTCTCAAAAAAGGTTGTGGGTGAAATGGATGGGTTATATTTGGCCTACTTATGACACATGAATGGCATTGACATTACACTTCTCTCATAATGGTGCATATATATTAAGATGGAGGAATACTAGTGTAAAATGAAGAGGGAAAGGATTTTATCACAACGTCATATTCAACTCCAATGAGTTACTAAAGATATGGATGGGTACAAGGTTCTACAATGAGGAAGGGTCATGTTTTGATTAATAATATTAACAAAAATTAGTAATCTCACAATAAAGAGTGGTGTTTTCCTCTGTAGGAAAAGGATGGTTCAATGACAATAAAAATGACAACAAAACAAAGATTTGGCCCTTGGATAATGCAAGGAAAAATAAGAGAATTCACTTCTTTGAATTTGGCATAGGAGGTATTAGAGAAAAGGTTATCATGGATCTTTGTGAAGATAAAGATATGGGTAGAGTCTGGTTGAAGGTATCATTTCTTTGAGAAACACTAAAGAGATGAGGGACATATTTTCATGTTTTGATTCCAATGAAGAGCTTGAAATCGTAACTTTTGAACTTGAGCTAGGAAAGGTGTTAGGATTAGGACAAAGGGAAATTTCTTGGAGTGCTACCTATAGAAGAATAGAGAGATGAATGGAAAACCGATAACAAGAGCGAGGGAAAAAGAAATAATATCCAATGTGTATTAAAAGAAAAGGAAGAATTAGTAGATAAGGCCAAGAAAAGAGAGAGAGGATGTAGGAAAGAGGTAGTTAAAATTATTATGGAGAAATTTTTCATAAGGTTCTGTTGATGCCCCGAAATTCGTAGCACCAGCAGTTCGGGATTCTCCCCGGTAAGAAATCCCAATTAGATTGCTCATTGTTTGGTGTAGGGAATCCATTCAGTTAACAACCCAGCTACCGTGTGTGATTTAAAGTTTGGTTTTACCGGTTACGGCCCGATCCACCGTTTATGTATTTTTATTTAAAGATGAAATGCAAGTGCTCTAATTAAATGCATGTAATCTAATCCAATCTATATGGTCTATCTAAACTATCTAAACTATCCCTGCAGGGAGCACATCTGAATTTAAGAGTAATAAACTGGAAATGCACATAAAAGCCTCACAGATAGTTGTTTCAACATAATAAGTGCATTTACAGCAGAAAGAAAAGATACCAAAGATAACTCTGATATAATTAAAGCATTCTATTACTCTTTAAGCACATCAACATTTACACGGGAAATAAAATCATTCACAACCCTGAATTAATTCAAAGCATTTTAGAACAATCTCACAGTATGCATATGAATGTCTAAAGAATTAGTTCCACAATGGCATTCCACATATTCCAAGCAAAAATATATGTGCTATCTTTCCCTAGGAAACAGATCCTTCTTTATTATGCAGAAAAGTAGTTCTCATACAAAATAGTCCAGCTTTATTGTACCTACCAAAAATCCTTTACATCCTATGTTCTTCCTTTATTTATAATCTATAGATTTGTCCTCTAGTGACTTTTCATCTAACCTAACCCTAAGATTCTCCAGAATTTGTCTTTAATTTTTATACAATAGAAAATACAAAATTAGTTTCCAACTGTCTTTTCCAACTCAGAAATATATTTTCCCCACATGTCAATTTATTCTAAAATGATAATGCTTTGCATGAGCTCCACCATCCTTAGAGAAATTTCGTGAGTTCCTAGTTTTGAATCCACACTCTTTACACCTTCAGTTGTTGCCTTGTAGCAGTCTTCTGGAAAGTAAGCATTGATGGACGCTTTCCCAATGAAGTGATGAAGGTATCCTTCTGCTAGTACGTCATGCTTCTTAATATAGCTCAGCTCATCACTCAGTCCATCCTGCAATTTTGACAGGCGCTAGTCTTTATCCGTAAATTCTTCCATGGTTGGAGGTATAACTAGCTAAAATTTGTCATGAATTTCATGGATTTTCCGATAGAAACCTATACATTTTTCTATGGTTTTCAGGATTCTGTTATTGATTTGCAGACTAGCTTTTCTGCAGAATTCCAACAGGCTTGAGTCCAATTGTGAATATGTGGCAGTCTTGTGAAGCAAATATTCAAGGAATTCTGATTTCCCCTTTCTCCATTTTATATGCTTATTAATTTCTTCCATGGTGCGTACAAATTTCCTCATGAGCTCCACAGCTTCAGCATCAATCACCTTCATTCTTTCTATCATCACTTTCATCTTGCAGATTTCAGTGGTGAGAAGCTCTTGCGACTGATAGATTTTCTTTTCGATCTCACATGCCTTCTCATGAAAACGGGCCAGATCTTGTTCTTGCTATTTGCAAGTTCCAATTGCTCCATCATAGACTCTTTGTCCTTCATCATCTCTTCCAACTGAGCCTTTAATTTTTCAACTTGTTGCCTGCTGTATGTATCACTTTCCTCTGAATCTTTGATGTGAGTTTCCAGGTCCCTCTTCTCACCCTCTGTAATTATCAATTGCACAGTCAGTGCATCCTCTTCTTCTTCCAGACTCTGGTATTCCTCTGATATCCTTTCCTTTTCAGATAAAAGGACGTTATGTTTCCTTTTCAGCTACAATCCTTGTTATACCTCCTTCATCAAATTATATTTTACTTTGAAGAGATTTTCCTTCTTTCTGGCCATGTCATCCATCAGCTTGTTGACATTGTCTGCACTTGCTTGTGCTGTAGCTATGTTGACTGATTCCACGAGCTGAGGGTCCTTTTGAGTACCCTCGAATATTGTGTTTTCTTGAATTGTAACAACATCTTTGTGGGATGGAAATTTCATTCTCTTTTTTGATCTCTTCATGATGGTCTTTCTTTTAGATTAAAAAATGATCATGTCCTATCTAGCCACTGTATGTTGCTTTGATGGTGTAAATGTGGTGAGATCGAACTCTTGAAGTAGGAGACATCCTCCAGTGATTATTTCTGGAGGGTTTGTTTCCATAACTTGTATGTCAGGGATCCTCTGTTCCACAGCTTGCTTGGACTTTTCTTCTTCATCCCTTTTCTTTTGTTTCCCGGCTACTTCTATCTCTTCTTTTTCTTTTATTTCTTGCACCCTTACGGCCTCTTCCCTTTGTATCTTTTCAGCTTCCTCCTTTCGGAGTCTTTCGGTTTCCTCTTTCTAAAGTCTGTATGCTTCTTCATTTTGGATCCTGCCAGTTATTTCCTTCTGTAATATGTTTGCTTCTGCTCTTTGGATCTTTTCCGATCTTTCCTTATGGATTTTGTTAGTTTCTTCTTTTAGCTTATTTTCAGCTTCTGCTAATTGTATAGATAATGCATCTTGATGTTTCTTTTATGATTCCTCATTTTTCCTTATTTCATCCTCCTCGACAATGTTAGCCTTATAATTGGAACTAGCCCCGATTTTGGGACAATAGCACTTGTTTAATTTGGTCATGTTTTTCGTGGTCCGAAAGAATGCTTCATCTTTGTTGAACATATGTGCGTAATCAAAAGTGATCTTGCAGGAAGCACAGTGAGAAGCAACCTTACCTTCGGGATCATGTCTTTTGAAACTCTTTGTTACAAAATAAAAAACCACTAAATATTTAGCAAAGTATTCACCATCTTTTTTCTTTTGAAGCTTGTATGCTCCAATAGTAAAACGCATATGTGGATAGGCATCCTTCTTCTTGCCATGAAGAAACTGACTAACCCCATTGATGAAAAGTTTCCTTACAGACTCTTTGTGCACAACAAAGTCAGTGGCGTACCGGGGAAATAGAGAGGGAGGTTTTTTTCCTCCATACATCCAGATGAATGTGCCTTCCATGGAGAATTAATAATATCTATATTCCTCAATGACCGACATGGCATTCTCTGACCTAAAATTTGGCTCTTCTTTGAAAATTAGTTGGTACAATGGCATGATAAACTTTTCACAAATTTGTGTGTAGTGACCTACATATTTGTGGGCCCATTTCATCTGATATGTCACGTGGAGGGGAGACGCATTATGGTTCCAAACACATCCTAAATCATGGAAAGAGTGTCTGATTAACAAGCAATCCACTAGATAAGAGGACATGAAGAAATCAGCTTTCTTCTGAGTCAATCCTCCTTGTGTTGCATTTATATGCAATACCATACTATTAGAGATAATATATTCCCAATTGAACATCATATCATGTGTGGAATGGTGGTACATAACCGGCACCCAGTTGAGTTTATATATGTTCCCATTTTCCAAATCAAAAACTTTCTTTCAGAGATCGTCATCATTTTGGCGTAATCTAAATTATCCATGTTGACTGATTTCACCCAATCATCATTCATCATGACCTTAGGGTAGGGAATTTTATATGTTGCATTTATATGGGTTGGTTGAAAGGATGCGAGCCCTCTCCCATTGATGTCTGAGACAATGCTGGTGTTAGTATCTACCTGGGGCAAGATCCACCCAATGAAATTCGAGCACGGGAACAACTCTGGGAGCGAGGATGCCTTATGGAGGCTAGACCTATTGATGTTTTGGTAAGCCATTAATTCTTCAATAGTTGCATCAACAAAATTTGTATCTCTTCTGGCCCTGTATAGTTCGCCCCATTGAAACTCTGGGGCAGCTCTTATTACGGCTTTGGTATCCCCGAACATTGTTTCAAGCACGGTGTCCAACAAGATTTCTATGTCTGGGTCTGATTCAACCAGCTTGGATTTACTCCTAGCGGAACTCCTGTGCATATCAATTATGTGGCGACACTGAATGAACAAATAAGGAATCAAAATGTTTATGAACAATGCAGTACCCATGATGCAGTAAATAAGCAGGACAAAACTTGAGATGATATGAGTGTTAGTTTCTTTTTTCAAAATTACTCATCAAAGTTGATCTTCAGTGTGAAGGATGATCTTTAACTTTCTTTTCTTAATGTACAAATAGTTATAGAAATCCAAAAACAACTAAAGAAATACAAACAGCCAAGCAAACTGATTTTTAAGTGACCAGAAAGAGTTATTAAAGTTTAACAAGTTCTGTGTATGTGCGTGAATGTGAAAAACATAAAATCAACGTGACGGTAGGACACTTTTTAACTAGAGATGACTCTCGTGTTAAAACCATGCTAGAAAAACATATCCTTCTCGACCCAAAAGCAACTCGATGGATGCAAAGAGTAAAAAAAAAACAACAAGGCACGGTGGTGTGCGAGTCCTACTGGCGGGAATTTTGGCAGCACGGTCTTTCGGAGTCCAATTACTGAAATGTGAGCCACAAGCTATGCCTAGAAATTTTTTTTTAGCGTGGCTGCTAGGTGCTTAAACTCTAGTAAGGCGGGAGATGCTTGGTCATGAAGAAACCAATACTCATAACATCCAATGAAGGTATAGGAGCTATGAGTGGCCGAGCTGGAAAGTAAACTTGGGTAACATTGAGCAGGGAAAAAAAAATCTCTTAGAGGTTTTAAAGACAGCTAAATACAAAATGCACTAAGACCGAGCTCAAAAAAATTCACCCCCAAACCCTTAAGACCAATTAAAACCTAGAAAGCTTCAAAACGACATCCTAAGTAGCCAAAAAAAATCAATGGAACGGTGCTGAGAACACCTACATGTCAACGGCGGAGTGGTTGGGCTAGATGTGAGCATGTTAGTTGGGTAGATTCATGGTGCTTTCTAATTGGTGGGGACTCCAAAGGTGACGAATGACATTTTGCTTTTGCAAACCGTGGTAGAAAAAAAACCCGCTTTATATAAAGCCTTAATCATTTAATGTAGACAGGGTTCGGTACGTGGGAAATTAAAGACTGTGCCCCTTTATCGATCTGCGAGCCAAGACTCACATGACCGTTACATTGGTCTTCTCTGTCGCGAAATGGTAGGCGCCTTTCTTTCAAAGGCCCCGATATGGTCGGGGAAAAATGCACAAAAAACTTGCGACGAAGGGCCTCGAGCGTGGAGAAAATGACGGCAACAACGTGGATCGGGTTTAAAAGGTCGGCGCTCAAAATGGAGCCTCGTCGATTGTTTCGGCAAGTTTATCTCAGCCACCCCGAAATGGTCGGTGCCACTCTTGTTAAATGCCTTGAAAGAATGCTACGATGGCAGGAACATGAAATGGTCAGCGTGCATTTTGTGAAACCATGGCGAAACGGTTGGCAAGCTAGGCCAGGCCATGGTGGATTCTCTGCCAAAAATAAAAGAAAATGAAAGATTGTTAGGGTTAACCTTGACTTAGGATTGAGTCAAAGTTGGTTAGGTCTAGCACATGTTTTTGGGCACATGGTTTGTTGTAGCCCATGGTATTTCCCCATGGTATTACATGTAAGGAAGCCTTGATAAGGCTTAAGGAGGCTCCATTGTAAAGTGGCTTAGAGGTGAGGTGGCTAGATCACTTGGCCGAGATGGCCGGTTTGGCCATGTAATGAAGATTTTCATTGGGTGTTGGCTTTCCCTGCATTGGGGTTTCCAGGGTATATTATGTGTCATTTATGTGATTGCTTATTGCAAGTTGATTTATCTTGTAATTATTATTTATGCTCATTGAAAACCTAACAAGTGGTATCAGAGCCATGGTGTTTGAAGTCCCATTCGGTGAAAATAAGGGGGGCCCTCGCCTGAAGGTTGATGGGGGTTCGGGGGTGGGAGCCCCCAAGAAAAATTGTTTGGTCCATTTCTTTTAAATCTGGGCAGTGAGAAGATGAAGAAGAGAACTCCCTTCACTTGGCCACAAGAAAAAACACCAATCGCATGAAGGAGAATTGATTCGGGTGTGCCCTAATCCATGTCAACCAACATATAAGAGATCATTGCCACTATAGTGATCTAGAGAGATCCAACATGAAATGGACGAGAAGAATCCAAGCCATGAGCTGCTTTATTGAAGGGCATAGGCTGTGTGAACAAAGTGGTGTAAGAAGAAGATCATTGTAGATCTGCAAAGTGGAGGTTGCAGTGTTGCAACCAAACATTGAATGAATACCCAAGAGATATTGTGAGGAACACTTCAAGTTGTGGAACAAGAGGCTTTCTAATTGATTCCGAAGAGAGATCGGATGCTTCGTGAACCTGTTGTGTAGTTGAGGAGTCCTCATTCGAAGAACCGTGGTAAGAATCCCATGAAGACTCCACTGGAAGTTAACGTTAAAAATTGAAAGGATCTACTGGCCGAAGAGATATCTGTGCTCATATCGTGAAGGAGGAAATCACTGCTTGTGAAAATCCAGCCAGAGGTAGGAAGACAATGTGAATATAAAAGAAACCCTAGCGTGAAAATGCGTGAAGTATATCACCATTGCTAGATTCTGGTAAGGAGAACCCATTTAAAAATTGTAGGAGTCATGAAGTTCACAAGGTAGCCGCAGGGAACATTTTTTTTGTGTGAAGAAGATAGAGCCAATCCACTGAAATCTCTAATTGCCCATGTGAAAAAAAAATTGGGACAGTTGTTTATGGTGTTAACCTAGAGTATGAGCATAAATCCAAGTGAAATTGCAAAACCCGATTTAGAAAACCAATGGTTTGTGTTAAAAAAGGTTCACCTGTATAAATAATGGCAAATGGTGAAGGTATTTATTAAAAGAGGAGCTCACGTTATTTAAAATGGGAGATATGAAAAGGTGGAAAGGTAAAATCATTATTAAAATAGTTTTTGCTTCTTAAAATGCTCACGTCATATTAAAAGGGACATAAAAAGGCTCTTTCATGTCATAAAATGTTTAAAAGTTTTAATGTGGGAGAGGGCATATGACAAGCATGGATAAAATAGAAAGGCATGGAAAAAATCAGCAGTGGACAAGCGAGAAATCAAGCATCGAAAAGTGACAGGATGATGCAATGGATGGTGATGGTGTAGTCACCATGAAGACACATGAAAAAAAGAAAAATTAAAAATGGAGTAGTTTGCATGTAAAAGGGCATATGGCTATAAGACCTAGTAAGGCATGCATACCTGTAACATCCTGAAATTTCACAAAAATTTAAAATTTTTAATGTAGCATGAAATGTTATACTTGAGATGCGGGAGTAAAACCAATGTCGATCTCTTTAACTAATAACTATTAATTATTATGACGCTTCATACTTTTTGAAACCTAAAATGACAATACTTTTGCTTATGCTAAACTCTGGAACTATGTGATGTATTTAAGTTCACTTGCAATACAGTTTTCTTGATGTGTACTGATAGTTTTCTTGATGATGATGAAGGGGTCCTACGGGGTACCCTGAGGCTTACTTATCTATGTAGCTAAAGCATTTGAACCTTTCTTTTCACAGATTTGCAGGTAAGAGTGACACCACAGTTCAAGTAATACAAGTATTTTTAACAAGTTTTAACTGTACTATCAATTTGACATTAATGCTTTGTGTTAATTCTAAGTTCTCCATGTGAGAGCTATTAATGGTTTGAACTTCAGTCTTAAATATGTAAGTGTGTAATGTCCACACCCATCATACTAGTGCAATGGGGAGGATCATGATACTAATAATGGGCAATTTGCCCCAATGCTTACTAAATAAAACATCCACACATATATAAAAGACAAGCATGCAGATGTACAAATCTAAGCAAACACAGCAGAAGTAATCATGTGCAGAATTAACACACATCCATCATACCTTCCAGATTTTCATGTCATTCATCAATTGAGCAATAACAAACTATCAAATGAGAATACTTATCTTAAAACAGGTAGTCCCTGAGAAACCAGCTACGCTTCTGCAACGTTCCACCCAACCGTAGGCCAGTGTGCTCCTCAATCTCTCAGCACCATTGCCACCCCCGAGCTGGGCATGATCTCCACAAGGAAAAAGGGGAAACAAGCTCTCTCATAGCCAAAGATATGCCAGAATCAGCCAAGCCAACTAGCAGTTGGGTTTCTCAGGCTGCTAAGAGATGGGTAGAGGTGAATTACTAGGCTAGTGGCTCAACCATGGAGCTATGAATACTTCATTGGGCTCATCAAGCCAAATTTGTCCTCTTCCACTCTTCAGGCTCCTGCTCCCAGGTTCAAATCCAAAACGGGATGCACTTAACAACAAAACCACAATTACTGGGCATGAGGAAAATTCTTTCCACAGTGGGATGCATGAGATGGGGTTCCAACTCACTCAGAAAAATGTGGTAACACACAAGAACGAAATGGGAAGATGGGGAACAACCCTGGGAAGCCAATCCGTTTTTAGAAAAACGTCCTTGGACATTCAGGGGCAAAAACGACCTCCACATAGTCCCCAAATCGTGGCCCTTCTCTCCCAAGCTACTGTATATGCAAAACGGACTCCTAGGCATGGAAAAATGCAGGGAAATTGAGGAAAACATGAAGGATAAAACCCCACAAGCTCAGACTGCGTGAGAGGATGAATGCCATGGGTGAAGAATGGCTTTTGGGCCAATTTCATGGGGGTTTTCTTGCCCAACAAGCCAAAACTCGATTTCCCAGGTTGTTGTCTTTCCCATACACGAAAATTGACAGCCATACCTCTCCCATCCCAAGGCATTAATTGTCTCAACCAATTCTTGGAGGAATTAAATGATTGGGTGCATGAGACCAAATGGGTAGTTGAGAGTTCATGGGTTTCCTCAATGAAATGGCTTAACACCATGGCTCAAGGGTTTGGTTATTTTACCTCCCTCTTCCTTGTAAAGATCATGCCCCCATCTCTTTTGTTGCATTGTGTAGCTGGTTGTGGGTTTTGCATTAAAATTGCATATTTACATGATGTCCGATTTTACATTGTGCACTGCTAGCACAAGAACCATATGCATCTATTCTAATTGCCGATACATAAAACGATAAGTCAGTGGCGGGGGCCTTGGCCTTGAGCTCCTTGCCATGACTAAATGACAATATTTACATCATTTACAATATTATTGCAATAGGGTCAAGCTGGGGACATTACATTCCCCTCCCCTTGGAATAACACTGTCCTCGGTGTTTCCAATACTTCGGAAAATAGATACCCACTTTACATATGTCCAAAATTCACAAAATGTGGTAGGTTTGTCCTACAATTCACCCTTTACTTGGGTCTTTTAGGACTTTGGTGTTTACAGACTGCTCCTGCTGGCTGGGACCTTCTAGCTCTGCATGAGGACATCATTCCAAAACAATTCCTCCCTTTTATTTTCCTTCCAACTGGTCCACGAACTTGGAGAATTTACGGCTACTGCCCTCTTGATATTCCTTTGTTGGGCAGTCATGGAGGCAATGATTTCCTCCACATCCCCAACATTTCATTGGCGGCTTTACCTTTTACTAGTCCATTTCCTTTGAGTCTTCCCACCTGGAACGTTTCTTACTCGGACAGTTGGATGAATGCTTCTCCATTGATCCACTTTCCTTTCCCTTACTGATTGCTCCCAAAATGCTTTTTACCTCATTTTGCAGACGAATAGAGTCCCGCAAAGCCTCATGGTTTATCTCATTCTGTTGCCTTTGTAGCTTGAGCATCTCCCCAAGATTTTCTTGGGTCCTGGCAATTGTTTGAAGAATACTTTTAGCCAACTCTAATAGCCCTCGGTCTGCTGCCATGGTCAGTGGGCATAACTGAACACTCTTTGCTTACTAGCAACACCTTTCTGTGCCGGCTACAACCAATTGTTTCACTTTCTTACCTGTGAAATTTATCATGAGAATTCTTTGTTAGGACAAGCATAACATAAACATTAAGATTAGTCAATTATTTTCCTAATTGACATGGAATGTCCATGCTTTCTTCATGGGACTTCCACACTTTTCATGCTTTCCCAACATACACATGAACTCATCCATGTTCATCCTTTCACAGGAAATTTACTATTTCAGCATTCACAATTCATCCCAAGCAATTTAACACAATCTATTTTCAGCCATGATATGCACTCAACAATCTTTTGTTTTATAAATGCATCAATCAAAAGGAAAGAGAAGAGTAGGGGTTTCTCCCTCTTAGTCTGGTTCCATTATGGAGCTACACCACCGCTGTGGTCTCATGCTCCTTAGTCTCTTTCACTTCAATGTGAATGCTTTGACTTTCCTTTCTTGGCTATGACACTTAGTGTCTAAGGTCTGTATATGGATTTTCAGCTAGGGCACCCTTCCCATTATTGCCTACACAACCTTTGGCTGCTAGGATCCACTCGTATCCACTAGCACCATCTTTCATTACTGCTCATACTGAGCTCTTTAGGGCGGTCACATGTCCACATGCATCTCTATGATGCCTTCATAATCCTTGCTTCCAGCAATACCTACACTCAAACATTGAGTTAATTCACATGTTTAGTTCATTTTCATAGGGTTTTTCTCTAAACAAGAGTTTTAGGAAATCATAACCAAATCATATCCACACGTATATTCATGAGCAAGAAGTTGCATGGTCACTGAATACTTATCTGCATTGGATGTCTTTACTTTATTCCACGGGATCCTTCTCTGCTTTACGAGCCTTGGATTCCCCGTGAACACAATAACGAATGTTGGGCCAGCCCATCGGCTACTCCACAATCATTCGAATAGGCACTTCCAGGCCAGTACACCGACTGGGGATATCAATCATTTCCTTTAGCAATATGCCAGGCCAGTGCTCCGACTGGTTTTATCAATTGTTTAAGGGGTGTTGGGCCAGCATACATGCTGCTTTACCCTATCAAGTAGTTAATTCCCAACTAGTCACTCTCTGGACTTATCGAGAACTTTATAGCGTTCAACCAGCTACTCCCTGGATTTCTTAATAATTTATATCACCCACTCATTTACTCTCTGGATTTACCAGCAATTCATATCGCCCACTCATTTACCAGCAATTTATAGTCTTTCAGGGTCTTTCCTTCCTGCAATGACCAAGGTTTCCAACAAAGAAACAATAGTGTATTAGCTTAGCTGTTAGAAGACTTATTATACCTGAAATCTTCATTATTCCAAACAAGACATAAATGAAAACGAATACTTATCTGTATTGTGCATTTCCCCTCTCGTCCACAGGATCCTGCTTCGCTTTGCAAGCCTTGGGATCGCCTATGGACTTGGATATAGTTAATGCTTAACCAGTACACCTCCCCATCGGCTGGATTTACCAAGCATTTGGTGGTGCCCAACCAGTCCCATACCTGGTTGGCCCTCTCCAGTTCCGAGCCAGCACATTCGTCTGGGTCATCGACCAATGGAAGGAAACTACGCCACCGACCATCATAGGTCAAGGCTCTACTATGGAGCCATAGGTATCTCAGGGTTTCCAGTCAGTCATCGGCGCCCGCCCTCCCACTGCTGTCCCAATAGAGATTTCAGGGCTTTCAGTCAGTCATCGGTACCCGCCCTCCCCCTGCTGACCCAATAGGCATCTCAGGGTTTTCAGTCAGTCATCGGCGCCCACCCTCCCACTGCTGACCCAATAGGCATCTCAGGGTTTTCAGTCAGTCATCGGCGCCTGCCCTCCCACTGCTGACCCAATAGATATTTCATGCCTTTACCAATGCCACCACACCTTCTTGCACCATAACCCTTCACACACATCGGCTCTTCATTTATATAAGGACGCCACTCCTTCTTTTGTGCAATTCGGTGGTTCCTTTTAGGAACTTTATAGGTGACTTTCTTGACTGCAGGTTAACATAACCCCTACTCACACAAGGATGATACCTTCTCTTATTACACAGCTCTTCAGGCCTGTCCATCCCTTCTGGTAATACTTCATGTGAGCATAGATAGGTTGCTAATTCCCATATAGTCTCTTTGCGTACCCTTCTTCACTCTGCACGTTAATGTGCAGTATCAATTTGCATCTGTGTAGGCTGACAACACAAGAAGGATAAGCAAGCTCATCAGTATAGCTATTCAATTCTTAACCACATTCCATATCATTCACTACCAAGTATTGAAACACCAGTAATGCGTCCATTCCCTTAGGGTGTAGTCAATATTGAAAACCCTATCATGACCCAGCACCAGAAAAGGTGTGCACCCCCTTTCCGATGTGTGCCATGTAGGTCCTAATCATACTCAAGCAATCTGCAATGATATAAATAAGATAGAGCATGCTCTGCGTATTAACCCTAATAATTTAGACATGCATGTTCTTGTCTAGGGTCACGGAATACTCATTCATTTTGCAGATTTGTCTCACATGCCTTCTGGGCATAGCTTTACCATCTCACTTTCATGGTTTACCGTCATGCGGGTTGGCTGAGACATTATCAATGGCGTTTCACCCGAAACCCATTTCCAAAGCATGGGGTCTTTCCCATCTAGTTTGGCTTCTGCAGGCCATCACACATGATCTTCCTACAATGTGTCATCCTGGCACACTTTATCAAAGAGCCAAACCGTCAGCAACATTTAGCAATAAGCTTCAAATACGATTGTTCCATAACCAATCAATAGCATTCATAAATAAATTCAATATGAATTTACAATTCTGTGTCCTACAGAAATTAGTTTTCTTATCCATGAGGCTGTCCTCATATTGTTTGGCTCCTGTAAGGGACACCACTCTGCCAATTATGGTCTTATGCCTGCTGCCATACATGAGAATCTACTTACAGCATGTCCTTCTGACACATTTTCATATAAGCCAAACAATCATTAGCAATTATTAGCAACATTTCAAATCCGAAATATTTACCAATCTGAGATTTACAACTGTTCTTACTAACAGAACTTAGAGCTCTCAGACATGAGATTCCTTCTCCTAAGCTCTAGATCCAATTTCACAGTCATATCATTCATACAACTCTGTCTTTCCACAGAGCATTCTAGCAGCCCATCGATCATGATTGGGATTTTCATGCACTTACTATTCTGCATTCATAACAACCCATGAAATGGTCCTAGAATTATCATCAATTCATTCATTATTTATTTTGCAATGACATGTGTATCATCCCTATGCATTCATACAATGCATCACAAGATTTATAAAATCTCTTAATGCACATCTCCTCAATGCTACCTTGCACTGTTTCATGAGTACTATGCATTCAAGCATATTATGATCGAAACATGACTATCTCATATAACCTGCATTACCATAATTAGGACCACCAGTCCTCACTTGCTTGGGTTATTAAGCACATAACCAATCATATGCATGGCATGATATAAATTCACATGGATGCATTGAGATTTCTAAACAGTCATAGGGTGTAAGGGTCATCCCCTTCACTTACCCACACCTCACCAAGCTTGGTAGGTTAACAGCCCCAGTCAATATTCAATATTACATGCAAATTAGCTCAACATAGTTCAAACATAGTTGAAGAGATCTTACCAAATCCCCTTTCAACATTCATGCAATTTGGCACCAATAATCATTACCTGCATGGTTACCATTAACATCGTCTGATGTCACCTGATCAGTTGGCCCCTTACCAAGGCTGCTCAGTCCTTTTTCCAACTTTATGATCACAGATTTGTTGCGCCATCCCTTCTGCATAAGGTTGTTGGCTTCATGCAACAACATCCTCAGAACGTTTAGCCATGCTCTTTGTTATCTTTGGTCCTACAACCAATACCAACATCAATAGTAAATATCAGCCACAATATTCTCCATTAGTGGTTCATTGCATATGTAGACTTCATTATTCTACCAATATGCAATATTCCATTTATGCACAAGCATTTCCATATGTACTATGCAATTTTTTTGTTAAGATGCCATCTAGTGCATATACATCTATGTAATCTCTTACATTTTTAACATATTTATGCCATATGATAGTTTCATAATTATAAGTATGATAACAGATAGGGGTTTAAGGAATTCTTCCCTTTTCGGTCCCTCATCGTAACATGGAATTCCTCTTCCATATCCTGCAATTGTAGAAATTGCCCATATTGACAACAAAATTTGTTTGTCAAAACAGCCGCTGGCACTCTTCTGCACTAAATATCTATGATATATATAGATATCCTTCAAACTCTGGTCATGCATCATTGTTCCCTACTGGACAAGCTTTCCAATGCCTGTCTTCATGCTCCATTCTGACATCAGGTGCAGGAACTGCATCCTTTTAAAAATGACAACTTTCACTCCCATTCTGCACATTTTACACAGCTGCATTCTATTATCAGAAATTCACAAATTACTTCATGCACGTGGGAAGAATGCCATACTGACAATTCGTCAAATCACAAACAAAGGCACATGAGGGGGAAAAAGAAAGGGGGTCAAGGGGGCTTTCCCCCTTGTGGCTCGCCACAGCAGGGCGGGTCGAGGGTAGCGCCCTCGTTTTTTTTTTTTTTTTTTTTTTTAGAAAAAACATGCCGCAACGGGCATTTCATTGAACGCACCCGCAATTGCGGGGCGGTTGGCTAAAGCCTTCCGCAATTGCGGGCCGCTTGGCCGAAGCCTTCCGCAATTGCGGGCCGCTTGGCCCAAGCCTTCCGCAGTTGCGGGACGCTTGGCCCAAGCCTTCCGCAATGGCAGGCGACTAGCGGAATGCTCCCGCCGTCTCGGGTGATTTTCGGCTCACCTCTGTTGCGGGGCGGTTCGACGATGGCTTCCGCAATTGCAGAGCAGTTCGCCGAATGCTTCCGCAATTGCAGAGCAGTTCGCCGAATGCTTCCTCAATGGGGGCGATTTGCCGAACGATCCCGCAATTGCGGAGCCATTCGGCGAAGGCTTCCACAGTTGCGGAGCCATTCAGCGAAGGCTTCCGCAATTTCAGAGCCATTCACGGAATGCTTTCGGGGGTTTCAGACGGTTTTTCAGAACGATTCGGCGAAACCTTCCGTAGTTGCGGAACGATTCGCCGAAGTCTTCCGCAGTTGCGGAGCGATTTGGCGAAGTCTTCCGCAACTTCGGAACGACTCGCTGAACTCTTCCGTGTTTCGGAACGATTCGAGGAATCCTTCCAAAATTTTGGAAGAGAATTCCTTCCGAAAAATTTCCTTTCGACGCCGACACTTAGAAAATTTTTCACTTAAAGAAATTTTTCTCCGCTGTTTCGGAGCGGTTCGCTGAATTCTTCCACAATTGCGGGAAGGTTCGCCGAACTCTTCCACAATTGCAGGAAGGTTCGCGGAACGCTTCCGCAACGGGAAGGTTCGCGGAACCTTTCCGAAATTTTCGAAAAGACTTCCCGAAACAGGCTTAAAACAAAAGTTTCCAAAAACAGACTTAAAACAAATTTTTTTTTTTCAAAAACTCTTAAGAAAAACTTAACTTCTTCTCTTCTCTTTTACTATCAGTTTTGGTCCATAGCGGCCCAGTGCTGCAACGCAGCTCTGATACCAAATGTAACGTCCACACCCATCATACTAGTGCAATGGGGAGGATCGTGATACTAATAATGGGCAATTTGCCCCAATGCTTACTAAATAAAACATCCACACATATATAAAAGACAAGCATGCAGATGTACAAATCTAAGCAAACACAGCAGAAGTAATCATGTGTAGAATTAACACACATCCATCATACCTTCCAGATTTTCATGTCATTCATCAATTGAGCAATAACAAACTATCAAATGACAATACTTATCTTAAAACAGGTAGTCCCTGAGCAACCAGCTACGCTTCTGCAACGTTCCACCCAACCGTAGGCCAGTGTGCTCCTCAATCTCTCAGCACCACTGCCACCCCCGAGCTGGGCATGATCTCCACAAGGAAAAAGGGGAAACAAGCTCTCTCATAGCCAAAGATATGCTAGAATCAGCCAAGCCAACCAGCAGTTGGGTTTCTCAGGCTGCTAAGAGATGGGTAGAGGTGAATTACTAGGCTAGTGGCTCAACCATGGAGCTATGAATACTTCATTGGGATCATCAAGCCAAATTTGTCCTCTTCCACTCTTCAGGCTCCTGCTCCCAGGTTCAAATCCAAAACAGGATGCACTTAACAACAAAACCACAATTACTGGGCATGAGGAAAATGCTTTCCACAGTGGGATGCATGAGATGGGGTTCCAACTCACTCAGAAAAACATGGGAACACACAAAAACGAAATGGGAAGATGGGGAACAACCCTGGGAAGCCAATCCGTTTTTAGAAAAACGTCCTTGGACATTCAGGGGAAAAAACGACCTCCACACAGTCCCCAAATCGTGGCCCTTCTCTCCCAAGCTACTGTATATGCAAAACGGACTCCCAGGCATGGAAAAATGCAGGGAAATTGAGGAAAACGTGAAGGATAAAACCCCACAAGCTCAGACTGCGTGAGAGGATGAATGCCATGGGTGAAGAATGGCTTTTGGGCCAATTTCGTGGGGGTTTTCTTGCCCAGCAAGCCAAAACTCGATTTCCCAGGTTGTTGTCTTGCCCATACACGAAAATTGACAACCATACCTCTCCCATCCCAAGGCATTAATTGTCTCAACCAATTCTTGGAAGAATTAAATGATTGGGTGCATGAGACCAAATGGGTAGTTGAGAGTTCATGGGTTTCCTCAATGAAATGGATTAACACCATGGCTCAAGGGTTTGGTTATTTTCCCTCCCTCTTCCTTGTAAAGATCATGCCCCCATCTCTTTTGTTGCATTGTGTAGCTGGTTGTGGGTTTTGCATTAAAATTGCATATTTACATGATGTCCGATTTTACATTGTGCACTGCTAGCACAAGAACCATATGCATCTATTCTAATTGCCGATACATAAAACGATAAGTCAGTGGCGGGGGCCTTGGCCTTGAGCTCCTCGCCATGACTAAATGACAATATTTACATCATTTACAATATGAATGCAATAGGGTCAAGCTGGGGACATTACAAAGTGTTACTTAACCCATGATTGAATTCGTAAAAGTCGCATCTATCAAATAGCTAAACTAGGCTCTTAAAGAATTGCCACAACAGAGGGTCTTCTTTACCAATTATCTTCAAGAGAATCCTAGAAAAGTGGTTGAAAAGCTTATCATAAATATTAGCTTCAAAATTAACGTTGTGTAACTTGTAAAATCCAAGTGTGAGAGAAAGGTTCTGAACTTAGAATATGATACTAAAATGTTTTCTTTTGTTTAAGTTTTACTATTAGACTCTCCATCGTATTAATACTTATTTGTAGTTTGGTACTTAATTTTATTATCCTATATCATAATAGTAGGATACCAGGATATTTTAGCAATGTTTTAATAAAAAGTGACAACATAAATATATTGTTACAAGCATGCATTTGTGAAATTCCAAACTATATGCAATGTACCAATTATTTCCTATAGTAGTTCATTTATCTACAACATATAAAATATGAGACTATGTGAAACTATGCAAATCATGTACTAACCTTTTAACCCTAAGTTCGATGCTTTGTGGATGCGTTACAAAAGGTGGAAACCAAATAGATTTACAATATTATAAATATAGTGATATGTTGCAACCATAACCTTTGTATCGAAATTCGATAAGGACCAAGTATTAACATCTGGGTGGTTTATACGTTGGCAGGCATTCACATCATGGCTTAGCATTTAATTTCCTATCTACCACAATCGTGGGAGGTCTCAGTGGCTACCATCGTGGTGAATGTCACGTGAAAATGTCGTAAGGATACTGCTGATGTTGTCGAGCTGTGCAAGTCTTACCCTAGTGTTTAGCTGAGCTGGACTTTGCGGTGGATATGGTGATTAATGTGTCTTAAATGCAGTTGGTGCTTCGATGGCAAGATCTCTCTTGTTGATCTTGAATTGTCTTAGGTTTGGGACTCAAACCCTAGTATTTCACTATGTCGAAGTTGTTTACTTGGAATTCATTTTGTTACTATTGGTTTGGTGGAGAGGCCGACCGGCCTGCAGAAAAGTAGGGTTTGTTCACAGTTTTCTGAGGACTCCTTCCTTAGATTTGATACCTTCACCTGTAGGGAAGGATTGTTAGTTCGAGGGTTTTAAAGCCGAGCCAAATATGGAATGTATTACAGTAATGCTTTGGTGTTTGAAATGCTTGGAAGTATCATGCCAGTTATAGTGGTGCTCAGTTTCGATCCTTGTTTCTTTATAAAGGTAAAGTATCAGTTCTTTTCTTTTTTTTGATAAGTTATAGATATCCTACAACTACGTTTTCCAAAATGAATGCGTATATTTAACTACCACCTGTGTTATTGATAGGTACCTCTTCTTGTTTACTCATGGATTTGTTTAGCTTAAGAGGAGATGCAGCTCCACCATCTGGTAAGCCTCGGTGGTTTGTCCCCCTTGTAGGTTACTCATGTCACTGTTGGCCATTGTCTGAGGTTTGGTTCCTGGAAGAGGATTTTGGCCATCGTTGTGATGTTTTTGTGAGTCACAAGATGTATGTGCGGAGGAAGGGATCCTCGGCCTATTTTGACGTTATGTCTTGCAGCGTTTCACTGTAGAGTTTGTTGAAATGTATCACTTGTTGAAGTGATAAAACCCTCGGTCGTTTAGTGGAAATTCAAAGTGTTAAAAGTTGTTGTACGCAAACTCAATGTTATTTGTATGAATGTTATTGGGGTTTTGACCTCGTGTTATTACTATAATTTTTGAAGTTGCTTGTTTACTGTGTAAACGTCGGTTACGGTTCACTTTAGTAATGGATAGAAAATGGTAACAGTTATAAATGTTCCACCCTCAGTTATTTGATATGTCAGAATAGGTTCTAGTGTTTGTTCTTAATACAATTTAAGTGCGTTGTGGCTGTATTATCTAAATTGAAAGTTGTTTAAGAAAAATACTATGTTTGGTTGTTGTCCCAGAGCCAAGGGTTAATGCCACATTTGATACCTTCAAACCCTAATTACTTTGATGGGTGAAGGAGGTGACCTAAGGCTGAGACTCAGTCTCATCTACTTGTTTTGTATCGTTGCAAAGGTTACATTAAGAATGTAACGCTATTGTTTTGAAGTTGATGTTGAACTATTATCTTGTCTTTAGTTAGGTTTTGTACAGTGTATTAAAATCATGAATGTACTTGTCAAAAGAAGAACCTGAGAAAATGTAATTAGCATTTTCAGGAAATGATGAGTTTGCGTAGAGAGTCTAAAATAAGATTGTTTCAGTATTTAGGGATTTTCGAATGTAACCAGAAACTGAATAAGGAAATTCTTTTGAAGAGATGAACTCTATCTTGGTAACTTTTATATAATTCCTCCAGTACTAAATGTTTACAAACTATTATGATAAGAAATCCATAGTTCTGTCAAATGAGGTTTTTCGTCTTCAACAATGTTAAAAGCTGTCCTAAAATCTAAAGTAGGAATGTCAAAAGTCTTACTTACTCGATATGCTTAGTTTTGATAGTTTTTTTCAATTCCAGAATGTTGGTAATTGTTTTGTTTAAATAAATATAATGTAATATGAACAGAAGTCCTATTTGGGCTTCGAGATGAAATATTAACGAACTACAAAAGTTAATTATCTTTTGCAAGAATTTAGGGTAAAGGAAAAGTTAACCCTAATTTATTCTGTTGTATCAAAAAGTTAAGATATGGTAATATTTAGATGATATGGTCCTTGCTAAGTTTGTTTTACTGATATCTATTTTTCACATAAATACAAATGACTAAGTGAGGTTCCGATACTATAATTTTTTGAGAAGAAAAGATAAGGAAGTGTTTATTATTTATCTTCTATAAAGAAAGAGTTGGAAAACTGTAGGTTTGTATAGAAATAAGATGTTTACTTTTGTTGCCATGAAATATGAAAATGACTGTGCATAAATGAATGCTGTTATGTTTTTATGAGTTTAAACATATATACTTTTAAATTTCAGAATACAATAGATAAGAGAAATTCGAAGGAAACATAACAGAATTATATTACTCATTCAATCTACCCACTGTATATCATTCATCTATTTTAATCTCCCTTCCCTGTACTAGAATACGATACAAATAACAGTATGTGGAAAAATGCAGGGAAGGAAATTACTCTATCATTACATAAACTTATTCTACAGTCTACTAATTCATACTCAGATTCAGATATCCATTATTTACTTCTGCATACTAATAACTATCAGTATTTAATTATTGAATATATTCACATCAACAGTTACAGAAATAAATCATAACTATATAAGAAATAAACTAGCAAATAGAACCTGCAACTGTAGATAGGGCGACAAACACCCAAGGAGGCCTATTCCTCCCAACCTTCTCTAGAAGAAGCAGCCAAAAATCTCTTGCTTTTTTGGACCCCCGAGCCTGTTCATTGAACCACTAGGTAGAAGAATCTGTGTCGAAGCAAGGCACTCAAAATGTATAACCAACAATCAATAGAGATTTTCCAAAAACCCTCAAACTCTGTACTCAGCAGTAAAACTCTGCACTCAGTAGTAAATAAGGAAGACTTACACCATGATGAAAAACTAGTTTTTCCCCTCATCGAATCTCTTGGGTGCATGCAGCAGAACCCCAAGGTAAATTTCCTTGTCAGGAAAAGTGATGAACCTCATTACAAAATTCGATGGCTCTTAAAAAGATTGCCTAGGTCTATAGTGGTCAGTTTTCAATAAATGAGCCTCAAGCTCCAGTCCCATCTTTCAAGGCACTATGACCACAATTCAAGGGAGTATTCCCATACCAACATCTAGTTACTTGCCTCATGATGTTGCCACTTGTCCATTGCCTTCTATCCCAGATTCCATTCCACCTAGTGGGTCAGTAAACACTCTTTCAATAGTTCTCCTTGGGTGAGTGTCTCCTATTTTATTTATTTAAATAATAATATTTTGCAATTACAGTCATCCTTGGACACTTGTCCAAATATAAAACTTTACAATAAAAGTTAAGATAATGTTTCCAACATAAAATGTTTTTGAGCAAAAGGGTTATGTTACAAACACCCCCACTTAAGCTCAGCATCGTCCTCGATGTTGCTTATTCTTCATCAGAGCCCCCCTGGAACAGAACTAGGTATGTTGCCCTCATGTTACTTTTCAGTTCCCAGGTAGCTTCATCATGGCTAAGGTTCTTCCATTGCACCTTTACCTGCATTATGGTACGATTCCGAAGCACAATTTCCCTCCTGTCAAGAATACAGTCTGATTCCACCTGAAAATCTCCTTTGGGTTCCACCTATATGTCATTCCAATTCAGCACATGAGTAGCATCATGCCCATACTTCTTTAAAACAGAAATGTGAAAAACATTATGGATCCTTAAATTAGATGAAAAAGCCAACTGCTATGCAACAGGTCCAATCCTTGATAGGACTTCAAATGGTCCATAGTACCTTGGTGCTAGTTTAGTACAACTCCCAAGCTTAAAAGAATTTTTATTGTGTTTTACCTTTACAAAGACATGATATCCAACCTGAAATTCTCTTTCAGTGCGTTTTAGATCTGCATAACTTTTTTGCCTATCTTGTGCAATTTTTAAGTTACCTTGTACCTGTTTCACAGTTAACTCCATCTCTTTTAAAAAATCTGGTCCTAGCATCAATCTATCAATAGGATTATCCCAGGATATAGGAGTACTGCACTTTCTTCCATATAAAATTTCAAATGGACTAAACCTAGTAGATGCTTGATAATGATTATTGTATGCAAATCCTGCTAAATGTAAATAATCTTCCCATTTAGATGGTTGATCTTTAACATACATTCTTAGCATGTCTTCTAAAATATGATTTACCCTTTCAGTTTTCCCATCCATTTGTGGGTGGAAGGAAGTGCTGAAATTCAGTTTAGTATTTAAACCTTTAAATAGTGTTGTCTAAAAATTTCCAATAAACTTGGAATCTCGATCAGAAATGATTACCTTTGGAATTACGTGCAAACGAAAAAATTGCTTCATAAATACATCTGCAATGTTAGAAGCTTTAAAAGTGGTCTTAACAAGAATAAAATGAGCAACTTTACTTAGTTTTTCCACAACAACCATTATTGAGTCATTATGCTTCTGATTCTTAGGCAAACCTGTAATAAAATCAATACTTATAATTTTCCATTTCCATTCCGGAATTGGCAATGGCTGCAATAGACCAGCTGGGTGTTGATGTTTGTCCTTAATGGCCTGACATTCAAAACACCTATCTATGTACTCAGCCACTTCATTCTTCATGTTGGGCCAAAAAAATCCTTTCTTAACATAGTTATCATTTTCTGATAACTAGGATGTCCCGAATAAGGACTTTTATGAACTTCATCCAAAATAAACAGCATAACTTTTGACACATTAGGTACATAAATTCTGTTTTTATAAGTCATGAATCCCTTTTCATTAATGCTGTAATCTGTTATTAAATTTTTAGATAAATTTACAGCAACTTTATCATGCAATTTTTGATAATTTTCATCTTGCTTAATTCCTTCTTTGATCTGATTTTCCAGATATGTCTTAAACGTGTTGATTGCTGCCACAAATCTTATTTTGGCATTTCTGCTCAAGGCATCAACAACTTTGTTTTCTTTCCCTTTAATGTGTTGGATCTCTAATTCGTACTCGCGAAGGAAAGCTAGCCATCTAGCTTTCCTTGCGTTAAGATTTGTTTGATCCAACAAGTATTTTAAGCCTTTATTATTTGTCATTAATGTGAACTTTCTTCCAATCAAGTGATGGCGCCACATTTTTAGAGCATGTATCATGGTTGCCAGCTCTAGATCGTAAGTTGCGTAATTCCTTTTGTGGATTTTTAACTTTCTAGACTCAAAAGCAATAGCATGACCTTCTTTAGTTAAGACCCCACCAAGTCCATCGTTGCACTCATTAGTGCATACAACGAAGTCTTGGTTAGGATCAACAATTTTTAATATAGGTGTAATTGTTAATAACTCTTATAACTTCTTAAAACTTTCTTTGCATTTCTGATCCCAGATGAATTTCTTCCCTTTCTTCTGCAAAGAAGTTATGGGATTTGCATATCTGGAGAATCCTTTAATAAAATTTATGTAGTAACCTGTTATTCCCATAAATGACCGTACATTAGTTACGTCTTTAGGGACATGCCACTCATTAATTGCTCTTATTTTATCTGGGTCGACAGAAATTCCGTCTTTAGAGATTATGTGACCTAAGTACTGTATTTTATCTTTATAAAAGTCACATTTACTGAACTTAGCATAAAGCTGATGTTCTCTTAACACTTGCAGAATTATTCTTAAATGTTTGTCGTGCTCTTTTTTAGTTTTTGAATAGATTAGAATATCATCAATGAACACGATTACAAACTTATCCAAATACTTATGCAGAACACTATTCCTTAAGCACATGAATACTACCGATGCTTTAGTTAGCCCAAAAGGCATAACTACGAACTCGTAATGTCCATAACGAGTTCTGGAAGCAATTTTGAATATGTCTTCATCTTTTATTCTAACTTGATGATACCCAGACCTTAAATAAATTTTAGTGAATATATCTGCTCCGCGTACCTGATCGAATAGATCATCTATGCGAGGCAAGGGATATTGATTTTTAATTGTCATTTTATTAAGTTGACGGTAATCGATGCACAGTCGCATGGTACCGTCCTTCTTTTTAACAAAGATAACTGGTGCTCCCCAAGGAGACACACTAGACCATATGTAGTTTTTATCTATTAATTCTTCCAGATGAGATTTTAATTCATTTAAATCCAGAATATTCATTCTGTATGGATCCTTTGAGTTTGGTACTGCACCTGGTACTAACTCAATGGTGAAATCAAGTTCCCTTTTTGGAGGTAGTCCTGGAATTTATTCTGGAAATACATCAGAAAAATCCTTAAGAATGGGTATATCTTCCAGTTTTATCTTCTCTTCTTTAGATGAACATTTGTTAGTAATAACATTCACTGCAAACATTTTACAGCCTTTTCTTGCAGCTCTTTTTACTTGTAAAGCAGAAATTTGTCTTACAGATGTTTTCCTAGGAATTCCTTTTACCATCTCAGTATTATCTTCATTATTCAAACAAGTAAAAGACTTTTCATAACAGTAAAGAACTACTTTATGTTGTTCAAGCCAGACCATGCCAAATAACAAATCATATGACCCTAACAGAAAAACATATAAATTAACTTGCGTTTTTAGCTGACTCATAAGTACATCACAATTTTTGACAAATTCTGTAACCTTTCTTTTAGTGCCTGTTGCTAGATGAACTAACCATGAATTATCAAATTTTTCTACCTTTAACTTGCAACTTTTCACTAAATTAGGTGAAATGTTACTCAAACTTGCACCTGGATCTATTAGAATTGAAATAGATTTGTTTTGTATCATACCTTCAATTTCGACCATAGACATTTGATGGTCCGCTTGACGATTTTTCAGCGCTACATTTATCCTGGGCATTTCCCTTACTACATCACCAATTGTCAACTCCACTTGTATAGTGTGAATGTTGTTGACTGTCTTTCTATTTCATGGGCATTGAGCTCTAGTATGGGGTCCACCATAGTCATAATGTAACATACCCTCCCGTGGACCCAATTCAAGGAAGGGAACATGATGCCAATCTGTGGGGCTTTGACATAAAACTCAGCCCATTCATTAGATTCATACCATTAAAAACCAATGTGTGCAGATGCAAATCAAGCAAGTATGCATAGTGGAATTCAAAAACATCATCCACACACAATTCATGCTCATCCAGCATATCAAAACAATCATCAATTTAAATATTGCAGAAGAAAATACATAGACAGAAAACACTTATCTTCGTTGTGCAATTGTCCCAAACAACTAGCTATGTCGCTGCAACATTCCACCCAACCATAGGTCTCTGCCCAGCTTATATTCTTTCAGCACTCAGAGACCACCCCCAAGTTGGGCATGATTTCTAAAAGGAAAAGGGGAGATTCATACTCACACACAGCCAAATAATCATTCCATCTAAGCTAAGCTAGTCCACAGCTGGGTTTATCAGGCGAATTATAAACCCTGGATGCTTGCACTCAATCTCAAGCCAAAGCAATGGAGACCCATAACCCATACCCCAACATACTCTTTTCTCACAAGGAAGCACAATCATTGGGTAGGGATACACATTTAACAATGCTAGGATTTACAATAGGTTGGCCATGGGTTTTCCCCAATTCGTTTCTAGCCAAAAACGGATTATGGGATGGGGAAAAACAATCACAGGGAGGAAAATGATTTCTATGGAACCCCATTTTGATTCCCCTTCTTCCCCACTGGTATACAACACAAAAACACCCTTCTCCTAGCTGAGAATGAAGGAAAACACATAAGTTCAATGGGGAAAAATGCCCAGCAAGCTCCTAACTCATGAGAGAGACCAACTGGTTGATGGATGATGGCTTGGGGAGAAATTCATGGCTCTTTTCTTACCCAAAAAGCAAAACATAACTTCCCATGCAGGGTGGCTTTCCCATACCCAAATTTGGACAGCCATACCTTCCATTCCCCAAGGCATTAACTACCTCAACCAACTCTTTGGAGAAATCAATGATTGGGTACAAAAGTCAACATGGGTAGTTGATGGTTTGATGGGTCTCTCATTGACACTTGGATTGACCTGATTGGCTCCAAGGATTTGAATGTTTTCCCTCCCAATTCCTTGTAAAATCATGCCCCCATCTCTTTGTTGTATTGCATATCTAGTTGTGGGTATTTGATTAAAATGTATATTTACATTATGTTGAAATTCCAATGTGCCTGGCTAGCTCGCAAACCGTATGCATCAAACATAAACAACTATTGTTTTACAAAACACCATTCCAACTATAATGCATGTTGGTCTAAGTCTCAACATGGCTTACATCAGTATCAAAACAACTCAAAATTTGTTTCACATTCTTTTTTGCAACATACTAGTGCAGCTTTTCTTTTTCTTTCGATTCCAAAGTTTGAAATATGAAACTTTTTTCTACTTTATCTTCATTTTTACCTTGGCCTTCTTCAGCTCTTGCTTCACTCGTGGCTTCAACCATATCTTCATCTTGACTTTGGATATGAACTTCTTTTGCTCAGCTACTCCACGATACTTGTTCTCATTAGCTTCAGTTGGCTGGTCACAATCAATAAAACATAATACTTTATATTTTTCATCCTTTGCTTCAGCACCCAAACCATTACTTTCAAACTTCTTGGACTTTGCAAACCAATCATCATTCATAATTTTAATTGCATCATTCTCAGCTTCGGCTTCACCATTACTTGGCTTAGAAAGCCAAACTTTATACCAAGAATACTTTTGATTCTTCATCTTCACTTTCTTATTTACCTTCAATGTTTTCTTTGATTCCACAAATCCATTATGATCAACTTCAGCTGCAAAACATTCTTCAATTTTCTTACCAACATTCACATTTTCAATCTTCTTTATGTCAAGGACTCCAATCCAAATCTTTTCCTCTAACTACTGTAATGTGGGCATACAAATATCCCACAAGATATCTTTGACTTCACTAAGAGTAATTATTTCAATGCCATTCTGTAAACACATTAATTGATAATAATGCCCGATTTCTTCAGAACTCCATGACGTGAATATTTTTCCAACTAATTTTGCAACCAATTCATCTTTGCTACAATTTTCTTCATTCAAATCAAACTCATCATTTTCAATATCATCATCAATGGATTCTTCTTCATCTTCAATTGGTTGCTCACCTGCACACTCAAACATTTTTTCAAGATTATATAAATTATCATAATGTGAAACATATTAGTTCTTTTTATTTTTCTTTTCTCTGATAGTTGTAACTGTCTCTTCATTCAAATCTGCCTCTGCTTCCACAACAAGGAAATCAACATTCTCCATCTTCTCTTCTGCAATAAGACTTACATATTTATCATCATATCTTGGATTTTCAAGCCATTCTTCCAAAAAAATTAAATGTTCATCAAGAACATCATTCCTTCTTTTAGCTGCTCTGTCTGCATCAGAACATACAACATTTTGATTGCTAGATTATGAAACTCTTTTTCTATCACTGCTTCTACAATCACCAAATCATCAAGCCTTTTATTTTCAGCATCATTATAGATTCCTTTTGCTTGTACTTTACATATTTCATTCACTGCAACTTCTTTGCATTCTTCAACAATCTTATCAAATTCTTCAACAAAATTAAAATCATCAATATTTTCAAAAAACTCACAAACAGGTTCAAGCACTTCAACACAATAAACTTTATATTTCTTAGCTTCTGATGTTGCTTCAAATACTACTGATATGGTAGTCTTAATTCTATCATCATGATCATCATTGACCCTTACTTCTCCATGGTCAATTTTACCAATATTTTATGCTTTATTGGCATCTTCTTCATAATTGTCATCAACAATAGACATCACTGGAATATTCAAAGAACAAAATGCTACACTGGAAGTTACTTCACCTTCAATATTTGAATTGCAATCCAAAACTTCATGACTTTCTTCCTTTGTACCTGCACAATCACCAACAAACAAATTATTAGAAAAAATATCATTCTTTTTTCTTTCCTTATTTGCACCATTCAATATCGCTACAGATTCTTCTTCAAAAATATCACCAACACTTTTTCCATCATCAGATACACCATTTTCATGAATGTATTTTTCACACGAAGCTTTATCATCTTCCTTATGTGCACCAAGTGGATGAGTGTAGCATTCTTCATTTTCTGCAACATGACTACTGTAAATTATTTCAAGCACATCTTGGTCTTTGTTTTCTACAACATCTTCACAATTGTTTTCTAGATTCATTGTACCTACATGTCCACAATCATCATATTCAATACATGATTTAAATAACTTCACGGGCGCGTCCATCAATGACTCTTCTTGTGCAAATACTTCTATGTTGTCCTCACACTTGAGAGGAATTTATCATATTTATCAACATACTACATGTTAACCATTCCATCATTTTCACAATTCACTTAAGTGACATCTAAAGTCGAAACTACATCAACATCTTTATCAATAACAATTTCAACTTCTTCAAATTTTGTTGCTTCTATACAAGATACAACAACCTCATTTTCACCTTTAGTTTTGGCATCATTTTCATCATTTGATATATCAACACAACTGTGATATTCACAGATAATTTGACTATCTTCTGTTGCTTCTGCAAATTTGTCTGTTGAAATGCTAACAAACTATGAATCAGCCATATAACTCCCCCTTAAATCAAACTTTCTCAGGCTTCTTTAGCCGTATTTGCTTCAGCAATTACATAAAAGATATTATCATCCAGAGCTTGTTGGATATAGTACAAAAAAAATGCATCCTTTGCCTCATCCCGGGGTTTCTTAAATCCATCCTTAACAAAAATCCATAAACCTCTACAGTGAGAAATTTTTCATAGTAACTGACCAAAATTCATATGCTATACCTGAGAAATATGGCGGTGGATAATAAATGTTTCTCCATGCATCCTCTACCTTTTCTTGAACTTCATCCACTTCAGTATCCTCTTCCTTCTCTTAAAATTCCTCTGCTTCAGCAGGTTCCTCGATGGATTCTCCTAATATCTCTGCTATGGAAAAACCAACTTCTTTGCATTAACAACATTCTTCTTCATTCGTTTAATCCTCCTGCTTTTCCCCATGTCTTTGTCTTTAAATAAATACTTGCAAAAAAATTAAATTTCTTTTGGATACGGCCTCCCGGTCCTCTTTCACACATAATGGCTTCAACTCAAACCAAACAAACTTCCCAAACAGTTGGAATCAAACTGCTCTACCATTAAAGTATATGGGAGCTCTCAACCAGGAAGAATGTATTCCTTTCCACTGATCAACCTCTATTTGAGGGAACACAAACACAGAATCAACTTCATCCAGGGGCTACAACCCTCTCTTCCCTTTACACAAACCACGACCAGGATTGAACATTTTAACCAACATACAGATGACACAAGAAACACTTGATTTAGACTTCAACTTCTAAATGATGACTGAACCTTTAATTAAGGGAGCGTAGGACCTCTTACCAACATAGAGCCGAACATGCAAACTGAACTTACTTTTGCTCTTTCTATGTAGCAGGAAGGGGATGCTGGAGTAAAAAAGAATAGCAAGATCTCTAAACAAGACAAAAAAGGTTCAACATACAATCACACGACTCAATCATATGATGAAAGGAACAAAGAACCAACGAACAAAAATCAGAAATGCTTAGCTCTGATACCAACTGAAAGAGATTTAGGCACAACGGAAGTGAGCTTCAACTCATACAAACACTCATGGATAGAGCTACAACTCTATCACACTTCACAAACATGATGATACTATTGTGCGTAGACATGGGAGTGCTGCACATAGTAACAATAACACGTACCAATCATTACAAAACTAAATTGACACCTACAAGACGAGTTTCGGCAAGAACATAATAATTCTACAACTGTTTCAGCAAACAATAAGCTACAAGAAACTGTTTCAACAATTCTGTAGGAGTTTCAACAAACTGTATTCTATAGGAAATGAGTCTCAACAATGAATTTAACACAAATTTCTAACTCCCTTGCATTCATAAATAATGATTGATACTCTGTTCAACAATCAAGTTAATTTAACACTTCCACAGTCAATCATATAAGGTCAGAAAATTATCATGCTACAACAAAATCTTAAACTTAAATATTCAACAATGAGTTTTCAAACTCATAAATATAGAGAGGAACATAGCAACAATATTATAGAGCTAAAACTCTGTTTCATATTCAACTCAGAATTCACACTCCTCACTATGTTTGTCTATATCACAAAATCAAGGTTAGATTAGTATTTATACATCACAAATATAGTCGTTCATTTAATTCAATTTGACCTTTCACTGCAACGAAAAACATAATTGATTCTTTAGAAGTAAAGATTCTGCCTTTTCGATCTTTGACAAGCTACAACAATGCTTGTGAATGTCCCTTTGAAATTTAATGTGCTGCAACAATGATGGCCCTTAAGCAATCTGATGAAACATGTTGGCCCTTTAACATCTGATCAACTGAAACATGTCAATGGATGACTCTTCAAAAATGGGTCTTCAAAAACCACTGTAATACTCTTCCCCAATAATTATTCAATGAGCTATTATAGAGGATGTAGCTTCTTCTTCAAAAATTGATGTGGTGTGCTTCCCCTTTGAAACTTTGACAGCATGACATAATCAAAATGGTGTGGCGGTGGTTGACTCTTCAGAGTTTTGGTGGCTACTCAGCAGGGCGGTGATTGACTTTTCAGACTTTGTGGCAGTGAAGTAATTAATCGCTGCCAACATATTCTGCAGGACAAAACCCCTTGCAGATATGGGAGAGACGCATATAGGGAATAAATTTGTAACGAACTACAATTTTTTGTAATTGTTAATGATGGATTCAATCAATAAAAATCTTGAATTTATAGGTTTGCAAATTGTTAATGATGGATTCAATCAATAAAAAGCTTGAATTTATAGGTTTTCTACAAGAGAAACTATTTTGAGAAGGATTGTGTCTCTTTTACTAAAATGTCAATGGCCATCAACCTGGTGAATGAGTATGTTAGAATTTTTCTTCTTAGATGTATTTATTTTAGTTCAACTTGGATTACCACCATGAGAATGAAAAAAATTAAAATGTTTCCATTAAATATTAGTAGATGGAGGCATCTAATCTTATGTTTAGGAATTGTGGAAAATATTGTAACATGATCTGGGTCATCTGCTCTTTTGGGATGTAGCTTTTCTATCATATATTACAAATAAATTACAAAGAAAAAATTAACATTTTCAGTAGAATATCTCAATTACAAATCCTATCCCATTTCTTAAAATAAGCCTAACACATTAGTCATTTGTCTAGCATTTTTAACTCTAAACAAATTTGTTTCATCATATGGCTATTTTAATTTTTTATTTTTCTCTGGTGTGTGAAGTATGTTATGTTCCATTTACATGTGTCCATTGGATGTATCTTGGGTGGTTGGGAGGAATAATTGTTACCCCCCCTCACCTAGGTTCAATTCGAAGTCTTCACAAGCAACACGTATGTATAAAATCACTAATGTTCTTATGTTTTGTTCCAAAGGCTATTTTATCTTGTTCCTAAAGCTTCAAGCTGGTGAAGCTTAATTTATAGGCTTCTTGGGATTTAATTTAATATCCCATCATAAACTAAAAAAATATGAAGAGAGAAATTGAAATCACCTCTTGGCCTCCTTGCACCTGCTTCAAATCCACATTGGATCCATGGGTGCAGTGATCTTCCTCTGGATTTGCATTCATTTTGGCGCTTCCATCCCCAATGTGTTTCCAGTGGCCAGAAATGCACCTGAGTTGAAAGACTCTATGGTAAATGTTTTCAGCATGGGAAAATCCTCGAACCTCCCATTATCAAAGGGTTATGAAAGGCCCTTCAATATAAATGGTAAATGTGAGAACTTTGTTTCATATTTCTTCCCAACAGATGGAGTTCCAACGTCATCATTTGTGAGTTCATTGAAATTCTATTAGAAGAAAATAATTATACCTGTTTTATATAAAACTCATAATTATAGATGTAAAATCAAACATGTCCTTTTGAAAGACTCGTGAGTTTCTAAAACTATATTTCTTCAATTGGTTGAAAGATTTAAAAAAAATAATCTGAATATAAATAGAGAATCCATGTTTGCGTTTCTGTGGAATATGGATATGTTGAGGCATGCTAGTTTGATAGAGACATAATAACATTGATTTTGAAAACTACAGAATTGGCTTTCATATGTAGTATTTTTTGGATAGGAAGGGGAATACAATCATAAAATAAAGATTGATATCAATCACCAAAATTAACATAACTACATTTGATTCAATACTGGGTGAAAAGGAGCTTTCGAGATTTTCTTTGTTAATTCAAAAACTCTCTTTATTCTCTATATACATATTAAAATCAATCTTCATACATATAAAGAGGCTCTAGAGTCTAGACTAGTTCGGGAAGTTTCTTGCATTAACTAAATTACATAATTCTATTTAAAATTTCACATCCACTTCCGAGTTCATGCTCCAACGTCAATAGCAGGGTTCAGAAATTTAGAGTTCAAGCTTTGCCCCCCAACAACAACTTCGAAAGCTCCAAGCGCCAGTCCAGGTTTCAAATTTATGTTTTCATTATTTATTTACAAATTTACAATGAAACTCTGAAAACTTGCCTTTGGAGGAGACTAAAAGTAACACTATAAGTCTGTAACATGTTCAACTAGTCTGTGAGTATGTGAATGTAGTCTGTATCCAATGAAATTATCACTGTTGTTTGTATCAGACTATCAGTTATCATATTCACCTTATGAAATTAAATTTTTACCATTGTAATTTGTAACAGTAATTTTTATGAAATTAAATTATCCATTGAATACACTTATTCTGCAAAAAATTTGTTCAGATTTCAAATGGCACCCCATAAATCTTCTGTAGAGGCATGGAAATATGTCAAGAAGAAAGGTTTAAATGTTACCTGTCAGTTACGTGGGAACAAGTTTTGTGGTTCCTTAACCCGGGTAATGGACCACCTTCTTGGTATTAGTAATGGAAGTGGAGGTGGTGTGGAAGGATGTAAAGGAATATCAGATGAATAGAAAGTTGCAGTGTAACAGGATTATGACAAATCAAAAGCAGAAAGGGGAAAAAGGGAAGTAAAAGGGAAAAGAATCCTGAGGGAGATTGATGTGTCTTCTTCACCTGAAATTGGTTCTCTCACTTCAAAATTTGGTGGATCAAGTTCCACCCTAGCAACAACAGGTGGAACAATTACATTAAATACATTTTGGAAACTTGTAGACAATTAACATAAAGTTGATGATTCTATTGTTGAAATGTTTTATGCATGTGCAATTCCTTTTAATGTGGCAAGGAGTCCATATTTTAAAAATGGAATTAAAAAGGTTGTTTGATTTTGGAAAGGGGTATGTTGCTCCTGGATCCAAAGCCTTAAGTACCACTCTCTTATAAAAAACAAAGGAAAGAGTGACAAACAGGTTGGCTAAAATTAAGAAATCTTGGGGGACTATAAGTTGCATGATTTTGAGTGATGGTTGGTCTGATTCATGCCATTAACCACTAATTAATGTTTTCGTTTATTCTCCTCAAGGGCTATATTTTTTGAAGGCAGTTGATGCAATGAATCAGGTGAAAACATCAGAATACATTTTCAGCATTTTGGATGAAGCAATTCAAGAAGTTGGGGAGAAAAATGTGGTCCAAGTTGTCAGCGACAATGCCTCAAATTGTGTTGGTGTAGGAAAGATGATTATGGAGAAGTATAGAACTATTTATTGGACCCCATGTGCATCTCATTGCTTGGATTTATTGCTACATGATTTATCCAAATTTCCATGGGTCAATGAGACAATCCGAAGAGCAAAAACTACTGCAAACTTTGCCATTAATCATCATCTCACTTTGAGCTTATACAGGAAAAATGAAACTAGAGAATTGTTGAGGCCTTGTGATACAGGTTTTCCACTTTTTACATCACTCTGAAAAGAATTGTTGAGGAAATAACAAGCATAAGAAGTATCTTTTTCACTATTGAGTGGGAGAGATCTCACCTTTCAAAAGAATCAAAGGGAAAGCATGTTGAACATATAATGCTAAGCAACAATATCTTTTGGGAAAATGCTCAGAAAGTTCTAAAAATGTGTGATCCAATTGTTGAGGTGTTCTGCATGGTTGATGGTGATGATCCTTCTATGGGTTTTATTTATGAGGCCATTGATCATTGCAAGGAAAAGATTTCAAGTGATTTTGATAATGTGGAAGCTGGTTATAAAGAGATATGGGAAGTGGTTGATCAGAGATGGAAGATGATGCATAGCCCATTACATGCAACAACACATTTTTTGGACCCTACATTGTTTCAGATACAAAGACATAAAGATGAAGAGGTCATGATTGGACTTTATGAGGCTATTGACAGGATGCATCCAGATGAATCTATTGCAACTTTGGTTAGATCTCATATTAGAGCATATAGGTTGCAAGAAGTCCTATTTGGAACCGCAACAATAAAGAGAGATAAGGCTTTGGTTGCTCCAATAGTGTGGTGGGATTTTTATACATTAGGAGCCCCAGAATTGCAAAAATTGCAATTCATATCTTGAGCCAAACATCAAGTGCATCAGATTGTGAACAGAACTAGAGTGCATTTATCCATATTCATTCCAAGAGAAGAAGCAAGTTGTTATCGAGAAAATTAGGAGATCTTGTTTATTTTCGTAGCAACTTGCAATTGGCTTTAAGCATTGTGGCTAAATATGAGACAAATTATTTTAGTCCACGGTTGGAGCCTATTCCAGACGCATTAAGAGATCAAGATGATCTTGACAATGAGAGTGATGAATCCAATGGTGATCATGATTCTAGTGGTTTCACTCCCCCCGAGTGATCTTGATGATTTAGATATTTTTGATGTAACAAGTAGTCCACGAGAATAACACGAATAAAACTTGTGTTCTCGTTGTAGTTTCTTTTTGGAATGTTATTTTTCTCAATAGTTGCTAGCATAAATATTGATGACATTTTAATATTATGCTTTATCACTTCGTGAACATGTTTTTTAAATTTCAATCAAGATGTAGACTCTAATGTTTTCAAAATATATGTTTAATCCTTCTTGTTTCCATATTTTTATTTCTATGATTAAATGAATATCATGTTCATACTTCATTCAATGTTGATGTGTTCATTATTTCTATGAGTCTATGACTATCATGTTCATTGTTGATGTGTTTAGTGTTCATAGTTTAATGAGCATAATGATTTTATTGAAAATTTTCATATATTATAGTCATTCGAACTTAATGCCGATTTTTATCGCCAAAATATCAAGTGCCATATTTTTTCCAAGTTTTGAAGTCTTCGAATTCGGACATGAACTTGAACCAGGTGACTAATTAGCCTGTGATTATTCCCCTTAACTGGGTGGGGTTGTTTTCCTTGTTATTATGTCATCCTGTCCAACTTGATTGCTTTTTCAATCTTCTCCACCTTCTAAAAAACATCCCCTTCATTTGCTTGTGAAGCCCAGGGGATTCATTTCAAGGACTAAGTAGATCCACCTTTTGGGGAATCTTGCCATGAAGTGTTTAATATTATGACACTGTCTACATTGAAATGTGGTGTTCTCATAGTCTTATTGTTGGAATCAGTGGGATCTATTGATATCCAATATGATTCTATCTAGAAGGTTGTGGTTGAGATCTAGCTAGACATATAACGTTGCACAAAGAAAATTCCTTTATCGCCATTCTGTCTATTTGAGAAAGTGCATCCCCCAAGGAATTCCCTATCTTTTCATATAGACTACTTCCCAAAAATTAATACGAAGTTTTAGTAATTGTGACTGAAATTGTAGCATGGTTGAATTCTAGTAAACATGTCTTCATTATGAGGTTGATTCTTCCGCAAAGCCATGGTCTACTTGATAATTCACTCCCTATGTCCTCAGTGTTGGGAAAATACACTATAAAGAAGACTATTATGCATAAATTTAGTTGGTGTTCAGGAGTAGTTCATGTCCACCCATTTAATCACAACATCATTTATGGGCCAAAAAGTATGATGAATCTCTGTATAATGGTTTTGTCTCTATAGATTTGGAACCCAAATATGACCTGATGAAGGCTGAATGGAATCACTGCAACCTAACTCTGACACGACCAAAGCTGACTGGAAGCACTATGTATGCCTCTGATTTTTCAATATTTAAGCTTCCTCCCTAACCAGCTCAGAATTTCATTATAGATGTGGTTGATAGAAAGATACCTCCTTGCTTAGGAGAAGGTGTGTTGTTTTGGATCCCACTTATTTTGAGCTTGAATTCAAAGATTTTTTTTAGGATGGGGGAATTTTGGGTGCTGTAGGACACATCTTAGTTCCATACTTCATAGACATTTATGGAGTTTTCCCTTCCTCCAATCTCTTCAAAGCATAGGTATTTAGAATTTCTACCATTGCCACCTGTAAAGGACACTACAATCATACTCTAAGAATTGCTTGAATGATATTATTTCAAAGCACACTAGGCATTTTCCTTTAGACTAAACAAATATTCCATTGCAGAAATAGGTTCATTGGAATGTTGATCACATATGTAGATGAGATGGTATTTTTATTAGCACCATTTTGGTCTTAAGCAGGCTGTGCTTTTATAGGTTTTGCAGAAACCCAAGAGGATGGAACTCTGCTTTTTCACCATTTCTCTCTACTTGATTGAATTTTGGATGGATATTACTTAGAAAATAATTGATTTATTTTTCCTCGGTACAGTATCTTGTTGGGTTTGTGGTCTAATATTGATCTCATCTCCATGTTACACTGTTGCACCCAAGATTCCTAAATCTGGGTCCTATGCCAAAACTGATCTGTACTCGATCTTGCATGTATGCCTAATACACACCCATCAAATGTGTAACTTGGATCAAAGGTGATGGTAAAGTTCATGCATAGAAACATCTTTGCAAAAAGATGGATTTGCATTAGTTCTTTTCTTTGATATTTTTCCATGTTTCACTAAGATTTTGAGATGGGGGGATGCGAGAATAGAGAAATGCATCTCTGGTAGATGCATGGAGAGAACTCTCCAAATTTTAGGGAATGCCACATGGGATCTTGGATGGGGATTTGTTTGAAATCCTTAAAATAGTAAAAAATTAAATATATGAAAATTATAAATGATCATATAATTGTTAGCACATGGAAAATGACGACATTTATGATTTGAATCAATCACAAACATTAACGATGAAAACTTGAATTTGGCATGTGTTACCATACAAACTAGCATCTTAAGATTGAAGCTCTAAAATCAATGATAGCTTATGGTTAATTAAGAGGAAATCCAATGTCACCACATCTATTCCTCTTTTGCTTTGTAGGTTAGCTCTTCTCTAGCTCAAGGGAGGAGTCCCTAATATATGATTACTAGAGTTTGACAATAAAGCAAAGGTGAAATTGAAGAGTAAATCTAGCAAAACTTGGTGTTTTTTTATTATTATAAAAGATAAGGTTGATTAAGGGATTGGATATTATTTTTTTATCCAATGGGAAATTGGGGTCAACCAAGGATCACATGAGGGTTTTCTAAAGAAGATTAGAAAGGGCTAGGGTTGTGTTGTTTCACAACCTAGAAACCTTGAGATTGAAAGCTTGAGATTTGTGGTTTAATCCAACAATAACATGGAAAAACCAAAGGAATCTATCCCCAAGTGTCATTCAAATAGATTTCTCTCTCTTTAGGTCTCTCAAGTCCACCAAAATAGACATAGACTAACCATGGTAGGTATCCCCAACCAAGGTTTCGTAAATATTTTCTAGAGGTTATCTGACTTTCTCTAATACTAGCTTGATCAAATTAAAGGAAGATAGTGTACCTAAAATGATTACAAAGATCTAAATGTGTCACACTATGGGTGAAGGTGGCTAGGGTAGTTGCGGTTATGAAAGTTGACAAGGGCATATGAGGCCCTAGCTTAAATGGAGTTTCATAGTGGCTCTTAAGAATGTTTTTATGGCATAACTAATGAGGATATTGTGAATGATTTGTCTTCATAAAGGGAATACTAAGTATCAACAATGTGCAAATGTTTCTTTCTATTATAAAAAATATAGGTTCTTTGTTCAAGTTAACCACTAAGATTATCAATTAAGAATGAAATCACCTAGTTAACAAATATTACTTGAACAATAATAACTAGTGAAATTTCCTATAAAAAGTGTGAAATGGGTTGATACTAGTGGATGCTATTTAGTATGTATGTGGATTAGTGATTTTAGAAATGGTATGTATATTCCATCAAGTAAACAAAGTAAATCATTCAATCAAAATTCTATTAATATATAACTATTGAATGATGTCCACAAATGATATTTGTTTGTTGTAAATTATATGTGAAATAGGTAAAATCAAAACAATGAAGACCATACAAGTAGGAAGATTTATATATAGCCACACCATTCATATTTTTAAATTAAAAATGCACAATTCCTTGGTTTTATAAGGTTTCATTTATGAATATCCTCCAAAGTAAAATATCAACTATCTAACTAGTTACTATGGTGAAGAAAACGAGAGTGTAGAGGTGGGAAAAAAGTGAATCATAGTACCTAGTAAACCAAGTTCCTTGTAGTAGATGGGAAATGGAGTTAGGTGTTTTCCTTAATAGTAGATCTGTAATCCTTCAAAAAAAGGGAGGCTCCAAACAATCCCTTCGATGCACAACCCAACTCAAGAAACCAGTTCTCCCTTCTCCTTGTAACAAACTTGCTAACAAGGTTCAATGAAATAATTGAAGCAAGATAGACAATCTAAATGAGATGAAAGAAACAACTAGTAATCTATTTATTCATCAACAATTTTTATCTAGTGGAAAGTTATTGCAGTCCCTACTATTTGTTTACATAATAAATAACAACACATAAGAAAAATATTACCTAATATTAGTTACAAGAATCACATCACATTCATCATGAAGAGCAATAGAGATCAAAATGCACCATCCATAAGACACGAGAAATTGAAGAACATAATTTTATTAGCAAAATATCTTAACTCTCCAACCCCTTACAATGGTGGAGGTCTCTTTCTTTTATAGAACAACAAGAGCCTTAATATAATGGCCCAAATATTATGGGAAAACAATTACCATGGGAAAATACATGGTGTTGTTACAAAACCATGGTCTCAACTCAACAAGTGTGCCCCACTTGGTTGATTTGGCCCTCTCAAAAATCGCCCCTCTCATTGTGGGCCTAAAAACCATTGAAGTAGATTCCAAATGGGAAGTGAAATCCAATGTCAAGCTGTGAGTGATGTGGAGCAAAACAATTCACCCCTCTTGGACAAAATGTGGCCCCTTGAAACTCATTTTTTTGATATAGTTGAAAAAATTGACGAAAGTGGGGTCCAAATGCCATGTAGATGATTAATAGGTGACTCGTTATGGCACTGAAGGGAAGATGACCTAGTAAGACTTAGGAATTTTTTAAATCATACTTTAGAAAACTAATTTATTAATGCTTATTAATCCAAAAATAATGAAACCATGTGAAATTTGAGGGGGAAATGCCTTTGATGATGTTCAAATAGACATTGTGGATCCTATCAATCAAAACCATAGTTGAAATCCATTTGAACATGTCTTTTACAATTTGATCCAAAAACTCTTATTTCGACTTAGGCATTTTTTAAATTAAGCCTTAGGAAATGTATAATTAATTGTCTATTAGTCCAAATATACATGTAACCAAGGATGGAAAGATCCAATTAGCGTCCAAAGTCATATAATAGATGGATGATGATGTCATAAGTGCATTCTTTTCTATCCGGTTTGGTTAACTAAGTCAAACTTCCATGTTGACCAAGTCAAATTGCTTTAAAAGTCAAACTCGACCAATGAATCTTTGAATATCTCTAGAAGGAGGATTTTGATATTTCTAATGCTTTGAATTGATG
The DNA here is from genome assembly GCA_027924585.1 of Larix kaempferi. Classification (NCBI taxonomy): domain Eukaryota; kingdom Viridiplantae; phylum Streptophyta; class Pinopsida; order Pinales; family Pinaceae; genus Larix; species Larix kaempferi. The sequence continues at coordinate 19,821,010 of BSBM01000519.1, forward strand.
AAGCATTGAAGAGAAAAATTACACATGATTGTTTACATAAATCATCACATAGCCTAACTCATAGATCACAATGCATAAGTTTCACACGGATTATAGTGGTTAATGTTTTAGGAACACATGAAAATCATATCAACATCAAAATATTTACAAGGGTTAGTTATTTCTTGGATGGATAGTCCAAAGGTTGGTCAATTAAATTGGTTTGAGTTAATGGAATGACTCAAGAAGAAGGAAACATAGATCCTATATGGTCTTCACCATTAGTGCAGACAATAGGGATGTGTCCAAGTTAACAAATATTGTGTTAGGAGGTATTCCCCCCTTTGACCTTAGCAATAAGACTCTCCTTTCATTTTTATTTTTTCAATCTGCTCCTTTTCTTCTTGGACTTTCCGTCTTGTACATTGGACGAGGAGACCTTAGCCTTGATTTTATTGAATACATATGAAAGTTAGCCTAGCAAAATTTTCTTTTTTTTTCTTATGATTGTTGGATTTTGCAATTTTCTTGGTCCCCCTTGATTTCTTCAGGATCTAGTACTAATTTTTCTTCTTCACCAGCTTTTGGTACAAGATTCTTGGATTGGAAGTTTGTGGTATCCCTCTCACCATAGTGGAGTGCAGATCAGAATACCCAATGAGTGGAAAACAAACCAAATGAAACACAAAAAAATCACCACAAAGAATTACTTTTATTAATTCTTGGGGGAAATTAGAATTGTTGTTTATACAATTCCACGATTCAAAACCCTTCCACTTTATACGCAAGTTCTTTTATGTTGGTGTTTATCTCTTTAGACGGGAAGCCAAAAGTTCTTTTCCATTATTCTCAAACAACTCTTATACTCAGTTCCACCGCATCAATTTCTCACTACTACTTCTTCTAGAATCCTTTGGGTTCTTCTCCTGAAATATCCTTGGCTTGCTGTTTCATCTGGCATATTCACATATTCCATTAATTCTGCATTTATTGGTGTAAATAACTTTGTGATGTTCTTGGCCTTCCTATGCTTCGAATCCTTCTTCTGGTCGTGATATTGACCCTTTTACTTTAGTATTCATCGTTTTCAAATCGATCCTCATTGGATCCCGTTATATGTCGGTCAATCCTTATGTATTTCTTATGCTCTGCATCATCTTCAAACTTGATTTCTCTCCTTTCCACTAGTTGGTCTACCTTTGACTTCTCCTCAACGCCATCTATCAATGTCTCGTCACTTTCCTCTCCTGACTTTACTATCCCTTTGACTAGTTTTGTGACTTCAACTTTAAATGGTTTTTCTAAATCTATCGACTTCCATCCCTTGAATGCTCTTACTTTGACTCGATCGTTTGGGAATGATTCCCCTTAATTTCACTACGAAGGATATTAATGATTCCTTCCAGCAACTATCCATTGTCTATATGCAACTACATTAGTCTCCCTAGGTACAAAATAACTTCATCCTTGGTTTGGATCCTACAATCGAGCCTTCAACATTTTATACTCTTCTTTATATATCCATGCCACTTCCTCCAAACTTCTATCTTTCCATTGGACTAAATATTTCTTTTGTTTCTAACTTCTTATCTGACCAATTTTTCTCTCACTCAGCACTTCAACAACATCCTCTACTGGGTTTCCTGGAAATTGGTATTTCCAGTCGATAGTCAATTATCCTCCACTAGTCGATCCTTCTTCATATTTATACAAGTCAACAACATTGAATGCTGTTGAAATGTCTAACTCCCCCGACAACCCAAGTAGATATGCATTATTTGAAATTTTCTTCATTATTCTGCACATAATTTTTTTCTTCATCTTCATTTTATTGTATGTTCCCTTGGAAACGTTTCCTTATGGAAATAAGAATAAACCAAATCTCATTCATTGAATGTCTTTAGTCATTGTTTCTAGTTGACTCCCAAAGTATAACCGGTACTGCTTTTATCTAGCTTTTTTCTGACCTTATCATACACTTCTTTGATATGCTCCGCAAATGACTCTGCATCTAAACTCCTCTACATTATAGTTAGTCACTCCATGCATACTTCTCCCTTGCATGACTTGGAATGGACTCATTCTAGTCGACCAATTCACCAAATTATTATATCCAAACTTTCCCTATGCTAGCATGTTTTCCAATTGCTCCGGTTAGTTAGCAACTAAACACCTTAGAAAATTCCCAAATTCCTATTCACAACTTCAATCTAGACATCCATCTATGGATGGTATGCATAATTGAAATCCAACTTTGTGTTCAACTTTTTATACAAATTCCTCTAGAAATGTCCCATAAACTTGGTGTCTATGTCCGAAGTCATGCTCTTTAGAAACCCATACTGTTGAACTTTGGTTGTCATTGATGTCAATTGACGTCAAAGAGGATTTAGTATTCATGTGCCAGTTTGAAGAAATATATGAAAGCTGCTTTGAAGAAGTATAAGAAAACCACTTTGAAGAAGTATATGGAATCCAGTTTGAAGTAGTACATAAGGAATACATTCAGTACATATGGTACATACACAAGTCCCAAGTTCACCTAGTTGTGCCACTTCAAAAGGTATATGCAAAAGACATGGTTGGACAAGGTTCGGGAGTGCATAAGAGACTTGAGAACAAGAAGAGGTTGAACATGTAAGCAAGCCCCGAAAGTGCACAAGACTCACCAATCGAAAGAATCCTTCAAGTTTTTTATGTGTGCAAGAAGAAAGTAGCGGTTGAGAAGTGAAGTGCACAAGTCCCACAAGCAATGGTATATCAAGGGTGCAAGACCACACTGCAAGGTTGAAAGAACCACTGGAAAACGAACCAAGTAGGAACAGGACACACAAGAGATGGCACCATAGTGGCACATAAAATGACAATTGGTGGAGGCATGAAGTAAGTAGAAATGTGAAGGAAGGAAGAAGGGATGCTACAACCAACTTGTGGACATACCATCCATGTAGGACAAGTATAAATAAAAAATCCAAGTTGCGGAGTTGAAGTAAGCTTGTGAGCTCAAGAATCGAAGATACAGATTTGGAAAGCTTCTTATGTAGGGGCATCAAGGGATCATGGAACCAAAACAGTATGATCTAGCAAAGAGCCAAGTGTGCACGAACAGAAGAACATAATTGCTGATGGTGCGTAGGATGATGTAGTTTATCTGTGACAGTTGCGTGAAGACGGAAATGAAGAACTACATGGGATGTCCAAGTGTGTGAGAACATAATTGCAGAATCATGGATAGTCTGCAGAAAGTAATAGATGATCTAAGACGTGTGTGAATACTAACTGTATAGCGAATGATGAGCGAAGTGAAGTAGTTTATCTGATGCACAAAGATAGATTGCCAACATAGTAGAAGATGCGCAACATAGAATAATTTGAGATAAGTGTGAAGAACGGAAAGTATGAATCACAGTTGATGCATTGAAGGTTGCAGATTATCTAAAGATGGATGCACCAAGACAGAAGGGTAATATCATAAAAGGTGCAGAGATTGATCTGATACTAAGGTGCATAGTCAGCACAAAAACACTATAAAAGATGCGCATTATCTGTTAAGTTTGCAGATGCGCAGAAACATAATATGATGAAGCAATAGATAGTTTGTGAAGTATGAAGTCAGTTGTGATGTTGGTATAAGTAAAGGAAAGCTATCCATTTACAGAATGTGCGCACATAATTGTGAACAACATATTATCAGAAGAGTGCGTGGATTAGAAGAACATCAAGGCAATATATTCTACTTACATATTAGGGAGGTAGGATAGGGAAAGGAGCAAGGGGTCAGTGCCTCCTTGCAGTTGAAGATGGTAAATCAAGGAGTCAATGCTTCCTTCAGGTTGTATCCTGTAAAACCAGGGGGTTGGTGCCTCCTTCTAGTTAGTTCTAGATAACTTCGGGAGTTGGTGCTTCCATGAATGTAATCTTTATATTATAAGAAATCATTCCATGGTTTTCTCCCATTTGGGTTTCCATGTAAAAATCTATGTGTTCTGTGTATTGTGCATATGTGTGGATGAATGTTATTATTTATATGTAATGCATAATTTGAGTTCAAGTTAAATTTGATATGAAGTAAAAATTGTTCATAACTTCGTTAATATTGATTCACCCCCCCTCTCAGTATTAATAAGATTCCGAGAATTGTTTTCAGAGTGGGTGTCTTCAGTAATAGCTTAACACCTAGAAGACAGATCCACGCACATATATGAACATGCAGGAAAAGATATTCATGGCCAATGAAGAGGACCTAATAAATATGAACACAAAATATGAGGGGATGGCTGAAGTAGACTTTGAAGGTGAGTTGATCGGTGCTTTGGAAGAGTTAAAGAAATCAAGGAAGAAAAAAAAACATTTGTAGGAATCTTTAATGAAATTAGAAATAGATACAACAAGGTAGTTGAAATTGAGAGAAGAAAAGTGAGAAAAGCTAGAAGCTGAGATCAATTGTTTGAAGGAAGAACTTCAAAAGATCAACATCCAGTTGGAACATGGAAACAACACCAAAAGTCTGTCAAAACAATACTATGAGGTTTCAAACTTTGTAATTGATACAAATAGTTATGAAGAGGTGCTCAAAAGTTATATTCCAAAGAACAATAAGAAGTTTGAAGAAGAAAACATGGAGTCAATTCACACAGAAACTAGACCTACACAATTCAAAAGATCGCATCCAATCAGATATGAAACTCTCTTTTTGGGTAACTACTATTTCTGTCATAACTTCGGTCATAAGGAATACAATACATAGCACATGCATTTGCAAACGCTAGAAGAAACGACAATTGTAATAAGGCTATCCCCAAATAGAACAGTGTCAGAAAGTTAGTTGAAACTCCAAAATAAAATTTCAATCCTTTCATCCTTCTGGACTTAGACAATGAATGTTATAAGTGTCACAATTGCGTACATGACAGTCAGAACTGCAAAAATCATTTACCACTTGCACAGTCGGTCCAAGCCAAAAACATCTCCAACGAAATAGAGTCTGTGGAATTCCAGAAGGATCAAATCCAGCATGAAGGATGCAACTTAGTTTTACATGCGCAAAATAAAAGGAGACAATGGTACATTGATATCAGCTGCTCTAAGCATATGTCAGGGGACAAAAATACTTTTCTAAAATATAGGGAAGAAAGGGGATGCAGTGTCTATTTTGGAGATCATGGCTCTACCAAAAACCATGTAAAGGACTGCTAAGTTTAGGAAAGAAAAGAACCAAAGTAGAGAATGTTCTATTGGTTGAAAACATGAAACACAATCTCCTTAGTTTCATCCAGAAGTGTGATCAAGGAAATACACTCACCTTTGACTTAGAAAAATGCAAAATTTGAAGCAAAAGTATAGGCAGGCTAGTAGCAATAACCACTAGGACCCCTAATAATGTGTATATTTTGGATGAAGAAAAGAAAGAAAAATGTTGAATGGGACAAATAGACGAAAGTTGGCTTTTGAACAGAAGACTGGGACATAGCGATTTTGATAACCTGGATGGAATCAGTAAAAAGCAATCTGTAAGAGACATTTCAAGAATCATGAAACTATTGAATCATGTCTACAAGCACTTCCTACATGTAAAGAAAACAAGAGTCACCATTAAGACAAAAGAGTAATCCACATCAAAATATTTGAAACTATTACACACTGATATCTGCAGTCCAATGAGATCCAAAGGGTTAAATGGCGAGTCTTACTTTCTTCTTTTCATTGATGATTTTACTAGGATGACATGGGTGTTTTTCCTTAAATAAAAGTAAAAAACATTTGAATGCTTAAAAAATTTTAAGGAAGCGGCTAAGAATGAAACTGAGTTAAGGATTACGTGTTTAAGATCTGACAATGGAGGTGAATACATGTCGAACAAATTTGAAAACTTCTATGAAAAACATGGAATCAAAAGATAATTCTCAAATACCAGAAGTTCGTAGCAAAATGGAGTGGCAGAAAGGAAAAACAGAACTATGCAAGAAATGGCTAGAACAACGTTAAACGATTCAAAGCTATCATGTATTTTTGGACTTAGGCCCTTCATACAGCTGTACACATCCTTAAAAAATTCTAGATAAGGAAAAATAGTAACTTGATGCCTTATGAAATTTGGAAAGGGAGGCCAACCACAGTCAAGCACTTCAGGGTATCTTGAAGCAAGTTCCATATAAAAAGAAATGATGAAAAATCGGGAAAGTTTGACTCCAGATCAGATGAAGGAATTTTTCTTGGATATGCTACAAGAAGCAAAGCATACAAGTTCTACAATATACGACTCAGAAAGATGGTGGAAATTCCATACGTAAAAGTAGATGAAGTGTTCACACACAAGAGAGTAGAAGACAATGATGATCAGCCGATATTTGAGCATTCATGTGACGAAGTGCCAGAAAATAAATAAATATGATAATCACAGGAGATGATATATCAACGCGAATTAGAAGACCAAAGACATGATACAGAAGCTCCTTCTAGATATGTTCAAAATAATCATTCAGATGATTTGATTATTGGATATAAAAATGTCGGCATAAGGACCAAAATAATATGTTTAAGTGACCCAACAGAAGAAGTTCATTTTTCCTTACTATCCCAAATAGAACTGGAAGGTTTTGAAGAAGCTAGAACATATCAGCATTGGGTTGAAGCCATGGAAGAAGAATTAGATTAGATTGAAAATAATTAAACCTCGGAACTTGTTCCAAGACTCAAAATAAAAATGTTATTGGTACAAAATGGGTATTCAGAAACAAACTAAATGAAGAAGGATAAGTTCTCAAAAACAAAGCAAGGCTAGTGTGCAAAGGTTATGTGCACATTGAGGGAATAGGGTTTGAAGAAAGATTTTATCCGATAGCATGGATGGACGCAATTATTCTGTTCCTGGCCTATGATTGTGCTGAAAATTTAAAGGTATACCAAATGGATGTAAAGTCGGCATTCTTAAATGGATATCTTGAAGAAGAAGTATACATTGAAAAGCCAGATGGATTCTCTCTTTCAGATAACAAAGACTATGTCTGCAAATTAAAAAAAGCTCTGTATGGACTCAAGCAGGATCCTAGGGCTTGGTATTCAAGATTAGGAAAATATATGCAACAACAAGGTTTCAAGAGGGGTAGTGTAGATAGTAATATTTACATAAATATTGGGCATGAAAATATGATTTTTGTTGAAGTATATGTTAATTATATCATTTTTGGAAGCAATGATGACAAATTGAGTTAGCAAGTTGCTAAGGACATGCATGAATAATTTGAAATGTCTATGCTTGGGGAATTGTCCTTTTTCCTTGGACTCCATATAGCTCAATTGGATAATGGAATCTTTATCTCTTAAACCAAATATGTGAAATAAATGCTAAATAAGTTTAATATGGAAGACTGCAAATTGGTAAGTACACCCATGGTAATAGGATGCAAATTAAGTAAAGAGGATGAAGCAGAGGAAGTAGATAAACGACTAATAGATCAATGATTGGAAACCTATTATATGTAATTACCTCAAGACCAGACATAATGCAAGAAGTAGGACTTGTTTCAAGGTTTCAAGAAGCACCCAAAGAAACACATGTCCAAGGGATGAAGAGAATTTTCAGATATTTGAAGGGACCATGAATTTTGGTTTATGGTATCCACGAAGTAACAATCTAAAGTTAGTGTTGATGGAAGAAGAAGTACTAGTGGAACTGCGTTCTTTCTAGGAAACTACCTTGTATCTTGGATTAGCAAAACGTAACCATCAATCGCACTATATACAATAGAAGAAGAATACATTGTAGTATCTTCTTGTTTCACACAGGTACTATGGATGAAACAAACTCTGAAATATCTACAAGTGAAAATTGATTATCCCATACAAGTTTTATGCGACAATACAAGTGCAGCTATCATCTCAAAAAATATTATTATGCATTGCAAAACAAAACATATTCCCATCAAATATCACTTTGTGAGAGAACAAGTCACTAAAAACACTATCAAACTGGAATATATTGACACTAAAGAACAAATTGTGGATATATTTACGAAACCGCTCCCACGAAGCACATTTGAATATCTCAAGGAGAAAATGAGTGTGGTCCACAATCCACAACATGATGAGAGCCTCGAAAAGAGGAATGTCATGTCCCAAATTTGGCATTGGGTCACAATGGCCTAATCCCAATGACCATATTCATGAGAGTTTGTCAAATTGATGTTAAGGGTCAAAATATTGCCTAGGAGGAAAATTACTAGTTTCCTAGGTGGACAGTGGAAGCTTTGGGATTTGAAATAAGGAGGATAATAAATGATGTTTGCGCATTAGAATGGCATAAATATTTAATAAAGAAGCTAAATAAATAAATACAAGGGAAAATCAAAGGGGAAATGGATCATGAAGACACATGGAGGATGTGGGACCCACACAAGCTAGATTTGCCATGCCACATGACATCCTTATACTCTTGCCATTTCGAATCCATAAGAAGACAAATGTTATTGTGTGAGTTAGAAGGTAAATATACTTGGAATGAGTCATGTAAGGTCGAATTGGAGTGGAATAATAACTCCCATGGAAGAGGAAGAGGAAATTTGGAGCTAGTGAGACACTCGGGCTAGATTCCCTAGCTCTATGACAACAATGATGAAGATGCTATGACACCTATGACACAAATCAGACCTGAGGGCTGAAATATGACATTTATAACATGTCAAGGATAAAAATAGCCTCCAAGAGGGCGCTCAAGGGAGTTATGGCAACTAACATGCGTCCACATGTGATTTGGTGGAAGTGGGAGACTAGGAATTGTTGTACAAGTGGCATTCTTTGGAATCTCTTCCCAACTTGAGTTGGAATGCATCTCTTGGAAGGAATTCGACCCATAGAGAGCTTGGAAAATTTATAAATGTCAAGAACAAAGAATGAAGGCAGATTTTTATCATTTTTAGAATTTGCAATTGCATTTGTGAAGAGGGAGAGCTAGTGGATGACTAGTTTCTTGCCTTAGCCAATTTTGAGGGTGAAAGTTTCCCATCCAAGTTGGTAATTAGAAAGGCCATTAAGACATTTAATTTGGAGATTTAATGGAGTCATTTGTTGTATGTGTAAGCTATAGGGAAGATCATGGTTTCTTCTAGTGCAACACTTTCTCTCAACCATTTCCAGTTTTGATGGCATATTCTTGCTCCTTAAGCGAGGAAATTTTTGGTGAGCTATTGTACTCTTTGGGGGAGCTTATAATGCCCCATTTATTTTATAATATGAATTAAATACTCTGTTCTTCATCTACAGAAATTTTCAGGTCGAAATTCCAAGTGGAAATGTATAAATGTGATTTTTTAATGAAGAAATGGTGCCATTTCCCCTTAGCTCTTGCATAATGCTCTTGTGGTTGCATATAATAGTGTAGGAATTCCATTTCGAATTCATGTACATGTAATATGATATATATATCTATAATAACCATATCATAATATCCACAATTCGATATTCCAAGAAAAACTATGTTAAATTGCTCATTAATGGACAAACAATGCCATTTCCCCACTACCTTGTTGTGAACCAATGTAATGTTGATGGATTCGAATGGATAATTAAAATAATGATGGTTTATTGATGTATGGACTGTTATTTATGTATTATATAAGTTTAATGTTCAGTATATATGCATTTGAAGTCATTTTGTGAAGTTTCATTACATTTGGAGAAGATTTGATGCCATTTCCCCCAAGGTCGAAGTAGTGATTTTTGCTGCAGTTTGGGAGAAGGTTAGAACAGACTTAATAATTGATTAATGGTTCAAATGAGACCTAAATAATGTACTTTAGACATCCCCAACCTCTGTTCAGAATTTATAGTGGGTTTGGAGGCATTTGGAGAGCCATTTTCAGAACTTACCCTGGGAGGATTTGAACCTCAAATTGCTAGTAAAATTCCATACTTGGTCCAGAATCTTAAACAAGTTTTCAGAAGTATTTGGAGGGCCATAATTCATCCCTGAACATAATATTCAAGTATTAATATTATTCATATACCTCCTCAGAATATTTGGGATCATTTGGGTAAATTTGGAGACCTAGACATCAAAACTAGTAAAAGGCCGAAATTGGGGAAAAAGTGAAAATTGGGCATTTTAATAAAATTTTAAAAAGGGAAATTACAAGGACATAGAAGCATATGTAAATTTGTAGTTGTTGACACCGCAAATATCAACAGGGGTTCACTTTGCACTGTCTCCAACAAACTACCAACCCAAACTCCCTTACACACCGGCCCGGAAAGTTGTAACCCTTCCCAACAACACTTGCGGAGAAACTGCAGTCTCACTCGAGATGGATAAGGGGGCTACAGGAACCAAGTTTCCGCAGTGGATTTGAGGATATTCTTTCAACAGACATTAACCTTGTAGCAACCATATATTATAACATCCACAATATATTATCAATTCATCATTCGCATATTAAGTCATTCGCAGATTTCAACAGATAACAAACATTCGGAACAACATATATAATTTACTCATTCATATCAATAGTACTCCCTAAACCCATAGCATATTCGCATCAAAGATACTCTAAAACATTCACATTCATTATTGCATAAAAATAGAGGCAAAGATTGCACCATATTCAAACATCTTCAATCATTCATTAAACCCTGTAGAATGAACCTCGCAGAAACAGTCAATACACCATGTCTCGTATACAAAACAGACCAAAAGATAGGATCGATCATAAAAAATGGGTGCCCTTAGGCTTATAATCCTACTCTATTTATATGCTTCTATTCGGTTACAAAATGGTCCACATGACCAATTCTAACTAATTTAACTCTTCTTCCGCTTCTGCGAACTCCGCGAATGGTCCTTCTTTCGTGGATTGACCCTTTCGCACCTGTCAGCTTCCGCACTTCCTGCGGACTTATCCCGTGCCAACAGGTCCCCAACACAAACTTATGGCTCATCCCTGATCCATCTCAACTTGACACTGCTAGTGTGTTGAACTCATCCTTTGCTGTGGTCTGTGTTTGAAACTATTCTTGTTGTCTGGAGATCACTGTTGTGTACTTCTCAACTTCACCCGTCGATCTCAGATTCACTGTAATGTACTTCTTGAACGCATCCTCTTGTCTCTGGAAACCTTGATCATCTACCTCTTCGGAAGCTGCTGGCTCACTCCATGCTCGTTCCATACTAGGAATAAATTCATCGTCATCTCCAAGGTGGGAAATAGGTTGACTGCTCCGGCACATCTATTTCGCACCTTGGATTGCCTCCTACCAGGTCTAGGGGGCCTCCACCCCTAGAATTCTAATGGTCACAGAGACTGCAAATCTTCTCACTGTTGATGTATATGTAACTTCAGAATGTATTTCACATATATGTATATTGTATTCCTATAGATATGGTATTATTACTCTATACGGAAGAGTCGTCATTTATATTGTAAATGTCGTAACTTATACTTGATGGGTTATTAGACCACCTTGTTGGGGTCGGCCCTGTATAAGTCATGTGGGTCAAAGGGTTATTAAAACACCCTATTGGGGGTCAGCCATGTGGGCCAAAGGGTTATTAGACCACCCTATTGGGGGTCGGCCCAGTCAGCATTATGTTATGTGGTTAAGTTCGAGCCTACATGATTTATGTAAAAGGCAAGTCAAGTCAAGTATAAATAGAGTGCGGGAGGCACTCTATTTGATCACTCACTTCTCACTCATGCACTCAAGGAGGACTGACGCACTTATGGAGGAGGAGGATCTGCTGCTAGGATATGTCTATCTCTTGTTTGGGTTGTATCATTGCTCTATCTATCTCTGAGGAAGTTATTGGGGTTTTTCACCTTTATGGTTTTCCCCAAGTAAATCTTTGTGTCTCTTGTGTGCTTGCATTATTGTCTCCATGATTGATATGCTGTAGATATGTTGTACATGTTGTTCTCTCAGTTAAGATCCTAGATCATATTGAAGTAAATTCTGAAAATTTAACATGGTATCAGAGCTAGCTTGAAAGAAGGCATGATATGGCATGTATGACACCTGTTGCACTTACGATGCCAGGGCTTGATATAGCAAAAACCAGTCATTGTAGCACTTTCGCTATAAATCTGTTTTGGCGAATTTTTTGGATCTAAAATCTTTACAGGTTGAAATTTAAATCCCCATGTACCTTGTGTACAAAGGAAAACCTATAATTCATTGTACTTTGTGATTTATGATCTGTACAATATAGGGTTTCTGCCTCTTCCAGATTTGAGTCAAAATCAGGTGACCTTGGGAAAAAGGTCATAACATGGAATAGGAAGCTCCAAATGAAATTTTGTAAAATGTTGCAGGTAGTAAACATAATGTACTATCTCAGAAAACGTTTTCAGAGGCCGAAGTTTAACCAATGACATGTGGCACGTCGTACAAGTGTGCTCTCCTGTATTATCCCATAAACAGGTCATGTTGTGACACTTGGCATAACTCTCTCTCAGAGAGTCCAATTGAGGTCATACCTATCAGGATGGAAAGATAACAGGTCGAGCTATCTTAGGAAACGTTTTTAGAGGCCGAAGTTGAAACAGTGACACGTGGCATGCCATACAAGTTCGCTCTCCTGTATTATCCCATAAACAGGTCACGTTGCAACACTTGGCATAACTCTCTCTCAGAGAATCCAATTGAGGTCAGACCTATCAGGATGGAAAGAAAACAGGTCAGGCTATCCCAGGAAACATTTTCAGACCCTTTGGATCAAAAATTTTAGAGTTACACCAGAATTGTTGGTTGGGAAGAAGGCCAGGCTTGATCAAACTCTAGTTCGGGACTTTGATCAGAAAAGTGGAAAATTAGGGCTTCTGTAAAAATGGGTATTTTTTAAATCTGAGACCACGGCTGGAAGCTCCTTAGAAAAATAGAAGCTTAGAGCTTTGGATCAAACCTTTTGATTGGGCAAAAGAGTGGGATTCATCAAACCCCAGTTCAGGGTCACGTCCAGTGAATCCAGAAGTTTCAAAGGAAAAATTGAGGAGTGAAACTTTGCAGTTTTCAAATTTTGAATATACCAGCTTGATCAGCTCATCAAGGCGCACATTTCTATCCTTTCGGATGTTTGAAATTCAAATTTTGAATTTTTGGGGTTTCTCTGACAAACCCATATCCAGCTCCTGGTCCAGTTCTTGCAAATCAAGTGGATTGAGTTAATCCTAGAAGAAGATGGATTCGTCACCTGCATAAGTGAAGAAGTTCCTGTTTCAGAGGGAGATGAGGCTAAGGCCTTGCATAAGAAGATTACAAGCGATCTTGACAGGCATGACTCATCGAGGTATGTTTTGATATTTGTTCATGATTAAGCTTATGGTATGTTTGTTTTCATGTTATTACGGTTAGTACAATCTTGATTTTAGACTTGTCATATCACCTTAATAAAATTATGAATGCACGATAGAAACTATTCATTGATTAGGGTATTGACACTTATGATTGTACTAATACATTATGGTGTTGTATGAGGTTTATGTTGTCTACTAACATGAAAGGTACACAAAGAAAGAAAAATCATGTTCTGGTTCAAGAACATATGATCATGATGACATGAGGACAAAGATTCATCCATTGTCATGGATCTCATAGAAGATCCATTTACGAGGTATGTATAACTTGGTTTTATAATGGTTAACCTATGAGATATACAGGTTACTAGCACAAGTCATTGAAGAAGAACAAGAAGACATCATGTGAGTATAACTAGCTAGCATGCTAAGCTAGGTATGTTTTTCCTATATCAAGATAGAATCCTACCTTGTGTTAGGATCTTATACTGTTGTGTTGTTGATAATGATTATTCTTGAAGTCATAAGTTTGAATAATCATGGGTATATGTATATTATGTGTCTTACCTTAATTAATGATATGACTAACTCGAAGAGTCATAGGTTTGAGTAATTATAAGTTTAGACATGTTATGTTTCTTATGATTTGACTAACCATAAGAATCCTACATAAACCTTGAATGCTAATGCTTATTATTTCTGTTTGAAATGATCATGACTATACATGCTTGAGATTATTATGTTTTAATAGTATACTAATGAAAGTATGATTTTATATGAAATCACAAGGATAACACATTCATGATACTAATAATCATGCATAGGGACCAAGGATGAATATGAGTTCAAGAACAGGTAATCCAGGAAGCAAAGATGAAGAGGGAGTACACTCCAGTGGTTTATGCAAGGATGCAAATATTCAGAGGGAGTTGACCATCTCCCTACATTCCACAACAGAAAGGTGCAAAAGAAGCTACTTCAGCAGCTCCTGCAAGGATGCAAAGACTCAGAGGGAGTCCACCCAGCAAACAAACAAATATAAGTATTTGAATTGTCATTTCTTACATATTTGTTTGTTTAAATAAAATTGTTCAATGATGTATATGCTCATGTTCCTAGACTTAGGATATGTATTGTGCATATTAGAATAGTTGCATTAATGAACAGTATACTACTAATATACATGGGTAAGTGGCCTATGGCACTGTACAACATTCCATTGCTACTTATCTAAAATGAAACCTCTTTGCTGACATGTTGGGAGTTGTGCACACTCTTAACAATGTTCTGGTAGAGATTGGAAGGCATCTAAAAAGTTACGGGATATGGATAAATGTTGTATTGAAGCATTGGCTAAGATAATTGCATGACTGTATGACATATTTCTTTATGTGTAAGAATTTGTTATGAAAATTATGAGATGTTTCTAATCATGCAATTTAACCTTTTTTGTAGGAAAGACCGTATATCTTCACCTACAAAAGGACTACAACATTTGTTCCAGCAACAAACATATCTATTGAAGATATTGAAGTTCCCAAGATCTGGGATGAAGAAATGGAATGCCATGATCCGTCGATCATGAAGAATGATGTTTGGGATGTAGTCCCAAGACCTGAAGGGAAGTTTGTTATGACTTCCATATGGATCTATCAAGATCAAGCATGCTGCAAATGGCAGCATAGAGAAATATAAAAGTGATGAAATAGAAGATACACCAGATGGATTTCAAGACAGCCTTCTTGAATGGTGTAGTTGAAGAAGAAGTGTATGTGGTGCAGCCACTTGGTTCTAAGACACATGACAGGGAGTCATATATGTGCAGAACTTGGTATGGTAGGATAGACAAATTTCTATCCAGTTTGGGCTTTACCAAGAGTAAAGCGGATTCCAACCTTTACTACAAGGTTGAGGAAGGAAATCTAGTGATACTATTTTTGTATGCGGATAACCTGTTTGTTACAGGTGAAGATAGATTGATTGCCAACACGCAGCGGAAGCTTACTGCCGAGTTTGAGTTGAGGAACTTGGGGATGATGCATTATTTTTTTTTGGCATGGAGGTGTGGCAGAGTGATGGAATCTTCCTTGGACAAGGGAAGTATGCAGTAGAGATCCTGAAGAGGTTCGGGATGATGGACTGCAAGGCTATGGCCACTCCTATGGCATTGAATCTGAAGCTTCTATGCGATGCTTCATCTGAGCCGGTTGATGTCTCTATGTATCGTCAAATGATTGGGTCCTTGATGTACCTGACGAACACAAGACCCAATATTTTCTTTGCGGTGAACACATTGGGCCAGTTCCTGACGGATCCGAGGAGTGCTCACCTGGTTACTGTAAAGCATGTTCTGAGGTACCTGAAGGGTACAGTGGATTATGGGCTCAAGTACGAGGTGAATCAAAAGTTTAACCTGCAGGTTTATGTTGATTCATATTGGGTTGGCAGTGCTGCAGATAGGAAGAGCACATTTGGGTGTTGCTTCAGTATGGGATCAGGTGTGATCTCTTGGTTTAGTAGGAAGCAGTCCTGCGTAGCACTGAGTACAGCTGAGGCAGAGTATGTTGTAGCCTATTCAGCTAGTTGTGAGGCAGTATGGCTATGGAAGCTACTGTCTGAGTTATTTGATCTCCCATTGGATGCTACTGGTATCTTCTGTGATAACCAGAGTTGTGTGAAGCTATCCGAGAATCGAGTGTTTCATGACAGGTTGAAACACATAGAGATCAAATATCACTATATCAGGGATATGGTGCAGAGAGGAGCTGTGAAGCTCCTGTATGTTATGGACGAGCAGATTGCAGATGTGCTGACGAAGCCACTAGCCAGGGTGAAGTTCGAGTACTTCAGAGAGAGGCTTGACATTCTTCAGATCGAGGACACTTCGAGGAAGAAGTGATTGACACATTTGCTGAAGCCATTCCAAGCATGTTGGAAGGAGGATCCTTCACATGGCTGTGGATGACGAGCATCAGGATGATGTTTTGGTTTCTACTTGGATATGATCAGTTGGATAATTTTTATATGTATGTACGGATCATGTTGGATGCTGGATATGATCAGTTGGATCATTTATGTATGTACGCATCATGTTGGATGCCGATGGATACATTGTGTGGATCATGTATCATTGTATGATCAGGTAGATCATGTATGATTGATGGATACATTGTGTGGATCATGTATCTTTGTATGATCAGCTAGATCATGTATGCTGATGGATACATTGTGTGGATCATGTATCTATGTATGTATCAGGTGGATACTTGGTGTGCATCAGATGGATACATTGTATGATCAGGATGATCATGGATGATGAGCTTCTCCAGATGACATGCAGCAGGATGTTGCAGTGATGATGATCAGGATGATCATGTGTACATCAGGATGATGTATGATGAGTATCAGATGATACTTTGTGGCCACAGATCAGGTTGTGCAGGTAAGCATGTAATTTGTGCCCTGGGATATTTGCAAATGGTCTTTCGAGGTTTTTCCTATGGCATGTAATTCGGTGCCCTGGGACATCTGGCAAATACTCTTTCGAGGTTTTGCTTTGGGAGGACATATAATTTGTGCCCTGAGAGATCTGCAGATAGTCTTTCGAGGTTTTTCCTATGGCATGTAATTCAGTGCCCTGGGATATCTGGCAAATGCTCTTTCGAGGTTTTGTCCTATGGCATGTAATTTGCTCCTGGGAGATCTGGACAAAATGAAAAAGGCCTCAGATGCTTCATCCAGGTTTTTCCATGACCACATGTAATTTGCTCCTAGGAGATCTGGACAGGATGAAAAAGGCCTCAGATGCTTCAGCCAGGTTTTGTGGTGGACCACATGTAATGTGCTCCTGGGAGATCCGACAGGTAGAGCTATGTGCTCGTAATAGCCTGGGATGCTTCAGCCAGGTTTTGTGGTGAGATCACATGTAATGTGCTCCTGGGAGATCCGACAGGTAGAGCTGTGTGCTCGTAATAGCCTGGGATGCTTCAGCCAGGTTTTGTGATGGGTCACATGTAATGTGCTCCTAGGAGATCCTACAGGTAGAGCTGTGTGCTCGTAATAGCCTGGGATGTTGCAACCAGGTTTTGTGACGCACGTAATAAGTCCTGAGGATTCCATAGTATGGCCAATGATGACGAAGACCTACAGGTGGTGGGCCTACATCCAGTATGAAAAAGGACTGGCTCTGTAGAACTTCCTATGACAAGTAGATTCAGAGATTGATTGAGAGAGCAGCAACAGTGACGATGATCCAGAGAAGATGACTTGTGCTAGAAGACCTGTGCTGAGAAATACCTTCCTAGTTAAGAGGGAGTGTTGATGTATATGTAACTTCAGAATGTATTTCACATATATGTATATTGTATTCCTATAGAGATGGCATTATTCCTCTATACGAAAGTGTCGTCATTTATATTGTAAATGTCGTAACTTATACTTGATGGGTTATTAGACCACCTTGTTGGGGTCGGCCCTGTATAAGTCATGTGGGTCAAAGGGTTATTATACCACCCTATTGGGGGTCAGCCATGTGGGCCAAAGGGTTATTAGACCACCCTATTGGGGGTCGGCCCAGTCAGCATTATGTTATGTGGTTAAGTTCGAGCCTACATGATTTATGTAAAAGGCAAGTCAAGTCAAGTATAAATAGAGTGCGGGAGGCACTCTATTTGATCACTCACTTCTCACTCATGCACTCAAGGAGGACTGACGCACTTATGGAGGAGGAGGATCTGCTGCTAGGATATGTCTATCTCTTGTTTGGGTTGTATCATTGCTCTATCTATCTCTGAGGAAGTTATTGGGGTTTTTCACCTTTATGGTTTTCCCCAAGTAAATCTTTGTGTCTCTTGTGTGCTTGCATTATTGTCTCCATGATTGATATGCTGTAGATATGTTGTACATTTTGTTCTCTCAGTTAAGATCCTAGATCAGATTGAAGTAAATTCCGAAAATTTAACACTCACTACCACCACGCACTTAGACATCTCGATTGATACCTCGTCTCTGTTCCCCCCTGAGTATCCTCGCCATTTCCTTCTATGGTTGTTCATGCACACTCGTCGTTCTATCCCTCAATGCCCCTGAGGTGCTACCGCATGAAATGAAATGGATCATTTCCACAGCTTCCTTGGAATTCCTGACTTAACTCTCTTCCTAACCAACTTGAAGCATGGGTTCTTCTCGACTGATAGGTACTTCCTTGCTCCACTAGCCTCCTGTGCCTACTTTTGTGCTTGTTCGTTGTGTCCTTGACGCCTGACTTTGTAATCATTGACAAATATTTTATCATTATATTCTGATCCCATCATCATAGATTTTCGCCATCTTTTGGTGACGTTGATCGGTAGTGCTCATGGTCGGACTTGATACCTCATGTGTCAATCATGGGAATCATCGACCGTAGCCCGATTGGCCATGGTTCCATTTTCGCGTGCCAATCATGCGAAGCATCTAGCATGCTTCCACTATCTTTCATTATCCATATTTTTTCACCTCTGGTGGTCAGCCGCTCTGAGTTGAATCATGGCGATAGAGATTCATCCTATTCCCATTAACTAATTTAGGTAACAATACTCCATCCAAACTTTGTAACTACACCGCACCTCTGTCGGTGACAAACGTTATGATGCATGGTCCTAACCAGTGCATTTGCAACTTACTTGGGTGTTTAGTGAACTTACTGTCATACAATAGAACTATATCCCCGTTCTGAAAGTGTTTCTATTTGACATGGTGGTTGTGCCATGCCTTCTGTCAGTATTTTTCTACTTTCAGATGGAACCCTGCAATTAATCGATCTTTGTCGAGCTGTATCAGTTGTGCCAATTGTTCCTCCATTGCACCATCGTCGCTCATCTTTGTCGCTACTGTGATGCACAAGCTTGGTACAATGTATTCCATTGGTATAACTGCTTCCTGGCCGTAAACGAGCATAAATGGAGTCTGGCCAGTCAGTCGCTTGCATGTGGTGTGATACACACAAAGGACCGCTGGAATTTTTAAGTCCCAGTCGTCACGGTTTGCATTGCACACCTTGGTGAGTGCATGCTCCAATACCTTATTAAACACCTCAACTGTCCCTTTTGACTGAGGGTGGTAAGGCGTACTCTTCTTGTGCTGGATATGAAATTATTCCATCGTTGTTGCAATCGTTCGGTTAACAAAGTACGTCCCTTGGTCACTCAACAACACTTTTGGGCACCCAAACCTGGTGACCACATTGTCGAATAGGAACCGTGCTGCAGTTGCGGTGGAACAATCTCTTACTGGTGTAGCTTCCACCCAACGTGTCAGGTAGTCTGTCACAATGACGATGTAGCGCGACCCTATTCTCTTCCCAAGTGGGTTGATGGGTCCCATGAAATCAATGGCCCGTTTGTCAAAGGTCTGCAATGTCACTTGTGGTACTAGTGGCATTTTGTCCCGTCGTGAGGGTTTCTTGGTTCGTTGACATACATCACAGCTCTTGGCATAGTCCATAGCATCTCCATGCAAGGTTGGCCACCACAGCCTTGCTCAAATGATCTTCCTAGCAGTTGCGGGCCCACCATAATGTCCGCCAGCAATCCCATCGTGAGCTTCCGACATAATCCTCTCTTGTTCATGCAGAAGGACATACCGTCACAGAATCTCATATGGGCCCATTTTGTACAATTCCCCTGCAATTAACTAGAAGTCTGTAGCTCATAAAACTAGCTACTTCTTTTGATTGATAGAAAACTCAGCCGACGCCTTCCTTGTTACTAAAAATTGAATTATTTGCTCATAATAGTTATTGACCATGCCAACCCTGAATAACTGAGCATCCAGTAATCCTTCATCGATGCTCCTGGGTTCTTCCCCTTACTCTATCCGTGAAAGGTGATTAGGTCCCGCATTTAATCATCCCGGGTTTACGATGATCTCGAAATCAAACTCCTGAAATAGTAACAACCAACGACAAATCTTTCCCCCCAACAAAGGCTTGTTCATAAAGTATTTTAGCGTGGAATGATCTGTGAACATCTTGAAGTGGCCCCCTAAGAGGTAATGCCGGAATTTCTGCAAAGCATAGACCATCGCCAACCCTTCTCGCTCAGTGGTCGTATATTTCTTCTTCATAGTAGACAACTTCCTATTGGTGAAGGCTATCGGGTGGTTGATGTTTCCAGTTCCTGGTTGGGCCAAAATGACACCTAGTACAACTGATGACGCATCAACGTGTACATGAAATTCCTTTGACCAATCTAAAAATACAAGGATGGGTGCTACGACCATCTTCACTTTCAATATGTCCAAGATTTTCTGACATTCCTCGTTCGATTCAAACATAGCATCCTTGTTTAATAACTTCTCCATGGGTGTCGTAATTGCTGCATATCCTCTAATGAATTTCTTGTAGTAACTCATGTGTCCCAACGTCACTCGTAGTTGTTTAACTATCGTTGCTAGTGGGAGGGTGAGGATGATGGAAATCTTTGACAGATCTACCAACATTCCTTCTCTGCAGACAACGTGTCCTATCAAGATTCCGAACAGAGCACAAAAGATACACTTCTTGAGGTTCAGGGAGATTTGGTGTTGTCAACATCGCTCCAGCATTAGTCTTAAGTTCGCAACATGATCCTTAACTAATCCATATACTGTCCAGTCATCCATATAGACTACAAGAAACTTATGAATATAGTATTTGAACACCACAACCACTAATCTCGAAAAAATCACTGGCACATTCTTGAATCCAAACGACATCACCGTGTACTGAAAGCATCCCCACTCCATGACGAATGTAGTCTTGTGTCAATCTTCTTTCGTAATCTTGATCTGGTGGTTTCCAGAAAATTGGTTCGTAAATGAATATATCTCTTGGCCTCCTACTCCTTCGAGCACCTCATCCGTGAAGGGGGTTGGGAATGGATCATGTAGGCAGGCATCATTCAACTTCCTCAAGTTGATGCATATTCGTACTTCGCTAGTTTTCTTATCCTGGATGACCATTGGGATGATCCATTCTGATTCTTCCACAGGTTCTATAATATCAACCTCGAGCATTCTTTCAATTCCAGCTTGCACGCATTCCTTGTATCATGGGTTCAATCGATACGGTTGCTGCATGACTAGCTTCACATTGGGTTTTAGGGGGATCTTCATTTCTCCTAAGTCTTTGGAAATGCCCTTCATCTCTGAAAATTTCATTGGAAACAAATCCTGAAACTCATGTAGCAAGTCAGTCATCTTCGCAATGGTTGACTCGTCCCAGTAGTCTCCTGCTTGCAAACTTTGGGTTCTCCTCCAATCCATTGTTCACTTTCTTGATCTTCAATGGTTGCTGGAAGATTTCTGACAATATTTCTGGTGCCTCAACACTGCGACTACCCTTTGATTTTGGAACATATATAGACCCGGGATCATCCTCATTATCGAGTTCTCCAATGACATTGTAGCAGTCCATCAACATTTCTGGTGTCGCAGTCCATTGAAGTGCCATCGGTTGTCTTGTTGGTACTGCCTCTAATATCTTTCCGCTGATCACCTGTAGTGCAGTGTGGATGAAGGGGTTTTCGTCTGAGAAAGAAAATGATTGGCTGAAGCCAATGGTAAGCTGTTCCCAAGAAGTCATCCCACGTAACAGTTCTACTGTGACATACCAACTCCGCAGTACTTCATCCAACGTGTGTACGAATGCATTTACCCACTCCTACTTTTCTCTCGATCCCCATCGGTGTTGAAAAGCATTCAGATGCTCCTTTGGGTTGCCTCGTCCGTCATATCTCATTTGGTCGTACCTCGCAGCTTTGCCGAACCGAACCTCCATGAGGTGTCAACATAGTAGCCAAGTTTTGACGTTTGATTTGTGCGCCGACCACCACCGTGTAGGAGTAGTCTTCAAGGCTTCCTCCAGGGCTAGTAGATGCTGTGTTTCTGCCACTTTTTCCTCAAATTCTGTGAGAAACTTTCCCAAGTTGGGAAATCCCTCATATGTAGGTAACATGTATTCCTCTGTGGCTACCCTTCACAGTGGTTGCGTTACCCGTACGCATCTTCTAAAGGATACTTCATGTAACTGGTTTTGCCAATTCTCGAGGGCCTTGTCTGAATCTAATGATGCCGAGCTGGCACTACACCATCCTAATTCTCCATCCACGGTGGGATTAACATTATCCTCAAATATGTTGTACAAACTATCCCACCCTTCCACAAACTCATTTTTGGCTAGTTCCACATAGCGCATCCCTTCCGCGGGATCTAGTGGTGCAATGAATCTCATCTTGCAATTCTCAAATGACATTGTCCTGTTCTTCAAATTGATAATTGATTGGTTTTCCATGGCCCAGTCTATCCCCAACAACACCGGATAGGGACTGGTGTCATCCGCAATTTCAATGACATCGAAATCAGCATATGTCCTGAGCCCCTCAATTTCAACTGGAAGTTGACATACCCAACCAAGCAGAGTGACCTTACTCTGATTTTCCATTCGCACCTGTACTGGTGACCAGGTCATCCATAGCTTCCCCATTGTCTCCCACGTCTACTTGGTCAGAATAATCACATTTGAACCCAAATGCAGAATGATAGAATCGACATCAAATGCTCCAATTTGTGCCGACATCTGCATCTCCCTCTCTTTCTTCTTCTTATGTATGTGATTGACTTTATGTTCCTGACGTGCACCTTCCCATCGATGCAGTAGACCATCTATTTTTTCCAGTGGGTTGGGTCCTTTTGCAACTCCAGGAAACTTTCCAAGAAGGATTTTAGAGTGTTTTCCTTCCTCTGCGACTTCGTTGAGTCAAACGTCGGTGGCATGTCGTATATTTCTTCCTGAAGAGGTAGCTCTTTCCTATTCCTCATTGCCTCTTGTGCCTTCAACAAGACATCCCTTTCTGTTTCCACATCAAAGGTGAACTGCTTCCGCTGTGTTTGCGTTGGTCGAACATTGGTGTGTGACCTGTCGCCTCCTGTCACCACTCCTCCTCGTGTCACTATTCCAACTGTCACATGGCTACTTCTAACCTCCGTCGATATCATCTGCATGGCCGAGGGTGCATTCTGATTATTTTGGTTATGGTTCTGGGGTGGATTTTTAGTCTGCCATTTCACAGGGAGTTGAGGGAAGTCCTCTACACTGTGATCTACAACAATGCAATAAGTACACTGCGATGCTAGGTTTGGACAATCCCTTTGGTAGTGCCCCTGTTGTCCACAGTTGTAACAAATGATAGACCCTCTTCCCCGTCCAACAACTCCTCCACGTCCCATACGAGTGCCTTGGCCTCCGTAGAATCCTCCCTTGAAACCTCTGCATGGTGGCCCATATGGTTGATACTACGGTTTCCCGTACTGCTATTGCTGATACTATGGCTGCCCATATTGCGGTTGGCCATACAACGGTGGCAAATACTACAGTTGCCTGTATTGCCCCTGATCATATTGCTGCGGTTGGTTGAACTGTGGATGTGGCTGGTTGTACTGCAGTTGCTACTGCACTACCGATTTCTATTCTCCCTTCATAAAATATGTGTCAGTTGTCCGTTCTTGCAGTAGGTCATAGGCCCTACAGTTCTTCTCATCATGGCCAATTGATCAACATAATTTGCAGTACAATTTTGCTGGTTTCAACACCATCTTTTGTAGATATACACATTCCTACAGTCGATGGCCTCTGGTCTGACAGATAGGACACCACGACATGCTTCCATGGCGATGGAGGTTTGGTTCCCCTAACCGCAAATACTCATGGAACTCTGGGAAATTTTCCTTATGGTCTCCCTCAGCTTTGCACCTAGTGTACCATATGTCTCTGCGGGTTTCCTTTCCCTTCTTGATATCCTCCAATTGAAGCGTTAGATTGGCCAATTGCGCTTGGACTCTATCCATTCCTATCCCTTCTTCACCGATTAGTGAAGCCTCCAACTTCATCGCAATATCTAATGCTTCCACCTGTGTTGCTACTTTTTGTTGCATCAGTGGTCCACAAATATGCGGTACCAGTCCTGCGATGAACCACTCTTTGTGTTGCAACTCATTAGCGTCTTGTACCACTGATCGAATTCCAACACTGGCTCATTCGGGAATTGCTTAATCTCCTTGAGCTCAATAACATACTGTGACTTAGATTTTCCCTTTTTAAATTCATCATTCATCACCATTCTAACCTGCGCCAACATCTTGGCTGGTGCTCCCGTTGGAACCTTTACAAACTTCATGTACCAGTATGTTGTTCCATCTTTATGTCTTTGTCCTCGACTTGCTTTATAGTACAAATTGCTTCACATATGAACCAATATTGTTCGGGATCCTTGGTCCTGTTCCCCTGAAAGGTAGGCATCTTCCCCTCATCTGCCATCCTAACGTTGCTACTATTATTGTTTACTGAAGTGCTACTCTTACCACTGCACGTAGGGAAACTCTATGAGTAGTTTGTATTTCTTCCTATAAAATTTGGAGTAGTGCGCGGGGTTGAAGGTATGTTGTAACTTACGATTTGTCCTGCCTCTACTTCTGGGGTATCTTGGTCAACGTCTCCTTCGTAGTAAGGTTTCTTCCTCCCTTGTGGTCCTGTTTAGCAGTCCTTTGTTTCAGTCCTTTCAGGAGACTCTCTCTCAGTCCTCCTCTTCTTCTCAGGATGCCAGAATATTGCTCCACTCCTCAAGGCACCACACTCTTCGTAAGACTCCCTTAGATAATTGTCATCGCTTATGTCCATCTACCCCACATCTTTCTGTCAGATCCACATTTACGTGATACCCTCAACCTCCGCACATCGATTTTTCTACTCATCGGAAGACATCCTCAATATTCTCCTTTCGCAGACAAGCATCTTAATCCACAGTTTTAGTAATGACAAGAACCTTTCTCTCAGTCCCTTGAAGAAGTTCATCTCGGCATCACTATATGACTTGATAGTGTCTATTGCGAACTCAATTACGTATCCCTCGAGGATACTGTCCACCCAAAAATCAATAGCTCGCAATACCTTGTTATCGAATTGCTTCAGCTGTCGAATCAACTCCGGGATCCAACAATCATGTTTAGTCTTTTGGCAATGATTCTTTCAGAATGTCAATTGCGCTAGCCACTCATGCAACAACACTGGGAATTCACAGAAGAATATTTCTGCAGCCAACTAGTTGTTGTTTATTTAGGGTCTCGCTTCTCTCTTTCTATGAATTCTTGCACCTTCTTATCGAACCACTCTTGGATCTCTGGTTTCATCGGATGCCACAACATATCCTCTTCTTTTCTTCCTCAATGTCTTGGAAACAAAACCATTTGTTGACGCAGTGTCTATCGACAGGGGTTCACTTCACACTGTCGCCAACAAACTACCAACCCAAACTCCCTTACACACCGGCCTGGAAAGGTGTAACCCTTCCCAACAACATTTGTGGAGCAAGTGA
Source organism: Larix kaempferi (assembly GCA_027924585.1). Lineage (NCBI taxonomy): Eukaryota > Viridiplantae > Streptophyta > Pinopsida > Pinales > Pinaceae > Larix > Larix kaempferi. The sequence goes on from BSBM01000519.1 coordinate 19,846,655, forward strand.
AGTCTCCCCCGAGATGGATAAGGGGGATGCAGGAACCAAGTTTCTGCAGTGGAGTTGAGGATATGCTTTCAACACACATTACCCTTATAGAAACCAGAGATTATAACATCCGCAGTGTATTATCAATTCATCATTCGCAGATTTCAACAGATAAAAAACATTCGGAACAACATATTCTATTTACTCATTCATATCAATACTATTCCCTAAACCCATAGCATATTCACATTAAATACACTCTACAACATTCACATTCATCATCGCATAAAAATAGAGATAGATATTGCACCATAATCGAACATATTCATTCATTCCTTAAACCATGTAGAATGAACCTCGCAGAAATAGTCAATACACCATGTTGTGGATGCAAAATAGACCAAAAGATATGACCGATCATCAAAAACTGGGTGCCCTTAGGCTTACAATCCTACTCTATTTATATGCTTCTATTCGGTTACAAAATGGTCCACGTGACCAATTCTAACTAATTTAACTATTCTTGCGCTTCCGGGAACTCCGCGAGTGGTCCTTCTTTCACGGATTGACCCTTTCGCACTTGTTGGCTTCTGCACTTCCTGCGGACTTATCCCGTGCCAACAACAGTGTGCAATCAATATGGCAGAGATATGGTATGAAATATTGTGCAAGAAATTAAGAAGTGCGATTGATGATTGACAAATAAAAGGGGGATCATATCTGAGATAGCTACAAGAATAAAATTGAATGTATAGATTGCAATATGACTGTACTCTATGCAGCAACCCCAGTGAAAGAGAAGAGACGAAATCATAAAGACTGGGGGAGTAATCCAAGCAAGTAGATGCTCAAAGGCCAGTGCTAAAACAAAGGAAGGAAAATATGTAATTATGCAGTGATGGCACCTCTTTTCCATTGATGTCAAAGGGGGAGAAATATCATGAAGCATGTGATCAACACAGAAAGATCAGAAAGCATGCATCAGTGGAAGAGATCTACGCATAAATTAAATATAGCATAAAAGTATTGATATCAGGATGCACAGATGATCAAATGCTCAAATAGTAAAGAACACAAAGGGAGTACTGCGAATAAGACAGATGAAGCACACAACTTCATGAGATGATTATGCAAAGCTTCATGAAGTGTTGACATCAATGCCAAAGGGGGATATTGTTGAAATTTGGTTTTCATTGATGTCAACTGAAGTCAAAGAGGATTGATTTCAACTGATATGGATTCCAATTTGAAGAAGTACATAGGGAAAACATTTAGTACATATGGTACATGCACAAGTCCCAAGTCCACCTAGTTGTGCCACTTCAAAGCTATATTCCAAAGACATGGTTGGAAAAGGTTAGGGAGTGTGCAAGAGATTTGAGAACAAGAAGCAGTTGAACATGTAAGCAAGTCCTGAAAGTGCACAAGACTCACCAATCGAAAGAAGCATTCAAGTTGTTGATGCACACAAGAAGAAATTAGTGGTTGAGAAGTCAAGTGCGCAAGTCCCATAAACGATGGTACATCAAGGGTGGAAGACGACACTACAAGGGCACAAGAACCACTAGACAAAGGACCAAGTATGCGCAAGAGCCACAAGAGATGACACCTTAGTGGTGCATAACATGACAAGTGGCGGAGGCGTGAAGTAAGCAGAACCGTGAAGCAAGGAAGAAGGAACACTACAACCAACTTGTGGACATACCATCTATGTAGGACAAGTATAAATAAGAAGCCAAGTTGGGGAGTTGAAGTAAGCTTGTGAGATCAATATTGGAAGATACTGAATTGGAAAGCTTCTCATTTTGGGGCATAAAGGGCTCGTATAACTAGAACAACATGATCTAGTAGAGAGATAATCAGTACGCACGAACAAAAGAACATAATTTCTAATGGTGTGTAGGATGATGTAGTTTATCTATGGCAGTTGCGCGAAGACAGAAATTCAGGACTACAGAGGATATGCAAGTGCGTACGAAAATAATGACAGTATCATATACAATACATAGAAAGTCAAATATGATCTAAGACGTGCATGGAGGCTGAATTGAAGTATAGCTAATGATGCAAAAAGTGCAGTAGTTTATTTGATGCGCAAAGACAGTCTGTCAGCATAGAAAAATATGTGTAGCATAGAATAATATGAGATAAGTGCAAATAACATAAAGGACAAATCACAAATGATGCACTGAAGGTCATTGATCTAGGTGGATATTGGTGGCCACCCACATTTCCAACTGGCTCAAAATAGTTTTATGGCAATTTTGGTATTGTACTATTTTTAGCAGTTTTTCGGGTCCTGAACTTCCAAGGCCATTTTGAGGCCCTAAACGACCTTTTTTGGCAATTTGGGGGGCCACATGGTTTCCCTTGACATACATTTGGCCCTAGTTGAAAGTTGTAAATCTCGGATAGACCATTCCAACAGGCTACCGAGTGCCCCAAACGGAGATCGTATGCAAAAGTTACGACTCCGGGAAGTTGATGTACTAACTTACCCAAACGGGGCCCACATGACTTTTGGCGCTTCATCTCCTAGGGTTAGATTTTTGGATGTCTAGGGTTTTTGACATTCATGTTTATTGAAAAAGGCCTTGAGAGCCTCATTGTAACCATCTTCTTGCGAAATGAGCGCAGCCGTCACATATCTTCTCAGAGATAAGCCGCCACCATTCTAGCAAGCTTGTTTTCCGCTGCATTTTACAGTTCTAGCTTATTTCCTTATTGAATAGAAAACCAGTTTTACTGTATCTCTGTTATTTTGTGTTAAGCATTTGATAATAATCTGTATTCATTTCATTTTGCTCATAAAATCCAGATCAGTGGTATCAGAGCGGTCTGCTCCTTGTCGTCTTAATGCATGTCCCCAACGAGGTCAAGGTACAAAGAATTGGGTCTCGAGCTTGTTTCTCTTGAGGACAAAAGCTCTCACACGCCCAAGCAACCTCTCATGGCAGGAGAAAAAAAAATATGACGGGATAGTAGATCCTATCAAAATGTTGCTTGAGGAAGCCCTCACGCAGCAGAGGAACGAGATGATGGATAATTTTGTGCAAATCCTTCGGTGACTACCAACAAGCGACACATCTTCCTCGAGCGGAGGCGCCGCCCCCTTCAAGGTACAAATAAACTTCGATATCCCTATATTTGAAGGACAGATAGACGCAGATGTTGTAGATAAGTGGTTGAATCTACTAGAAGGGTATTTTTCTGTCCATAACTTTTCGAATAAAGAAAAGATTACTTTTGCGCTCCTCAAAGCCATTCCCCATGTCATAGATTGGTGGGAAACATTCTTCGAGCAAAAGGACACAGAAGAAGCCTCATTATTTTCAGTCACGGCCACCTGGGAATCCTTCAGGGATGCTATTAAGGAACAATACTACCCTGTTGGAAGTTATGACGACTTGTATACCAAATGGACCACACTGCAACAAGAAAGAGACCAAGCAGTGCCAGAGTTCACAAATATCTTCCATACCATGCACGCCAAGATGGGTATCAAAGATTTAGAGCGACATCTAGTGCTCACGTATCGTGGTGGTTTGCATAAATACATCCATACCAAAATAGAATTTCTGGACATCTCTTCCTTGGGCATGGCCTACCGATATGCCGTCAAAATCGAGCAGAAGCTCAAACAAAAGACACGGCAATTTGGGCCTGGGAATCCTTCACAGAAAAAGACAGGAAAGGGTGGCCCCAACCCACAGAATAAAGGACAGAGCAAAGATGGACAATATCGGGACAACCAGTCCAAGCCGCAAGCAAAGAAGGACACCGAAAAAAAAAAGAAAGATACTAGGAAGTGGTGCGACTTCCATAAGAGCCCTTGGCATAACACTGCTGATTGCTGCTCAAAGCAGTCGCTGGTGGCCGAAGTGAAAGCATCTGAATTAGATGCGGGTTCTGACTCTGAGTCCGAACCAGAAAGGGGAAGATGGATCATTGATGCAGAACCCAGTGCCACTATTGCTACCACCAAGCTCCATCCTGATGAACCAGACGAGCCAGAAGAAGGAGAACGCCTCTTCCATTCATAGATGTGGGTAAAAGGCACCCTACTGCACTTCATCGTTGATAGCGATAGCCAGAAGAATCTCATCTCAGCAGAGGTCATCAAGCGCTTGGCCCTGCCGACAACGCCGCACCCACAACCCTACACCATTGGATGGCTCCGCAAAGGAAGCGATCTATGTGTCAGCCAATAGTGTCGACTGCCATACGACATCAAGCCCTTCAAGGACGAGGTATTGTGTAATGTTGCTCCTCTCGAAGTTTCAAATGTTCTTTTGCGCCAACCTTATTTATGGAAATGTCATGCTGTATATGATTCTAGGCCTCGTAGTGTTATTATTTCTTTGAACAGGAAATTGTACAGGATACCCGAGGCAGTCCCTCCTAGTGTTGTTTCCTTCATCTTTTCCAAGCAATGCAGGAAGGTCATCTCTCAAATCGGGAAATTTGTCTTCTTCATGATTCGCTCTCAGAATGAAAGAAAGATCGCAGCCACATCCCAGGCCTCCATGACCGATCTATCCACACAACAGAAGCAAGTGGATAAGGTGGTGGAAGGATACTCAGATATCTTCTCCTCTCCGACCGGGGTACCTCTGCACTGCCAGGTCAAGCATCCCATCGATCTGACCCTAGGCGCACTGCTACCCAATGGGCCAGTCTATCACCACTCTCTGTTGGAAAATGAGGAGATCAAGAGGCAGATCCAAGAATTGCTCCACAAGGGGCACATCTGTCCCAGTTCATCACCTTGTGCGAGCCCAATCGTGCTGGTGCAGAAGAAAGATGGGACTTGGCGACTCTGCATTGATTACCGGGCCCTGAATAAAATCACAGTCCATAACTAGTACTCGATTCCCCAAATCGATGACCTCCTTGATCAGCTCACGAGGGCCAAATACTTCAGTAAGATTGATCTGAAGTCTGGCTACCACCAGGTCCCAATAGAACAGACAGATGTATGGAAGACTGCCTTCAAGTCAAAAGAAGGTCTTTTTGAATGGCTGGTCATGCCTTTTGGTTTGACAAATGCTCCAACAACTTTTATGAGGATGATGGACGATATCCTATGACCTTTCACCAACAATTTTGTAGTGGTGTATCTGGATGACATCCTCATCTACAGCAAGACTTGGGAGGAACACTTGCAACATATTCAGTAGGTTCTGCACACCCTACGGAAGCACAAACTATATGCAAACTTGGAAAAATGCTCCTTCGGCATGGACAAGGTCCATTACTTAGGCTACATCATTGATCGACATGGTGTGCATGTGGATCCAGCCAAGATCCATGTCATTCGTGACTGGCCAGCCCCAACCACACTCACTGAACTTTGGAGCTTCTTGGGCCTCGCCAATTTCTATCACCGGTTCGTGCTGGGATTCTCTCATATTGCATGGGCACTCAGCCAAGTGACCAGGGGTGGTGGTAAGGCAAAATTTGTGTGGGGCCTATCCCAACAACAAGCCTTCGATGACTTGAAGAAGCTTTTGTGCTCATCGTCGGTACTCTCATTACCGAACCTGCAACATCCCTTTGAGATCGAGACAGATGCTTCAGATTATGCTGTGGGCGCTGTTCTCACTCAACACGGCCACCCCGTGGCATATCATAGTAAGACACGAGACACTATCAGATGCTATCCGCAAGTACCCTACCTATGAAAAAGAAATGTACTCCATTGTACAAGCCTGCCGCTAGTGGAGACATTACATTCTTGGGAAGGAGATAGTCATCCACACTGATCACAAGACACTATAGTTCATGCAGACCCAAGGAAAGTTGCAGATTGACTGCCATCAGAAGTGGTCAACATATTTACAGCAGTTCCACCTCAACATCAAATATAAAATACGGAGTACCAACCGAGTTGCTGACTGCCTCAGTCGACCTCCAGTCACGGCATTTACCACGATGCTAGACTCTTGTGGCCACGAGACCTCCGGATGGCCCCACCTCTACGAGACAGACCCTGACTTCTCCACCACCTATCAAATGTTGGGCACCAACTCAGTGGTTGCTAATTTCCATCTTCAGGACGGGTTGTTATGTCGTCTGGGCCATCTCTGCGTTCCATCAAGCGAGCATGCGAAGCTGATTTGGGAAGCTCACTACAGTCGGGTGGTAGGACACTTTTAGCATCGAAAAGACAGTGGCATTTTTGCAGAAACATTTCTAATAGCTGAAACTTCGACAGGATGTTGGCAAGTATATCAGGTCCTGCACCGCTTGTGCTATTGCCAAACCGACCACTAAGAAACAGGGCCTATACATCCCTCTACCTACTCTTGACAGGCCATGGGAATCCATCTCAATGGACTACATGTCAGGCCTCCCATCCACCAAGAGGGGAAATGACTATGTTTTCGTGGTTGTTGATCACTTTTCCAAGATGGAGATTCTAGCTGCTTGCAAGAATAACATCACAGCAGAAGCCACTGCTAAGCTCTTCTTTGAACGAGTATGGGTACATTTTGGGATCCCACAGACCATTATCTCAGACCGTGACAGTCGGTTGCTTAGCTCATTCTTGTCAAGCCTCTTGTCATTGCTAGATACCAAGCTCACTAAATCCACTACCTTCCACCCCCAGACCGATGGACAAATGGAGGTCATCAACCGGATGGTCATACATATCCTGCCCATGTACAATTCAACACACCCCTGCACATCGGATGAGAGTCTCCCCTATGTCCAACATAGCTACAACCGAGCCCTGCATAGCTCAACTGGCCACAACCCCTTTCAGGTGGGGTTGGGATTCCAACCATTGGGCCCCATGGATGTTGCACTTTCCCTTGCGACCACCTCGGCTGACTCGTCCCCAGAAGCTGACAAAGTTGCCTGGTTCATTGAACGGATCTAGCATATCTGCCAACAGTTTCAGTATATTCTACATAAGTCTAATGCCAAGTACAAGCAGCGCCATGATCAACATCGGGTGCCACATAAGTTTCAGGTGGGAGACAAAGTTTGGTTGCATTTGCAAAAAGAACGCCTTACAGGGCCCCATCGAAAGCTTTGACCACTCTGTTATGGGCCGTACACCATCACCAAGGTGGTGGGTGACAATGCTTTTGAGCTCAACATTCCCCCCTTCCTTGGTCTGCATCCAGTCTTCAACGTGGCTCTCCTTCGGCCATATTTCCCACCACTATTATACACCTCAGAGATAGCAGAGAAGTTGACACCAACAGAGCTCAACCCTGACTGCTTACAACAAGCATCCAGTGATCATATTGCAGACACACAGATCAAGGGCACTCAACTTCAAAGGATCCAGCTTTATCGAGTTGTCAAAGCAGGGCAGCTCCTGCACCAAGGCAAGTCGCTCACCCGAGGCCAAATTCAGCAGAAATTTCCTCATCTGATGGGGGAACTCAACGCAATGGATACCATTGCTTCCTAAGGAGGGAGGATTGATCCAGGTGGATATTGGTGGCCACCTACCTTTCCAATTGGCTCAAAACAGTTTTATGGCAATTTTGGTATTGTACTATTTTTAGCAGTTTTTCGGGTCCTGAACTTCCGAGGCCATTTTGAGACCCTAAACGACATTTTTTTGGCAATTTGGGGGGCCAAATGGTTTATATTGACACACATTTGGCCCCAATCAAAAGTTTTAAATCTCGGATAGACCTTTCCAACGGGCTACCGAGCGCCCCAAACGGAGATCGTATGCAAAAGTTACGACCTCGGGAAGTTGATGTACTAACTTACCCAAACGGGGCCCACATGACTTTTGGCGCTTCATCTCCTAGGGTTAGGTTTTTGGATGTCTAGGGTTTTTGACATTCCTATTTATTGAAAATGTCCTTGAGAGCCTCATTGTAACCATCTTCTTGCGAAATGAGCGCAGCCGCCACATCTCTTCACAGAGATAAGCCGCCACCATTCCAGCAAGCTTGTTTTCGCTGCATTCTACAGTTCTAGCTTATTTCCTTATTGAATAGAAAACCAGTTTTACTGTATCTCTGTTATTTTGTGTTAAGCATATGATAATAATCTGTATTCATTTCGTTCTGCTCATAAAATCCGGATCAGTCATAGATTAACTAAAGATGGATACACCAAGACAGAAGGGTAATATCACAGAAGGTGTGCAGATTGATCTGAGACTGAGGCACATAGTCAGAAAAACAACACTACAGAAGATGCACAATATCAATTAAGTTTGCAGGTGCACATAAACAAAATTTAATACTGAACTTAAGTGTAGACTGCAGAATATGATGAAGCATTAGACATTTTGTGAAGTATGAAGTTAGTTGTGATGTTGGTATAAGTAAATTTACAATATATCAATTTACATAAGGTGCACACATCATTATGAACACTAGATTATCAGAAGAGTGCATGGATCAGAAGAACATCAAGGAAATATATTCTACTTACATATCAGGGTGGAAGGACGGGGAAAGGAGTAGGGATTCGGTGTCTCCTTCTAGTTGAATCTAGTAAATCAAGGAGTTGATGCTTCCTTCAGGTTGTAGCCTATAAAACCAGGGGTTCAGTGCCTCCTTCCAGTTAGTGTTGGATAAATTCAGAAGTTGGTGCTTCCATGAATGTAATATTTATATTATAAGAAAGCATTCTATGGTTTTCTCCCATTTGGGTTTCCATGTAAAAATCTATGTGTTCTGTGTATTGCGCATATGTGTGGATGAACGGTTATTGTTTATATGTAATGCATAATTTGATTTCCAGTTAAATTTGATATGAAGTAAAGATTGTTCATAACTGCATTAATACTGATTCACCACCCCTCTCATTATTAATAATATTCTAGCACATGCAGTACTTTGAAAAATAAAACAACAATCCATGTGGCATTACTCATATTCTTACAAGGAATAGAGTGTGCCATCTGAATTCATGTCAAGGACTACAAATATGGAATCATTGCCTTGATAATTCTTTAGCAATGCCAAAACAAAATCCATGATGATGTCCTCCCATGAAACTTCTAGTATAGGTAATTGTGTATAGAGTCTGTATTCTGGATCCTTCCTTTTGCACATTGACATATCCTGAAATGTTGTATCCATTTCTTCACATATTTTTCCAATCCTAGATAGTAATATTTTTCTTCGACCAATGCCTTAGTCTTGTTGATGCCGAAATGGCCTCCAAGTCCTCCACTATGTAATTTCCTTATCAAATTTTCTCTGACATATCCTATGGGAATGCACAATTGATGATTTTTGAATAGATACCCTTCCTATATAAAATAGTCTAATTATGGAGTCCTATCATCACTCCAAGGTTCTTTACAACCCTTGCATGCCTTAGCAAAATCTTGGTCGATTTCATAGTCATCCTTCATCGATTCTAACCCAATTGAATGATAAGTCAATGTGTTCAATAATGTAGATATTCGAATCAATGTGTCAACCACTTTATCCAACTTGCTTGAATTATGTATATCCACTTCATGTGTCTTTGATTTAACTTGGTTTGAGTATTTAGATACCTCAGGGTTTGATGATCGGTGAAAAACACAAATTATTTTGGAAATAGATAGTGCCTCCATTTATTCAATGCTTGTACAATAGCATAAAATTCTTGGTCATAAACTAAATTTTATCCTTAGCCTCATCCAACTTTTCACTTAAAAATGCAATTGGTCAACCTTCTTGTATTAACACCACTCCAATTGTTGTTCCACTAGCATCACAATCTACTTGAAAAAAATTGTCGAAGTATAGGATAGCCAAAATTGGTCTCTTTTTCAATTTTTCTTTAACTTCTCAAATGCTATTTGAGCTACTCTAGTCCACTTGAACTCACCCTTCTTCATACATTCTATCAAAGGTGTGCATATGTGGCTAAAATTCTTAATTAACTTCCTATAAAACTTAGCAAGTCCATGAAAAATTCTTACCTCAATAAAATTCCTTAGCACATGCCATTCTAAAATAGATGTTACCTTCTCAATGTCCATTTTCAGCCCTTGATGTGAAATTATGAAACCCAAATAAACTAATTCCTCTTTCATGAAGGAATACTTCTACAGATTGAACAACTATTTTTCCTAAGTTAGTCTCTACAATACTTGTCTTAGGTGATCCAAATGTTCTTCTTTAGCCTTGTTAAAGATCAAAATGTCATCCGAATAGACAACAAAACGTGGAATCACCAACCATTCATACAATCCCTCTTTGGTTTTGAAGGTTGTATTCCATTCCTCCCCATCTCTAATTTTGATTTGGTGATATCCACTCTTCAAGTCGATCTTTGTGAACTACTTAGCTCCACTCAAATAGTCGATCAAGTCATCCATCCTTGGTAATGAGAATCTGTACTTGATTGTAATCCTATTGATGGACCTTGAATTGGTGCACATACTCTATTATCCTCCTTTATTTAGTGCTAGTGTAGCTAGTATTGCTTACATACTTTGAATTTCTCTGATTAGTCCCCTATCTAACCACTCTTGAACCTATCGGTTCAACTCAAAATTCTCAGTCGATGTCATCCTGTGTGGTGGCTTGTTTGGTAGACTATATCCTAGGATCAAGCCGATCTAATGGGAAATTCTTCTCACTAGTGGCAATCTCATACGCATATCTTCAAATATCACTCCCTTAAATTCAGTCAACGTTTTCCCAACCTTAGCAAAGATATTTTCTCTTGGTATTTCCACACTTAAACCCTTTGGAATGAATGCAAAGCAATAATTTTGTTTCTTTTCTTCTTATAGGAATTCTTTGGCTGAACACAACATTACTCTCTTCTCTAAGCAATTTTTCACATTTCCTTTGTCATTTTGGTTCTCCTTCAAGGGATTCATCCTTGTTTTCTTATCATATCTTATCACTGTAACAATTTTTTAATGGCCATGATATATCACGTTTATGTCATACTTCCATGGTATCCCCAACCATAGATGAAAAGCATCCATGGGTACCACATCACATAACACAATGTTATAAAAAGGACCAATATTAAATTTGATCAAACATTGCCTAGAGACTGTAACATGATGCCCCGTCTATAACCAAGAAACCCTATAGGAGTTTGGGTGTGGTAGACACCTCAAATTGAGTTTCTCTATAACTTTAGTCGAGACCAAATTTTTGGCGCTACCTCCATCGACTATCATGGAGAAACACCTACCTCCAATTTTGCAAATGGTCCTATAGATAGAATTCCTTTGATCTGGTTCCTTCTCTTCCTGTCTAGTAGGTTTTAACAAGGTATTCCTTATAGTCAATTTCCTTCCTCTCTCAGAGTTAGCTTCATATCCACTATTTCTAGCAGTTGAACCAGTTCTATATTAATTTTTCCTTGTCTCTTGACCCTTGGTCTCTTGTCTCCTTGCTATATGTAAGTTTTCTAGGAACTCATAAGATTTATGGCCCACTTCTTGGCAATTGTAGTAGACTACACTTGGTATTTTTGCATCTCTTTTCACAAAATTTCCCCTTCTTCCAAATGTACCTCTACATCTAGGGTTAATACCACCCCTCCTATACTCTGGTGCAGGGTTTCTTGTAGTTCCTTCATCTTGTTGGAATATTCTCACCATCATTTTTGTATTTTGCATGACTGCATGCAATTCTGCATGCATCTAGTCATCCGTTTGGTGGTCTCCCAGCACCTAGTCCTTATTTTGCAGCCCCTAGTGTTAGAAAAACAGGATCCCAGAGCAATAAAAATAAACAGAAATGAAAATATAATCACACACACATTACAAGAGAGACACATATATGTCGCGGTTCACCCTAAGATGGGCTACGTCCACACTGAAGCTGCCAGTCCATATTATTATACCATCCATCAAAGTGAAGGGATACAACCTGCAGCACAACCGCTGCACTTCCTCTTCACTGTCTCATAGTATCTCTTTCTGATCTCAGAGATATTTACAATGCCCAAAACGTAATACATCAAACCCTATCCATGTTACAATGTATTTATTTTATAAGGGAAATACAATGGGAAAATACCACGGGTTACCCAAAACCATGGGCCCGAAAACTGTTGGCGAAAACAGCGCAAAAAAAATTTCTCTGGGGCTACGCCCTCAAACCCCCATTTTCTCGAAGGCATTGCCCTTGAACCCCCGTAACTTGGGGGTGTTTCCCCCAAACCACCTTTCTCAGGGGCGCTGCCCCCGAACCCCCGACAGGGGCCCACTGGCCCTCGCGCCCCCTAGTTGGGGGAGTGCAAAGCACTCCCTTGGACCCCCTAGGGATCCTACCAACATCATAACCAAACCTAGCGTACAGAAACAGCTGAATAATAACATCTCTAAATCTAGAGATCAGGCTCCACAAACCAACACCCAAGACCCTATTTCTCCTCAGTTTTATCCCTCCTAGCCACTGATGCACCCTTGTTTTCATAACTGGATCACAAGTGCGCCTTATTCCACCTATTTAGGAGTTACTTCAATTAGTTAGTTGATTGATGACTCTGTTCCTTGATTCAGGGGATAATTGATCAATTAACTAACTGAAGCACTTAGATAGGCACCTACTAAGACTAGTTTGAGCTCTACTAACTACTGATAGCCCCTCATGCACCCACATTGGAGTATCCTTCCCTACATCAGTGCCCATGTACTCAGTTAGACTCATTTGACTAACTAATTGACTTTTGTGACCACTACCACTCGTTTGGGTGATGTCTCCAATGCTATCCAAGCCAACCATTGAGGATTATTCAAATGACCTTATTGGAATTCAAATTATTTTGATTGTATTCAGTTATTATTCACATTACAGAGTGCTAGCTTACAATTGATGTATGATACAACAATTTTTCTCCATTTTCTGTGTAGTGAGTGTTAATTGATTCTGCATTTCTTCTTCTTATTTCTGCACTACATGAGTATATTCTAGTGAGGTCTGCTATTGCTGAGTGATCCTACTTCTGAAATATTACATGGTATCAGAACTGACAACATCTATTTGAATTGCAGCTGCAATAGTTGCAGCAGTTCCTTGAGCAGTTGTCTTTCATTGAGCACCAGAAGCCTCTGAGTTTCCACAACAAATCCTAGTGCTATTGCCTTGAATTCATTGGAGAAATCCAGTGAAGTATAGCCAGGTGTGAAGGACTTAGTCACATGTTCTCAGTGTCCTAAGGAAATGTTCAATTCAAATTGTAGCAGGTCTTGTTTTCATAATTCTCATTTGTTTTGCAGGAATCTCCCTCTCTCAGCTTCGAATTCTTCAGTATCATGGATCTCAAGTTGAAATCATTCAACTACTTCGAATGGAAGGCTAAAATGGACATCTTCTTGAAGTCGAAGAGTCTTTCCAGAGTGGTGAGTGGCTCTGTAGTTGAGCCAATTGGTGCAGTAGAGAAATCCAAGTACTTAGACAAGCTTGATGAAGTAGTAGGACTGTTGCTACTCAACATTTATGAAGATTTGCACTTTCATGTTATTGATTTGAAGACTCCAAAGGAGGTTTGGGACAAGCTCGAATCCATCCTTTTTCAGAAAGATGATTTGAAGGGGCATAAACTAGAAAATGAGCTCATCTCCATGAGCCCAAGCAGTTTCCAAACTATCACTGAGTTTCTCAACAAATTCAAGAACTTGCTTTCATAGTTGAAGAGGTATGGGATTGAGAAGTAAGAAAAACAACTCGTCCTTTCCATCCTATCAAATCTAGGCCCTGATTATTCAGTGTTTGTTTCAACCTTCTAGTCAACAAGATTTTCCATTCCAAAATGGAAATTCCCTTCGCTTGAAGACTTCATCCAATCTCTAACTCTTGAGGAGGAGAAGCTAGTACACATGGGAGTGATAAAACCAAGTTGGATTTAGCTCTTACATCCACTGATATGAGAAGAGCGAATGGTAAAGGGAAAAATAAAAATTCTAATAGAAAGTCGAATGATACAAAGCAGAAGGAGGCTCCCATACAATCATATGGAGCCTCGAATCCTAAGAAGGACAAGCAAACTCAAAAGGGAAAATCCAAGTGCACATACTGTAATCGAGGATATCATCCCGAGAGCTCATGTATGAAGAAGACCATAGATTTCATGGCTTCACTTCTTGAAAAAAATAATCTTCTAGTACCTATATGTGCTAGAAAGAAAGAGAGTGAACCATCTGGATCTGAGAACAAAGAGAGATGCCATGCCCTCATGGCAGGTGCATCAACTCAATCCTCCTCCATCATAGATTCTGTAGCATCTAGGAATATGTATTCCTCCAAGAATCTCTTCACTAGATTCGAAGCTACTGTTGGACCATCCATTATGTTGGGGAATGATTCCGAGGTCTCCTTTGAGGGGATTGGAAGAATCAAACTAGATCATGGATACTTCTCAGATGTACTCTATGTCCCCACTCTCACTACGAATCCACTTTCAATATGTCAGATGACCCATACTGGAGTGCCCAAGAGGGTGATCTTTTCTCCAAATGAGGTTGAAACCTAAGACATGGTATCAGGTTCTACCATTGCAAAAGGTGTTGCAAATCATAATTCAAAACTGTATGAGTTCTCCCACTTTTTACCTCTCTCAAAGCAATCTGCTCTTCACACTCATGCCAATGAAGAGAGTAGATTGTGGCATGAAATATTTGGGCATCTTAACTATCAATACTTGCAAGACATGCATACTAAAGAGATGGTTGAAGGGCTTCCCAAGATCAAGTTTGCTAAGGGAAACTGTCATGGTTGTTTGATTGGAAATCATCCTGAGAAGAAATTTGAGAAGGGGAAGGAAAGGAGAGCCTCTCATCCTCTAGATCTGATTCATAATGATGTTTTAGGGCCATTTCCAGATCTATACTGAACAAATCTAGGTATATACTCACTTTTATTGATGATTATTCTAGATTTACATGGGTATACTTTCTTAGATTGAAGTCAGAAGTATTTGGATTCTTTATTTTTTTCAAGTCTTCTGCAGAAAACTTTTCAAATAGAAAGATCAAGGCCATTTGCATTGACAATGGAGGTGAGTACATCAAGGGTGAATTTCAAACTTTTTGTGCTGAAGAGGGCATTGAGATGCAACATATTGTTCCCTATACACCACAACATAATGGTGTTGCTGAAAGGAAGAACAGAACATTGAAAGAAATGGCCACCTGCATGCTAAAGTTGAAAGGGTTGCACCTTAGTCTTTGGGAAGATGCCATTAATTGTGCCTCCTATCTTCAGAATAGATTTCCTCACAAAGGACTCAAAGACATGACTCCTTTCAAAGCATGGATGGGATACAAACCTGATGTGTCTCATCTAAGAGTATTTGGATCCAGAGCATGGGAAAGGATTCCAGATGAGAAAAGGAGAGCCCTAGATCCACAAAGCAAAGAGTGTATCATGGTGGGTTATGCATTGAATTCAAGGGCCTACAATCTTCTTGATCCTTCTACCATGACCACATTCCTTGATAGGAGTGTACATTTTGAGGAATAGCCTCTTCATGATGGTCATCCTGTTGAGCAAGAGAGCTTGCCTACTACACCTCCATTGCTTGATGAGCTCTAAGAGAACGAATCTTCATCACATGACAGTTTAGATTTAGAGTATGAGAGTTATGATGATGAAGAGTGAATGCTGGATCCAGATCCACAAGAACCTGGATATCTAGCAACTCATTCAGAAGATGAGCGAATGGGAGATCTAGTTCCACAAGAACCTGATGATATCTCAATTGATGATCCTCCTCTTCCGATATGGGAAGCCACTACTCTTAGATCTGTCGAAGATCTTTTTGGTGATCCAACTGATCAATGGAGAACCAGATAAGATTATCAGAATGGAAGGTTTCATCCTTCTCACATTACTGATCCATTTCAGGTCGATCGATCCTTCTTAGGAAAATAATGACACTTTCCTCCTTCCGGGGTGAGTGATGATATGCTACATTAGCATCCTTCAGTCTATTTTGAGGGAGGGATTTATTCCCACTGGGTTTTCCCTCTTTCCTCACCTTGTTTATTTAGATTGATTGTACGGGGTGACCTTCGGTCTCAGTCACCAGGGCTGTACTTTTCAATTTTCAGTTACTACCTCATAGTTTAGCTTGCGGGGGGGGGGGGGGGGGAGGTGTTGGAATATTCTCACCATCATTTTTGTATTTTGCATGCCTGCATGCAATTATACATGCATCCATTCATCTGCATGTAATTTCATGCATCCAGTCATCAGTTTGGTGGTCTCCAAATACCTAGTCCTTATTTTGCAGCCCCTGGGAGCCTATTTCTGTTGAGTTTTATCCCTCCTAGCCACTGATGCGCCCTTATTTTCATCACTGGACCACAAGTGCGCCTTATTCCACCCATTTAGGAGTTACTTTAGTTAGTTAGTTGATTGATGACTCAGTTCCTTGATTCAGTGGATGATTGATCAATTAACTGACTAAAGCACTTAGATAGGCACCTATTGAGACTAGTTTGAGCTCTAATGACTATTGACAGCTCCTCATGCGCCCACATTGGATTCTCCTTCCCTACATCAATTCCCATGCACTCAGTTAGACTCAGTTAGATTCATTTGACTGACTAATTGACTTCTGTGACCACTTCCACTGGTTTGGGTGATGTCTCCAATGTTATCCAATCCAACCATTGAGGATTATTCGAATGACCTTAGTGGCATTCGAATTTTTTTGATTGTATTAAGTTATTATTCACATTACAGAGTGCCAGCTTACAGCTGATGTATGATACAACAGTTTTATCCATTTTCTGTGTAATGAGTTTTAATTGATTCAACATTTCTTCTTCTTCTTTTTGCACTACATTAGTAAATTCTAGTGAGGTCTGCTACTGCTGAATGATCCTACTTCTGAAATATTACACATCTCTCCTAACTTCACCTCTCCCTTCTTTCTTTTCTCCATTATATTGTCCTCTTGTGGAGGTGAATTTTACTCCACCTCTCACAACATTCTTTCCCTTGGTTGTAGAGGTTTACCTTGGTATTTTTTCTTCTTATTTTAAGGATAATTGATAAGCTTCTTTGACTATTCTGAACCTATATAGACTCAACTCATCCTAAATGTCATACTTTAGTCCATTGAACATATATTTCCATAGCTTCTTCACCTTCATAATTTTGTCCTAGCCTTATGTATAATTGATAGAATTCTTGAATAATCAGCTCCTTTTGTCTTATGATCTGCAATTTTTTGGATAAGGTTATCATATAATCATTAAGAAGGAATTTTTCCTTTATCTTGGAGACCATTCTATATCATGTCTTAATTTTATCATTTCCTTTCTTTACTTTGTCATCATGTATATTGTCCCACCAGAATGAGGCATGACCCTTCAACTTCAAACATGCTATCTTTACCCTTCTAGGGTCTTCATTCTATTCCATATCAAAGTATTTCTCCACGTCTCTAATCCAATTGATCATTTATTTAGTATTTAAGCTTCCTACATATGTATATACTTCCATTTTAGTCTTACCCTTCATTTCAGACAAGAATTTCAACAACCTGTCTTATGAGTCTTCTTCCACTTCCTCATGAGGTTCTTCCTCATCATTGTAATCCAGGGTTTCAGCAATGAATCCATTCTTTTAGGATTATTTCATAACATCTAACTTACTCTTTAGAGTCTCCATTGTTTGGATACATTCCTCAAATGTCTCATTGTCAATGACCACTCCTACATGTGATCTATGTCCTCTACCATGCATATTCGTGCCCCTTTCATCCATCTCTCACTTGAAATGACCAATTCCTCATCCAATCGCAAATGGACTCTTCAATACCATTCCAATAGGATTCTCATGCTCTAATACCAAGCTGGTATCCTTGTCACCGTAGTGGGGCGTAAATTAGAATAGACAACAAAAACTATAGCGTGAAATACTTCCCAAAGTGTTCTGTTGCGTTGATGAAGATTTCTTCTCAGGATTTAAGAATATCCTTTTAGTATTATGTACGAATGCAATGGATATTATTGAAAACATTACCTTCTTACAAAATTTCAAACAAAGTTATCATAGCTTACTTTATTTAAAAAACAATTAAACAAAATAAAACTAAAAAAAAATCTAACTATCAGCTGAAAACATATTTTAAATTTTTTCAGATACAGGAATCCCTTGAAACTAGTTTTTGGTGAATCCTCCCCCGATGTCCATTAGAAAGGAATGGGATATGATATTCATTCATTGTTCTAAACCTCATAGTTTACACTTATTTGAAAATCATGAAAAAGAGGGTACACTATACCTAGAGCTAAACCAACAATTATATGCAACATTTGTTTATTTATTTTCTATCCTACCGTACCTTAAAAGAAAACCCTTTTTTCAAGTGTAGGGATATTTACAGTGAAACCATTTGTGTAACTAGATCTAAAAAATACTCATATCCAATTCCAAAAGATGTACTTAAATAAATATTGGGTTATGAGAGACCAGTTGTTCGTGTAAGGATGGTGCCCATAATTGTTTAAATATGGAGTGATGTTGTAGACTAATGGATGATTGAAACCAAACATCAATATAATATTTCTTTCCTTGAATTCATGTAGTTATCATGACATGAATTTATTCAAAAATTTGATCTTCATATTTATGAATGCTTAAGGGATTTGTGTCTGAGGATAGAGATGCAATGAATTCTTAAATTTCTATATCTAGTCTTTGTTATTCATCGGATGTGGTCCATGACTCTTTGATATCTTCCTCATGTTGACAAGGATAACTAGAAGAAACTTCTAATTCCTCACCTCTTGGAAATTGTTCATGGATCCTCCTCTACTTCCAGAGATACAAACTCATCCCTAGTGATAATATTGAACTTTGGACAAAGATTTTAAGAAGTTCCTTGTAGTGGCATGCCCTCCTCTACTCAACAAGTTCTTTGAGCATCTTTATCTTCTTGCTAATCTAGAGCTCCTACTCACAATGGATTAGTACCTAGGGTTCTTACAACACCCATAAATAAAAATTATTGAAAATATGAAATTAAATAAAAGCACACACTCAAAGAAAACATAAAGGAAAATTTCAAATTCCGTAATGATACTAAGACCATGTTGTCACTAAGACCCTATTAACATGAGTAACCATTGAATGAAAAATCAATGTTCTTCTCCCTCTATTATCTCTAGCTCTGAAAATTAAAATCTACTAAAAATTCCAACACGACAAGGGCTTGGAGAAACCCAATAAAGTGGATGTGTCGAGATATTACACCACATAAATTCCATTGGGAGGTCATCTTTATGTCTTACTGTTTCTCCTTCTTAGAGTCTTAAATGTTGGACCTGTAAAAACAAAAAAAACATGCACTTCAGTACTATCCCTTTAGAACCTCCCCGAAAATGGTGACAAAATATCAATCAAATTATATGGTAATAATTATGATACATTTGTTATCAATCCAAGTTTGTAAACTTATGAGGTGGAAGGAAAATTACATGCATAGATAAATCCTGAAGTGCTTCTAAGACTATGAAATCCATTCACCAATCAACATGCACAACCAAAAACCAAACTTGCATATAAAAAAAAAACTTAAATCCTAAGGTACCATTCAAGAGTGATTTCATTTCACCATGAGATCCTAAGGTAGAAATGTAGGCCAATTCATATGTATCTCTATAATTATAATAACTTCAAAATCAAATAAATCATCACACTAATCCATAACTCATTCAATCAAAACTAATATAAAATTCCAATGTGTGCTACCGGAAAACAGACGTTGTAGGAACAAGAACCAAGCGTTGTAGGAATAGAAAAAAAACATTGGGGGAATAGGAAGATAGGTTCTGCAGGAACATGAAGCTAGGTGTTGCGGGAATAGAGAAGTGCAATTACATGATTTAATTAGATTAAATATATAACACAAATGAAAATAGAATTAAACACACACCAATACATAAATAAAAAACACACAAGGGCATTGTTTCTGAGAGGAAGGGGGCCTTTCCTTCTCTCAGAAGAAGGCCTTCTATGCTACTTACAAACTTGAAAAATTATCAATGGCAGCACATGGAAAAACAAGATTATATTATTTGATGAAAAGAGAGATATAGTATGGATCGAATATTATTTATATTGCTTCCTATAATCTAATCCCCCCAAAGAACTAGTGTCTCCTCATATTTATACATGAATCATGAGAGGAAAGGAGGTTACAAGGGATAAAACCAATCCCTGAACAAGTGGATCTGCAAAATATGTGAATCTGAACCAATTGGTATTTACTTTACTAAAAAATATATTGTTGGATCAAATGATAAAGGAGGAAGTCAATTTGATTTCCAATTCAAACTTGTGAGGTGGATGTTCCATTAGACTAGGCATTTTTGGAAATTGGTAACTACAAGAAATAAGGAAAAAAAAATATTTTAAGAACCCCCCAAATCTCCCAAACCATACTGAACCTTGGAATTTTGCTTGCATCTTACTCAATTTGGCAAGCTATGAACAAAACTCATGTTTTTGTTTCTCAATATTCGTCTCCATTGGCCTGAAAATTGCATTGAAAGTTGGCCTGTTAAAATAACCACCTATAGGAAATTGTTGCAGGAAATTAAGTTTAATTGTTACAGGATCTTGTCATGTTGCAGGAATGGTTGACCATGAGTTAGAGATTCCATATGAAACTTGGGCATGATCTGAAGATCATGGAACCATATTGACATATTTTCCAACCAATCCTATATTTCCAATTTGTCCCTTGAAGATCACAAGTATCATAACTGTGGAAGTTGTTGCATGATCGTGACTGGTCCTGGATCATGATTGTTGCTGCAGTAACTAAAATTTTACAACCATCATTATTAAGACCAAGAACAATCCTCTTTAATTCATTAAAAATGAAGGAAATTAATAATAATTAACTACTTAATACTTATAAGCTTGTAAAGGCACATTTACGAAGGATTATGGAGAATATGGTAGTAAATGGATGAAAAGGTAAGGTAGAATGGTCATAAATAAGTGAATTTGGTGATGAAAAGGGTGTCAAATTGGAGATTCAACAGTATGCATGGGCCTTCTTGGCGCCCTCCAATGAGGTCAATATCATTCTACACAATCTTGACATGGATAATGATCCTGCTTGTGGTCCTCTCATCGATTACATTGCCATCATGGCTCTCTTTTCCCCTCCCTACATCGAGGGTAATTAATTATTTGTACCATGGTTTACTACTCTTCTAATAGTATATCATATTGATATGGCGAAATCATAGTGTATAATGAATACTAGTCCTAAAGTCTTCTACTTAGAAGAAGCACATAGACATTGAATAATGAATCATATTTCTAATAGGTAACCTGGTGAAGAATGGAAATTTCGAATAGGGGCCTTTCATCTTTTTTGACTCATCCTCGGGGGTCCTCCTTCCTCCCAACATCGACAACAACAATTATCCTATGCACATAGGTTCAAAGCATCCACCAAAAAACAAATCTTAGGACAACAACGATGAAGCTAGCAATGATCTAAACTGATATTCATCAAATGAGCATGAGATTGCAATATAAGGAAGGAAGTGGGAGATCGGGATTCCTTGGAAAAGACTTTCATAGTGTATATAATAGTAAGTATTATAACCTCTGCTTTTGTGAACAAATTTATCTCAATTTTATCTCATTAAATTTTAATTAGTATTTAAAGTATTTGTATGATCCCTAAAATTAGGACCAAGGGATGGGTCATATACTAAACAACCATCCTAGATTTTCCTTCATGACTTGGGGATCACTTCGATACATGAATATTACAATCCAAGAAGATATGTATAGATATGAGATCTTGAATGAGGTACGAGATCGATGACATGTCCTTATGCAAGCAAGCAAATAAGATATAAGATATTGTACATATATGATATCTCTAACAAGGTACAAGATAGATGACATGTCAAAATTGATTATCATACATATATGATATCTCTAACAAGATATGAGATAGATGACATGTCCAAATTTAAATTAATAGCTAATGTGAATTGCTACGTGGAAATTTAAGTTTTTTCAATTTTTATTTGATTTTTTTTAATTTAAAAAAACAATGTCATCTTTAGCCATGTCTATTCTGGCAAAGCAATTCCTTCAACCAATCAAAAAATAAAAATATTGAATTTTATGATCACGATGATAGTTAACATTCAGTTAGACCAATTTTAGTCTATCAGACCTTAAGAAAGAAAAAAAAGTAACTATTGGGTTTGCTTTAGAGTTTTATTTCTATGTTAAAAAAGTTTGGAGATGAGTATTCCAAAATTACTATAGTTTTGATGAGATAGAAGGTTAGGTAGGTTCGCATTGTAATAAAAAAAATGAAACTAAGTTCTTATGTGGGTGTATGCAAGGAAACATAAGAGGAAGTGATTTTCATCCTCAACACTCATTGTCTCACAAAGATGACAAATCCTTTCAACCCACGGAGTTTTATGAAAGGTCCAACACTCTGTTTCACTATGGATTTTTTTTTGTTAATGGCCTCCTTGTAATATATCTTATTTTTCTTTTATCCTCTAAATTTTTATTTTAGAATTTGGGGTGGACTACTCTCTATACTTTTCTAGGATTATATGACATTTTTATTTTAGAATTTGGGGTGGACTACTGTCTATGCTTTTCTGGGATTATACTAGGATGAGACAAATATACTGTCGGATTTTGTTTATATAGCAATGGTTCAAAATGGCTTAACTTTTGGAAAAAAACTAGAAAGGCCAAAGAAGTGATCCATAGATACTAAGTTCAAATTAGTATCCAATTTATTTAAATTCAGAGTATTAAAATTTTTAAATTATAAAAAAATTCATAAAATTCTTTTTTGTTTATAAGAAATGTTCATCACTGGAAGGCTAGTGCATTTCTACCATTCAACCAAAAGGCATTTAAGCAGTCAAAATGAAAAGTGGATTTAACTCCTTGATCACCCTTGACAAATACCCATCCCTTAAACAAGTGAACTAACTAAAATTGACAATTCATAAATATATTAAAAAACATAAAAATATAATTATTAAATAATTGATAACATAAATAATATATTAATTTACTATAGTCAAAGACAAGTGACACTCCTTAATTAATAATCCTTCAAGAATGTGGCCTGGTTCCATTTCTAGATCCAATGTCTATTCCTGAGATCAGTGCCATCTTTTTTATCAAGCAGTGTCGTCTTTAGCCATAGCCCGTTTCGGATCCTCTTGATTCATAACTAGTAAATGATTCCACACAGGCAAAGGAATAAATAGCAGCAATATAATGGATTAAAGAAATGTTTAACTTCTGCTGTTCAACTTTTGCTCTTCTAGAATCTATACATCCTCATCCGAGTCAATGATAAGGTTATAAACTATTCCCCATTCATTTCATTTCGGACGAGTTTATCCTTTTCTTTATGCCCTCTACTCCCAGTAAACATATAATTTTACAAAGAATCTACCCCAATAGCGAGTAGTTAAGGCATTGTTTGATGTTGGAAATATTAATTATTAGTTGTTTTCTATCTAGCGTGTGTAGGCTTAGTTACTCAGTCATTGTCAGTTTGCAATGTCTGTCAGGATATGGTGTGATATGAGTCTGTCTGGATATGGTGTGAGATGAGTCTGTTAGAATATGATGTTTACGTTTTACCATATTTAAGCAGCTGGTGTAGGAATTATCAACATTTAACTGAGACAAGTGTGATCCGCACCCGAACTCAAATTTACAATCCTCAGGGAAAATCTCAACATCCCGACCCGACCCGACCCGAACCTCCGCCAGAGATATGCCCTACGGGTTAGGCCAGTCTCCTCATGTTCAATCAAATAATAAAGGAAAGAGGTGCTAGTGATCATAGACTTAACTATCTCGAATGATTGATAGAGAAAGTACCAAACAAAACGAACTCGACAAACTCGACAAACACTGGACTCACAAGATCTCCCCCATACTGGGCTCTCGGCGTAAATAACCATGCAAGGTTTGTCCTTACATCAAAACCTGTAAATATAAGTTTGTCTTTACATCAAAACCTGCAAATATTGGTAAACATTTGAAACCAAACACATAATTCATAATCCCAATGTGACGGACGCAAATATTGGTAAACATTTGAAACCAAACACATAGTTCATAATTCCAATGTAACAATTAGTCCATTTATATTCTTAAAAATGCAGCTATTATTCAAATGATACTCCACTACGCTGGCTTCTTCTTGTTTACAATTAAAACTTTGCCATGGAATAAGCATTCCATTCAAAGAATAATTGATGCAAAGCCGATTGGGAAGGTCTTCACTGAGTGAAAATGGTTCCTTGATCGGACAACTTGCTGTTTTCCCGCGATTTTGTGACCCTAAATCCTATTTAAGGTTTCTACCGAGGGAGGGAAACCAGATGCTGGAATCCAAACCCAGTGCATCATACCCAAATGGAGCACTGGGCCTTTTACCAAAGTAGTGCCAAGTCATGGCGGTCGCACCAGTGACGAGCCCCATAATGGCATGCAGCCCTTCCTATCCGTTTTTGCAAAAATAAAAGCGAATTGTCTAACTCGGTGACGAATTGGCCATTTCTCATTGAGCCAATTCAAATTATTTCTAAATTTAACCTATTTTTCTTGCTAAAATAGCGTTCAATAAAAAGTGGAATGCATACTGAACGCTGATTGACTCCGCCAACTATCTGCACTCGAACTCAAATTTTAACTAAGACGAGTGTTGATCTGCACTCGAACTCAAACTTACCACCCGACACGACCCGACCCGACCCGACCCGAACCTCCGCCGGAGATATAGCCTACGGGTTGGGCCAGTTTCCTCAGGTTGATTAAAGACAAGAGAAGTGCTAGTGCTCATGGGTTAACACACTTCTATAAGGTAGGTCGCGATCTGACCCACGGGAAACAATCTCAACATCCCACCCCGACCCGACCCGACCCTCTTTCGGAGATATGGCTAGGTCTTTCATGTTCAATCAAAGAATAAAGGCAACAGAGATGCTACTGCTCATGGCTAGGTCTAGGTGACACCGCCCGACAATCAAAGAAGAAAGACAAGAGGCAAGGTTGATGTTCCTATATGCAAGTCATGAGGCCGGTCAGTGCTGGTTTGTTAAGCCGCTATTAGGCTACTTGTTTACAATGCTCTGAGGCCGGTTGTAAAGAACAAAGACAAGGCCGAGATTTGACCTGCGGGCTCGGGTCAGATTTCTCCTCATGTCTAATAAACATAAACATATGCAATTTGTACACTGAATTTTATAACTTATATGATCTACTAATTCAATGGGTTTTTCTGGTTAAATAGAATTTTTTTTACAAGGAATTCTTTATATTCGAATGATAGATCTATAATTTTGTCAAAAGTCAACCTCACACTCACACTATTGAATGAAAGAATTATTTATCCATTTAAAAGATGCTGTCACCAGTTTTTGTGTGAAGATGACGACCCTCCTCTCAAACTAAATATCCTATTGACCCAAAGATGAAAGACAGAACCAGATCTGACCTACGGGAAAGAAGCATTATAAAGGCTAAAATAAGCGTTCGGCCAGTGCCATAGTTAACACCTTTTCTCCATCACTCTCTTAAGTTAGTTGAGTCTTTCTGGACTAGGCTGGTTTCTGCAGACAATTCTGATGGTGCTTAGGGACCCTACATACTGACATGTTTAACACAGAGGGACGATAGATAGAAAGGGCTTTCTTGCCACTGCACTGCTCGAAATGGATGGACGGCTAGTGGGGACTCTGGAAACAAAGTCTCATTCACTGCTACACTTACGACAGGACGGATTCAAAGCATTTCTCAGTTAATGTCCTACCGCTGGCCAACACTCAAAGGTGGAACCTTGAGTAAGACAGGCTTTGATAGGACTAGGAGAATATGATCTAAACTTCTTAAACTTATTATTTAGCTATAAGCAAATTTGTTGATTTGCAGCTACAATTTTTCTTGCAATTTTGGTAAGTCCTTCCAAACTTGATTGGCTGTATTTGTTATAATTTTGGTTCAACCAAATGCCATTGTTCAACCAAAATTATAACAAATACAGAAAATCAAGTTTTGAAGGACTTACCAAAATTGCAAGAAAAATTGTAGCTGCAAATCAACTGTTGTAGCCACAGTAAGCGGTCGAAAAATGAAGAGAATAACAAGAGATTTTGTAGGAAAATATGTGAGAGATCATTAGGTTTTATAATCATCAATATATAAATTCCACTACCTCTATACTCATCTATATAAATTTCTCTACCGGGGTTTGTTCATAATATACATTATTTTCGATATTTTAGTTAACCATATTTTTGGAAGTTGTGTATTTTTATTATTGTTTATTAATTTTAATAGTTAGATTTCACTTCGACTAAACTAAATCACATTATATATTAATTGCATATCCAAAAGAATCGAAAATATGGTACGACATAGTCAAATGTGTTACAAAGAAATTTAAGTTGGTTAAATATATACTTATTCTAGATTTATCTTAACACTTGAATTTATGAAACATTACCAAGCAATGATCAAATTTATCACCTGCCCTTCTAAAGTTTTGACTTATCACTTCATTTTACCTTGCCAACTAAGAAGTGAATGTAAAATTTTGAAAATACTTTAACTCATATTCTTAAATATCACGTGGACATTGACTTATCACTTCATTTTACCTTGCCAACTAAGAAGTGAATGTAAAATTTTGAAAATACTTTAACTCATATTTTTAAATGCAAAATTTTGAAAATACTTTAACTCATACTTTTAAATATCACGTGGACATATTTTTAAATTGTGAATGTAATATTTTAATTCATTATTTTTAAATAATGAGTTAATTTTTTAAATAAAACGTGGATATATTTGTTGAGTAATTATATGTAAAATTTTGAAAATAAAGGTTATTTTTAAATAATTAGTTAAATTTTTAAATAATTTTTTTTATTTTTTAAATAACACGTGGACATATTTGTTGAGTAATGATTTATTGTTTGAATACACATTAAGGATTCTATTACTACAAATCTGAAAGGTTTTTTATATATTATTAAATTCTTTTTAATAATAAATTTGATAGTGGTTTTGAAAATTTTATGTATGAGAGTTTGGTTGATAAATAATTTAAATTTGAGAGGTTTCTTGTATATTATTAAATTCTTTTTAATGATAAATTTGAGAGTGGTTTTGAAAATTTTATATATGACAGTTTGGTTGGTGAATAATTTAAGCTTTGTTTGATTTCATTTTACCTTTGGCAACTAAGAAATGAAGATTACATGTAAATTTTTGAAAATAAAAATTACTTTTTAAATAATGAGTTAATGTTTTAAATAATTTGTTAATTTTTAAATAACACGTGCACATTTGTTGAGTAATGATCTATTGCTTGAATACACATTAAGGATTCTATTACTACAAATTTGAGAGGTTTTTTCTATATTATTAAATTATTTTTAATGATAAATTTGAGAGTGGTTTTGAAAATTTTATCTCTATGAGAGATTGGTTGGTAAAGAATTTAAGCTTTGTTTGATTTTTGCTTTAAAGCTTTCAAAAGAAGAATTATGAGTTGCACTTCAATACAACAAAATTCCTATGGAAATTTGTTCTTTCCAATTTCTTGATGATTAGGTTTTATAAATTTCTCATTACATAAATAACAAAAAATATGAATGCATTACATATTAATGAGGAGAAACTAGTTTCTATAATGACATTATACAAAATAAGATAATTTGGTATGAAAAATGATATGTTACCTAATCACAATTTTGGTGAAAATAAATAATAATTAACAATTAATTAAAAATGCAGCTCATAAGTGAATCTAATTCCATGGCCTTAACTCTAATTAAATCTCAACCTGTCCACCATTTCCTCTAAGAATACCTTTTACGAGTAAGTAGTCTTGTTTGTTTTAAAATAATCTTAGAATCACATATATTAGGTATGGAAATTGCGTAATATGTGTGCCATGGGTGTATTTGAGCGCGTTGGATCTATTTATGGATTCAAAAACACAGCCGACCAAAAACCATCGAAAAGTCCAAAACCTAGAATAAATAGATTGCTCCTTTTTTTAATGAAGGGTTTAGTTAAATCACACTTGTCAATACAATTACAATTATGTATATAACCCTTCAACTTTGAAAGTTTATCTAAGTATATGTCTTCAAACCTAAATTAAGACCAATCCTTCAAATTTGATCAATGTTCCCAAGTAAGCAAGTATTTAAGTAAATATAGAGCAAAGATGACCTATATGTGCATATATAATTAATGTCAAAACTATTTAAAAACAAAAAATGTTTTAGGTTATAATTTATTTATTTATTTATAAACATAATGTTACACATCTCACTTGTATTGGGATTATATATCTTTTATTTCAGTTCTCACAAGTCCATGTTCCTACATAACTACTATGTTCCTGAACAAATGTATCTTTTATTCCCGTATCATATGGAAAAATTGGATGATGTTTTCAAATACCTAGACTACTACTTGAAGCCACTTTTTTATAGAACTGAGGATTGGAATTGGTTGCTACAAAAATTAGATAAGATAATCAGTAACTATACCTACAAATGGTTGTCTATTGGTGGTAGATTGATTTTGGCAAAGTTTATATTATAATGTATTCATGTATATTGGATTTCACTTGCTATGGTTCTTGCTACAGTTATTAATCACATTAGGAAGAGAATTTACCACATTTTTTGGATAGGTAACCATAACTCTTCAAAGTTTCACTTAACTTAATGGGAGAGTATCGCTTTTCCCAAAAATATGGGAGGGTGCGGACTAAAGCATCTGGATTGGTTTGGCTTTGCAGTGAGCAATAAAAGCATATGGAGAGGACTGCTTGGGGATGGTTCGTGGAGTAAAGTGATGAAAGAAAAATACATTAAGTGCGTCTATGTTTCTCAATGGATTCATAATTCAGAGAAGACCTTTACAAATGCTTCTATCATTTGGAGGGGCTTAATCAAATCTTACCCAAAACTGGGTATGTGGCTTCGCTCGAATATTGGGAGAGGTTCCTAGGTTTTTGATGGTGTCGATCTCTTCATTGGTGATGATGAAAAAAACAATTTATCTAATGGTTTATTGTTAAAACTTCACAACTTAAGCATTCAAGTTATTGCACAGGTGAGAAGACTGGTTGGGGAAGATGACTCTTCACCATATTATTATGTGGCAAGTGATTTGGGATTATCTTATGATGTGGAAGTTTGTATTAGATTAAGTGATAAGGAGGATACATTAGTATGGAATTGGAAAGGTGAAAATCAAATTATAACAACTAAGAAGGAATATGAAACCATTTTCAATGAACAGGTGATGATCTCTCCAAAGTGGTGGTCAAATTCTATCTGGAACTCGAGAATCCCATTAAAAGTTAAATGCGTCATTTGGTTATGTCTTGAGAACAAGATCCTCACTTTAGACAATATCCTTAAGAGAGGATTCTACAGTCCTGGTATATGTGTATTCTGTAAGGTAGAAGAGGAATATGTGTCCCACAGTTTTGTTCAATGCTCCCTTCGCATAGATGCTTGGGATGAATTGACCATGTTAATAAAATTACAGGATGTTTGGGAGCATACAAATTTTAAGGACTCTATGTATAATTGGTTAAAAAAAAAAGTAAAATCTAAGGAGTTCCCACCGTTTACTGTTTGGGAGGTTTGGAAATCCAGAAATAAATTCATTTTTGAAGATAAAATTCCTTTTGTCCTTTCCATTTGCACTAATATTATATGTCAGTTCTTTGAATATTTTAAAGTGAAGGGTCAAAATAGGGTAACATCACTTATTTGACCACAGATAGATGATCTTATTTCTAGAGGTTGTTTTTATGGTGCAGAGAAGGATGTCCTATGTGAAGCAGGCATGGTCCTTATGATTAAGAGTGATCAGAAAATAAATATGTGGATGGGTATTGTCCTTGGGACAAATACCAAGTATTAACTCATTGCACTTTGGGGGAATTTGTGGTTTGTTCAGAAGAGAGGTATATTAAATATTCAAATAGTTGGTTATTCCAAAGTTGTGATCAATTGGGCAGCGATAACTCAAAATCTACAAGTACTTCTCCTTGAACAATGGAAAACAAAGTCATGGAATTTATTAAGATATTTTCCTACATCTCTTTCTCTCATGTATTTCAAGAACTACATACGCAGGCAGATAGTCTCTCAAAAAAGGTTGTGGGTGAAATGGATGGGTTATATTTGGCCTACTTATGCCACATGAATGGCATGGACATTACACTTCACTCATAATGGTGCATATATATTAAGATGGAGGAATACTAGTGGACAATGAAGAGGGAAAGGATTTTATCACAACGTGATATTTAACTCTAATGAGTCACTAGAGATATGGATGGGTACAAGGGCCTACAATGAGGAAGGGTCATGTTTTGGTTATTAATCTTAACAAAAATTAGGAATTTCACACTAAAGAGTGATACTAGTAAGATTTATCTATGTTATTTTTAAGATTAAAAAAAACTCCAATTTTTATTGTAATGGATTAATACACCTAGTCATGTTATTCTAGTAAGGCTATCTCCACTATTTTTGATACTTGCACTAATAAGACTCATCCCCCCCCCCCAACATACACACACACACACACACACACACACAAACACACATATATATAACACAAATATTTAAAAAAACAACAAATCTACTTACCTCCATTCCTGCTCTTTTTTAACACAATACTTACCCTTTCCTCATGTTCATAACACTATATACTATGCCAAATCTACAGCAGAGACCCACATAAAGCATACCAGACCAGCTGAGGGAGATTTCAACTTGGCTTAAGAGACGACGAGCAAAGATTTGATGGATATCACTTAGATATCTCCATCATTCTCATTACTGTGGACCGAAAATAAGTTTATTTGCATATTCAAAGAGATAGAAGATATTTTCAGTGGCTCACTTGTTTCTGTGAATCATGGAGTTTACCTTCTCATATTCTTGGGTGATGCAGGTGCATTAAGAAAGAATGGTAATGTGATGGTTTGATCACATGACATGTGGAAATTGAGAGCTGTCAAAGTGTCAAAAACACGCAAGGAATTGGTTCTAGATATTTAGGAATATACTAGATAAATTCCAAGTTTTAGTAGAAATCATGCCAGAGGAAGAGGACAATCAGTTGGAAAAGGGAAGTTTTCAACTTAGGAAAATGAATCTAGTAGTTCAAATCAACAATGAAAATCAGATAAAGGAAGTGGCTCTAGGGGAGGAAGGCCCTACGAAAAAGTAGAGGTAGAGGAAGAGGCAGGGAGGATAGTCAGATAAAGGAAGTGACTCCAGTGGAGGACAAAGAGGTGCATATATAGCTCAACTAGAGCAAGCAGAAGTACAAGCACTCGTGGAAGAGAATTTACCAGAGACTAAAGAGTCCTTGATGACGAACAATATTTTTTTGAAGCCAACCAAATATAATATTGAACCGGTCCAAAGAAAATCCTTGTTTAGGATTGTTTGCAAGGCCAAAGGAAAGTGCTGCAAACTAGTGATTGACACTGGAAGTACTGATAATTTGGTTTCCATGGAGATGGTGGAGAAATTGGGATTGAATAAGATTAAACACCCAACACCATACAAGGTATAAGGATTGTATAAAGGTATAAGGACTGCATAATCGACAGAGTGAAGTGGAATTTCAAATAGGTAGATATAAGGAAAAAATAGTATATGTCCATGGATGTCTGCCACATTCTTTTAGGCAGACCACTTCAATTTGATAGGAAGGTGGTGCATGAAGGAAGAAACAATTGTTATAATTTTGAGAAGGACGATATCAAACATAACCTTTTACCACTACAAGAAGAAAGTACAACTGAATAGGGTAGCCCAAAAGAATTGTTATTAAGTGGCAAATAATTTCTACAGCATATAGAAAAAGAGGAAGTTAGTTATGATGTGATATGAAAACCAAAAGTAGTACTTATACATACTAATATTATAGATTTACCTCTTGAAGTTCAAGAAATGTTACAAGAGTTTAGTGATATTGTGGTAGATGATTTTCCAAATGAATTGCCACCTAAGAGGAGTATAAGCCACCATATTGATTTCATACTGGGAGCAAGTTTTCCAAACAAGGTTGCATATAGGATGACACCTAAGGAGAATGAAGAAATTAGAAAGCAAGTTCAAGGATTGTTAGACAAAGGGTTGATAAAATAAAGTTTGAGTCCATGTGTTGTGCCTACAGTACTAAGTTCGAAGAAAGGTGGGGAGTGGAGGATGTGTACCGACTCCAGAGAAATAAACAAGTTCACTATTAGATATAGATTTCCATTTCCACAGACGGATGATATGATGGACTATTTGAGTGGAGAAGTTTACTTCTTAAAGATTGACCTAAAGAGTGGCTACCATCAGGTCATGATTAGAGAAGGAGATGAGTGGAAGACAACTTTCAAGACCAATGATGGGTTGTACGAGTGGCTGGTCATGCCATTTGGACTATCAAATCCACCCAGTACGTTTATGAGGTTTATGAATGAATTCCTGAAGGATTTTACGGGTAAGTTTTTTATTGGTTATTTGGATGATATTTTAATTTACAGTGAAATGAAAGAGGAGCACTTAAGGAATTTAAGGTATATCTTGGAAAATTTGCAGTAAGAGAAATTGTTAATCAATATTAAAAAATGTTCTTTTGTGAAGTCATAACTAGTGTACTTGGGTTTTCTCATTTCTAAAGATGGATTGAAAATGGGTCCAGAAAAAGTTGAAACAATTATAAATTGGCATTTTCCCAATAGTATTTTTGAAGTTAGGAGATTTCATGGCTTAGATATCTTTTATAGGAAGTCCATCGGAAATTTTAGTGGTATCTTTGCACCTATCGTAGAGACCATTAAGAAGGAAAAAAATCATTTTGTTGGACAACAATAGCTTATAAAAAATTTCAACTATTGAAGAAGAAGATCACAGAGAAGCTGGTGTTGAATTTTTCTAATTTCAATCAACTTTTCCAAGTTGGATGTGATTCTAGTGGAACAGCCGCTGGGGATGTACTGAGTTAGGAAGATAAACTTGTTGCATATTTTACGCCAAAACAGAAATACGTATCCTACGATAAATAATTTTATGCTGTGGTTCAAGCTTTAAAATTTTGGAGACATTACTTAATGCCCAAGGAATTTGCCTTATTCATAGATAACCTTGCATTACAGTTTATTATGCAACAACCTAAGTTGAATCAAAAGCATACCAAGTGGGTAGAGTTTCTACAAGGATTTACCTTCATCTTAAAACATATTATGGACAAGGAAACAAGGTAGCTTATGCTTTAAGCAGAAGGACTTTGATTATGCAAGAGAATCAAGTACAAGTCTTGGTTTTTGACTATATAAAAGATCTGTATGAAAATGATATTGATTTTCAGGAGGCTTTTGCAGCATGCAAGAATCTTGTAAATATAGATAGCATCCCATGAAATAGTTCATGTTGTGGGATGGTCTATTGTTCAAGAAAAACCAGCTATGATTTCCAAATTTCTCTATGAGAGGGAACTTAATACAAGAGAAACACAATGGAGGATTAGCAGGACACTTTGGAATTGATAAAACACTTGGACAACTGAACCATTTTTATTTTTGGCCAAAGATGAAGGAAAATGTGCATAAATAAGTGAACAAGTGCAGGGTGTGTAAGCATGCTAAAGGGATAAGTCAAAATACTAGACTATACACTCGTTTACCAACTCCTAGCAAACCATGGGACTCTATAAGTATGAAATTTGTTTTAGTCTTACCAAATAATCAAAGAGGTAATGATTCCATACTTTTAATTGTAGACAGATCTACAAAAATGTCTCACTTCATTCCATGTTACAAAACTAGTGATGCTACAATAAAAGCTAATATGTTCTTTAATCAGGTTGTTAGGTTGCATGGTTTTCCTAAGAGCATAATATCAGGCAGAGATACAAGGTTTACATGTCACTTTTGGGGGACCTTCTGGAAGAAACTTGCAACTAAGTTTAAATTTAGTTCAACTTATCACCCACAATCTGATGGGAAGATAGAAGTAGTTAACAGAAGTTTAGGGAATCTATTGAGAATCTTGGTAGGTGAACATCCCAAGTAGTGGGATCATGTGTTAGCTCAAGATGAATTTGCATACAATGACTCACCAGATAGGAGTACTAGAATGAGTCCATTCCAAACCTTGTATGGAATGCATCCTAGAGGAGTTTGTCAGTTGTGAGATTTGGGAAAATTGGAATAGAGAAGTGCAGATGGGGAGGAATTTGCAACACAAATGGGTGAGTTACATGAACATGTCAATCAAAGAATACAGGACAATAGCTATAGATATAAGCAGAGAGTGGATTTGAAAATAAACTAAGTGAATTTTGAAGTAGGATATTTGGTCTTAGCTCACCTAAGAAAAGAAAGATTTCCAAGAGGGGAATATAATAAGCTTAAGACGAATAAGATAGGTCCTTGCAAAGTACTTAGGAAGTTCTTTGCAAATGCTTATGAACTAGATATTCCCATGGGTATTGGAATCTTACCTATGTTCAATGTAGCTGATTTGTACCCTTATCAAGCTGGTTAAAAAGATCAATCTACAATTGATGTGGATAGTGGAGAAGTCAATCAGAAACAATGGATGAAAAAAATTCCCATAGAAAATGTAGCTAGGGTTTTCACCCCAGCCCATGCTAAAGAGAACGCACTAAGGATTCAGGAACCCTTAGTAGTAGTTCAATTAATGTATAAACAATGATATGTGAAATAAGTAAAAACTAAATATTAAAATGACATGTGCAAGTGTTAATGTAAAAGTAAATCTAAACTAAAAAAATAAAAAGTGGAAAACCATGAGGAACTCAGTAATATAATTTGAAGATTTTTTGTATTAATGGGCAAATGATGGTTTGCAATGATTTAGCTCTAGTGATGAGGTTGTTGGAGTTCTTGCATAAGTACGAGAGTAGTGCACCAGTTCTCCAGAGTTCCTTTCCCTTCTCCAAATGCTCAATGGGTGGCCAAGACTCAATTGAAATGATGAACAAAAGCTCAAGGTGATAGACTAGGGTTCAACAAGAATTTTGGCAGCATAAGGTTATGAAGAGTGATTATGGATGTGAAATAAGGGGCCTCCATCACCTTTTATAGAGATTTTGGGTGGTGGAGTATTGGCCCATGGTTTTGGGAAACTAATAGTATTGACAAATGGTATTTGGCATTTTCCAATGGTTTTTGGTAACCAATAGTATTGGCTAATGGTATTTGGAGTTTTCCCTCTTTTGAATTTCTTTTTGACTTTTTTCCCCTTTTTATTTTATTTTTTGGGATTTTGGACCCTTTTTTGTGGGGTTTGACCTTTTTTTAAGGAATTTCATTAATTGGGAGGGAAATAATGATTTTTCCCCCTTTTGGTTACCATTTGATGTTTTTTTATGGTTTTGGAGGCAAAAAATGTAGGAAAAGTGGACAAACGGGTTATGCGACTAGGGAGATGAGCTAGTGAACAATTTTTGGGTGTTAATAGATTGCCCCCTGATGTGTGAGGGAAGGATCTCATCGTATGGCCGATAGATATCATAGGTTCTGTCATTTTCCAAGGGTATGAGAATTGTGATGGAGGAGAGAAGAAACTGGTTGGAGATCGGAACACATGCTCCATACAAACTGCAAAAACTGAAAATACATGGCCTCAATAATGAATGAGGAATAATCTCAAATATATGGACAAGGAGGGTATACCCATGCTTGTATCAAGATATACAAATAATAATGAGGCCCAAAAGGGAACCTGAAAAATACATAGAGAACTATTGTGTACATCATAATGGTCCAAAGCGGACACATATTTGGGACATACTCATGGTCTAACCATGACTGGTCTGAAGAAATGATACATGGAAACAATGGCATCCATACTAGATGTGGTACCATAACAATTTAGGTTCTGTTGGATCTGAAGGTGTACAACAAATGTATGGACTCAACGACTGAGAGTTAGAATCTCGAAGGTACACTGGACTACATATGAATTGGATACTCTGGGAAGCTTATGACTGGATGGATTCCAAACATTGTCACCAATGCAGCCCGGATATCCATGGGAACATACAACAGGGGGGTTCCAAATTGACTCACCAATGTTCTAGAGTTAAGGGACATCCGAGATCTTCGACTAATAACTAAAGGGACCAATAACCTGTACGAATATCAATGGTGTGATGATGGAGTTGGAGTCAAGCATGTGAGAAACAATCATTCCAAGAGGCACTAAGGACTCCTCTGAGATGATTCGTAGACACTCACCACTGATGGAGATGAGTCCAAGGTACAAGGGCCTCCGGGTCTATCCTCTGGAATAGATGGGTTGGCATTGATAGAGGGAGACCTGCAACTACCAAGGAAATGATGTTTCCTTGATAGGAGCGCGAGGTGTACAACCAAGAAGTGATAGTACTGAATGTGGGACTGACATACTGGGGGCACAAGGGTTTCAGAGAGGGAGGACTCTAACTTCCTTTGTTCATAGTATGATGACAAGGATGACCTGGAAGCATATGAAACTGACTTCAGGAGAATGGAATCATAGCTAAATGAACCAGGGACTGTGACTTCAATGGAGGAGACATAGAGGGGAAAAAATGATGAGTGATATTAGGAGGCTCAAAGGGTGACACATCACAGAATACTCTGAACAAAGATGACTATACTAGGGTTCTGCCATAATGTGGGGACTAGATATGATTTGTCGTGGCGCCGAGAGACACCGTATTGGCCTTCTTCATGGTTTAAGGAGCGTGAAGTAGAGATAGAAGGGTGCTCAAAATGGTACTATTGTGTGGATTTGTACGAGCCCAGGACAATTCATGCTCGTGAATGCTTTCAATTTTAAGGAGTCTGAAAGCAATAAGAAGACTCTGAAATTGTGGAAAGGTACCGTCGTGTGGATTTATACGAGCCCAAGACAGTGAATGCTCATGGTTTCTTTCAATTTTAGAGAGTTTGAAAGCAATAAGAGACTCCAAGGGGTTTCTTTTTCATGTGTTAGTCTCCAAGGCCCGAAAAAGAATAAAAGGATGCAATGAAGAACTCTTCTATCCGGTGTGACTAGAGTATTCATTTTTCATAATTAGTCTACTAGGTTGGGAAAATGGTTAAACTTATACCAGATAGACGCCCTTTTAGGTACTTTAATAAGCATGAAAGGAAGCAAGATTGCTTGGCCCAAAAAAGGGATAAAATTATACTGAACAAAAGTAATGGCCAAGCAAGGAGGAAGTGTTCAATCAAGGGTCAAATGTGTGAACCAAGGACAAAGGTGAGGGGGGAACACTGATGGGGCCTCCTTGTGGGTTAATGAATGGTGGAAAAATAACACAATTATTGCAGTATGGATGGAGCAGGGGGCTCATGGATAGGCCGCGATGTAAAAAATGGAAAAAAAATGACGACGACCGATGTGGCACACAAATTGAGGTGGTGAGGGGCATGGAAAAAATGCCCGAAAAAAGGTTTAGTGAGAGTGATAAATGATCTCAAGCATCATCACGGGCACATAAATCTGAATCTGGTGGTGCAAACAGTGCAGAAAATGGAGATCTTATGACTCCGGAATGGTCAAAACAAGATTTGGGGCAAAAAGGCTATAAATAGCAAAGGGACCCGCATGACACATGTCATTTTCACTATTTAAATTGGGAGAAGTGTGGAGGGGCCCAGAAGAGGAAATTCAGATTTCTCTCAATTCGACCAGTGGAATCGAGTTCTATGACTTGGAGGTAAGTGTTGCAGTGTTTTTTAGCATTTTTGATGCATTTTGATTGGGGATTGGGCCTCTGGGGAGGCGTGCCAAGCAGGGCTTGGGTGCCCAGCGTTGAAGCGCGACTTTCTATGGGAACTATGACATTTCTATGATGATATATATATATATATATATATATATATATATATATATATATATGCACGTGGATGTAGTTTATATATATATATATATATATATATATATGCACGTGGATGTAGTTTATGATGATGATGGTTTTCTTTTTGTTTTTTATGATTTTTATATGCCTATATGATGTATATATGCATGTGGGTGGTATGATGATGCACTTTGATGGTTTACTTCCTACATGTTGTGAGTTGTGTGCCAGTTTAGAATGTTGTTAGCCATTTGGTCTGCAACACTGTTTTGATTTATAAGGACATGCATGAATGGAATGGATTCAAACTATCTGATCATTTGTTTAGTGCAAAGGAACTTTCTAAAAAGGCAAGGATCCCATACCTAGTAAAAGTTGTTGAGTTGGATGACAAGGAGCTGGGATTCAAGAAACACACGAAGGTGACTAGTGCCACTTTGGAGGGAAGCAGTCAAGAGACCGATCATGGCATCGTACTCATCCTGGGTATTGGTAGCAGGACCTATGCACACTACGTCGAGGTGGATCAACTCATGTGAGGGGGAATATAATACCCAAGCTGCAGAGGAGAGGTTTGGAGACCAACGACTTACGATGTCGGTGAAACTGAGATAGCATGGTGGAATAAGATCCATCCGTGGACATGCAGGGAAGCAAAGTGTAAGGTTCTAGATGCAAAAAATATAAAACAAAAAAGGAATGAAACTGTACAACATGGACTAATGGGTCCAAAAAGCGCTAAGGGTAAAAGTGCTTGATATACAACCCATTTCGAGGGTTACGCAAGGGGTTTCCTTCAGAATCAGTGAGGAAGTATGCCCCATTCCCTAGGCATGTGTGGATAATATATGGACCTTTCCACATGGATTCAAAATTTCCTTTACCGGTCTTGTCATGAGCTTGGTCATAAACAAGAACTAGATCTCCTTCTTGGAAGGTACGGGGGTGGACGTGCTTATCATAAATGGATTTGGAATGATTTTTCACGGCCTCAATGGTTTGTAAGCTTGTTCAATGATCTTCGTTGGCTTGTTCCAAAAGGATTAAGCGTTGCTCAAGTGGTGAAGTGTCCGTGAGAAGTTCAATAGCAATATGTAATGCTGGAATCTGAGACTCGATGGGAAGTACAAACTCGACACCATGAACTAAATGAAAAGGGGTGAAACCCATGGCAGTCTTAGTGGAAGTACGGTAATCCCAAAGTGCGAGGAAGAGAATATGGTGCCAGTTAGACTTATGTTGGTCAACAATGCGTTGAGGGATGGTTTTCATAATCTTATTAATAGCCTCAACTTGGCCATTCCCTTGAGGGTAATAGGAGGAGGCATACTGGTGTTCAAATTTGAGAAAAGTCGACAACTCATTCCAGACGGAGTCCTCAAAATATTTTCCATGGTCGGATATGAGTTGCTTGGGAACCCCGAACCAAGTGATGACATGGTTAAAAAAGAAATAGGCTGTAGTCTTGGCTTTGCAATTAAACGTAGGCATGGCCTCAGCCCATTTGATGAAATAGTCAACAACCACAACGATGTACTTATGGCCATTCATTGAGTGAGGGTTACACTCCATAAAATCAATGGTCCACTTACAGAAAGGGCCAACTATGATAACTAGATGGAGAGGGGTAGGAGGGGTCCTGGATTTAGGGGCAAAAAGTTGGCATTTTCGGCAATGTTTGACTGTTGTGATGCAATAAGTGAAATGGGTGGGCCAGAAATACCTAGCGCGGATAACTTTTTGGGAAGTATCCATTCCAGATAAGTGGCCACCACAGGCTCCGTTGTGACAATCATTTAGAACTTGTTTAGCCTCTTCGTGTGTGAGTCATCGATGTAAAATGGTGTCGACACCACACCTATAAAGGACATCGCCAAGGAGGATATAACACGAGGCATGATGGCGTATGCGACGACGCTCATCGCGACTGATATCAGATCGAAACTTCTACGTGTGAAGATACACTAGGATGTCTCTGTACCAAGGGTCATCTAATGAAATGATAAACAAGTGGTCGTAAGGCAAGCTGGTAGTGAATGGTGGTGATGTGGATGAGGATGGTAAATCCGTCATGAGATGTGCCAATGCAAGGGATTTGGTGCTCTTGGGAGTAGTAAATGTTAAGTCATATTCTTGAAGTATGATGACTTGTTTAGCCACGCGGCCTTGAAGAAGGAGGTGACTCAAGAGATAGACCATGGGATTGGATTCTGCCACAACTGTAGTTTGGCTTAATAGGAAATAGTGACGAACTTGCTTGCCAATGAGATTCTTTTGGTGACTCCATGAATCTTGAGATTAAACTAACTCCATACATGATATTTGGCCTTGTTGCTGTAAGACACATATGACTGCCAACAATCCTTTTAAACAGCGTAGGATCTACATTGGATCCATCATCATCCTTGCTTAATTTCAAACCTGTTATCATTGGTGTTGGAGCTGTCTTGCAATTTAACATCTTAAATCTGTTCAAGGCATCACTTGCATACTTAGACTGAGATATAAATATGCCTTTTTCAGTCTGTTGGACCTCAATGCCCGAAAAATACTTCATAAGCCCCAAATTAGTCATTTCAAATTCACTTTCAATGACTAATATAAATTCTTCTATGCCAAAATCACTAGTAAATATTAAATCATCTACATATAGGCAGACAATTAGCTTATTACCTTGCTTGTTGATTTTTGTGTACAGCGTTGGCTCACATTCACTTCTGTGAAATCCATTTTGAATGAGGTATGAGTCAATGCAACTGTACCAAGCTCTAGGAGCTTGCTTCAAACCATAAAGCGCCTTTTTAAGGTTGTATACTCCAAGTGTCCTTGTCCTGAAACTTCATAGCCTTGTGGCTGCTCCACATATACTTCTTCCTCCAAATAACCATTTAAAAATGAAGACTTAACATCCATTTGATAAAAAGGCCATTTCTTATGAGTTGTAATGGCCAAAACTGTTATGATAGTGTCCATTAGAGCTACAGGTGCAAAGGTTTCATTGAAGTCTATGCCAAGTTGTTGTGTGAATCCTCTTGCTACCAATCTTGCCTTGTGCTTCTACACATTTCCATTGGCATCTTTCTTGGTCTTATAAATCCATTTCATGCTTATCACATCCTTGTCCTTAGGAATATCAACTAATTCCAATGTTTGATTCTTCTTAATGCATTCTATTTCTTCATCCATGGCTTGTGCCCAAACTTTATCATCAACAACTTCTTCAAATGTTAGAGGATCATTAACTTGAGAAAATAATGCAAAAACTGAGAATGAATTAGGTGTACCAGTCTCATATATCTCACGCAGAGTTCTTGTGTTTGTTAGAGTTGCTGGTATCAAACTGCTTGATGGAGTTTGCTGCGCACTTGGTGTGCTTGTCAGAGTAGCTTGAACTGCGACTTGTGTCAGAGTTCCTTGTGCTGAAACATGCTGTGCAGTCCTGGGAGTAGATAGAGTTGCGACATTTTGATTCACATGCAGAGTCTCAACCACATCTTCTACGATGTCATCATGTTCAACATGTGACATGATTTTAACATTCTTCTCTATGGTTCCATCCCATGCTTCATTTTATACAAACTGAACATCTCGACTGATAATAAATTTTCTTGCAACAGGATCATACAACTTGTATGCTTTTGTATCTTCAGAATACCCAATAAAAATGCCTTTCTGTCCTTTATTGTCTAATTTCCTTCTTAGCTCATCTGGAACATGTGCGTATGCTACACAACCAAAAACTTTTAAATGTGAAACACTATGTTTCATACCTGTCCAAGCTTCCTATGGAATTTTTTTCTTCACGCTCTTCGTCGAACATCGATTCATGATGTAAACAACAGTTTCCACTGCTTCAACCCATATTCATTTGACAGATGCATGGCTGCCAACATACTGTGCGCTATCTCCATAATGGTTTTGTTCTTCCTCTCTACGATACCATTCTACTGCGATGTATACCATGCAGTGAATTGCTTCTGTATGCCATGATTTTTGCAAAAATTTAAGAAATCATTTGAAACATACTCACCCCCTCTATCTGTTCTTAATATCTTGAGGTTGTAACCACTCTGCTTCTCCACAAGTACCTTGAACTGCTGAAAACAACCAAATGCATCAGATTTATGTTTTAGAAAATATGCCCATGTTTTTCTTGTAAAATTGTCAATAAATGTGAGAAGATAAGTGCATCCTCCCATGGACAGTGTTTGCATTGGTACACAAATATCAGAGTGCACAATTTCGAGTGGTGTGCGAGCTTTGTATGGCTTTTCGATTGGAAAAGTCTCTCTGTGCTGTTTTCAAAAAAATATAGCCTTCACAAATTCTCTCTGGATTTTCAATCAATGGCAATCCTTTCACCATATCCTTCATGTGCAGTAGCTTCAGCCCACCAAAATTTAGATGTCCAAATCTGAAGTGCCATAACTAGGATAAGTTCTTTCTGCCTTAAATGCAGCTCTAGAATTTTCATTATGAATTCCATGAACAACTTGAGTTGTTTTTCCTTTTATGATTGGTCTTATCCTCAAAGGAAACAAGCGATTGCTTTTCATCTGCACTTCGACAATTAACTAATTGCTTGGATATGTGTCTTTGATCACACAATACTTTCCTATCATGTGAACTCTGTAACCTTTTTCCATGAGTTGTCCAATGCGCATCAAATTATGCTTCAAACCTTGAACATAATAGACATCAGGCATAAATTTCTGCTCCCCCTGTTTGGTTAGAATATCAACAGTACCCTTACCTAAAACAGTGACTTGAATATTGTTTCCAAGTGTGACATCAGTTTGAACTTATTTATCTAGACTAGAAAATAGATTTAAATTACCAGTCATATGATTGCTATAGCCTGAGTCTAAATACCATATGTCATTTGGGAATTCTTGGACAACATTGCATTCAAGTGGATATGCACATGCTAAGAACAGTGAGCTGTTCGTAGTGTTGTTGTTACTTGACTGTGTTTGGCCTTGCTTTCCTTGGTCATACTGCTTCTTCCTGCATTCATATGCGAAGTGTCCATACTTCTTACAGTAATGACATTGAATTTTTTATTTATCATACCTTTGTCCACTTTCCTGACTGGGGATATGATTTTGACCTCTTCCATTGACATGTGCAGGGCTTCTATTGCGACTTCCTCTGAAATAAATTTGTCCTCTGCCTCTAGAGTTTGATCTTCCTCTGCCTCTTCCACGACTTATGGATGACTGTACTGCGAATGCACCTTCCGGTGATGTATCTGAACTGCTAATTCTATGTTCATGATTGAGTAATGAAGCTTGCAACTCATCAATAGTAAATTGGGACAGATCTTTGTTTTCCTCCAGGGTCACAACTGAAGATTCAAATTTCTTTGGAAGAACTCTAAGAACTTTTTCAACAACTCTTTGGTCTCCTATATTTTCTCCATGAGACTTTATTTGATTAACCATACCAATAACACAAAGTATAAAATGAGTCTACTTACTCTGTATCTTTCATTGCCAGAGATTCAAAATCTCCTCTAAGAATTTGTAGTTTGGCAGTCTTTACCTTGTTTAAGCCTTGATAGGAAGTTTCCAGTGTGTCCCACGCTTACTTAGCTGACTGCGCTGCTTCTGTTGCTTGATGTATGTGGAACAACATCTTTCCATCTTTCTTTCTTTGTTCCTTCAAGACATCCTTCTTAGCTTATGTGAGATTGTTGTATGCTATCAGATTTGTTGGTTCTACATAGCCATTCTGAAATATTTCCCATACATATTGACCTCTAAACAAAGCTTTCATAGTTAAAGACCAATATTCATAATTTTTACTAGAAAAGATTGGAGTTTGCAAATTACCAGAAGTGGAAGCCATTCGTAATCACTTTTCCATTTTGTAAATACACTTTCCTTTCTCTGTGATAGGAGATCAAGGGAAAAGCAAATCGGGCAGTTAAAAATTTGAATATTTTCTTTTTCTATGCTTTAGGACTTCACTTCTCATAGCATATACTTTGTGAACTTTTACTTCACAAATTAATTGCACATTTCATCTTCAACTTTTTACTGTGCAGTTGAACTTTGCATAAATCCGCAGTTCTTTAACTTCATGAACTTGACTTCATAGACTTCTCAAATACTTAGCAAATCCTTTTTACTGCGTGTTACTCTTTACTTCGTGAAATATTTCTTCTTAGGACATAAGAACCAAAACATTTACTATGAAACTTATGCGCAGTTACTCTTTGTTAAAATAGAACTTTCACCATGGTGAACTATTTGAAAATCTTGATTTCTTTTACACATAGTAAATGTAAACAACATTCACACAAGTAAACCTGGCGAAGATGTGCGACATACAATATTCAACATTCTTGATAATAAAACATAAAACTATTGACTTATATATATTACCATAGTAAACTATGCAACTTGCCTTAATACATGGAGATAC
Organism: Larix kaempferi; assembly: GCA_027924585.1. Classification (NCBI taxonomy): domain Eukaryota; kingdom Viridiplantae; phylum Streptophyta; class Pinopsida; order Pinales; family Pinaceae; genus Larix; species Larix kaempferi. Next base: position 19,890,934 of record BSBM01000519.1, read on the forward strand.
ATGGAGATGAGATTTACTTTGATTTCTCACTTCTTACAGAGCTTGAGCTTTTCATACACTTCAGGGGATGAGCTTCTCCTCCTTTCACTCTTCTTATACATCTCTCTCTGATATTCAATTAACTTCTTCTATATATAGGAATTGCATAACCACCGATCGCTTCAACTTGAAGCTACTCTCATACATTTAACATTGTAATAAATTTCTAACTAAGAATTCTTGATATGTAGAATACTAACGCGGTTATACAAATAATAACTTGACGTGCGCCGGAGTGGCTGCAAACTGACTGACTGTCTGCAGTCTGTCTGACACTACAAACTGACAAAAAGGCCATCTGAATTACTGACAGAGCTGGTGCAGACTAGATACGCTATCAGTGCTTAATTACATTTCTCCAACAGTAGCTCATTTATGGATAGTGACAGACAACCCATAAAACTAAAGAAAGTAACAGGTAGTTGAGGCATAGACAACATGTGATTACAAGTAAGCAAGGAGAACAAATAACAAATAACTTGTTCATGGCACTTAACTTGTAACCTTTCGATGTTCACCGAACACAAATTAAGTTAAGTAACAACATCTGTGAAGATCACGAACTAGGTTCCTTATGTCCACATTTCTAAATTTCAGTATCGAGAAATTAACTAGTATCCATTTTGAAATTTTGGATCCTCTGAACATCGACTCATAATAGGTGGTGGTTCAGATTGATTAGAATCTAAATGAAGAAAGTCTTAAAACTGTCCAAACATTAAAATGAGAAATACCTTTTGGAAAAAGTTCCAATGACCATTCCTTGGACTCTCTTGCCTTGTAGCCATTTGCTCCCCAAACCTCAACTGTTATGAGAACCAAAACCAACAACAAACAGTTAACATAAAATTGGCCTTCACTATAAGAAATATGAAATAATTTCAGATTCTACTAACCCCAGAACATAAGCACATTAAATATAAAGCTAAACTTAACCCACAGGCAATTCTTTGTGCAGAACATAAGCACATTAAATATAGAGCTAAACTTAACCCACAGGCATTTCTTTGTTGACTGAGTTCAAAGTCAGCACTTGCATCCTTGTTAAGAGGGCCATTATTTGTCAAATGACTTTGCAGCAATATTGTTTATTTTTTCATTGAAAAAAGTTTGCAGTAATAATGTATGTCTAAAGCTTTTTTCATATTTGTCTTTTACTTTTCCAGATTATTGTAAACAAAATTTGATTACCAAATAATGTATTGATAAAATGGTTGTTAATGTTTTAAGTTGGAGAAAGATGTAAAATTTTAAGGATTTGCAATAAGATTAATTTAATTAAAGGAATCCTCGTAAATATGTGTGGATTTTATGATTTTAGTGAAGAAAGAATTTGAGTTGAGAAACTATATTCTTCACCCCTTTTCATCTTAATTAAGTTTTCAATGGAATCCAGGGTTTTGATTTTATTTTTTCCCATATGTTATTTATTGATTATTTATATTTTAGAATTTAAGGTTCCTATAGTGTTAAAATAATAACACAAGAGTATTGTAGCAACTGATCGAATAAATAGAGAGGAAATTCTAATTTCTGAATTAATTAGTCTAATTTGGCCTAATTTGATAACTATGGTGGATTGTTTTGGTGATTTTATTTTAATACCCATCGCCAAAATGAGGATATCCTAAGACCAAGAAGAGACTCTAAATGAATCTAAGTGATATTTTTGTTTGGAATTTCACTTTTCACTAAAAAGAAAACTTTTAGAGAATTATGTTAGCTTTCTATTCATAATTTTTTGAATTTTTTATATTGAGATTTGATATGTCAATTTGACAAATGTTTGATAGTGTGTTCTTATAAAATGAAAGGACTACAAAATAACCATGTTTAGTCGCAAACGTAAAATCATCATTAAACTTGTTTTTTGCAAAAACAAAATATGCTATGACAATCTAAACACAAGATACTACTGCATGGCTATAAGTTTATAACCAATGGATCTATATACTAATTATTATATTTTTTTGAATTCGATCAATGGGGAAATCTTGTCGATTTTCAACATGTTTTTTGTCACAAAACTTTTCTCTCAACTGGATATAAAACAAAAAAATCTATGAATACCCTTTTGAAGTAGACACGCCAATTAATTGCACCATAGTTTTTTCAATTTTTTTGGTGGTGTATTTTTAAAGCTATGGATTTTTCATTTCACCGCATTTTGAAAGAGATGAAACCAAACTCGATACATGTTAAGAAAAAAAAAATTAAAAATATAAGATCTCACTTATTCACAACAAAATCTATATATTTGGAAACTAGATTCAATGACGAAACTAATGGTATCAAGTCCAACAGTTGCTTTGTAGTGTAAGAGATTGTTTTTACCTTCCGAAAATGGAGAAACCTGAAAACTGTGCGGAAACGTGAAGTTTTTAGGTTTAAGAGGTTATTCGACCGAATAATTATTCAGTCGAATAACCTTTTTCCATAACGGAATCGTTATTTACAATAAAGGTTATTCGGCCGAATAACCAAACGTAAAAAAAACTCGTCGGCTGGAAAAAAAAACGTCATTGTCTAAACTTCTATAAATAAAACTAAGTACATTCATTGTTTTTGCACATTTTAATTTCGCATATTTCTAGTCATAATATTTTTGAAAGGGTTTTCAAAGGAGTTTTTTTTGCAAAGAGAGTTTTTTTTACAAGGTATTTTTCTTCCTATTTCTTTCCAAGGAATACATTCAAATTGTTTTTTTCTAAGGAATTTTTGCGAAATGAGTTTTTATTCCAAGGTATTTTTGTACTTCTTATTTCATTGCAATGGGTTTTTTTAAGGTATTTTTTTTCCAATGTATTTTTGCAAATATTTCTTTGCAATGGGTTTTTTCAAGGTGTTTTTTTTCCAAAAGGGTGTTTTTAAAGAGTTTTTATTCCAAAGTATTTTTTGCAAAGAAGTTTTTATTCCAGGTTATTTTTTCAAAGGAGTTGTATTTTTCCTTCTTTTTTCTTTGAAAATATTTTTTTTAAAGAGTTATTTTCCCAATATATTTTTGCAAATGAGTTTATTTCTTTGAAATAGGTTTTTTCAAAGTATTTTTTTTACTAGATATTTTTGCAAAAGAGGTTTTTTTAACAAAGTATTTTTTCAAGGGTTTTTTTCAAAGAGTTGTTCTCCCAAGTTATTTTTGCAAAAGAGTTATCTCTTTGCAAGGGTTTTTTCAAAGAAATTTTTTTCCTAGGTATTTTTTCAAAGAAGTATTTTTTCCAGTGGTTTTACAAGCAAGATTTCTTTAGAAGGTGTTCTTATTCTTTTCTAATGGGTTTTTTCAAAGGTGATTTATTGTCAAGGAGTTCTTATTTCTTTCAAAGAAAGTTTTTTTCAAAGGACATTTATTTTTAAGGAGTTTTTCTTCAAAAGACTCTTACAAGATTTTGATAAGGTAAAGTAAATTTTAGTTCATGTGTTTATAAATTTCGTAACTGTTTTTAAATCTTAATTTTGGTTTTTTACTATAAAGTGATGATTCTTTAATTTGTCATTTATAGATTAAACAATCATGAGTAATAAGAGAAATCATAAAAGAAAATATGATCGTAAACATGATGATGATGATGATAATAGAGAAAAAAAAACTCAAATATCATGCCAACAAAGCAAGCCTTGCAGAAACGCAAGCAACAATTATTGAAGATATAATTACAGTTTTACATGATAATGTTGAGGAAATGGAAATTGAAAATAGAGTACAAGAATAATAAATTGAAGTTGAAGAGACCATTGTTGAAGATATAAATAGTGATTTACATACTAATGTCGATGAAGTCAATATTGAAGATCAAGTTCAAGATCCAGAAATTGGACCAGGTATGTATATATCATGTATTTTCCAAATTCATTTTTTTAAATGAATTGTATTTTTGGATACATGTTAAATTAAATTTAACTTGATGTATAGGTACTTTCACCATTGATGATGAAATGTTAAAAAATGTTGATTGCAACAAATATGGAAAAAAATACCCATACATGCTACATGATATCGTGCTCAAAATTTTTATGATGATGTTTTGAAGAATTATTCAATAACAGGGCAAACACAAATTTTGAGATGTTTATTAGTGACCAAGAAGTTAGAAGATGCTATGTCATTATTGGGTATTCACAAGGTGACCAAAGAGTCGAAATTGAAACATAATGTGATAGAAAATATAGGTGATGCAATAAAAAAATTGAAAAATCCAGGAAGAAAGATATCAGTGCTGCACGTAAAGCAATTCATACAGCAATTGTCTCAGCTAGTACTAAACAAAAACGTTTGACAACAGAAGTAGCAAAAGCAGTTGGAACCTCAAGAAAGACATTATACAAACATAGCAAGTTTATAATGCAAATAGATGAAAATGATGAACTTGCTTGCTGGACAATTATTTGTAGACAACCTTACAAAGATAGAATGGGAGCAGGTGTTAAAGATATTGTACAGGAATATTGGTTGGCACATGCTCGAGTTTCACCAAATTCAAGGGATGTGATACGACAAAGAGTATCACGAGGGGTATATGAAAGTAGTTCAAAACATATAATGGATATGACACAAGTATAATTGTTTAATAAATTCAAGGAAGATAATCGTGGAATTAATGTGTCAATAACTACATTTGTGCAACAAAAACCATGGTATGTTAGACCTATTACTATACGTGACACATGTTGTTGCCGTTATCATGTGCAATTTCAATTATATTACAACATGTTTCTTGAATTTGGTAAAATGTTTTGGACGAATTCACCACCTCCATCCACAGTACGTGAATTCATATCTCAAACTCTATGTGAGAGAGATCACGATGAAGTATTTTATAATAAGAAATGTGTCAATGGAAAACATTGTCATTGTTGTGGAAATCTGGTCTTATTCCATAATAAATATCCTATCGATAATGATCACTCGCTGTCAAATGTAACCATTGATTGGAGAAGATATGAATACATCGGTTATGCTACAAGTTCTAGTGATGCACATTCCAAAAGAATTGATTTGTGAGAAGATAAAATATGTGTGACAAATTTTCTCATGAAATTTGAAAGTGAAATTTATAAATACACCAAGCATTCACATAGAGCACAATGGAAAGATCTTCAATTCAAACAATCTCGTGAAATTTTTCCACTAGGAACAATTTTGTCAGTGGTTGATTTTGCAGAAAACTACACATTTGCTGCGCAAAAAGAGATACAGAGTGAATACTATCATTCTGACCAAGTTTGGATATTTGTCCATGTCCTATATAGACATTCTCAACAGGATGTTGATGGCATTGAAAGCATGTGTGACAATCGAGATGTGATTAAAGAATATCACTTTTATATCAACAATGATCATATGCACGATACACATTTTGTTCAACATTGTATTGAAAGTATTTTCTACGATTCACTAAAAGGACGTGACATTAAATTCAATGAACATTGGATACGGTCGGATGGATGTGTGGGACAATTTAAATCTTCGCGATCATTTTATTTGTTATGTTGACTTCATAAAGCATTGAACATTAAACATCACTGGAATTTCTTTGAAATTTGTCATGGAAAAGGTGAACATGATGGTGCAGGAGCATGCGTAAAAAGAGCACTTTGAAGATGGAAAATGAACCATTCTTCTGCACGATTTCATTCAGTTGCACAGGTTGTCCAATGGTGTAAATCACATCTAAGCCATGATTATAATCAACAATCAAAAGATGTGCGTAGGTATGTACACGATTTTTTTAATTTATATTAATTGTCTTGATTTTAAAAAATGCACACTAACATTTAAGTATATGTACACTAACATCAAAAGTTGTCATTTGTGTAGGTTTTTTTTGGCTTGTTGGGGTCCAAGATATAAATATATCAATACCATATGACGCTAGCACCATACATGGGACTAGAGATTTTCACTCTATTCAAACAAAAGCCTTCCAAAACGTGTTTGCATTTGACAGTAGAAAGCAATCATGCTTTTGTCATTTTTGCACTGAAAATGTTGAATCTACAGAAGTTTGTGAAAACATAACGAACAACTACGTAAAACATTGAAAATACACAGAGATTAATCATAAAGGAAAAATGCTGCTAGCAATCATAGAAGAATTAGAATCAGAAGAAATAGCAATATCATCTGATGGAGACAGAATTTCAGATCTTGTTAGAGAAGGTAACAATATTACAACTATTTTGTCAATTGTTCATTCTTGTCCATCACCTTATATACATGTATATTATTCAATTTAATTGATTTAAAAATCCTAATGCCAATTGTAATTTGCACAGGGGATGTTTTCACTATGATTGCATCTATAGACAACAATGAAAATGTGAAGTATTATTTGATGCGATGCACTGAAAGAAAGATGAATTTATGGAAGACTACAATGACAACGGATATACATACGAGGGAGGATCCATCATTTTAAAGGGCTATTTTTTTTAGCAGACCCATATGACTGAAAATTATGTCTACTTTCAGGATTATGAATATGATGTTATATGTTGTCAATATAGTCATTTAGTATGTGCATCTCGAATAAAATTGGTACAAGTTCCATCGAAAAAACAAATAAAAAATAAAAAATGGAAGCTGTCCAAATATGACCATGAATGGATAATTGAGGATGGCATTCCATTGCGATGTTTTCAACTATATCAAAAATTAATCGATCGATGCTTTTGTCCATGTCCATGTAAAATGTTGTATACAATATATTTTTTTCTTTCAACTATGTCTATGATCTTGAATGGGAACTAAAATAAGAGTTTAAATGATCGTATTCTAGTATGTTGAAATGAATTCAAAACTTATTTGGTAATGAAAACTTTAATGTGTAATTTCATCTTAATTCTATGTAAAGTACTTTATTTGGGTCCCCATATGTCTATTAGACCACTTAAGGGATGAGATAACGGATGTGGCTATCCCCACACTTCACCCTGAATATTTACTTTAAAATATCACTTGTGTAAGTTCACATAACTGAAATCATGGCAAATGGAGATAACGATCATTTGATTTTTAATCACAAGCAAGGATTCTAGGATTGTGAAGCTTATGCTAAATTAGAGCAATGATTATTTACAACAAATCGATGAAAATTCATCAAATTGTTGTCTAAAATCATTGATCTAATTTAGCATAAGCTTCACAATCCTGTAATCTTTGCTTATGATTAAAAAACAAAAAATCGTTAAATCCTCATTTTCCATGATTTCAGCTGCATAAAATGTATCTGAACATTGAAAATAGTCTAATCATTAGTTAAAAAATGAAAATATGAATTTCATTTATACAAATTTCAATTTATCATTTATATAAAATTCAACTTTTATGTTGAAACCAAAATTCTATATATCAAACAAACATTCTTTCTTAACATTCATAACATTAGATTGCACTTATCAAAATTTTCTAACATTCATTCTTAACATATTCCTAACATTCCTATCAAAATTTGAACCTAACATTAATTTTTAAACTTCCTAACATTCATATTTCTATCAAAACTTCCAAACAGTCATAAACTTCCTAACATTCCTAACATCATTCATTCTTAAAATTCCTATAAAAACCTAACATTCATTCATTTTTAAAATTCCTATAAAAACTTAGATTGCAAATTCATAAACATTAGATTGCACCTATCAAGACTTAGTAACATTCTTAAACTTCCTAGAACATTCCTATTTACATATCCAACACTGAAAATATTTTACATCCTAACAAACTCATAGATTTTACATCCTAACATTCATTCATCCTTAACTTCCTAACATTTTAAACATTCATCCAAACAAACTCGTAGATTTTACATCCTAACTCATTCATCCTTAAAACTTCCTAACATTTTTAACATTCAACACTTCCTAACATTCATTCTTAACATTCCTTACTCATAACTTTAGACTCATAGATTTTACATCCTAACTCATTCATCCTTAAAAGTTCCTAACATTTTTAACATTCCTTACTCCTAACTTTAGATTGCACCTATCAAGACTCAGTAACATTCTTAAACTTCCTAACATTCCTATTTCTATCAAAACTTTCTAACATTCATATTTACATATCCAACACTGAAAATATTTTACATCCTAACAAACTCATATATTTTACATCTTAACATCCATTCATCCTTAACTTCCTAACATTTTAAACGTTTATCCTAACAAACTCATAGATTTTACATCCTAACTCATTCATCCTTAAAACTTCTTAACATTTTTAATATTCAACACTTCCTAACATTCATTCTTAACATTCCTTACTCCTAACTTTAGATTACACCTATCAAAAATTCCTAACATTCATTCATGAACACTTCTTCACATGCTTAACATTCCAACTTTAAATTGCACCTATATCAAAACTTCCTAACATTTTTAACATTCAACACTTTCTAAAACTTTCTAACATTCATTCTTAACATTTTAAACATTCTTGACCCTCAACATTCATGCTTAACATTCCTTACTCTTTACTTTAGATTAGACCTATCAACACTTCCTAACATTCATTCTTAATATTCATTCTTATCATTCCTAACTTTAGATTGCACCTATCAAAACTTCCTTAACTTTCATTCTTAGGGATTCAACACTTTCCTAACATTCATTCTTAACATTTCTGAACTTTAGACTGCACCTATTAAAACTTCCAAACATCCATTCTTAACATTCCTATAAATTTTACATCTACATACATACATAAATTTAATAATACATACATTCATAAATATGCAAAAACATATTCTAAACATTTATCATACCAAATATGCTAAATAATTAACAAAAAAAGTAGATCATTTAAAGCAAATACAAAATATATGTAAGTTCAATGTACATATATATAATCCTCAAAAAATGTTCATGAACATGTGAGTTCAATGCACATATGTATAATCCAAAAATAAATCTCTTCGATGTCCAAAACAACTACAATCTATATATTAACAAAAAAGGAAGAAGTTCACCACTATCCTCCACTAGGGCCTCCCCTTGGACTCAACCCAGCTTGCAACATGTATAAAAGCAGATTATGAATATCATTTAAATTATTTAAACTAAATTCAAAAATTCAAAATATTAAACTTATATATCAAAGAACAATTCAATTATTAACAAAATTACATTAAATTCTCTAAATGCATGTCCACCATTGTCTTCCGCTAGAATCTTCCCTTTGCCTCCAAAAAATCGAAGAGACTCAAGCTGCAACATGTATAAAATCAATTTATGAATCTCATAAATTACTTAACAAATTTAAATTAAATCCAAAAAAATAAAAATATTAAACTTATATCAGAGATCAATTCAAGTGTGAACAAAATTACCTCTGTGCTAATATCCGCATTCAATAAAGAACCTATATCTCGCCCCTAAAATTTAAATTGTGTTAATAAATAAAATATAGTGAAAAATAAAATAAAATTAAGCAATTAAATTACAACCGAAACAAAAAAAATTAAAATCATTAGCTTACAAGAGATGGTAAATCACCTAATAAGTTCATATCTAAAGAAATCTGCATGGATAAGTCAAATTAACAATAAGATGCATAGTTAAATTAAAATTCAAAAAAAGATAATATATCAAGTTCAAACATAATTATAAATATGTAAACAATAAATATACCTCTCCAATATGCTCTACATTTTCTACATTTTGACTAGTGGAAAGTCGAAAAGAATGTTCATTCATCATTCTGGAAAACTGCAACCAATAAACATTTACATAATGTACTTATTACTATACATAAAAAAAGACATAATATCATTCATATAATGTAACAAAAATTACAATTCAAAATGAATAAAAGATTAAATAGATGGTCATATCATAATCAACAAACCTCTCCTAAACTCGATGTGTCATTGGATATAACATCTGACGCTATATCATGACAAACCTTGGCATAAGCCCCGAGATCTTCAATGCTCATTCCATCTACCTCATCATTCGTTTTGTAAACAAACTTTTGACGAACAATGGCATGAGCCCTCTCTCGAATGAATCCCACATCTACTCCAACTAATGATGACGATAAACCATCGCCAATAAAATCCCTTGCAGTTGTCCCAAGTTGGGATGTGGGCTCCATCTATGATCTTAATGCCACAAGCCTAGGTGGGCGAGATATTTGGGGTGGATGTTGAATAGTTGTAGGGTCTCTAAGAGCACCTTTTCGATCATATATTCAACCCTTTCCAACTCCATCAAATTCAGAATGAACATTAGTATAGTCTAGCTTCATATTTAAAAAGAACTCCGCATAAAAAAATCTAGCAAAATATTGAGAAACCTCATCGTTCCATGGAAACCGGCCATAGGATGCAAGGATTTGATCATATAGTAGATGTGCAAGTTCAGGGTGCTTGAAATATTGCACTTTCAACATTTCTCGCTTTAGACCTTCTTTGAAGTTAAACATTGATTTGGCATGTTCTTTTGTCATTATCTCCTTCACAACAGCCCATTTGTCTGGACCTATCACTTGTTCCCTTCGTCTTCGCATCAAATCAAAAAAACCATTCATAGTTGGTTCGAGCTTCTCATATGCCTCAATGAATTTTTGAAATGATCCCAAAACAATCTCCAAACTTTGTTTACTCTCTGGAGGGATATCCATAGTAGATAAATATTTTTCCAACTTGCCATAGTGGGATCTACAACTTTCAAGAGTCATTTGATGATCACCACTTTCCCATGGAAGCTCCTCAGGTAAATCAGATGGATACGTTGTAATGGGTGTACAACCCTCTGTACACCCCAGTTAGTTCAACATATAGTGTCCTGGCTCGACCATCATCACCATGTGTAGAATGACGAGCCTCTTGGGAAGCTTCCTCTACACCCACATTTGTCTCCCTTGCTCGCTCTTCCTCCCTCTATGTAGAATTACGAGCATCTTCTGAACCATGCTCTGCTTCAAATAAAAGCAAAGTTATGTGTAAACATGTACAAAATTTGCGTACACACAAAAAAACAATTTGTACATAAAGATTGATGTTCATACCAACAGAAGGTCGAGATCGACATTCTCCCATAGAAGATAAAGGGGAATCATCTGTACCCCTATTGCCTCGCCGATGATCGAATGAATGTGAAATATACAATAAACTTGAATCTCGAGGAGAATTCGACAACCTCTAATTATCAATTGAAACACCAACTCCAGAAGAATGTGAAGACCTCCTACGCTTTCGCCTTAAAGACTCCTCTCTTTCCATTTGATATAATGTCTACACTTACACAAATATCAACTCATTACATGTTCAAATTCTACATCTTAATTCTACAAATTCTAAGACCTAGATGCTAAAGAGACTAAGTTATTTAATAAGGACCTAGATTTACCTAATATCATCTAATAGTTCTTAAAATGAGTATAGATAATATTGTTGGATGTATGAGGAATTAATGTACCAATCTTATAAGTGTTTTTGATGGTTAAAATGAATGGAACCAATATAGTTAAATACTAAGTGAAGGGTTCATTTATTTATGTCAAAGAATGAGTTCATGATTCTGTTAACTTTTAATTTAAATTTTAAATTAATAACTTAATTGATATTTTAATAATTTAAACATAAATTATATCTACAAATATTTTCATTATTCCATAGAATCATAAAAAATTGACGATTCATGGTATTATGTTTCGTGAGTTTACCATGTTTCCAAAATTTGCCATGTTCCACAATGGTCTTGAGTTTCAGCCTGATAATAGTGACGATTCTTGGTATTATGTTCCTTGCGTTTTCCATGTTGAAACCAAAGAAAAGCATAATACCAAGAATAGTCACCTTTACAAGGCTAAAACTCAAGACCATTGTTTTCCATCAATTAGATTCTCAATTCAAAATGCACAATCATAAGGCATGACATTCTCAAAAGAGTGTCAACTTAGAGTGAACTCAATACTAGGTGTTCATTGGATGACTATTAATGTGGAAAAATTGTTAGTGAGTCTCATGTTTCCATATATTTGTGGCATGAACTCAATACTAGGTGGACTAATATCATTGCATCACTATTAATGTAGAAAAATTATTAATGAGTCTCATGTTTCCATATATCTGTGGCATAATACTCTAATGTTTTGATATCAATACCTTCTAACAAGGATTCCCTAAATACATAAGATTAATGTGTACACATGACATTCATAAAACAATTGTTTGGTGCATATTACAATTGACTTTGTTGTTTTGGAAGGCCAGGATTTTTTACAATTTTTCTATTTAGTTTGTAGTTATGTGGACAGAGTTCAACCAAAAAGGAAAACTTGTACATAAACCAAAAATACCATTCGCAAATAGAATTTCAAAACTACTTTTATTTTTCCTTCTTATCACATAAGAAAAATCAATAGTTTAACAAGTTTAACCAACTCAATACTGTTTATATTTCTCTTTTTGGTCATATAAGAAAAATTAATAGTTAAATAAATTTAACTCAATAAGTTTTACTAGCTCAAAGGTATTTATATTTAAATAAGTTTTAGCATACGACTTGGATGTAAAGGTTCATGAACTCTGCCCAAATTGGATAGAGTTCATGAACTCTGCCCAATTTGGACAGAGTTCAAAAACTCTGGCCAATTTGGGCAAAGTTCATGAACTCTGTCCACATGGACAGAGTTCATGAACTCATGTCTAAATTGGGCAGAGTTCATGAACTCATGTCCAAATTGGGCAGAGTTCATAAACTCATGTACAATACCCACTAAGTTTGATTATAAATTTTTTACTTACTCCTTAATTCAGTAATAGATAAATTACAGTCATAGAATATTGTTTCGGCATACCTGTTTTTCTTGTTTTACTATTGAAAGCCAACCCCAAACCGAACTCGAATGAACGAAGCCGAACGATCCCGACCACCGAAAAAGAAAATGCCACCTGCAACCGAACAAAACACGATTAATATAAAATTTAACAAAAAGAAAAAAGAAAAATAAAAAACTGCAAAGAAATTACCTGCGCAGTCAACCCCACGACGAACAGCCGACAACGAACAGCCACCAAGTGACGAACACTCCTCCAAATGTCGAACATTCCACCAAAGGACACATCAATGAACAGATGCAGCAAGGTGCCGAATTCCACTCCAAAACGAACAGACAAGCAAGGTGGCGAAGACGGGGTCAAAAGGAGGGGGAGACGAAAGGGCTTGCAGACCATGAACAGAAGTTGCAGGTTGGCGTACAGGGTGGCGAATAGGGTGGCTAATAGGTTGGAGAAAGGGTGGTGTGGATGGGTCCAACTAGGAAGACGCGGTCGGGTGGCTAGAGCAGAAGCGAAATGGGTGGCGTTGGCGGGTCCGTCTGTGGGTCTCACAACAATCTCCTGTAGAAAAAATGCCAAAGAAAGGCCGTGATTGAGGTTTTATACAGAACCATTATTCGACCGAATAATGGTTTGGTTGAGTAAATAAGAAAACGCCGTGTGTTTTCCCCGTCCGGCTATACCTCGCACACAAATTGAGGTCGTCGTTAGTCCTAAGGGTGAATCATTAAACATTATTCGGCCGAATAAACTATACCTTATTTGGCCAAATAAATTTAGTTATTTGGCCGAATAATGTCCGCTATGTCTCTTTCACACCTGATTCTCATGGAAGTGTTACCCAAATTCACATTTTCACCCATGTTTCTATATCTATGTTTCTGTATTGTGTGAAATTGTGTGATGTATATGGGTGTATCTCTATGTCCGTGTTGTATGTGGCCCTATTGGTATGTCTCTTTACTGTGTGTATCTCTGTTGGAAGAGCAGTAGGAGTTGGATGAGCACCCCCTGCTCATTGACTCACCACATTGAGGACACCCCTGCTCATTTAAGGATATCGAGCAAGCAACGTGAAATAGATTCATGCAAACTTAGGGCTTCTAATTCAAGGTAGGAATTCTTCTAATTTATTTTGGAAATTATGTTGCCCTCTCTTTTTGTAAATCATTGTTTTCTCATGGCCCTGCATATACTCATCTTTATGTGATTTTTTATCTACAACCCGTTTGTAAAAACTTAAGGTTCTGAATGGGCATAACTAGACAGAGCATCCACAGTAATTTTCCTGCAGAATCAGTTTTAAATTTTTATCTCTAGAGGTGACAGACACGCTTGTTTAAAATTTTGAAGTGGCATCAAGGCATTAGTCTGCTTTCTTATTTTTCCCAATGATTTGAAAGGAATATTAAATTGTATACTAGAGAAATGGAAAAGTAAACTAGGCAGATAATAGTCTGAGTATGAATTTATTTACAAGCAAGTAGTGGTTTTCCAAAATTTTATATTCTCCACAAAGAACAAAACGTACTTCTTGGTATCAATAGTCATGGTTAGAGCTTCAGGAAACTTCTTATTGAGGTGTTAGAGAGGTCTTCCATCTCACAGATCATGAATAGAAAGTACTTGGCTTGTGGCCATCCTACAAGATTATAATAAATGCTTAAATAATCACTAATATTAACAAAATTCCATGGAGAAGATGGTTAAAGCCAACTATCATCTTAGGTCAGATAGTCAAATTTTGTTATTGTTTTTCCCTACATTTTTTTTCTTCTTTTATCCTTGATCATATGACGCATATATGGTCGACAACTATGACCTACATATTTTTCCTTATTCAATAGGGGAAAGTATGAATATAACATGAATTATGAATAGTTACACTAAGGGAATTGAGAAAATGTCCAACAAAATGTGTATTTATTGTGATCATTTGTACCCAATCACAAATGTGGAAATATACAACGCATTCCCTTTCCTTACAATTCCTCTTCCACTAGGAATGAAAATATTGTCTCCACTTTCCATCGATATCATCCAAGTCCAATTATTAAGGCATGGAGTAAGCACAATCAATAAGTCCCATTTAATATTTTAAGGTCATTTCTCATTAATCCATTCTTTTTCCAGTATCATAACTTTCATATGATTTATTGGAGCTAGCCAATAGGAATATACACTAATGAACTTTTACTTGTTACACCATTGACATGTCCAAAGCGTGGATATATCAAAATTATTCTAAATTATGGACTTATTCTTCATGTTAAAACTTTAGAAGGATCAAGAACCATGTAAAAGGCCTTGTTCCTTCACAAGGGATTGATACTATTTTGGATGGATTAAATGTAGATCCCATAGTCTTGTATTTTTCTTGGATAAAGATTAATGTTTAAATTATGGCCTATTTTTGAATTGCAGAGTGCCATGCATTTTTTTAACTACTGGTTTTGTGAATGGGTCGAATTATAATTGTTATAATGCAATAAACAGAGTTGGATCTCCGTTGGAAAATAGTACTAGAGTACGGGTTATGAATTGGTGTAACTGTAAACATATGAACTTTGCTTATTTGAGTAGCATTTCAAGGATATTAGACCATTCCTTGGTTGGGAATCCATCCAGTGGATGGAACTGCAAAACCATCAAACCAAGCTTGAAACCAATCAGAACAGAGCCATTCATTCATCCCTATTGGTGAATATAAAATAGAGAACACGAATATTTGAACTCAACATTGACAAAATAGTGACAAAGATTCAAAATTTTGGCACCATTGTTGATGACACTGACATACCATAGACCCGATGTTTTGGTTCATCTTGCTAGGTCGTGACCTTAAATTACTCTCATCATCATCATTTTATCTCTATTTCAATATTCTAAGGCCAATTGATTATGCAAAATGAAGAGAAAAGTAAAAGTGGAAAAAAAAACCTTCAAATGAAACATTGGTTTTACCATTTACGCAAAAGTCTAATTTGATAGAAATCAGCCACGAATTGAATGTACAAAGACCCACATTAACCTAAAAAAGAGTGAATACACAGAGAATGAGGAAATAAATGATGTTAAAATAAGTGTCATAACCTCAAGATTTTCCTCATGTACCTAAAGGGAAATAAGTATACTTGTGTTACACCCAAAATCTACTCATTATAAGATTCAGTGTATACACCCCTGAAGATACTTGGATTAAGTAATCATCCTGGGAGGATTTGTACCCAATTGTGCTAAGTTTTGAATTGTCGTCGCAGGCTGCACACTAGAAACATGCGACGTCGCACCTTGCTCCATTACAGGGTGCGACGAAGTCAGTTAGATGGAAAAAATAGCTTCTTCGAGGTCCATCTTGAAGCTTTCTGACTTGGGACCCTATCCCTGACCTCTTGGAAGAGTTGGCACTCGGTTCCTAAACCTTTGGAGAGATCCCTTAAGCCTCTCCTACCATCTCTCAACCTATCCTATCCATATCCTATCCATTTAGTTCTATATAAATGAAGCTCACTCCCATCCCAAAAGGAGGAAGTCTATGGTATCTACATGTTGGTGAAATCACTCTTAGAACATCTACACTCACCTATTGGAGAACTCATACTTCCTTGGAAGGATATGGCAATTGGCTTTGTCAGAGAAGGGCTGCAACGTTAAGCCTTGGTTGTAGTTCTATATCTCTATTATGTACTCCTCTATTTGCAGTAATACAAATGCTTTCCACCAATATTGTTCATGTCTGTAATGATATTGAGTAGTTTACCTGCTTAACTGTTTACTTAGATCTATTATTGTATAGATGTCTTTTACTGGTTTCTCTTGTTTCTTGTCTTGACAAGTCTTGCAGCTTGGATCTGACGACTGTGGGACATGGAGCAACATTCAGGAGAAAGGATTGCAAAGTGAGAGGTAAGACATCTAGTACTCGATCCTTAAGTATATCTAGGAAATGCATTAGTAGTATGCTCTATTTGTTCTAGACTCACTTTGTTCTAGAGGTAAGACATCTAGTACTCGATCCTTAAGTAGATCTAGGAAATGCATTAGTAGTATGCTCTATTTGTTCTAGACTCACTTTGAGCTAGGGAGATCTGGCTCACGTCCGCTCGAGTGGATTGTCTGATAACAAATTTGGCGACCATACTGGGGAGTATAGAATTTGGTTAGTAGTTGTCAATATGAGAGTCATTTTCAGTTGATTTCCTAACACAAGCCTCTTATTTTTTCCATTTACTTCTTGGAGTTGATTTCACTATCAGATCTTTATATTGAAGACTCTGATCTACTTCCTCTCAGTTTATACAACTCATCCCCAAACCATTCCATGGTTCATTGCGGAGAGATCTGATTCATTTTTGAATTTAGACTTCGCCTATCGCACTTGGGCAGTGGGAACAGAGCTACACTGTACCATTATGGGTCTCTATTCTTTACCTATTAGTTACTCATCGCATCCCTTGCATTGGAAAACTGCGACATCGTTGCACTTCCCATGTAAGCAAACTGCGACATCGCATTGTGTACAAGCATAGAGTGCGGCGATTTGTCAAATTTTGGCATGCAGGCATCTCCTTCCCATTTGAGAGTCTGGAATTTGGTTTGTTGTATGAAATCCCTCTATGTTGCAAGATCCAGCTAGGGATCTCACCTATGATTTGTGTTTTGAGTGTTTGGTTTTGTTTGGATTGATTTTGGGTTCCGTTTTGGACAAGTTTTAAGAATGGTAGTGGTGGATACTCTTGTCTCCTCCACCTTCATCCGCTCACTCTTGCATTCCCTTCCTTCCATCCCTGATCTGATCATTACATCAGATCAGTTTCCAGACCTCGTTTTCATTTTGTTTGAGCTTTGCTTGATTGGTTTGCTTGCTACTGCTTGATTTTGAGTTAAGTGTGTCCTTCAGCTTGATCGAGTGCTTGTCTTTTCTTGATTTTTCTGAGTGTACTAGTGCTGCAATTAGTGCTTTCTTTTTAGTCATTTAGATCTGAAGGCTCAGTTTTTATCAAGTTTATTCTTTGATGCATCCATTGAAAAATTAAAAAGTGCTTCTTTCCCATCATTTCTTAAGCATTATTGAAGAAAATTGTTGTGCATTGGAACATTCCATTTGTGTTTTGGAAAATTTGAGTGAGTGTATGATCTATTGTGTTTTTCTCGAATTATGAATTGCTCATTTTCTTGAAAGATTCAAAGTACGCTTCGATTTTTGCAAAATTGATTCCATGCTAAGGAAAGATAGATGCATTTTTAATTTATGTTGCTTTTAGACCATTGAAAGTGAAATTGAAAAACCTGCATATTCCATTTCAGAATCCTCTCTTTTCATTACATAGTGTCGTTTTGCTTTGAAAAGAAAAAATGTTTTGATTTGGATAGTAGTGTTGTTATTTTTTGTGTTTCGTTGAAAAAAGGAAAATAATATTTTCATAGTCAAGTTTTGTTTGAATTGGGATTGTGTTGCATTGAGTTTGTTTTGGCAATACTATTGGAAAAATATTTCTCCTTCCCATAGCTAGAATTCATTGAAAGAAAAGAATATTTCGTGCATGTAGCTAGGGCTTGGATTATTCTTCTGATTATGTACTCACCTCATGCATTCACCTAACCGTCCAAGATAAAATTAAAGGTAGAAATAGGTAAAATTTTTAGCAACTTGTGTGTAAGTTAGAGACGTGTTTCGACGTCGTTAAGCATGGTAGCTGTCGTTATTTTTCAGCACTGTATCCTGGGGGTATTGTAGTCTTCCACGTACTTATCAACATATCGAGCTCCTTCATGTATCCACCAAGTACCATAATCCGTACTTGGCGTATATCGAAGGATGTATCACATACTCAGTAGTATATCGGAAGGTCTCTTGCCGAACAGTTTTGCATTAGACAGCACCACTATGGATTTGAGCTCCCGCATACCTTGCGTATATTGGGAGACACCAGTAGGATTCCTGAAACCAATTGAGTTAACCATTTGGCCGTCTTGGCAAAGAAATACATCGAGAACAACACTCGGGGAGATTAGCACGCACGTACTCTCTAGGTAATCGGGTATGCAATCAAGGGTACGGTCCCAAGCCTCCTTGTCGCGTCATATTGTTGGACCTTGTAGTATATCGTGGTTTGCGATGCCTTGATAATCCCGTGAGGTTCCAGACTTTTGAATCCACTCTGTCACATAAGTTTGCTTGTTTCCTTAGTTTGAGTAGGTTTTTCTGGACTGCTTTTCTTTTAGCATACCCTTAGGAGAAATGCTGTTTCAGCCATCCTAGCTGATTATCCTGATGCTCTGGTGGATTTTCCCTGGAGAAGGTCCTGTAGGATCTTAAAATTATCACCCGAATATCCCCTTAATCCGGAGGTTATTTTGAGGGTAAGAATGGATCAACATAACATGGTCGTAGTTACTAAAGTGGAAAACCTCACTTTGAATGTTGGAGGACTTTTGTTTCCACAAACTCCCCCAAATTCACCTGCCTCTCATCCACCACAGGATGAAGGAGCACAAACCCCTGCTTCACAAGACCTTTCTCCCGTCATCCCGGGAGAACTTGGATCGTTGGAATGGATAAACCGACCCCAGGACAACCCTACAGCAGCTGTTGGTCCTTCAGCAGCTTACTGGACATCTTCTACAGACCACCCAGTGGCTCATTTTTCCATCTCATCCCCACCCAATGGGACTACTCCGTACGACACTTTAGCCTACTTTCGTGGCCAATTAGCTCACTTTCGTTCCATGGCTGAAGAGTTTCGGCAGTCAAGTCTCCAACGACGGGTTCAAGACCCATCGTTACCCCCTTCCTGACCCATCCCGGTTCATCCGATATCTTCTGGATCACCAAAACAGCCTTCCCCCCACGATACCACTAATAAGACTGGTTAAACCTCACAAGAGTCCAGTCCTACACTTCCAATGAAACAACCTGTGGAAGGACAACAGTCCAACACAACCGTCACTACCACGGTTACTTAACCAGTTCCTCCCCCACCTCAAAATTTGAGGGGATGGTATTCCATTCCCACGGATTATCTTATTGGTAATGTTATTACTATGGTAGCTACTCAACAACCTACATTGGTTCAATATTTGAATAGTGGTGAACCTGTTGTAGCTAGGGGGAAACCCCCATTTCCTAACCAGAAGGTAGGTGGTGGGATCCCCAACGGACCTTCCGTTGGACCTTCCCAACTCGCTAGACCATCCACCACGGGATTATCTCATGTTTGGGGGCCATCCAATGTAACTCAACCCTCATGAAGTCAAGCGTATCCAGGTTCTGTTAACCCTGTGTCGGGCCAACCTAATCCTGGAAACGCACCATACGGGATACCTTATCCCGGGAATCCATACACTCTATGGGAGCAACAACCTGTGTTGCAACAAAGACCCCAACTGAATATCCCTCAAGTACCACCACCCCCGATCGGCCCTCCCCCACCTCCTGCTGGAGGTGGCGGGCCCCCACCTAACCTTGGTGGAGGTCCACCTCATTTTACCAACAATTTCCCTCACCCTCCCAGCGGTGGCGGGAATGGTCCACCACCCCCTCCCGACAGAGGCGACGGGGGACCACCCTATCATGGTGGAGGAGGACATTTCCCTTCGGGTGGCGGAGGTGGTCCACAACCCCCTCTAGGCGGAGGTGGTGGAGGACCTAATTACTATGGTGGTGGCGGTGGTGGTGGAGACCCTCATCCTTCCAGTGGTGAAGGTGGTGGGGGCCCCCATCCTTCTGGCGGTGGAAGTGGTCCACCACCCCCTCCAGGCGGAGGCGGCGGTGGGCCACCTCATTACGGTTATGGACTCCCATTTCCTCCCAGTGGTGGTGGTGGACCTGCACCCCCTCCCGGTGGTGGAGGTGGGCCCCCACATTATTGGAACGGACCACCTTATGGTGGAGGACCCCCTTATGGTTCGAGCAGCACACCCCCCTACAACCAGTTTCCTCCTGGTACACCTTACGGTCAATTTGTCCCTTACACGCCTTATCCGTATTATCATTACGCACAGCCTAACCCACAGCTGCCCTTCCTCGATACTTTGGACCTGTCTGACCTATCGCGTTTAACCAATGATCCTATTTACCACGGATCTAACTGGCCACCAATTCCGGTGAAACTTCTGTCTGATATCCCCAAATTTGACGGCAAGCCAGGTGAAGACCCTAAAAACCACATGATGACATACCACTTATGGTGTTCATCTAATTCCTTAATGGACGATTCAATTCATCTTAGATTGTTTCAAAGGACTCTCACCGGTTCGGCTGCCAAGTGGTACATTGAGTTTCCACCCCACTCTTTTCCTGATTTTGGTTCTCTTGCCATGAATTTTTTGACGCATTTCCAGCTGCCCATACGGTATGAAACTGGTACCGAGCTTTTAACCTCGCTCCATCAGAATACCACCACTCATATTTTGGATCATATCCACGAGTGGCGAAGGAGACGAAGTCTCATTAAAGATCCTATTCTAGATCATCTCCTAGCAGACCGGTTCACAAAATCCCTCATCCCTACCATAGCAAGAGATGTTTCCATGCGAGGTGTTGTCATTGAAGAACAAGCCATTGCAAGTACTCATGTACTACACCTAGTCCTACACTCAATCTGGCACTTTGTTTAATATTCTGCCTGACGCACCCCGTGACGTTAATGACCCTGCGAAACCACATAAGGGACTCCAAACTGATGAAATCATTGGTTCCCTTAACACGCAGCCTGCTTCTAGTACTATTGGATCATCTAACCTCAACGGTTCCTCCCCATTATCGACTTAGGATGGCCACAGCACCACCAAATCCACCACTCCTGCTCTAACTGAAGAGGTGAATTCTATCCACTCAGCTTCATCTCAGAAGTTCAGTGGTAAAAAGAAGAACAAGGGGAAACCCAAAAATTCTTCCGCCTAGCAGGAACAAAAGAGCACTCCTGACGATACCAAGCCTAAACGAAAACTAAAGTTCCTTGTTTACTGTGTGGAGATGACCATTTCTCCAAAGAATGTCCCTATAGAGACTAAGTACAAAAATTTCTTAGGGGTAAACCAACTCTCATAGTACTCAATGACTCATTTCCTACTCAGAACCAGCAGATGATTGCTCAACCCCCCCAGCCCAGGGGGAACCATCCAATACCGCGCATGTTCTCATGGTGCGTAACGAGACGATCAATCTGAACACTTGCTTGTGATGTTACGAACCGGTCCCTTCGAAGGAACCCACTGGAAGTAATGCTGAAAAATATTTCGACTCCTTAACTGATGTCACTGTACCATCAACTTCTCTCACCATTGAGAAGCCATCCTTAGACGCGATATTGCGACCACCCAAGAGTACGATTCGAAAAGTTGTTTTCAATCCCAATGCTCGGGCGGCACAAAATTACAATATCGTAGAAGACTTGGCACAAGCTCCTTGCGCCATGTCTACCCTAAAAGTTTTGAAAAATTGTCCTAATCAATGCAAAACTCTCCTTGCAGCCATTGGTGCAGTCGACCCCGATTCCTCAAACACCATCATGTTCCGACTTGACCACTTCAAGTCGAGGCTCTCCCACCAGCTCGCATTCCAAGTTTCTACGAACATTGCTGGGAATATTGTCCATCGTACACTTTTGGATGAAGGCACCTCCACTTCTATCATGTCAATCGCCTGTTGGAGAGCCATTGGCTCCCCCGAATTGAAACGTTCTCCTACCACGTTGAAAGCACTCGATGGGCATGGCTTTCAACCTCATGGGCTCTTACAATATCTTGCAGTTGAGTTGGGCGAAAAGACCATAACCGTTAACGTGGAAGTCGTCTCGGCCCCAATAGATTATAATCTCTTGCTTGGTCGCAATTGGTTTTATGCCATGCAGGTGGTAGCTTCTTCAGTCTTCCACATAGTACAATTCCCCCACCAAGGTTGAATTGTTACTATCGACCAATTAGATTTTTGCGCACCAGACGCTACTACTCATCTTGGTGACCATGTTCCTTCCATTGGACAAATGTAAAAACAGTATTAGAGTATAGGGGTTGGCCTTTTGAAAGATTCATCTCTCATGGGCGTTTTTCTGACGACGGACCCCCCTAATCATGTCGCTACAGTGAACATGATCTCCACAGAGATTTTATCTCACTCTACCGATGCTTGGCTTGTACTGAATGAAGCGACAACACACCTGCTTGGAGATATAATGCCTCTTTCACCCACTAAACGTATTTACGAGGCTATCCAATCAGCACTGGAGGACCATTTAACCGTGGCCTCTCCATCCTATTCTCTATGAAGGACTTAATCTCTACCTGATCTCTTACTTCAGACTTTTCATTCAGACAAGTCCATCATGGAAGTTATGAATGTTGACGACGGCCCTTGGGATGATCTCCACCATAGGTCATCTTTTCTTCCTCCTTTGGAGTACATAGAGGACAACATCCACACCCTCTTTTCACCAAATATATACCCGTTCCCTCATTCCCCCATCCTTACATGTCTTATGGACATGGAGGGCAACTTGGCCAATATTGAACCAACCACCCCGGTAGACATCTCGGTGAAACCTGGTATAGTGGAACAAATTTTCATAGACCAGAAGTGTTCCCCTGATGAAATAGCTGTTGGCACGGCCTTATTCAAGCAATTTTGAGACGTATTTGCTTGGTCCTATGAGGAGATGCTTGGGATAGACCCCACGATTCTTTCTCATGAAATAAAAACCTATCCCGACGTCAAACCTGTACGCCAAAAGTTGCGACCGGTACACCCCCGGAAGACGGCAGCAATCAAGGCTGAGATTGAAAAGCTCTTAAACATTGGTTTTATTTATCCTATCCCATTGATGGATTGGGTCTCAAATGTCATCCATGTGAACAAAAGGCAGGGTATGATTCGCGTCTGTGTCGATTATCGGGACCTTAACTGGGCTTGTCCGAAAGACAATTACTCGACCCCCTTCATCGACCAGATTATCGACAATTGTGCCGGAAGCGTCATCTTCTCATTTATGGATGGATTTCCTGGTTACAACCAGATTGAGATCAACCCTGTCGACCAACATAAGACGGCTTTCATCTACCTGTGGGAAACGTTTGCATCCCGCAAACTCCTGTTTGGCCTTAAAAATGCTGGCGCCACATTTTAGCGGGCTATGTCATATGCCTTCCATGACATTAAGGACTTTGTGGAACCTTACCTGGACGATCTCCTTGCTCATTCAAAGCAGCGTGAGTTTCACATTGATCATCTAACAGCCATTTTCCTCAGATGCAAACGGTACAATATCCGTCTGAATCCTCATAAGTGTATCTTTTGCGTTGAGTCCGGACACCTCTTAGGATTTATCGTTTCGAAGGATGGGATCTGCATTGATCCCTTAAAGGTGGAGGCCATCATCAACCTGCCACCCCCAACTGATGTGACGGAGCTTCAAAGTCTCCAAGGGAAGGCGACTTATTTAAGATGTTTTGTTTTCAATTTCACGGAGAAGACTCAGGGGTACATGAGACTACTCAAGAAGGACATCCTATTCATTTGGGATGACCAAGCTCAAAAATCCATTGAAATTATCAAACATGACATCACGCACGTCCCCGTTCTCCAACCGCCCAATTATTATCGAGATTATATCTTATATCTCACCGCTTCTTCTACCACTATCGCCATGGTTTTGGTACAGGAGGATCAAAACACCCAGGAACATGTAATATACTATGCAAGTAAGGGTCTTGTTGACACTGAAACTAGATATTCACATGTCGAAAAACTCGTATTCGCGGTGGTCATCGCCGTCCAGAAGTTCCAGCACTATATCTTGCTCCGCACCACCACCATCATCGCAGACTCGAACCCCATGTACCATGTCCTGACACGTCAGGTGCTTGGGGGAAAGTATTCATGCTGGATCGTGATACTGCAAGAATTTGATCTTCTTATCGAGAAAGCCAAGTCAAAAAAGTCTTTGGTGTTTGTCGAGATGATTTGTGACCTTCCCCGTCCTGATGCAGAAATTGAGCACAATGACTCTTTTCCAGATGAATCATTGTTTCTCATTAGTACGACTGATCCATGGTATGGAGATATCTCATTATATCTTCAAACCCAATGCTTCAACCTTCAACTGTCTCACGATGACTGTCGTAAGATACGCCACAATGCGAAGTATTATTTATCATCAATGATACTTTGTATCGCCGTGGCATTGATTCAATTCTTCGACATTGTCTCGATGAGGCTGAACGCATTCTCAATGACTGTGACGCTGGGGCATGTGGCAGTCACCTCTCTGGGATGGCTACAGCCCAAAATATTTTGCGCGCAGGATATTTTTGGCCTACTATCTTCAAAGATTGTATTGAGGCTGTAAAAAAATGTCCTCCTTGCCAACACTTCCATACGAAAAAGCGCACCCATCCCGCCCCGTTACATCCGGTTATTGCCGTGGGCCCCTTCCTAAAATGGGGCATTGACTTTATGCATTGTAAGCCTACCTCGACCGGGGGGCATAGTTACATCATTGTAGCTATGGATTACTTTACAAAGTGGGCCGAAGCTATGCCTACATACTAGAACGATGACAAAACTGCCACACTCTTCATGTTCAATCATGTAATAGCGCGATTCGGAGTTCCTCAGGAAATTGTTGTCGACCATGGTTCCCATTTTCAGAACCATATGGTTGATGAACTGAGCGATAGGTTGGGTTTTCAACATGAAAATTCAACACCCTACTACCTGCAGTCCAATGGACAGGTCGAGGCCATTAACAAAGTCTTGAAAACTATGGTTCAAAGGATGGCAGGTATGCAGAAATCCAATTGGCATAACATGCTCTTTTCAGCGTTATGGGCCTACAGAACCTCTGTTAAAACTGCCACAGGTTTCACTCCTTTCCAATTGGTCTATGGATTGGAGGTTGTCCTACCTATAGAGTGTGAAATTCCATCTGTACAACTCGTTGTCGAACTTCTTCCTAACACTACTGCTCAGGAAGAACTTCTCCTGCACTTATAAAAACTTGACAAGTCCCACCGAGATGCCGCTCTTGCTAATGAAGCGCACAAGAAATGCATCAAATACTATTACTACAAGTCAGTTGAACCTCGTATCTTTAACGAGGGTGACCTGGTCCTCACTTATGACCATAAGCATGACAAACTAGGAGCAGGAAAGTTTGAATCCATGTGGCATGGACCTTACATTGTCAAATGTGTTTTGGAGAAGGGAGTTTACGAGCTTGAAGACTATGACAGAATCTCTTTGGGTGAACCCCACAATGGGCTTTACTTGAAGAGATACTACGCCTAAACTTGTCACGCTTAGAATTTCTTGTATATACTGTACATGGCGTGTTTTTTGTGTTTTTGTGTGCTGTGATGCTTTTGTTTTCGAGTGTCTTTAGATCTTGTTTCCGCTCCTTATACCATGTTCAGTTTGCATGTGCAGATGGAAACGTGCTATGGATTCGCAGACAGTGGCAGCTGGCATACCCATAACCTTTCTTTGGCAGCCTGGGTACTATATTCCCCAACAGGTGAGCTCATTAGCTCAAGAGGAAGTTGCCTAGGGTTTGCGACCAATAATGCCACAGAGTATTAGGAAGTAATCAGAACCCTAGTGTTGGCCCGGTTTTGCAACCAGGCTTAGTGCTATGGGCACCTGCTAACTAGTAGCAGCAGTTTCAATAGAAATAAATAACAATAAACTAAATCTAAACTAAACTAATCTAGCATGTGCATTTTGAATTAAAAAACAAGAACAAGAAAGATAAAAAATAATTTTTGTATTGACAATGGGGCAAGCAAATGCTTGCAAGAACAATACCTCCAAGTGATGAAGGTTGTTTGAATGGCTCCAATGGTGAGCAACTCCAATCTCCAATGGGTCCTTTCTCCAAGGTTGCTATGATGGCCAAATACTCAAGGGAGATTTTGGCAGCATGAGGATAGGAATATGAATGGATGTGAAATGAGGAGCCCCTACCACCTTTTTATAGGTTTTGGTGGTGGGGAATACCATTTGTGGTTTTGTGGAAACCAAATGGTATTGACCAACATGGTTTAGGTACTTTTCCCTCCTTTTTCCTTTTTTTGAATAAAATTAATATTTTTATTCCCTTTTTAATATTTTGGGAATTTGGACCCTTTTTGAGGGTTTTTTATGCTTTTTTAGGAAAAATAATCTTTTTGAGTGGGAAAAAGGGGTGTACCAAGGTCTTTTGGTGACCTTTTGTTGGCTTCAGAGGCTCAGATGGTGACAAAGTGGACAAATGGGTCATGTGAATAGGGAAATGAGTTAGTGAGCACTTTTTGGGTGTTAACACCTAGCTAACACCATTTCCTTGGGTATGAACTACATTGTAATCCACATGGATTCTCAATTAGTGGTTTCACATCTTCACTGGGTTTACGCCATCCGTGATCCCACCTTACTCTGTCTCTTCAGACGAGTATGTCTCCTGGAAAGGTCATTTGAATCCATTCAATACCTACACATTCCACTAGAGTTGAACATAGTTGCTGACTCGATGGCCAACTTCATTTTGGATTGGTACATCACACACACATAATATTCATAATATGTAAAAGCATTCACAACATGTAAATAGTGCAATGTATAAAAGCAAACATGTAAACAAGATCACATCACTCATCATTTTAAAACACATAATGTATAAATCTCTGAGAATGTCTGTATATATATATATCACTCAAAAGTAGTGCTACTACAAAATCTGAAGCATGATGGCTTTCAGTGAGTCTCTACAAAATCTGAGGCCTCTAAGCTCTCAGTACAGGTATAATAGTGTCATCAAGCCTGACGCCTGACCCGTACACCACGCCTAGCATGGATAGCCCACTGTCGCTAAGTGAGGAAGCAATCCATGGTCCTCACTACCTTGCGGAGTAGGGCATTGAAGCATATGGATGCTCCAACCCCAAACCTATGCATAGGTCTCGGCAGGTCATCTATCGCTGGCTCAGGAACCTCCACTGTCAACTGGGACAAGTTCCTGTATACCTCCTCCATCTCCTCGATGGAAGCATGAGCACCTGGGGGAACAACTGCTTCCCCACCTCTATCTCTACTTGCCAAGAGGGAAAGTCTTACCGACTGTACAGGTCCCACATCTGCACACACATGTTATATACTTGTCAACTCTGCATAAAAAAAAAGATAAATATACAAAACTAAAAGTACAAGGGTTTTTATTCTCACCTATGTCACCCCATGCTGCATCCTCAGGCAGCGCCAAGTCAGGATCCTCTCTGAAATCTGTACCGTTGTATGGGAAGTCCTCAACCATGAGTAACTGGCCTTCCAGCCAGCTGAAGAACTCAGGACCAAAACTAATGATAGGTCCTCCACCATGAAGAGTCATCACCTCAGCCCATCTGAGCATGTGGGGATCTATAGGATCCTTGTCATCCAGTACTACCTGTGGACGCAAGAGAAGGATCCGCTCCAAGACGAACGATACCATGATCGATCCATAACCAAACTACTTGAGCTCTCCCTGCCGACACTTGGTCAGCTGAGCTTGGAGGTTTGTGAGGAGACCCTTGCACCAGTTGAAAACCATGGGGGACATGTAGTCCTCTGCATAAAGCATATGGGTCCGAGCAGCCCTTTGTGGGGCTTGGCTACCCACCGCTCTAGTAATAGTAAACAATATGGTATGCAGTGGGTGGCTCACCACATCCCTGGTAAGGATCTTCTCACTTGAAGATTGAGCAAGAGTAGTACAATGCTATGACACCATGTCATCAACTATGCTGTCACTGGACCATGTTCCAGTAAGATGTACAGGTTCCCCTTTCTGGGACAGACCTATGAGAAAATAGATGTCCTCAACATCTATTGTGAGGATGTGCTCACCAATCATGAAATATTTTTGGGCCGCATCCCAACTCTGGGGCATGTGTGATAGCAATGGGATTTGGGATCTCATCCCCTGAATCTCAAAGAACTTGAGTAAACCGCAGTTCCTCAAGGCATCCACGCATTGTGGATCATTGGCAGCTTATTCATCTTCTACTTCGTGTTCTCGTTCCCACCACCCTAAAACCATGTTGGCTAGCAAGCAACTTGCCAAGAAGGGCATTTAAATACTGTTAGATCCTACTTCAACCTCCGCAAGTTCATTTTTTGGATTAAATTTGATGTTTGGGAAGTGCAACTCCGCCGTTGCACTGTACTTTTGCATACAGTGTGATGTCGTCGCACTTCACCCATTCAGGATTTGCGCTGAGTCGGTCTCGTCGCAGTCCCGGAAAGGGCCAACTGCGACGAGCTGAGAGCGCAATAGCCCTCCATGAATTCATCAAAAAACCCAAAAATTGAACCTAAAAACAAAATCTAATCCACTGGAAAGTTGCTGGATGAAGTTTAGGATTACCTGCTCCCGACGGTGGGTGAAATGGCGGATCGTAGCTCTCGGAATAGGCAAATGAAGTTTTGGCTCCAAATTGGTACTTCTCCTCCCAAATTGGAAAATGAAACAATGAAATCTATTTTGGCCCATTTTTCTATTTGTAAATAGAATGGAATATTCCTTTTCAAATATTTTGATGCTCTTGGGCCATTTATCATAGTTTTTGACCATTTTTGTCATATTTGAGGCTATTTGACACATTTTCTAGCATGCAGGAGTTGTAAGTGGTCTTTTGTGCTGTTTCTCGTATCACAATGGTCATCACAGGTATGAACACTCCTTTGAATGTTTTGTCGTTATTTTTGTAACGGTTAGTTTGTAATTATTGCGTGATGACGAGTTTACTCTTCATTTGTTCTCGTAGTCATGAAACTATGAGAACAAGTATCGAGTTATGATTTATCTCTTTTCCGGGCTCATTAAAATCCCATGAAAAAGGACACCCCTCGGAGTCTACCGTTAAGCTCTTTTCAGGCTCTCGAAAAACGAAAATATTGCCAAGTGAACTTGTGGCATTCACGCTTGCTAAAGTATTTGAATGGTCGTCTTCTTGGTGATAGTTTACCCCTTTTTCGGACTAGGAGGCACTAATTACAAAAAAGGTATACTCCAGCCAATCATGACTGGAAGAGTCCTCTCCCGCGTTGTTTTACCCTTTTTTGGGCAATGAGGCTAACTTTACAAAAAAGGACTGTTGGAGTCTTCGTTAAATATTTTCAGACTCTCTAAACATTAAATGACGACCGAGTTTACCTTCTATAGACTCGTTAAAATTTTCACATTGAAGGGCCCGTCATGGGACGAACCCCTCCTATCCTAGGTTTGAAAAATATTTGGGATTGGACTCATCTATGAGATGAGCTATACTGAGCATCTGGTTACCCTCATCAAGCTCGTAAAAAACACATGAGGCACTCATCATTCATGATGGGGAAAAAGGAAAGCCTTTGTGTTACATACCTTATTAGTGGCAGTATGTAGTCGTTCTTGAACATGGAACTCATCTATTTGCATACAGTACTTGGATTATCCGTTTGTCGTCGAGTTCCACTTATTTCATGATTATTGTTACTCCTTTGATTCATTCAAAGAAAAGCTTCCATCATCAGTCGCTTTGAGAATTTGTGTCGCACTCGTCATGTCAATACTACCAAGTCATGCCATGCCCATGTTCAAGAATATGTCTATCATTTATCATTTGTAGTCAATACACCCGCCATCACGTCGATCTACTCTAAGTCAGTCTTGCATGTTACTATACCATCCAATCTACCCTATATATTTTTGTCATGTTTCGTGTTGATTGATGGGGGATTTATCATGGCCTTCCTTTGATGGATTCATCCTTGTCGACTTCACCACATCATCTGAGGATTGAATATAGAAAACAGTCAAGTACCTTGGCCCTGCATGCCTCAATGGCAGGTTACCTCACTTTCATCATGGGTTTACATCATTGACTCTTGATTGAAAGATTTCATCTTGCGCTCGACTTCAACTCATTTATTTGCGCTTGATGATATGTACTGTGATACCTTAGGAATCATTGACATCAATGGTGATCTCCCTCGCACTTGTTAACGGTTTACATCAATGGCCAGTAATCAAGTGGTTTCTACCATGTTCGATGTCAAGACATTTGTAATCACATGGATAGACTCATATCATTGCTGGTTCATCTTGAAGACCCCGGGGAGTCATGTTTTACCCAGGTTGCGATAGAGTTTGTATTGAGTTATATCACACCGATCCACCTTTGTATTGGTCGTGGTTGTGTTATCATCTCATCATGGATCTACGCTTGTGTCTAGTAGCCATGATTGTGTTCAGTCGGTCATTACTACCATGGATCTGCAATGTATTGGTCGCCAGCCATATTGTACTTCATATGAGATTGTCAGTTCAGAGTCAGTTGTACTGCAGCAGTGTCCTTCGTTCGACAAGTCTATTTCCATTACTTCTATCAAAGCACTTCACCTGTCTATATTCAATAGCTTCATGCTTTGGGGGGCATTTTGTTACACCCAAAATATACTCATTATAATATTCAGTGTATACACCCCTGAAGATACCTGGACTAAGTAATCATCCTAGGAGGATTTGTACCTGTTATCACTCCAGGAGTCTTTCTAGGTTGCAGTCGAAAGAGCCTGGTAACTTAATCAAAATCTCAATAATATAAAAAGTTTGGATCAAGTTGGATGACTCAGTCAATCCTCATCCACTCAAAACTTATCTAAATTCCCTCAGAAGGGAAAGGCTCTCAACCACTAATGCTCAGGGGGTTTGTAAATAAATTAGTGTGTGGAGAAGTAAGTATCATACCAGCAGAATCATATATAAAAGCATATATATGAATGGCAGATTACAATAATCACAAAATACTTGCAGAGTTAAGATTATGAATACATTGATAAGATGACAGTCACCAAGTGTAACTAAACATAACAACATGAATATAGTTTTCAAATGCAAGTACAGAATAGACAGAAGATGGAAATCTGAACAATTAATGGCGAAAGAAGCTTGTTTTTTCTGATATAACATAAGAAGTCTGAGTTTACAACATGTGAAAAATTCTCCAAATTCGAACCCTTGTTCTACATGAGTTATGGGATTTATATACTTTACAACCTCTCCCCAGATCCTAAGATGCTGGATCGAATTTACTCCAGATGGGAAATCCAAAACCGTTTTTCAACAAAACAGAAAAAATCATTTTTAATTGGCTAGACTGCTGAAAAATGGGGCTCGGAGATGCCTTCGATTCTACCAACCTGTGACACTTGTAGGAAACCTGAGAGAGGTTATTGTTCTCTAATGTGTTAGGAAGAAAAAAATATGAGCGTGTTGCAGAATGATTCTCCAGTCGCTCAGAATCATCATTTGAAAATGATGACTCTGCACAGTAAAAACGCCACTTTTGCTAAAACTACTGAAAAAGAGGCTCAGAGATGGGTTCGGTTCTCCATCTATGTGACACTTGTGTATAAACTAAAAGAGGTTATTGTGCATTGATCTGTTTTGAGAAAAAACCTCTCTCAGATATTCGAAACTCATTTTGGTTTGCCCGATATCTGCATTTCAAAAACGTGTGTCAAACAGGCAGGTTTTAGGATCCAAAAATTTGTGCTCAGTGACGGATTCGATTCTCTCAACCTTCAACACTTGTGGGAAAACAGGGAGAGTTTATTGTTCTCTGACATGTTAGGAAAAAAAATGTCTGAGCGCTTTGCAAAAATATTCTCTAGACACTCAGAATATTTAGTTGAAAATGATGACTCGGGACAGTAAAAAACGCCACATTTCTTCATTATTTCCATCTTGATGGCACCTTCAAAACTGGAACCGCACATTGAAACAACTCATATTAATTAAAACCTTCACTTAAAAACCATCCTCTTTCCATTTGGAAGCAAAAACCGTAATCTGGGAAAAAAATAATGCCTCTCTACCCTGTTTTGCACTTCCTGTGGCTAAAGAGCCAAATGGTTCGAACCTGTAAACCACCGAAAGCTCTGCTTTCGATGGCTAAGAATAGTTGTGAAAGCCTGCCTAAACCACCGAAAGCTCTGTTTTGAAACTAATCTTCCAAAATGGAAAAAAGATGTATTTTGTCTCGGCTTCTTGATGACAAGTGAAGTTCTCTTACTCTTTAGGTAGTTGGAATGAATTTGCATTTGAACACGAGCACTGCCGAAAAAGTGGTGAAAATGCCTCTCCTTTTGGTAGCTTATATTCCACCGTTGACATCGTATGCCACCGGAAAACGGTCTTAACCAGTGCTCTTTGCTTTCGGTGGCTGTAAGCAACCCAACCTTTAGATGGTAAGCTACAAAAAATATTTACCTTTCAGTGGCTAATGTTCACCATTGTGTTCGCCCAAGCCACCGAAAACTTCCCCACAACTCATGCTGTAATTTGCCCTTTTGGTAGTAAGGAGTGCCTTGAAAATTTTGTTTAAGCTGCCGAAAGAAAGCAAAGCTTTCGGTAGCTTAGGGGCTGTTTTGAATAAGCACTTAGCTACCGAAACTTGTTTTTTAAGTTTTTTGAAATAAAAACTTGTCTCGAAAGTTTCTTGATGTATTATGAGTTAGAACTCAGTAAAATGAGCCTAAACACAAACTTTAATAATGTGTTTTCATTTTCAAATGACCTCCTATCACCTCACATAATAAAACTTAAAAAAAAAAATTTGAGGAGATAACATCTGGCTCCCACTCGGGGATGAAATCCTCCTTGTGAGGTTTCAAGAACCTAGTAGTTCCAATCGCCTTGACCATTGGGATATGGAGTCATTTAAATTGCCACCAAATTTCTGCAATCTTTCCACAAATGTTAAACTGTAAACCTACTGGCAACGCCTTGCATCCATTGGGCTATGGAGTCATTTGGTCTTTAGAACCGATCCCCTGCAAACCTGTAACCTGCATGTAGTTTGCCTGTTTATTGAAGAAAATTGAAAACAACTGAAAGAATCTACTTGCTCATAGGACGAGCTTATTTTCTCTACCTACTCCTAACCCATTTGTACTGCTGCTTGATCAAGTAAACTCATGCTTCCAATGAAGCCATATCAAAAACTGATTTACTGCTAACATCCTTGATCTTGACCCGAACAATATAGGAAACCATATCATGCGAAAATGCAATTTGACAAGATGACAAGACCAACCTTCATCTGACAGAAATATTTTTGAATTTATGCTATTTATAGACTCCAAATAGTCAGCAAAAGGGTCATCAAATTCACAAACAAATACCTCTTTGGATTGCAGATCCAACTGAAAATTGAAATGATGTTGAATGTCTTTAAATCCAAATATGGACTGCTCAACCTCTGTCAGAGGGTCATAGAAGATGGATTGCTGATTTGAACTTTTCAACGCACCATCTCCCTCTTTGTATCTGGTGCAAACTTCTAGTCTTTGCAAATCTTGAAACTGTAGGTTGCCCTCATCATCTTCTGCAGATCTGAAACGGTCACTTGTTGATCTGTCAATTTCTCTTGCTGATATATACATTTGCTCTTTGACCTCAAAATTTTTAAAAGAAACATGTTGATCTTCATAAATATCTAAAGCCATAGATACATCTGATATGATGTCAGTTGTTTCTATGTCATTACAATCATTGAATATTTCTTGATCTTCAAGGTGAATGTCTTTTTCTATAATAAAATTTTTATCACTAAGTTGATTTTCGTGACAAGCAAGATCTTCATGATACGAAGAAAATTCTTCACAACATCCTTCAAAAAGACATTCAGCTAGAAAATATTTTTTACAAAAGGAATTGAAAGTTGTATGGAAACCTGTCAAAGAACTAACACTGGCGTTTGGAAGAGACCGATACTAGTCACTAGCAATTCCCTCTAATGAAAAACAGAAGAGCCAAATCTGAACATCCTCATGCACAAATTGCAGCCGATGCACGAAATCATGAAAGTCCAACAAATGTTCAGCTGGCACTTCCCACTCTTGACCTCGAAATCTAGGAAGGCTATTTTCCCATTCATCTCTACTAGGCACTGGATTAGAGAAACCAGAAATACTTGAGAAATTGCAAAATGCATACCTCTTTGCTAAGATCTGATTCATTTCATACCAATGGAGTTGCCAATAGATCCGTCCTTCATGGAGTCGCCAGATAGATGATTACAACCGAAATAGTATCCAGACTTTGTTTATCATCAAAGCTAGGTCATTGTTGTCTCCCAGGGAAGTTGAGCTTCAGTCTCCTCTCCCCAACAACGGTGCCATTTTGTTATCACTCCAGGAGTCTTTCTAGGTTGTAGTTGAAAGAGCCTGGTAACTTAATCAAAATCTCAGTAATATAAAAAGGTTGGATCAAGTTGGATGACTCAATCAATCCTCATCCACTCAAAAACTTATCTAAATGCGCTCAGAAGGGCAAGGATCTCAACCACTAATGCTCAGGGGGTTTGTAAATAAATGTGTGTGTGGAGAAGTAACTATCATACCGGCAGAATCATACATACAAGCATATATATGAATGACAGATTACAATAATCACAAAATACTTGTAGAGTTAAGCTTATGAATACATTGATAAGATGACAGTCATCAAGTGTAACTAAACATAACATCATGAATATAGTTTTCAAATGCAAGTACAGAATAGACAGAAGATGGAAATCTGAACAATTAATGGCGAAAGAAGCTTGTTTTTATGATATAACATAAGAAGTCTAAGTTTACAAAATGTGAAAAAGTCTCCAAATTCGAACCCTTGTTCTACATGAGTTCTGGGATTTATAGCCTTTACAACCTCTCCCCAGATCCTAAGAAGCTGGGTCGAATTTACTCCAGATGGGAAATCCAAAACCGTTTTTCAACAAAACAAAAAAAATCATTTTTAATTGGATAGAATTCTGAAAACTTGGGATTAGAGATGCCTTTGATTCTCCCAACCTGTGACACCTATAGGAAAATTGAGAGAGGTTATTGTTCTATGACGTGTTAGGAAGAAAAAATTCTGAGCATTTTGCAGAATGATTCTCCAGTCGCTCAGAATCATCATTTGAAAATGATGACTCTGCACAGTAAAAACGCCACTTTTGCTGAAACTACTGAAAAAGAGGCTCAGAGATGGGTTAGGTTCTCCAGATATGTGACACCTGTGTGTAAAATGAAAGAGGTTATTGTGCATTGATCTGTTTTGAGAAAAAACCTCTCTGAGATCTTTGAAACTCGTTTTTGTTTGCCTAAGATATGCATTTCAAAAACGTGTGTCAAACAGGCAGGTTCTGGGATCCGAAAATTTGTGCTCAGTGATGGATTTGATTCTCTCAACCTACAACACCTGTGGGAAAACGGGGAGAGGTTATTGTTTTCTGACATGTTAGGAACAAAAACCTCCGATCTAGGAAAAAAATAATGCCTCTCTACCCTGTTTTGCACTTGCGGTGGCTAAAGAGCCAAATGGTTCGAACCTGTAAACCACCGAAAGCTCTGCTTTCGGTGGCTAAGAACAGTTGTGAAAGCCTGCCTAAACCACTGAAAGCTTTGTTTTGAAACTAATCTTCCAAAATGGCAAAAAAATGTATTTTGTCTCAGATTCTTGATGACAAGTGAACTTCTCTTGCTCTTTGGGTAGCTGGAATGAATTTGCATTTGAACACGAGCACTGCCGAAAAAGTGGTGAAAATGCCTATCCTTTTGGTAGCTTATAATCCACCATTGACACCATATGCCACCAGAAAATGGTCTTAACCAGTGCTCTTTGCTTTTGGTGGTTGTAAGCGACCCAACCTTTAGATGGTAAGCTACGAAAAATATTTACCTTTCGGTGGCTAATGAACACCATCATGTTCGCCCAAGCCATCGAAAACTTCCCCACAACTCACGCTGTAATTTGCCCTTTCAGTAGTTAGGAGTGCCTTGAAAATTTTGTTTAAGCTGCCGAAAGCAAAGCTTTTGGTAGCTTAGGGGCCGTTTTGAATAAGCACTTAGCTACTGAAACCTGTTTTTTAAGTTTTTTGAAATAAAAACTTGTCTCGAAAGTTTCTTGACGTATTATGAGTTAGAACTCAGTAAAATGTGCCTAAACACAAACTTTAATAATGTGTTTTCATTTTCAAATGACCTCCTATCACCTCACATAGTAAAACTTAAAAAAAAAATATTTGAGGAGATAATAGTACCCAATTGTGCTAAGTTTTGAAGGGTCGTCGCAGGCTACACACTAGCAACATGCGACGTCGCACCTTGCTCTATTACAGGGTGCGACGAAGTCAGTTAGATGACAAAAATAGCTTCTTCGAGGTCCATCTCGAAGCTTGCTGACTTGGGACCCTATCCCTGACCTCTTGGAAGAGTTGGCACTCGGTTTCTAAACCTTTGGAGAGATCCTTTAAGCCTCTCCTACTATCTCTCAACCTATCCTATCCATACCCTATCCATTTAGTCCTATATAAATGAAGCTTACTCCCATCCCAAAAGGAGGAAGTATATGGTATCTAGATGCTGGTGAAATCACTCTTAGAACATCTCCACTCACCTATTGGAGAACTCAGGCTTCCTTGGAAGGATATGGCAATTGGCTTTGTCGGAGAAGGGCTACAGCGTTAAGTCTTGGTTGTAGTTCTATATCTCTATTATGTACTCCTCTATTTGCAGTAATACAAATGCTTTCCACCAATATTGTTCATGTCTATAATGATATTGAGTAGTTTACCTGCTTAACTATTTACTTAGATCTCTTATTGTATATATGTCTTTTATTGGTTTTTCTTGTTTTTTGTCTTGATAGGTCTTGCAGCTTGGATCTGACGACCGTGGGATGTGGAGCAACATTCAGGAGAAAGGATTGCGAAGTGAGAGGTAAGACATCTAGTACTCGATCCTTAAGTAGATCTAGGAAATGCATTAGTAGTCTGTTCTATTTTTTCTAGACTCACTTTGAGCTAGGGAGATCCGGCTCGCGACCACTCGAGTGGATTGTCCGATAACACTTGTCCCTCTTTTTTTGTCTTGTGTTGTATGTATATATGGTAACACCATTGGATAAAAATGTGCATAGGTTTAGGTGCGTGTAGTAGACCTACCACTACCTCTATTTATTTTGTCACAAGCTTCAATATGCATAGCTTCAAAATATGCAAATATTCATATGGAACCTCCAGTCCCCCCTCATGTCCATGGAACATGGGGACTAGATCCACCAAATACACTGGGTTATGGTCCTCCAGATGCTATGATGAGGCCATTCCATCCTGTTCATATGGGCACACATTATTCACCTGCTATGTATTTACAATCTTCACAATTTGCATGCACAGGTCATGCAATATCCTATATCCATCTTCGTGAATAGTTTCAGCAGCCCCTTACTTGTGTATGGGTGTAACTAACATGCATTATATTGATATTTTTATTTATTTATTTAATATCGTATGTAGTTACACAAATGTAAAATCTGTATAAATTGCATAAGCAATTTGTGTTTTCATATTGCACATATTCCAAAAAATGTGCAATATGAAAAAAAGAGACTTATGGCGATAGTTGTAATGCTCACTTATGTCAAAATTTTAATTTACGGTTTCATTTGGTGGTCACTTTTTGGAACAAGATTAAATTATGATATGAAAGACTGCTACCAAGAAGGATATGGAGTGCATGAACACTTAGATGTACTTACATCTTTCGGGTAGGTAATGATGACATGGGGAAATGGATTGATGAAAATCTGAATCCTGAAAAAAAAACCCTATTTTCTAGAGTGACTACTTAGCTTCCCATTTTTAGTGAGTTCTAGATTCCCGTCTTGTTCTTCTTTTTCCATTACGTTTTTTATATTTGGTCCCTAAATAAATGAATACAGATTAGAAAAACATGGTAATATCGCTATCTTAAATTTAGGGGAGGCCAATGGAACTCTGGTGGCCAATGTAGCAGGGAAACCCAACCCATCCTAAATGAAACCTTCCTTCGGAGCTATCTAGTTAAAATTCCTTGGCTATCTGAGAAAAGATTAATATTTCAAATACATCTCGAAATGTAGAACTTGCAAATACTACAAATCTAGCTATTAACTACAAATCTATCATTCAAATTATGTATTAATGATATAACTCTAATGGGAAAATCCTCCTTTCTAGAAGAAGAGTTTTGTCTTGATATGCTTTATCAGACAATTTGAATCTACTTTTGAACTTTATGTGTACTAGAATGTCAATTATTCTTATTTTGTCCCTGACCTTACAGAGGAAAATTTTCTTGATGTTGAACTAGTCTGGAATTAGAATTTAGACTTTACAAACAAGTTTCTTTCAATGGAAGATTCTGTTGTAAGATTAGTCACCTGACCACTTCTTGTCATAAGCGTGATTTAGAGGATGCCCTACAAACATATTGACCAAGAATAGAAGAAATTTCATCCCACCTGATGGAAACTTCCAGAATTACATCATCATATAGTTGGCTCAAAGGGCCTTAGATAAAGAGAATTGAACAATGCATGAATCTCCCCAAAAAAGGATAATCCAAGGAAGACTTAAGGAGTTTCAACCTCAAAATTAAAAATCATTCAGTTCACTCGAAGGATAGTAAAAGTCTCTATGGAAATTTCCCATTGCAGGGGAAATGGATTGGTGAATAAAATAAATACATAAAGGACAACACTACTGAAGAAAGAATAACAGTGCTTCATTTTAGAATATTTTACCATGTGGGGTCTATCATCTTATTTTGACATGATGGCCCCAACCTCTTCATTAAAAGGAAATTCAGTGGGCATAAACAAAGGGATAACTTTTAGCAATCAAATGACTCTAGGACTTCAAAAGAGTCAAGATCAAGCAAGTCATATTAAGTTTGTCAGTAGGTGCACTTGGTATTTCCTATATGTAAGTTTTCTTTATCCATTAGCGTTATTAGGGGAATTGTTTTCATATGTCAAGTGGAAACCTTTTGTAAGTGTTTCACAATTTTTGCACACTATACTATAGCTCAGATACCTATAATCCCTTATAGGAATTCAGGATCCCATCTTTACGGGATTGCAACTTCTTCAGTAGTTAATATGATTTGTTTATGTTTAAAAAGGATAAATCATCATCCTTATGCTCTTCTCTATGATGCATTGTATGCATTTTTCTTTTCCTTTTACTTTTCATTCAATATGTTAAATGAAAATTAGTTGGGCCCATCTATTGTTAAATATGTCTTTAATATATGCATTATTTTTTTAACATATACTTGATATCTTTGAAGGTAATGCACTAAGTTATTAGTTGTTTTTCAAACATGTTTTCTTGGCCACCTTGGAGTGACATGCTTATACATTTTGGAGAGTTTTTATTTGATTTTGTGATGCTAATTAATTTCAATGAACTTGGGGGTAGTTGGAGTTTTCTGCATAGATATGCTGGTTCTACAATGTAAATAATTTTGTTATTTGAGCCTTATTTTAGTTTACATATGGGAGTACTAGGGGATGATTTGGCTCTCTCCTATTTGTTGCACCTTACATGCTAATTTGTTTTTCAGTCTTGTTGACCAATCTCGTAATCTAATGACATTGATAAATATTTGATTTCAATTTCCATTCTTTTCAAAATCTCATATAAATGGAAAACCTTTAAACAAGTATGAATGTAAGCCGTCAAAATGAGAAAATTTTGCATAATTTAAATAACTACTAAGCTTAACTAAGTGTAATTCTAGAATCTCTTACATAATAATAACTACAAACATTTTTGCACTCCTTTTTATGACTTAAGACATTTGAATATAATATCCCATAAGGCCACTAAAACTAATATATTATTTGTTGGGGCAGTGAATGAGCAAAACATATCTGAGAAGAATGTGTTACAATTCGTCCAAGCCAATATCTAGGTCAATTGTTTCCAGTGATTGATTTTTTAGATTAGTATACACATTTTTTTCTTTATGTAGACATTACAGTTGGTACAGAGGATGTGAAGGATTTTTAAGAAACATTTATGGAAAATATTATGAAATCTTTTATTGCTTTGTCAATCAGAATTCTTTCATACTTTTTATTTTTGCAGGCTTATTGTGAATTGTTAATTTTCTTGTCATTAGGTTTTTTGGATCCAAAATCCGATGGCATATATTTCAGAATTTATACATCTGGCCATCGACCATCTGACAATCTCCATCTTTTTTCAACGTCGGTCCAAAATCGACTGATATCCAACATTTAAATTCCCCGTCAGATTTCGGACGTCTTGTCCAGTCAGAGATCTGACGTCCATTCCATAGACAAACATCCACTAACTGATGCCTTTAGCCGTCGGTTGTATAGCAAAGCCGTCGGATTGTGTGTGAGGACAAGTCAGATATCCGACGTTCATTACATAGAAAAAATACCAATAATCGACGCCTTTAGCTGTCGGTTGTATGGCAAAGGCGTCAGATTATTTGGGGGTCATAGAGTACAATTGCTCAGATTATAGAGTACAATACCTCCAAGGTGATGCCTTGGGGTCATAGAGTACAATTTCTCTAGGGTCATAGAGTATCCCCCAACTTGCCACCCCTAGAGGTCAATGAGCTATTTGGTCATTTTCACTCTATAAATTGAAGTATTCCTGCAAACACAAACCACTTATATGTTACGTGAACTTCTTTCAGGGCTTTGTTACATTTAAACACCATCGCACAACTTCTTTTAGGGGTTTGTGTTTGCATGAATCCTTCAATTTACAGGGTGAAAATGGCCAAACAACTGCTACAGTTCGGAGACAAGAATACTGCTTATCTAAAAGTACACTTGATAGGTTTGGATGGAACAGTTTACCGTGGGATTTGAGAAAATTCTATATGTGATTAATTAAAAGCTCGAACATCTAAAATTTGTTTGTGTTTGAATTAAAAAAAAAAGAGACCTCCAAGGTGACACCTTGGGGTCATAGAGTACCCCCCGACTTGCCACCCCTAGAGGTCAATGAGTTGTTTGGCCATTTTCACCCTGTAAATTGAAGGATTCCTGCAAACACAAACCACTTATATGTTACGTGAACTTCTTTCAGGGATTTGTTACATTTAAACACCACCACACA
The DNA here is from genome assembly GCA_027924585.1 of Larix kaempferi. Classification (NCBI taxonomy): domain Eukaryota; kingdom Viridiplantae; phylum Streptophyta; class Pinopsida; order Pinales; family Pinaceae; genus Larix; species Larix kaempferi. The sequence continues at coordinate 19,932,720 of BSBM01000519.1, forward strand.
ACTTCTTTCAGGGGGTTTGTGTTTACAGGAATCCTTCAATTTACAGGGTGAAAATGGCCAAACAACTGCTACAGTTCGGAGACAAGAATACTCCTAACCTAAAAGTACACTTGATAGGTTTGGATGGAACATATTACCATGGGATTTGAGAAAATTCTATATGTGATTAATTAAGAGCTTGAACATCTAAAATTTGTTTTGTTTTTGTCGTACAAAAAGGCATGAGAATGAGGAAGAAGACTTAAAATGGTGGACTTCACCTTCAAAGAGTGCCTTACAATGACATTGATAAAGAGTGATAAGAAGATCATGACAATCCAACGTGTCAAATCTTAGTTGAGAGTGCCAATTAAATACTTATATGGTAAATTTCATAAAAGACTTACTTATAGTTGTCTCTTACTCTTTGCATCTTGATAAAATTGATATTTTATGGTTGTCTCTTCATCCTGACCCAATTGGTTGTGAGGATGTGCATGCATGATAAAGGCTTAGTTATGACTATGAGATGAGGATTTAAAGAGAAGACGATGTAAAGACATGTAATTTTTATATGTTTTTTGGCGGTAAGCACCAAAGACAAATGTGGTGAGAATAATCCTTAGTTATAATGACTATGAGATGAGGATTTGCATTGAAAAAATAACAGGGTACGAACTGAACTAAGGAGATTCGAACATGTGACCTATGTCTAGTCCCAAGGATACCACCTTCAAGCTTGACCTTATCAATCAATTCCCATCGCCATTTCCTCTCATACGACGTCCCACAGCCATTTCTCTCGACAGCCACTCTTCATTCATTCTGCATGCATTTCACTATGCAACCATCTCAGATTCTAATTGCGTTTTCCCTCAATTAGTTTCTCAATTCAATATGAACCATGGCCACCGTCCAAGGAGTGTTTCCAACGGTCTTGAGTTTCATCCTGGAAACGGTGATGATTCATGGTATTATGTTTCCCTTCAGCTACAATATGGAAAATTCATAGTTCACTACGAAGGTTTGTCATAGTGAACTTTGAGTTTTCCATATTGCAACTGAAATGAAACATCATACCATGAATCGTCACCGTTGCCAGGATGAAACTCAAGATCGGTGGAAACACTCCTCGGACGGCGAGCGTGGTTCATATGCTGAATTGATAAACTAATTAAGAGAAAACGCGGTGAGAATCTGAGACGGTTGCATGGTGAAATGCATGCAAAATGAATCAAGGGTGGATGGCCAAATTCCCCACTGGTTAACAACATATTCATATCTTCTTCCTCTCATATGCTTCATAAGCCTAGGAATTTTAGTAAGATCATTTTCTAACACTCTTTCATAAATATGTTTCCCCGAGAAAAAACAGTGAGCAAGAACCAAATCATCCAGACCTGTACTAAAATATTTGGGGATAAAATTCAAAAAAGAACTGAATTCCACTTCATTGTTGTTCCTATACCTTTGTATTAATATTTTCGTTGAGATAATTCAGTTATAGAATTCTGCAATTGCATTTTATTTCCATTTGAATAACAATATTTCACTATTTCTTAAGAAAATCTCATTTTCTTCATATTTTAATTCTGGCAATAAAGCCTATCTGAAGAAGTTGGATAGCTATCTAATATGGTCCTTTATCGTGGGCTTTAATGAATGTTGGTGTAGGAAAAGTTCATTTTAATAGTTGACTTCATTGTGAAATTATTTATAAGGGTTTTTCCAAGTAAAAGCTCAACAACAAACAAAGTGTCAACACTCAGTTCTATGTTTGCTTCTACATAATGATTATTAAACATTTGTTGATCCATACTTAGCATATAGGAAAAAATTATCTTGAGATTATAAAGGGACAAAATGAATGTTCTCACTTAAAGAAAAATTGCACACGCATATACTATGTCCATAAAATGCATTTAGAAAGTCTCATACATTAGTGTATGATAGACAACATATGTGTTATGATGTAAAAATCAGAAGTGAAAGCCAATAAGAATGGCAGAAACGTTCCAATTGGAATACAATTCCTATGTTTTAAGGCTTGGTTTGTCCAGGTTCTAGTTACTATGGCTTTTCAGACCACTCAATAGCCTTCACCAAAAATCCTACCAACAAACCAGGGTTCTTCTTTTTCATTATAATCTTCAATTATTTCCTTGGACTCCAAGTATAATGACTGCCATGAATATTGAATAAAGAACTTCATAAATAAGAAGTAAACGCATACCATCTTTGGATTTCATGGAGAAATTGAGGTTGCCTCATCCTTTTCTTAAGAAAATAAGTTTCATTGTGTTTGAATTTATTTTGTGAATGTTGCTATTGTGATTCTCTTTCTAAAGGTAATACAATATCTTTCTATACCTTACTAAGATTGTTTGCATTACTGGGGAAATTGTACAGTTCATATATAGATGTTGCATCCTTTTTCAAGAAACCCAACGTATTCATAGCTTCTATAACATTTGAATCACCGCTTCTATATGCATATAATTAGTATTCAAAACTAATCACTTCTATGTATTAACACATCGTCTGGAATATGAGCATTAGAAAAGGGGGTTGATACCCTGTCCACACATTATTCATGCCGAGAGTCTGACATGTATATGATTCCCATGTAACCATTCACTCGCAGGATTAAATGAGAACCAAAATTTTGAAAATTGATTATTGAATTCTAGGGGTTGCTTTGACAACCTGAGGTTTGGTATGGGAAGATAACCCAACTATTTACCGTTGGAATTACTCCACCATATCAACAATAATTTTGAACTTACAAATGCAAGGGAATGCAGAGATAGGTTTCTTTTGTATTACTAGAATGCAATGAATATTTTAGATTAAAGTAACTAATTTAATCCTGCATTTATTTGGTTTATGAATTTGGCATGTATACTTCTACCAACGACAGGTTTCAACGTTACCCTAATTATCAACCGTTTACAGTGATGCATCGATCACTCCGATGGTAACCTAGATTACTCCACTGCCATAACAATGTTAAAAGAAAGCATCTCTGTTATGGGGCTTGAAACGATATAGACAGGCTACCTTTTCGATTCCAGAATAGCACTAAATTCTCGTGCAAATTCCTATTATAACATACACCCATGTAACATAAGTGACGTGGAGACAAATTGCGGTGGGTTTGATTCTAAAAGGATCACCCCATCGTTCCTCATTAGGAACACTCTGCTATACACATTTCACTATAGCATGGGATAGTTCCCTGGGCAATGCCCCTTTTCACATTTTGGTAGGATACCACTCTCATCTAAAAAGATGCACATTCGTTCTTTGCATAGGTTTAGTTGGATAACAAACACGCCCATCAGTTTCACGAAGGGATCGGTTGGATCACACTCTAATCTAAAGAACAGCTCGATTTTACACAGGGATCAGTTTGATAGCGATTATGTGTTATAGAAATTATGATCTAAAGGAACTCATCGAAAATTAGTTACAGAAACCTCGAAGGGTACCAAACACAATATACAATAAAAAACCCTCATCCATGAACAGAGTAAGCATCAAGCTACAGATGAAAGGTGAGGGTTGTAATGGTCAAAGCTTACCAGGGCCATTCGACATCTACGAAACCCTTGCAGACAAGAACCACCCACACCCCAACTCGCTGCGACAAATATGCACTCGCATTGCCATAGAAACATAACAGGGTTAACACCATTCCATGAATACAGATGAATAAACAAATCAAAACGAAATTTATGGACAGAGTTGGATTGAACAAACCACTTACCAGGTTGTTGTTCCATGATTCATGGGATCCTTACCACTAGAACGAGGTCACGCCTGAATATTCGACACCCTGGTAGCCTCCAAAACGCTCAATTAATGTCGCCCAATAGCCATCGACACTTGGCCTTGCAACACAAAAAAAGAAAAGTGGTAGTTAGACTGGGAAAGATACTGTAATACAAACTATCAATGCAACAAGGAAGAAAAATTAAGACAAAGCTTACCTTCATGGTTTCATGGCTGCCTATGCTACCCCTAGATGTCACCGGTATGCTCAGGAGTTGCGCAAACCAGGATCCATGCTTCGGTCATGCACATTCCCCTCTCCTTCAAACTGGAAATCACAGAGAGAGCTTCCTCCCACACCATCAACAAAACCACGAAATGAACCAAATGAGAGTGCAATAGAAGGTTTCGCAGCCCTTAATACACTTGTCCAACGTGGAGTCCATCACGTGGCTTGTCACATGGCCAACTTTAAAGTCCAACCTACCTCCACTATGATCCATATCTTTAACCACTTTCCTATAGTTGCTTTCCGGCCCATTTGTTTATTCCATTAGTTAAGCGCTTGCCATAATATGACTTAGAGTTTAGGGTTATCCCCTTTCCCCTCTTGGCATGTAATTCTTGTATACTTGAAGTCACAATTTAAAAGTGTCCCCTCTAAAGCACCTGCACAAGGATAAGTTAAAGACTTTAGCTCATGACGGAGCTAAGTAAGACCTGGGTTCATATTTACCAAACATTATCTACCGTCCATATATTATACTCCATTCTACAATGTAAATTAAAATTTTGGGTATGGTCTAAAGGTTAAACAAAATGCCTAGTAAAATGTTGAATTGACTAGATAGTGAAGCATATGATGTGTATGCTCCAAAGGTTAGGAAAAATGCCAAAAAAAATGATGCATTGACCAAATAGTGATGCGTACGATGTGTACATGAACCAAAATGATAGGAAAATTAGCATTGTCCTTGATAGTATGAAGTCATCAAACTTCTGCAAAATTATTACCTTTGTTAAAATAACACTTGGTTGAACACCAAGAATCCCTCACCACTATTACGCCAACAAATTGAAACAAGAGCAACATATCACTCTTGCAATTGGGAGAGAAATTAATTTACAAGCCGGATGATGCACTTCAATAGTGTTCTTCTAATGGCTTGATAACAAACCAAGAACATAACCTTGCTTTATTTCCATAAGTCATAATAGTACTAGTATGTGGGTATGAACTAAGCATGAGTGTAGACTGAGGAGCCAATACCACATCTAATTACCAGGAATATTGAAGACCAATCACTAATACCAAGGTCAAAGACCATCCATATTTACCCTAGAATCTCTATCCATAAAAAATTGTAGAATTACTTTGAATGGAAAAACATGAGACTTTATATATATTTTGTTATTTTCAATAGATATCGTTGGATCTCTGACATCATCGAGCATAATAGGATGTCGAATATCCGACATCCTAGGGCATAACATTATGTCGGATAGCCGACGAATTTGGTTATTATTCGACGGTCATCGTCGGATATCCAACGGCCAATTCTATCAATTTGAATTTTTTTATCAAATTTTGTATTTTTGAAGGTGAGATTCGACAACACAGTCCTTTTCGTCGGATGCCGTTGGATTTTCTCGTCGGATTTTGGGTTCATATCTAGTAGTGTGTATATTTTAAACATTAATTGTGAATTACACTATCCTCTATATAATTATTCAAGGTTGAAACCTTTGTATCACTATTTACTAATTACTAGTGGCATGTGCAAATTTTGGTGCATGTGTTATGTGCTTTGTATGTGTGTGTAGTCTTACAGGGATCAAATTTATTTGTAGGAATTGCATGATAGCAAGCATAGAGAAGTTTGCGTAGAAAGTGACGACGATAATCTAATTCCTAAATCTGAGATAATTTTTTTTTATTTTCATCATGACAACTATAGGCTATTCCAGGGGTACCAAATATCAAAGACAAATACAACCCAACCAAATGGATGTTAGAAGTTATCTCTACTGCTGCTGAACATGGTTTGGGGATAGAATTTGTAGAGCATTAAAAGAAATGTTCCCTCTACAAGTAAGCATTAAACTTATCAATATTTTCTCACCAAAATCCTTATTCTTATAATAGCTAGCTATTATGTAAGTGTTTCACCTGGCTGTGTATTATCAACAAGGCTCTATAACTTGTTAAATTTAGCCTATCCAATTGGACTGACTCTGAATTCATCATGAGCCAAGTTGTAATGGACTCAGAATATGGATGATTGTTATGAACATAAAAAATTTCTGTTATTTTGATTTTCATTGTCATGATCAACCTTCTTGATTTGCTTGACTTTCCCTTTGCAACACATTTGGTCACTAGGCCTGTTTGTAGAAGAATATATTAAGATGATAAATTTTAAAGAAGCATGCCAATAAGTTTTGCATTTTGGGGCTCACTTCACTCTTATCACTTCCTTCCAAAATTTTACCTGAAGATTCCATAGGCCAAATATTCAGGGTTGAACTTGATCTGCTTGTTGCATATAAGGAGCAAATTGCTGGTAGCAATTAAACCGATATAGATCTTATTTCTCTGTACATATGATTGTATATTTTAACTTAGCATCCAATATGCCTTAAAGTGTGTTTTGTTTGTCAAGAACATGCTAATTATTTTTTCGTCACATCATGTAAAATCCTGCAGTAGTGCTATGGCAATTTTTGTAACTTAATGTTTTTGGCTCTTGAACATTTTAGAAGTGGCAAAGAATAATGAAGATGAAGATGATGGCATGGATGGATGGATGGAATACTAATGATGAGGAGGAGGAGAAAGATGATTTAGATAAGGAAATGGAAGTTAATACTAAAGATGGGGACGAAGCTGATAGTCAAAGGCTTCACAGACTAGCAGCCCAAGTGCTTTAACATTTACTAGAGTTTAGTTTCTTGAGAAGGAAAAATTGTTTGGCAGATGTTTAGTTTCTGGTGTTGTATTTGGCTCAAGTGTTGTTAAGTTCTTAAATAAGTTCGATGCAAATGATGAATTTTTAGGCCAAAGATTTCCAGGCACATGTAGATGATGAAGATGAGGATTCTGATGATGATTTTAGTGACGATTAAGAGTTACAGTCTCTTATTGACAATGTGGATACTTTTGTGTTCTCAGCTGCGATCATCTGTATGTTCTAGTTCTGTCCTTCTGGTCTTTTCTCTTGCATTTTTCCTAGCAAAATGGGACATGCTTCAATGATATGGTCAAATGAATTACAATACTTACAAGTAGTGCATGGGTTCTAACAGTCTCTTGCTAAATGTCTAGGTTGAGCGTAGTTATAGCAAACAATCTAACCTCTTCCTCGTCCTTGGACAATATTGCATCCTCTTCCTATAAATCCACCGCATCCTCTGTATGTGCCTTGATCATACTGCGCATTTCCATTATTGTTATGTGTTTCTCCTTGGACTCTGTAGACATCATGTTTTATTTGTATCATGAGTTCAAATGCTCTACAGTTGGTATCATCATGGCCAACTAAATTACAAAATGTGCAGTACAGGTTCTTTGGTGTCTGTACATACTTCTGAAGTAGGTAACAGTCCTCTAGGCGATTTCCTCTACATCGAAAAATATCACACCATGCTCCTTGAGGTTGATTTAATGGATTCAATGCTCCACTAGCGATGTAATCTCTGAATACAAGGTAATGTTCCTTGGAATGTCCTTCTCCTTTACATTTAGTGCACCAAACCTAATCTCTTATCTCTTTTCCTTTCTTCATATCTTGCAACTATAATGTCAGGTTTTCTAGCTGTGTATGTATATGTGCCATTCCTGTGCTGGTCTCTCCTATAGGTGAAGCTTCTAGCTTCATTGCAATTTCCAATTCTTCTGTTTGCAATGTTACCTTTTGTTGCATCAATGGTAATCTAATGTGGGGAAACAACGAAGCTATGAACCATTCTTGATGCTATTGTGGTGCTATATCAAAGCTAACTTTATCTAACAAGGCTTTGAATTTTTTTATCAAACTCCCACACAGTCTCATTAGGTTTCTATTTTATTTCTTTTTGCTCTGTAATGCACTGAGATTCTGGATTAGGTTTCTTAAATTCTCTAATCAACGTAGTTCTGGTATCAGCTAATGTTTTGTTCTATCCAACAGAATATTTCATAAACCATGTTAAATATATGTCTCTGAATGTGGTGACTAGCTGAGCTTGTTATACAACATCATCTTGTACTTGCTTAACATTCTAGATGACTTCACAGAAAAACCAATGTTGCTATGGATCCTCTAGACCAGTTCCTTTAAAAACATGTAGCTTAATGTTGTCTGCCATTATTCTTCTAGGAGGTGTAGTGTTCTGAAACGATGAAGGTATACCACTACTTGGCTAATTCTAAGTATCCACTCTTGCAGTATTACTACTACTAGTGTTCTACGAACTAGTAATATTTCTTTCTTTAGCTATAAGTTTATGCGGAGTAATAGGCTGATATCCAAAGTATCTAGGTTCTTTTTCACTATCAAGCTTAGGTTGATATGGATTTCTGTCACTTCATAACCCAGTTTCTATCACATCTATCACCTCTTTCTAGTGCTAACTTTATATCTTTTTCCACTACGCAAAATGCCAAAATCTTCGTCTATATCACTATCTATGTTACTGAACATTACAGACTCAAACCCTAGGAATTTGATTGCATTTTTAAGACACCGTTTTTAGCTAATAGCATTTTAATGCATAAACTCAAGTTTTTCAGGTACTTACCTCTAAATCCTTGGAATAAATATCCTTCTATTGTGTTGTAAGACTTCAAAGTTTCCACAAAAAATTATGTAATATAGCCTTCCAGTAAGCTATCCAACCAAAAGTATACTGCTCTTGAAATATAGTTGTCAATCCCTTTAAGCCTCTGAATCAACTCTGGATTCCAAACTATAGATTCTTCACCCTGAAAATAGTTTTTTCATTCTGCTATCCTCGATATCCACTCATGTAGCTCATTACAAAAATATGTGAAGAAAATTTCATGCAGGTCTATGAATATATACCTCTGCAACCATTGTTCTGTGGTAAGACACGGATGTCTGTTTTCTTTCTTCGCAAACTCAATTTATCTCTGGCTTACCCAAGTATGTATTTCTTTCTTCTTTGGATTCCACATCAATATAATACATCATCAATGTATCAGTTCATGCAATGCATAGAACCACTTGTTGGTTACTTCTTTTTGTCATCCATGTAACACATCACCAGTTCTAGCGCGACAACATAACCATTTGTTGGTGATATTTTTGGCTGACCCAGGTTCAAATAAGTTTCTCTCGTAGACCCAACAAATCACCCCTTTTCATCGGCCCTTTCAGCATCAACCTGCGAACAGGATAAAGTCTCACCTGAGGAGAAGATGGGTGGTTACAAAATCAGGTTTCTGTAACCTTGGTAATGCACGGATGTGTTATGCAAACTTGCAATGTACTCCTTGATTAACACATACTTAATATAACAATACCAACATGTATCTGTGCACTTCGTAGTTATCGAAAACCTACAGACTTTGTTGAATCGTTGTTCGTTTACCCTTATAACTACACATTCATCCTACTTAACATTACTCCACACCATTCATACATACCTGTTCTGCTTACTTAACATAACATTCTTATTCACATACATATGAAAGAAAATACATCAGCATAAGCATAATATGAACATAAAGCATATCATATATTCACACACATACACAGGGATTTACGTGGTTCACCCCCCAGATGGGAGCTACATCCATAGGAACTGTTATTATATTAATTGGAAGGGGTAACAGTTCCAGTCTATGAACTCAGTTGCAGACTCTTCTCTATAATAGAACTCTGTGTACTTAGCTGCAAAGTCTTTTCCTCTCTAGATGTCTCTCAGTCTAGATCTAACAATATCTAACTTAAGTCTAACAAGATCTAACAAGATCTAAACCTTCCTTATACAAAATTTCCCTTTATATAGATGTGCCTGAAGGTCACATATTGCAATAACTATGGGTGGCCCAACCCTCATAGTACCCTTAAACCCAAAATCCCATGGTTCTCCTGTTGACCATGCTTTGCCTTAACTTCGTTGTCCTTTTGCGTCGCTTCTTCTTACTCTGACGCTTCCTCTAACAGACGCAGTTCTAACCACGTGTCTCTGACTCTATAGTGGCGTGTCCTTTGCACCATTCCGCTTATTTACTCTCTACTCCTGTAGCCGACAGTTTTCTGCTTCATTCATAACTGCTCCAACTACCTCTAGTCATCCTTAGTACTTCGTCTTTACTAAGGGGATAGGTCATTTCCTGTCAATTTCGCTACGCTCCATACCCTGCTACCAGGAATTGCGGAGTTGCTTCTCCCAAAACTGGTCAATGTTTGGTCTCACCTAAATGTACCTTTCTCATCAAAACTTCCTTCATTTGCATTACGCCCAACACTTGTTAATGTAAGATGAAAGGGTTGCATAGAAATGATGATAAAGGTCTTCTACATTACCCTTACTAGAGAGAGAAAACAAATTATTATTTAAACCATTTCAAAAAAGGTCAACTTTACTTTTGTTGAATATTAAGAAAGTTTGGCTTTGAGAATTTGTTTCTATGAGATTACTATGCATAACAAAATTGAGTGTTACGAAGGTAGACTATATTCCAAGTTAAGTTTATGGTCATTTAAAACGTCAAAAAATATTATTTGGTTGTTTAAAGGGATATTATAAACCACACTACTTCCAAGCCCATGAATGCAAGTCATTTCGGTAGAATTAATCCATTTCATAAGATCATTGCAAATAATTAGATTTTTAGCACTATAGAGTTTGATTAGCTCAAGACCAAACAAAATTTTCCCTAAATATTTAGGACTTATTTTGTAGTTGTTGGCTAAAGCAAGGTCTTCGCCTAGCCATAGAGGTTTAGAGTTGGAATCATTGCTTAAGAGAATAACTTGTTTAGTATTTTTTCAAGCAATAAAGTCACCCATTAAGAGGATATTGCCTTCATTTCTTAAACTAGAAATATCATCTTCATGGCTATTATAAGGATAGTTTTTATCTAAACTGATCTTCTTATAAAAGCTAGAATTGATAGGCACAAAATAACAAATTGTTATTAAGATTTTTTTAGCATTAATATCTATAATTTCCATCCATATGTACTGGATGAATGGATCTTTCTTATGAATCCTAGCATGAGGGGAGATGTTCTTCCTAATGTAACAAGCTATGCCTCCAATGCATTGGCGACAAGATGTCTTGTTCCATATCGACCATAAGACAAATCCTTCTATTGTAGGGACCTCATATTTTTCATGCTCCCAAGCTTAAACCACTATTATAATATCAAACTTGGGACCTCTATTCCATGGAAAGCCTCGACAATTCCAAGAGAGAATATGGAGTATGCCAAATTCCTAAATTTACTATTGACTTTTTGGTCTCTATCTCTGATGACATCCTTCCTATTTCTAATTAATGCCCATTTTCCTTCATTTCTAGCTTCTTTTACCTTTTGCATGATCCTTTAGAGATAACGTTAACTCGAATCATCCTATGTTTATTCTCAAATAGTGTTTTCAACATCTTTGCTTATGTAAAACAAGTAGTTTCAATTTGTAATATATTATGTAGTTTTCCCTTGACTAGAGCTAGCTTAAGCTTATCGTCTTCATCATCCCCCTTCAAACAAAAAATTATGAGGTTCAAGGAATTTGTTAGGATCATGGTCTAATTCAATGAACTTTTTTTTTTTTATATCCAATTTACCTTCCAAACTATTTAAGGTTATATTGTTATTTACCTTTGCTTAGAGTCCTTTAATCTTGCTCTTCATCTCAATATTTTCTAAATTATCAATTTTTATTTGCCGGATTGATTGATTTGTTTCTTGACTTTGCTTTTTGTAATATCCCGAATTTTGACTAACTATATTGATGTTATATATTGGGCTTAAAGCCCCAACACATACGATTTATTTGGATATACTGGGTGTAAGCCCCAATGCACATGCTTTTTACTTTTATTATATGATGGGTGTAAGCCTCGATACACATGACATATTTTGTTGTAGGTATATATATTTGGGCATGGACCCTTACAGATACAGGTTATTGCTATATACTGGGCCGGAAGCCCCAATGTATATTGATTGATGCTTTATTATGAGATCGAGTACAAGACCCTATTATACTGAGATGATATTTTGTTATATACTGTGCAGAGTTATGATATGCATGATTGACTTTTTTATGTGTTGAGCGTGGACTCTGGAGCACATGGAATGCCCTATGTGCTAGGCATAAGCTCCGATGTACATAGAGGAATTTTTATTATGTACTGGGTGTAAGCCCCGATGTACATAGAGTGTTGGGCATAAGCCCTGGAGCACTCCAAGATTGATAATGAATACTGGATCCAAGGCCATTTGTATATTCTAGATGTGCTTCACAAACACATTCTAGTACTAGTGTTGAGTAAAATGCTCTGGAATTGCACTAGTGTAATGCCCATGTGATAGTGTTGAGCCAAAGCTCTGAAGAGCACTCAGGGTTACTTGATCTTAAAGTGTTGAGTTGAGAAGACTCTGAATAGCACTACTACCCATCACAATTATTTAATTGGTTAAATGAATCATTTCTATCTCTCATCAAAGACTGCGGGAACTACCATGTTAAACGAGGGAATCCAACATGCAAGAGGGACCTAGAGTTACCTAACCTAGCCAACTATCCAAACCTATCAAAAGGACCTTGTCCAAAGATTGGACCCTATATTAAATATTTGTTATGTAATTTAATTAATTAAATAATCAAGTTGATTGTTTATAAAAGAAATCTCACTTATGTATAAATGATATGCACGAAACCTATGCATAGGATATTATTTATATTATATATATTATGTATGAATAATATGCAGAAAATATATGCATAAGATATTTCTTTATGTTATATATAAGAAAAAAATTATGATCTAAATTAATAGAAACACATAGGTTGTAAACAAAGTAAATAAAATATAAAGGTTCCTTTTAACAAATCATAGAGGAACAAGTTTAAAAGTCCTAGATTAACTAGGAGTAAAGAATTAAATAAAAATATTCTTTACCTATAGTATAATTCAAAACTAAAACAAATTTGGAGTTAATATTACAAATATTATTATTAACTCAACAGCTATATTCCAAAATTTCACCTATATAAAGAAACACAGTCCCCAAGTGAAGGGAATATTTTCTTTCTATCATTATTCTATGGTGAGAGAAGAGAATTTTCCCACAGAAACTGAAAGAGCCCTTTTATTTTCAAGAACTGAATTGCATCAACAATCTTCCCTAGGTCCTTTATTGTCCTATTGCATGTTGGAACCAGCTCGGGGGGATACATTAGTGAATCAGGAAGGGTTCAAGGTCAAGGTTGGGAAGAACGTGGTAGTCCCAAAGTCATGCGGTTCAGTTATTCTACAGGCCAGCCAGATCAACACATACTTGTTTTCTGTAATTAGTGTTTGAAAGTGTGTAGGTCTATACCAGTAGAAGGATCAAGCTGCAACTGTACATGTATGAGATACTCTTACATTCTTTTCAATTTGTTATTAGGCTGCTAAACTTAGAAATTTAATTTTGTCAATTCTTTTCATAATAATCTAGTAGCAGTAGTTAATGAGAGCAAGGGCCTATGGAATTGGCTCTCCTGGGTTATTTTTTCCTATTTCAATAGCTAAAATTCTGGTTTAAATATTTCAAACCCTAGCTAAAACCGAAGCAGTACAGAACCTCATCAAACAAATTTAAATTATTTATTTCAACAGAATCATCTCCTATAAGGAGACTGATTTGCTAGTTTTATTTTCAAGCTCATAATCTTAAACCTTTCTACTTTAGAAAAAATCGAAGTGCATGCTGTACCAATCTTTTTAATTAAACTTGAAATTTTAAATCCCTGATAAGATTACGTCGGATTTCTTCACAAATTACGTAGGATTTCTTCACACTTCAATAAGAAGATTTAAACACAACATAGTAAAACTTCAAACCATAAGATCATCAACATAACCTACATTCCTTAAGTCGCCTTACACAGGCTAAATTATGTTAGGGCATTATTCTAGATTTAAAAACTATTATTAAAAACCAACCAAGATTCAGGATCGAATGACCTTACCCTAAGAAAAAAATCGTAGGGATCATGCTATAGTGTGGGTCGTTGCCCTTTCCACATAATTATAAAACCATAACGAAAGTCAAAAGGAAACGATTTTATTTCCAACGCTAGGGCTGGGTCATCAAGACACATTAGAATTATTATAAACAAGAAATAAATTCATACGAACTCTCTGTATTTTAATCAAACGAGCTCACACATCAAGATTTCATCCCCAAAATATTTAGCTATTTAACGCAGAGAATATTACCCTCTCTCTACATTAATTATTAACCTTCTCAAACTAGAGGTACGATAACCCAACTTTTAAACTAGGAATTTCCCATTACAGAAGTAAAACCGATTCTCATTACAAGCGCATAATCCAACTAGGGCTTGCCCTTCCATAATTAAAATAAATAAACAACGTTTCTTTTCACACATTGAGAGAATCTAATTCTAGTTTAAATACTTAAATCAACTAAATGAGAAACGCAGAGAACCTTAGCATATTACAGGTAGGGTCATCACCCCAGGTTTCGATAGGTAGATATTTCATAAGGTTACCAAGGACAAATTTATCAAACCCTGGACTTGCCCAGGTCACATATTTTTCGGGAAAATCGAAGTAATTAAAATACACCCAGAGATTTCTGGAAACCCCATACGTTGCCAGGCTTAGTAAATAAAATAACACACAGAGCCAAATTAAACCATTAAAAGAATATACATTTCCAGGAGTGCCGAAAGCACAATGCTGGTACAGGAGGCAAGTGAGGACCATCTCCCTCAACACTAAATTTCCATACAGGATACAAACACAGTCAACGCTGTAGTTCATTACATTTTAGAGCGTGCCTCAGTTTAGCCACGACTTGTTACACAAACCCAACATTTCATGAAATCCTTGCATTACAGAGAATACAAACCAGCAGACAAACACTTGCTTGAAGGGAGGAAAAGGGTCATCAAAAGACTAGAATTACCACAATTACCATAGCTGCAAGTATCATCGCACTAAGCTCGAAGCCACCACCACCGAGGGACCTGCCAAGGTCAAACCCCAATACAACTGAGTTATAATTCGAAACAAAAAATGATTGTGGAAACAAGTAAGAACGAGTTTGTTTATTGGCAAAGAGTTTACCTCGCAAGGCTCATACATTTGGTGATGAGCAAGTCGAAGACCTGTCATGGGCGCCTCCAAGTCCTTAAGAGACTTGCTCTTCCTTCCCCTCCCAAAACAAGCATTTCGATAATACAGTAGGGTCATCCAAAACTCTTAGGGTTTAACCCCAAGTGACATCCAGCTATCCCCAATTCGTATGCTTGGTAGTGGACTCCATTAAATGTGTTATCCACTCCTCCAAACATTTTATCTTTACCCCTTCTTGTATAGTTAAGTGTTCCTTTCAAACCTTGTATGATTACATTTTAATTGTTGACCAAAAGTATAATAATAAACTCACATATGGAGCTACAACTATAGGAAACACAAATCCTAGATAGTCTTATACATACCTACACAATCAGAAAGGAATAAGCTTTAGCATGAATGCTAAGTAAGTCTAGCCCTGGCTACCAGTTCCATCCCTTCGAACATGATAATGATTATAATATAATAACTTAAATAGATAGCAAGTTAACCCATTAAGTTAAAATACAAACATAGTTGCAACATTTAAGGGAACAACATAAGGACTCTTAAGAATTCAATTAAGTTCCAAATTGATCAATCAACTGAGTTATTTACCATCAACCCAAGGTGGGTGGTTAATGAAGACATGAAACCAATTAGGTCGCTTCTGCAAAACCGTAGAGTAAAATCATCCATAGTAAATAGATCCATTTGTTGTTCACGAGCAGAAATACAATCCATGTATTAAACATTATATCATTGCAATCCTCTAGTTATGTTTCCAGTGCTGAAGTTAATTTAACTAAACATCTACTTAAAAAGGCAGTAATAAGTTACACAGAATTTTTTTTAAATTTTTATAGTTTTAGGGACATTACACTTTTCTATTTCTTATAATATAATCTCCATGATATACAACTTATTCTCCAAAAATGTGATTTTATTGTCTATTTGTTTTTAAATCTTATATTCAAAATATACAAATTTATTATAAACATTACCATAAATTAAAACCTATTTTATTATTTAAAAAAATAAAAATAAAAATTTTAAACAACATTAAACCATAACCATTAATTAAAAAAGTATATATTAAAAAATCAACCAACATTGACGACCATGAGACAACTATATTCCCTACATGGACTAATAATATAATTATTGGTTGTTGAAATTAAGGAGAATATTATAATTAATTTTCAACGACCATATTTAATGCGGACGTGGACTGTTTTATACATGATTGAAATGGGAATTTGGTTCACATGCCCATTAAGGAGTTTGGTATACATTTAATTTTTTTTATTAATGAAAGTTTTATTTTGTCATTTGCCCTTTGTTTCTCTCCACGGCACTCTTGTTGTTTCCCTTAAGAAATGGAATGGACATACCAATGCAAATGAGGACATGTATATCCTCACAACTCTTGTTTGTCAATTCTTAAAACATAGAGGCACGAATGGATTTTCCATTTTTGTAAGTCTATGAACATTGAAGATGAAATCACTTTCTCTTAGAGTGCTATGTTTACAGCCACATTAAATGCTAGTTACACTGATAAGTGTTTATATCTTAAAATTTGGGGTGGACTATCATTTATGCTTTTCCTAGATTAAAGGAGGATGGGATGTGTATTGTACAAATTGATTTTATGTCAAGGGAAAAACACACCGCTCAGTAAATAAGATTTAACTGCACAGTAGATGAATATCTTCTTTTTCTTCTCTTCAGACTTGGCCGACCATACAATAGAGAACCCCAAATTTTACTTCACGAAACACTTGCTTCACTAAGAATTAACTTCGGCGGAGCCTAACTGCACGATGTCAACTTTTTACTTTGCGGTGATTAACTGCGCGATTTCAACTTTCTACTGCGTAGTAGTACTTCACAGAGGTGTGGAGTTAAATTCGCAATACTTTACTTTGCAGACTTCACAAAGACTTTGCAAATCACTTAAACAAACTTTTCAAGAAATATATTTTCTAAGGCATAACAAGTAAAACATCTTACGCGAAGTTACTTGTAAAAATAGAACTTTCACTACGGTGAACTTAATTGGAAATCTTGATTCCTTTTACTGCGCATAAATGTAAACAATATTCAAGGAGAAGATGTGCGACTTGCAATATTCAACATTCTTGGGAATGAAACATAAAACCTATGAACTTATATATTACCACAGTAAACTGCAGGATGCCTCAAAACATGGAAATGAGTTTTTACTTGATCTTTTACTTTCACAGAGCTTAGGCTCTTGATACAATTCACGGGAGCTTCTTCTCCTTTCACTCTTCTTACACATCTCTCTCTGAGTTTCAACTATGAGCTTCTACTTATAGAGTTTCCTAACAACTAACTTAACATCGCTTCACTTGGAAGCTTCAGGATTGCATTAAACATTGTAATTAATTTCTACCTAAGAAATATTGATATGTGAACTATTAACGCGGTTACATAAATATAACTTGACGTGCGACGGATTGGTTGTGAACTTACTGATAGACTAACATTGCAGTCTCTGTGCGCTGACACAAAAATACTGACAGGGTCGACTGACGGGGTGACTGACAAAGCCGACGTAGTAGATACACGATCAGCTCATTAATTACATATTTTCCAACAGTCCCCGTTAATTATGAGCGGATGGGGATAATAAAACAAAATTAAAATTTTACAAAATGTTTCAAAGCTGAAACATGCTCCATGCCTGACAAAGTTCACTGCACAGAACTTGTCACTCCCAAACAACTTCGCAGATATTGGAATGGGTCCTTTGCTAATGGTTTGGTAAAGATGTTTGCAACCTGATCTTCAGACCTGCAAAATTCTAAACAGATTTCTTTGTTGTTTATCAATTCTCTGATAAAATGATATCTTGTATCGATGTGCTTTGTTCTCTTGTGAAACACATGATTCTTTGACAGTGCGATAGCTGAGTTATTGTCGCAGTAAATGACTGTGGGTTCTTGCTGATCCTATGACAGATCACTTAACATCTTGTGCATCCAAACTGCTTGACATGCAACGCTTGTAGTTGCGACATACTCTGCTTCTGCTGAAGAAAGAGTTACTATGGGATGTTTCTTTGAAGCCCATGATACAACACCTGTTTCTAAATGAAATGTATTTCCAGATGTGATTTTTCTATCATCTATGCTACCTCCATTGTTGCTGTCAGTGTATCCAATGCGTTTGAAATTTTTTGAGGTTGAATAAAGAATACCAAAGTCTCTTGTTCTATTTACATATCTCATAATTCTTTTACCTGCTTGCCAATGTGATTCTTTTGGCGACTCCATGAATCTTGAGATTAAGATGACTCCATACATGATATTTGGCCTTGTTGCTGTAAGATACATAAGGCTGCCAACGAGCCTCTTAAACAGCGTAGGATCTACATTGGATCCATCATCATCCTTGCTCAATTTCAAACCTGTTATTACTGGTGTAGGGGCTATCTTACAATTTAACATCTTAAATCTATTCAAGACATCACTTGCATATTTTGACTGAGAAATAAATATCCCATTTTCAGAATGTTGGACTTCAATGCCCAGAAAATACTTCATAAGCCCCAAATTAGTCATTTTGAATTCACTTTCCATGACTGATCTAAATTCTTCTATGCCAAAATCACCAGTAAATATTAAATCATCTACATACAAGTAGACAATTAGCTTATTACCTTGCTAGTTGATTTTTGTGTACAACATTGGCTCACATTCACTTAAATGTGAAACCCATTCTGAATGAGGTAAGAGTCAATGCCACTGTACCAAGCTCTAGGAGCTTGCTTCAAACCATAGAGTGCCTTCTTCAGCTTGTATACTCCGTGTCCTTGTCCTAGAACTTCATAGCCTTGTGGTTGCTCCACATATACTCCCTCCTCCAAATAACCATTTAAAAATGAAGACTTAACATCCATTTGATAAACAAACCATGACTTATGTGCTGCAATGGCCAAAACTGTTCTGATAGTGTCCATTCGAGCAACAGGTGCAAAAGTTTCATTGAAGTCTATGCCAGGCTACTGTGTGAATCCTCTTGCTACCAATATTGCCTAGTGCTTCTGCACATTTCCATCAACATCTTGCTTGGTATTATAAATCCATTTCATGCTTATCACATCCTTGTCTTTAGGAACATCAACTAGTTCCCATGTTTGATTCTTCTCAATGCATTCTATTTCTTCATCCATGGCTTGTGCCTAGACTTTATCTTCAACAGCTTCTTCAAATGTTAGAAGATCATTAACTTGAGAAAATAATGCAAAAACTGAGAATGAATTAGGTGTACCAGTCTCATATATCTCATGCAGACTTCTTGTCCTTAGTAGAGTTGCTGGTGTCGAACTGCGCGAACTGCCTGCTGGGGTCTGTTGCGCACTTGAAGTGCTTGTCGGAGCTGCTTGTACTGCAACTTCTGTCGGAGTTCGTTGTGCTAAAACATGCTACGCAGTCTTGGGAATAGGCGGTGCTGCGAAGTTATGATTCACATGCGGAGTCTCAACCACATCTTCTGCGATGTCATCATGTTCGACATGTGGCACAATTTTAACATTCTTCTCTACAGTTCCATCCCATGCTTCATTCTCTACAAATTGAACATCGTGACTGATAATAAATTTTCATGCAATAGGATCATACAACTTGTATGCTTTTGTGTCTTCAGAATAATCAATAAAAATGCATTTCTTTCCTTTATTGTCTAATTTCCTTCTTAGCTGATCTGGAACATGTGCGTATGCTACACAACCAAAAACTTTCAAATGCGAAACGCTATGTTTCATACCTGTCCATGCTTCTTGTGGAAATTTGTTCTTCACGCTCTTCATCGGACATTGATTCATGATGTATACAACAGTTGCCACTGCTTCAGCCTAGTATTCATTTGACAGATGCATGGCTGCCAACATATTGCGCGCCACCTCCATAATGGTTCTGTTTTTCCTCTTCGCGATACCATTCTGCTGCGGTGTATACCGCATAGTGAATTTCTTCTGTATGCCATGATTTTTGTAAAAATTTAAGAAATCATTTGAAACATACTCACCACCTCAGTCTGTTCTTAAGATCTTGATGTTGTAACCACTCTGCTTCTCCACAAGTGCCTTGAACTGTTGAAAACAACTAAACACATTAGATTTATGTTTTAGAAAATATACCCAGGTTTTTCTTGTGAAATCATCAATAAATGTGAGAAGATAAGTGCATCCTCCCATGGACGGTGTTTGCATCGGTCCACAAATATCAGAGTGCACAATTTCAAGTGGTGTGCGAGCTCTATATGACTTTCCGACTGGAAAAGTCTCTCTGTGTTGTTTTCCTAAAATATAGCCTTCACAAATTCTCTCTGGATTTTCAATCAGTGGAAATCCCTTAACCATGTCCTTGATGTGCAGTAGCTTCAGCCCACCAAAATTCAGATGTCCAAATTTGAAATTCCATAACCAAGATTCATCCCTTATTTCTGTCTGAAACGTAGCTTGTATTGCGCTGTCTTTTTCTTCCTTGTCGCAGTGAATGTCTGCTCCTTTGCTTGATGCTTTGAACGCAGATCCATAATTTTCATTCTGACTTTCATGAACAACTTGAGTTGTTTTTCCTTTTATGATTGGTGTTATCTTCAAAAGAAACAAGCAATTACTTGTCATCTGCACTTGGACTATCAACTGATTGCTTGGATATATGTCTTTGATCACACAACGCTTTCCTATCATATGGATTCTGTAACCTTTTTCCATCAGTTTTCTACTGTTCATCAAATTATGTTTCAAACCTTGAACATAATAAACACCAAACATATATTTCTGCTCCCCCTGTTTGGTTAGAATATCAATAGTACCCTTACCCAAAACAGTGACTTGAAAATTATTTCCAAGTGTGACATCAGTTTGAATTGATTTATCTAGACTAGAAAATAGATTTAAATTACCAGTCATGTGATTGCTACACCCTAAGTCTAAATACTATATGCCATTCGAACTTTCTTGGACAACATTGCATTCAAGTGGCGATGTGCATGCTAAGAACAATGAGTTGTTCATGGTGCTAGTGTTGCTTGACTGTGTTTGGCCTTGCTTTCCTTGGTCATACTGCTTCTTCCTACATTCATATGCGAAGTGTCCATACTTCTTACAGTAATGACATTGAATTTTTTATTTATCATGTACCTTTATCCACTTGGCTGACTGGGGCTTTGATTCTGACCTCTTGCTGCGACATGTGCAGGACTATTGCTGCGACCTCCTCTGAAAGAACTTCTTCCTTTGATTCTAGATTTTGATCTTCCTCTGCCTCTTCCATGACTTATGGATGATTGTGTTGTGAATGCACCTTCCAGCGATGTATCTGAACCGCTGATTCTATGTTCATGATTGAGTAAAGAGGATTGCAATTCATCAATGGTAAATGTGGACAGATCTTTGTTTTCCACTAGGGTCACAACTAAAGATTCAAATTTCTTTAGAAGAACTCTAAGAACTTTTTCAACAACTCTTTGGTCACCTAGATTTTCTCCATGAGACTTTATTTGATTAACCAGACCAATAACACGAGTATAGAATGATTCTACTAACTTTGTATCTTTCATTGACCGAGATTCAAAATCTCTTCTAAGAATTTGAAGTTTCGCAGTCTTTACCTTGTTCAAACCTTGATATTCAGTTTTTAGTGTGTCCCATGCTTCCTTAGCTGATTACGCTGCTGCTACTCTTGGGAGTATGGATTCATGTGTCGCTTCATGTATGTGGAACAATGCCTTTCCATCTTTTTTTCTATGTTTCTTCAAGACATCTTTCTCAGCTTGTGTGAGATTGTTATATGCTGTCAGATTTGCTGGTTCTGCATAACCATGCTAGACTATTTCCCATACATCTTGACCTCTAAACAAAGCTTTCATAGTTAGAGACCAATATTCATAATTTTTACCTGAAAAGATTGGAGTTTGCAAATTACCAGAAGTGGAAGCCATCGCTTTTCCCTTATAGATAGAATTCCTACTTTCCGTAAACCAGGCTCTGATACTAGATCAAGGGAAAAACACACCGCGCAGTAAATAAGATTTAACTGCGCAATAGATGAATATCTTCTTTTTCTTCTATTTGGACTTCGCTGACCATACAATAGAGAACCCCAAATTTTACTTAGCAGAACACTTGCTTCACTAAGAATTAACTTCACAGTTTAATTGTACAGAGAAGATTTCAACTTTCTACTTCGAGGCGATTAACTGTGCGATTTAGACTTTCTACTTTGCGGTGATTAACTGGGCGATTTAGACTTTCTACTGCGCAGTAGTACTTCACAGAGATGCTACTTTACTTTGTGGACTTCACAAAGACTTCGCAAATCACTTAAACAAACTTTTCATGAAATATATTTTCTAAGGCATAACAACTAAAACATCTTACGTGAAGTTACTCCTTATAAAAATAGAACTTTCATTGCGGTGAACTTAATTGGAAATTTTGATTTCTTTACTGTGCCTAAATGTAAACAATATTCAAGGAGAAGATGTACGACTTGTAATATTCGACATTCTTGGGAATGAAACATAAAAACTATGAACTTATATATTACCACAACTGGGCGATGCTAGAGCTTGAGCTCTTGATACAATTCATGGGACCTTCTTCTCCTTTCATTCTTCTTACACATCTCTCTTTGAGTTTCAACTATGAGCTTCGCTTCTACTTATAGAGTTTTCTAACAACCGACTTAAGATAACTTCACTTGGAAGCTACACGATTGCATTAAACAATGTAATTAATTTCTACCTAAGAAATCTTGATATGCGAACTATTAACATGGTTACATAAATATAACTTGACGTGCATCGGATTGGCTGTGAACTTAATGACAGACTGACATTGCAGTCTCTGCATGCTGACACAAAAATACTAATAGGGTGACTGACAGAGCCGACTCAGTAGATACGGAACGGGATTAGCTCATTAATTACATATTTTCCAACATTATGGTGGCCATTCAAAATTCTAAATAAACAATTATAAAAATACAGAAATAAAAAAATTAACTGGTAGTTGATGCATGGATAACTCATAGCTCATGCATGCATACTAGTAGCTCATGCATCATACATGGATACTAATAGTTCATGCATGGATACTAGTGGCTCATGCATCATGCATGGATACAAGTAGCTCATGCATGGATAACAAGTATTGACACACAATCCATTTAACTAAAGAATGTAAGGGTAATTACAACTAAGTATGGATAACAAGTATCAAATAACTTGTTCATGGCACTTAATTTGTGACCTATTGGTGTTCACCCGCCATGTATTTGTTATAATACAATTATGCCAAAACTATAGTGAGTTAGGAAAGATTTTCTTCAAGCTATCTGAGCATAGAAATAAATTTTAAAGCAAACCAAATAATTCCTTCTCTCTTGTCAAAGTAGGATAGTTTGTCTCAATGGACCATCATCATCACCACCACCACCACAATGACCATACCAATGATTAACTCTTTTCTTCTCACACATGTTTAGAAGTCTGGATTTATTGTATTGTTTCAAAAGTTCAAGTTTATCAATGAAAATGATCATAAACGGCCTCTTACTTTGCAATACATTATGCATATATTCTTCCTAAACACGATAATTTGTACTACTTTGATTTTTTTGTAAATCAACATGAGTGTTAAGTATGCCCAAATCAGAATAGAAACTTAAAAAGGCAGGCTGAAAAATTGAATGCATAGATGATTTCTCATGCAGATTAAAAGAAATTACATGCTGAAAACTTTCTCAAAATAACCTTTGCTCACAGTTCATTATAAAAAATGACATTAGAATTGAAGAAGAAATAACTTCTAAAATCACACTACGATCTATGATTGGTACCATAAATTCATTTTCCTACATCTTATTTTTACCATAAATTCATGATAAAAATCTAAAGCCGCAAATCTCAAACGTTCTTCATATGAAGTTCCAAAATTATCATGATATGAAAGCAAACTGCAATTTTACAAAATGCAAGTCATTAATTTCATCAATATAAAATGCAATTTTGCAATTCTAGAAAATAAAAAGCAAGAAATATAATTTTGCATTCCGAGAAAATAAACAGTTATTATGATAAGATTATCATAAGAATAAGCCAATAAATACTATTCTTCCCTTTGGAGAGATAAAGATCAGTATATGTCTTGACATTATTATCATAACTGTACGCCATTAAATACTATTCTGCCCTTTTCGAGATATAAAGGGAAGATTACTAACAATTACTATTCTGCCTTTTTGGAGAGATAAAGGGCAGATTATTCAACAATTGGAGTTAAAAACATGTCCATGCAGCATAATAATCTCAGAGAGAATTCCTCTTCTATGTTACCGACCACTAAAGAGCACACATAACTGAAATCCCCATGTAGGATCAACAAAAATACATGGTTTTAGAAATATTAGGATGTGGAACGGGGAGCTGGGGAGCATCCCCTTCCCTTCTTTCTCCTGCCTGCAGAAGTTGTTGCATCTGACTTGCTGCTAGATGTGCATAATTTATTGGAGCAACTGCACATAATACACAAATATAGAATGATCAGATCATTTATATTAACTGGTCGAAATTTCAAGTATAAACTCAAGACACAATCATGGTCCCTGGGGAAGATTAGTATCTTAACCTGTAGAGATTGCCACTGTACTTTTTTGATACCTGCAACCAAACCAAACAAATACAATTTCAAACCTCCTATGAAAAGCAGAAAAATAGACTTTCACACATTAAACGTGAAGGGTTTGTTTCTTACACATAAGACAAAGCATGAACAACACTCTGAAGTTCGTCCACAGTGAAGTTGTTCTCATCGAGTAATACATGGTAATGAGTGGGCCGTGAAGTTCCCTACAACACATTTTGCTCTTCATGTAAACATGGACATCATGCAACATACAATATCTACGGTTTTCTACTGTGATATGATTAAAAAGTACATACCAAAAAACTTACCATCTTTCCATCTTGAGAACACAAGTAGAAATCAAAATTTCTAGGGTGACAAATATGAGAATCCACAATTGTCCCTGCATCCAAAACATATAAAATTCACTGTTTTGTTTTACATAATAATAATAAGACAATCTCAAATGAGTAAGTACGGCATCACATTCTGGTTAATCTTTGATTTCTTGTCATGCAATATTAAAATAAACGCTTTACTTTGAATCACATGGTAGAAAAAGAAGATAATTAACCTGGCTGCACATTTTGTTTTTCCTGCCCATTGGTTGGGAATATCTTTGCATGATGATTCTTCTGCGCAATTATTAATGTAACTCTAGGTCTGTAACCACTCTCAATAAAATCGCATGCCTGTAAATCAATGATCATTTTAATGAAAGTTAAATCATAATTTTGAAGTAGGTTAAATTATATGTAGCACAGTCATTTAACTTATGGGTAACTTTACCCACAAATTGTAAAATATAAACCAATCAAAATAATGAATTTAGCATCGAGAAATAAAAATAAAAAAACCTTTAATATAGCTTTCAACTCAGCTCTCAAGACCGTGTCGAATTGAGAATTGCTAACTCCATCTCTGAAAATGATGGAAAATAGAACATGATTAACTATTGATTAAAATTGAAAACAAAATGACACATTAATATTGTATAAGAACATGTATAAAGGAGATAAATATAAAGACGTCATATTATAAAGAGAGAAACCAGAATTATACATATTTTCATAATTATGATGTTGGTTTTAATTGGTTTATGTTACTAATTTATTTTTGGGAATGATTGACTAACATTTCACTAAACCTCTTTACAAATAAGTTGAAATGTGTAAAAATTTCAACAGTTTCATTAAAATTAGCATAATCACTTAATTTATGGTTAGTGAATACCTATAGGTCATAGGTTAAGTGCCACCATAAGTTATCTGTGAAAAGTTATCTATGCATTCATTCATCAACCATCAGTTACTTTTTAGAATTTTTTTTTGTATTTCTAGCATTCTTCTAGTTATCTGCCATGAACAGATCCATTCATCGGCTACCACTTATTTTTTAAAGTTTTTTGTTATAATTGTTTATTTAGAATTTTGAAAGACAGCTAAATAATCAATCAACCATATAATCAATTTGAAAAATATACTGGTGTACAATCTTAGAAAAGCTACACTTGTCTCATTCTCTACATACTTAGAAAATCATAGATCATAGTCCAACCCAAATTCTAAAATAAAAACACCTATACCTAACTATCAATTTTCATGATGACATGAATTTGAAATTCCAACCATGATAGCAGATCACTAAATGAAAATAGCAACTATGTAATGCAACATATTGTCAGAATAGCATTCTTGCCTGAGAAAGCGCTGTAAAAAACAACACAACATGAAAATATTAACCACATACCTGAAGATGATCATTCGCTTTGGTTTGGGGTCAACACCTTGTTCACAGGTTTGATAAAAATCTTTTAGTAGTTCACTGTGTAACCAACGTAAATGTTAGTTGTGGAATTTACACCAATCATATGACAGTTTCCTATACAGCATTGCCCAGGTTAAAAAAGGGAATATTTTATGAGAATAGAATTACTTCATCATGCCAGAATCCCTTTCTCCTAATTCCGGCGTAGACGTTATTGTGCAAAGATCCTCAATCAGTTCAGCCCTGGGCGCTTGAGTTCTCACGGAGGCTCTATACTTTGAAATGAGCGGCCAATATCTAGAAGAGACAACCTACAAACAGTTTCGTTTACACAGTTAACGTCACATAACAATTTTCATGATACGTACAGCTGCAATGGCAGGTGAATCTATATTCCCAACAGATCGACGTGAAACGTCCATCCCAATAATAATTGTTGGTATGGTAGAGATCTTTGGTATCTTTTTTTCAATTTCCATATTTAACACAGTGTTGAGGCCACCCATCTGAAAGAGAGGAAACGAACAAAAGTTCAAGAATATCATTACATAACAATGACTTGACTTGCTTGAAAAGAAAGGGCATATCTAGCAAACCTTAGAGGGAGTTTACCTTTGCATTTATTTTAATTGCAACATTCGTTAAAAACTGGTCAGTGATCTTCTGCGGGTTGCCGGGTGAAATACACTGATTCACCACGCCGATCCTCAGGAACATTTTCTTCCAAGGCCCTGGGAAAAAGCAAACAAATATTACAAAATGATAAAATGGAATGGATCATCCTCAGAAGTAAAAAACTAGAGTTGATCATAGTCACAATTGTTAAATTAGGAAATCACCATAGAGATCACTGTTTTTTCTTTCTGGTAAAAGGCAAATCATAAATTTAGGACGATCTTGTTCTCCTGGAAATATATCTCTGATACGATCTCGCATGGCTATCACTCTGTCAGCAGGCTTCATATATCTGTCTCCCGGATTCTCCTCTACGATACCGGAACACTCGGCCATTTCCTAGAGAAAGCTTTTCAAATTATGTAATGTATTAAAATAAAAAAAATTATTGTATTGAAACTGGTCTAATTACATGAATATCTGGTAGCTCATTTATGAATAGTGATATAATAGGTAGTTGAAGCATAGATAACATGTGATTACATGTAAGTATGAAAAACAAATAACAAATAACTTATTCATGGCACTTAACTTGTGACTTAAAGTTAATTGACTGTGCTAATTCATATTCACTTACATACCATTCCTCTTCTATTACAACATTCCTGAAGATCACGAACTAGATTCCTTATGTCGACATTTCTAAATTTCGATATGGAGAAATTAACAAGTATCCATTTTGACATTTTCGCTCCTCTGAACATCGTCTGATAACAGGTGGTTCAGACTGATTAGAATCTAAATAGAGAAAACCTTAAAACCGTCCAAACATTAAAATGAGAAATACCTTTTGGACAAAGTTCCAACGACCATTCCTTGGAGTGTCTCGCCTTGTAGCCATTTGCTCCCCAAACCTAAGCTGTTACGAGAACCAAACAGTTAAACAGAAAATTGGCCTTCACCCTAAGAAGTATAAATAATTTCAGATTCTAATAACTGCAGAACAGAAGTACATTAAATATAGAGCTAAACTTAACCCACAGAGAAAAGCCAAGTTCAAAGCCAGCAATTGCATCCTTGTTAGGAGGGCCATTATTTGTCAAATGACTTAGTAGCAATAATGTTTATTTTTCATGGAAAGAAAGTTTGCAGCAATAATGTATGTATAAAAAAAATTTAGATTATTATTGTAAACAAAATTTGATTAAAAGTATAAAGCTTACCGATAAAAGTATTTAAGAATTTAATTCTGTACATGGCTGTTAAAGTTTTAGGTGGGAGAAAGATGCAAAATTTTAAGGATTTTCACTAAGATTAATTTAATAAAAGGAATCCTGGTAAATATGTGTGGATTTTATGATTTTAGTGAGAAAGAATTTGAGTGGAGAAACTATATTCTTTCACCTTTTTTCATCTCGATTAAGTCTTCAATAGAATCCAGGGTTTTGATTTTATTTTTTTCTAATGTGTTATTTATATTTTAGAATTTGAGATTCCTAGATTGTCGAAGAATAACAGAACAGTATTGTGTAAATAAATAAATAATAACTAAAATATAAGAACAAATTACATGACTATACTAATATATATAAAATTCGATATATTAATTTTGTTATTTAAATTAAATTTTAAAAAAACTAGTTTAATTTATAAAATTACTTTACCTGTTAGTTCTAAATGATACATAATTCCAAAGAAATTTAGCTGTAAGCTTTATATAATTAAGAGACAATAAATAAAGCTTAACATATAAATTAGGTAATTTTTTGTTGTTGTTGTAAAATTCAAATTTTTACGTGTTTAAATTGTATTTTTGAATAATTTCTAAGTGTTTAGAATATTTAGACTACACTTTTTTTAATTATTTTTCATAATTTTTATTTTATGAGCTGAAATGAATTTTTTTAATTATGGTAACTTTACATGACAACATCTCCCTATATTCCGCTGTATGACAACATCTCCCCCATATTCCGCTATAGACCACCTTGTTTCTCTAAAATAATTTAAATAAAAACTTCACAAAGAACACAATTTAAAATAATTTTTTTCATATAAATAACACTTAATTTAAAATTAAAATATCACATATAAATAACTTAATTTAAAATGCTCATAGCTGTACTGTTAAAATACTCCTTATCTTAAGTCACTGATTAAAAATTCTATAAGAGTATTGTGGGGGATTGTAACATAAAAAACAAAAGTATCCACATGTAGCACTTCCAACAGAAAAGAGACAGAAATACCTCGGGTGCGGAAAGAACTCGGCCAGGTAAAGCTACCAACTGTTTGTCAATATTTATATTGCATGCCCTGAATGCTGGGTCGGAATTGTAATTATTGCTTTCGATTGCCTGCATGGTTAAATGTTATTGTTATAATTTGTTGGCTATAAAGAAGATAGAAGTTGGAAGAGATTGGATGGTAATAGAAGTAATTTCAAAATTTTTATGGATCAAACTAACTGACCATAATATTATAAGAAGAGGGCACTAAACCATATATAGAAGAAATCCCATCATTTCAAACTAAACCATACTTACATTATGTAACAGACGCATCCGTTGACCCGGAATTTGTCTGGATTTTTCTAGAAGCTTTGAGCGTTGTGCAGAAGAAAGGGATTTTGTATATCTCTGTCCGGGGAGGATGTAGCAAAGCTGGCAATTGGAGGAAGCACACCCCAGCTTAGATATTCAATGTTAATTTTAACATCAACGCCTAGTTATAAGATATAAGAAGATTATCATACTGACCTCCACGGGAAGATAGTTAGGACGGTTTCTTCTCCCTACATCTAAGCAGGGAAGATTCTTCAAAGTAAATCCTTTCTCTTGAAAGTACTTGAAAACAGTCAGCTCTCTTTCTTGGTCGCCTCCGTTTCCTTGTTTGATCAAGAAGCTTCACATACAGACCTCAAACTTTTGAATACAGTCTGAGTAACCAAAGTTAATGAAAATACCATTTCCAAACATTAACATTTTTAACTTTGAAATAAATGAAAGGAAGGCAAGATTTGTACCGTAGATCTGTGCACGGTAGATCAGTTATACTAATTATTTTATACTCAAAATTTGTGTGGCTTGTTTTAATGCGTACTCCTTTTAGTACTTGTTTAGCCTGCAAGGAAGGAACAAAGGTTGACAAACTCACTGTTTAAAAAGAAAGAGATTTAAACGTTCAAAGATTTTGCTGGTTCGGTAAGTTTTTGGTTGCAATTCAGTCATTTTGTTTTTCAATAAATTTAAATAGTATTTTGAATGTTCTGAATGTAGAATGTATAGATAGATTTAACATACTCGAAAACCTCAATAACCCCACAACACTTAGATTATACAAGTTTAACACCCATATTATACAAGTTTAACATGGCTCTATAACATTTTCAAAATTTCTGCTTAAAAATATGTCCTCTCCAAACAAAATGGTCTAACTTTTAAAGTACCATTTTGAAAAGTTACAGTATTTGAAAATCCAAGCCTCATACTTTGAGTTAGATTTACCTTGTTCCAATTAATCTGATACTCATTGTTTAGGCCTTGATTTTGCAACAGGAAATCAATGACCTTATCTTCCTTGATAAGGACTGTCGTGGACGTATCTGCACATAATTCCAATGTTGGTAAATTTCACGTTATTTTCCAATCTCTTTTATATATGATTATAAGAATATCGAGAAAACAATGCTGAAGTACATATATTCAAAGTCACAAAACAGAATGGAATTAAGCCAAATCATATTGAAAAAAAATTACTATGTAAAAATTTTAATTTTAATGGGTTCATTATTGATGAATTGTATATAATTGAACTATTTATATTACTACATTTTATATTAAATAATTTAATTTAAATAAAATTATAAAAAATATACCCATATTAAGAGTAAGCCCGCCTTGAGTAGGTTTGAAACTATTGTGATAGCCTGGGCATCCAGTGACACCTCCTCCTAACTCCATCAAAGGGGCAAATCTCCAATCAAAGAAATTTTGTCTAATTAATATGCAGTCTCTGCAACAATAAAAATGACAAATACTTCAAAAATATTTTCAAATGAAATAAAAAATGGTAGTAAAATGAAAAAAGTTCATTAACATCATAAAATGAAAAAACACATACCTCTTAGAAGCATGCTGTCTGAGTATAATATCTAAAACCCTAAGTGCGCTTTGGGCATGGTCACAAACTTCACCCCTTAAAACATCTTGTATGCTTCTCATTGTTATCTTACCAGCATATTTAAGCTCTACATTAAACTTTTTCTGTCTATCAAGTCTTCTTTTCTTTGTTTGTTCTGTGTCTGTGGAACTTCCTTCGCCAGCAGTCCTAAGTAGAAAGCAATACGACGATATATGATTAACTTAAAAACTCTTTAACATTTGAAACATAGATTTAAAAATAAGAGTAAACGAGAGAAGATTTAATATTGACAGTGAACCTTAAACTTTTTTTTTAACTTGAAATTGTTCCATCTTCATATTCACTATGAATAAAAAATGGCAAAAAAATAAAAAAAAAAATCAAATTTTGATGAGAAAAAAACATTGTTCCTCCCAACCAACTACCCTGTCTCCTGGAAAACACATTGAATCCTAAACTAGTTACACTCACTGGAAACTAATAAACCAATTAGAGATTTCAATAAACCGTTTACCTTCTTGAAAACTTAACATCATCAAGGACAACAACGAATTGCGTGCTCAGTTTATTGATGGGTTTACCAATAATAAACAAACTGCTCTCTCCATCGTATGCGAATTCGTTTATAATGGAATCTTTGATTTTATCGATGATTTTTCTGCTCAATGTCTTGTTGGTCACAAGCCTCGGATCTGCACTGCCACGTTCATCACCACCAGTAATTGTAACCTGCAAGCAATGAGAAGTATGAGACATATTTGGTTTTGTAACTTGCAACCAAAATCTGATAAATGAGAAGAGCGAAACAAAAAGTGACAAAAGGCGTCGAATTTGCTTACATGGTAATGAAATGAGTCCTTAATTTGTGGGAAGGATACTTTAAAATGATTCGACAGTAGATCTACACGTCTGCCAGCTTGACCTTGTCCAGGTCGTTTCATTAACTCCAATGGAGGTGACATTTGAGGATCAAGAGGGGGTGCAGGAGGTAGATTACTTGAAGGTGCCTCTGTTCTATTAGCAATGCCTTTAATTCTCCCATATTCCATTGGAAAACAAAGTTCTCGCTCCAAGAGTTCGCTAACCTGCTCAAAACAAGAGTAAACTGAATCAAAATCATGGAAATAAAAAAGCTGGATTCCAGATATTATAGACACAATCTGACGGCTACAAAACAAAATAAAGGGTTCTAAACAAAATAATTAAGTTTATAGGTATTTTTATTTTAAAATTTGGGGTGAATTATTGTCTATGTTTTTCTAGCATTATACTAAAATGAGACAAATCAACTGTTCATATTGATTTTATATAGCAGTCATTCAAAATGACTTAACTTATTAAAAAAAAAAACTAGAAAAACCAAAAAAGTAATCCATAGTTACTAAGTTCAAATTAGTATCCAATGTATTCAAATTCGCACTATTAAAAATTTTAAATTATAAAAAAATTCATAAATTTTTTTTGTTTATAAGAAATGTTCATCACTGGGACTGTTAGTGTATTTTTATCATTGAACCCAAGAACATTTAAGTGGTCAAAATCATGAAAATACACTCCGTCTGGACTAGGCCAACCTTTAACTGTGTTGAGTTTAACTCACCAAAAAATTTGAACCTGAATTACCCTTAACAAATACCCACTTAAACAAATGAGCTAACTAAAATTTACAATTCATAATATATTAAAAAACAGAAAATATAATTATTAAATAATTGATAACATAAATAGTATATGTAATCATGTATTAATATACTAAAGCCAAAGATAGGTGACACTCCTTAATTAATAATCCTTCAAGAATGCGGCCTGGTTCCATTTCTGGATCCAACGTCTATTCCTGAGATCTCCAGTGTCGTCTTTAGCCATAGCCCGTTTCGGATCCTCTTGATTCATAACCAGTAAATGATTCCACATAGGCAAAGGAATAAATAGCAGCAATATAATGGATTAAAGGGAATGTCTGAAGAAATGTTCTATACATCGTCATCCTAGTCAATGATAAGGTTATAAGCTATTCTCCATTCATTTCATTTCGGACGAGTTTATCTTTTTCTTTATGCGCTCTACTCCAAGTAAACATATATTTTTACAAAGAATCTACCCAATAGCAAGTAGTTAAGGCATTGTTTGATGTTGGAAATATTAATTATTAGGTGTTGACTATTTGGGTGGTTTCAAAATCATGATTTAATTTAGAAGGCTTAATTATGAATGCTGAAATTACATAATTACAGAAACCAGAAATATTTTGGTAAAAACTATGCCTAAAAATAAGAGGTTTTGGTTGTTCTTTATCCTATGTTTGTTGGAAAAACTTAATTCAGTCACTTTGTCAATTTTTTTTGTCAGTGCCCACAGATTGCAATGTCAGTCAGTCACTAAATTTGCATCCAATCCTCATCAAGTTTGTATTTATGTAACTGCATTTGTATTCAACATATCAAGAATTTTTAGGTAATAATTGGTTGAGATCTTTAATGTAACACACTAGCTTCACCTTGAAGCGATCCTAAGTGGGTGGTTGTGCAATTCTTATATATAGAAGATATAGAGTGAGATGTGTAAGAAGAGTGAAAGGAGGAGAAGCTCATCTGGTGAAGTGTTTGAAGAACCCAAGCTCTATATGAAGAGAAAGATCAAAGTAAATTCTCATCTCTGTGTAAGCCGGTTGAATGTTGCATGTCGCACATCTTCTCCAGATTTACCTGAGTGAATGTTATTTACATTTACTGTTTGTAAAAGAAATCAAAATTTCCAATATGTCACACTGGTAAAAGTTGTTTACATTTTATTGTAAAAACTTGTAAATGTTTTAAGATAAAGTATTTTTAAGAGTATTGCGCAGTAGGTTATGTTGAAATATTGGTTAAATAAGAATCTGGGACTATATGTTTGGTTTCAAATGTTTATTAATATCTTCAAGTGTACTAGAAACCATGTAAAGTATGCTTGACACCAAAACCTATAGATGTTGATAAACATTTGAAACCAAACACATACCCAAATGGGACACTGGGCCTTTTACCAAAGAAGCAGTAACAAAGAAGCATGCCAAGTCATGGCGGTCGCGTCAGTGACGAGCCCCGTAATGGCATGCAGCCCTTCCCATCCGTTTTTGCTGAAATAAAAAGTGGAATGCATAGTGAAGGCTGATTGACTCCGCCAAGTATCGGCCGCTGGTGTAGGAATGATCAACGTTTAACTGAGACTAGTGTTGATCCGCACTCGAACTCAAATTTACCGCCCGAGGGAACAAACTCAACTACCCGACCCGACCTGACTATAAGGTAGGTCGCGATCTGACCCACGGGAAACAATCTGAACATCGATCCATCCCGACCGGACCCTTCGTCGGAGATATGGCCTACGGGTTAGGGCGGTCTTTCATGTTCAATCAAAGAATAAAGGCAACAGAGGTGCTACTGCTCATGGCTAGGTCTCGATCTGACCTTCGGGATACTGCTGGTTGATGTTCCTATATGCAAGTCATGAGGCCGGTCAGTGCTGGTTTGTTAAGCTGCTCTTAGGCTACTTGTTTACAATGCTCTGAGGCCGGTTGTAAGGAACAAAGACAAGGCCGAGATTTGACATGCGGTCTCGGGTCAGATTTCTCCTCATGTCTAATAAACATAAACATATGCAATTTGTACACTGAATTTTATAACTTATATGATCTAGTAATTGTTTTCCTGGTTAAATAGAATTATTTTTACAAGCAATTCTTTATATTTGAATGATAAATCTATAATTTTGGCTAAAGTCAACCTCACAATATTTTGAATGAAAGAATTATTTATCCATTTAAAAGATGTTGTCACCAATTTTTGTGTGAAGATGACGACCCTCCTCTCAAACTAAATATCCTATTGACTCAAAGATGAGAGACCGAACCAGATCTGACCTACGGGAAAGAAGCATTATACCTAGAACTAGATATCCTATATACCTAGAGATGAGAGACATAGAAATAGAGTTATAGATTCAGAGTTGACTTACCCGAAAGAAGCATTATAAGAGTTAAAATAATAGTTTATTTGGTATTGTTTGTTTGAAATAATAGAGTATTTGAGTGACCCTAATGATTAAAAACCTGTGTTATCTTTGTTAGTGTTATCTCTGTGAAAGTAACATGTTCAAAACCGGCTAGACTAAGCTAGTTTCTGCAGACAATTCTAATGGTCCTTAAGAACCGTACATTTAAGAATCCTACATAATGAGATGTTTAACAAAGAAAGACGATAACATCAGGTTTGCCATTCAGTGTTTGGCTGCCAGGAATTCTTTATTCGAATAATGGGTTTATAAACTTTGTTAAAGCCAGCTTCACAATATTAAATGAAGAACTTTCTACCCACCTTTCAAAGGTGACACAATATCGAATGAAAAAACTATCTACCCACTTGAAAGATGCTGTCACCAATTTTTGTGCTAAGATGACGATCCTCCTCTCAAACTAAATATCCTATTGACGCAGAGACGAGAGACGGAAATAGAGTCATAGAACCAGATCTGACCTACGGGAAATAAACATTATAAAGGCTAAAATAAGCGTTCAGCCAGTGCCGTAGTTAACACATTTTCTCCATCAGTCTCTTAACTTAGTTGAGTCTT
This sequence comes from Larix kaempferi, assembly GCA_027924585.1. Classification (NCBI taxonomy): domain Eukaryota; kingdom Viridiplantae; phylum Streptophyta; class Pinopsida; order Pinales; family Pinaceae; genus Larix; species Larix kaempferi. The sequence goes on from BSBM01000519.1 coordinate 19,968,583, forward strand.
TCTGGACTGGCTGGTTTCTGCAGACAACTCTGATGGTGCTTAGGGACCCTACATACTGAGATGTTTAACAAAGAGGGATGATAGATAGCATCAGGTTTTTCCTCCAGCATTTGGCTGCCAGGAATTCTTTATATTCGAATAATGGGGCTCTGATTTTCCTTAAAACCAGCTTCACAATATTGAATGAAAGAACTATCTACCCACTTGAAAAGTGACACAATATTAATTAATGAAAGAACTATCTACCCCAGTGAAAGATGCTATCACCAATTTTTGTGCGAAGATGACACTCCTCCCAAAATAAATATCCTATAGTCCCAGAGATTAGAGACATAAATAGAGTCATAGAACCAGATCTGACCTAAGGGAAAGAAGCATTATAAAGGCTAAAATAAGCGTTCGACCAGTGCCGTAGTTAACAAATTTTCTCTATCACTCTCTTAACTCAGTTGAGTCTTTCTGGAATAGGCTGGTTTCTGCAGACAATTCTGATGGTGCTTAGGGACCCTACATACTGACATGTTTAACTCAGAGAGACGATAGATAGAATCAAGTTTGCCATCAAGCGTTTGGCTGGCAGGGATTTCTTCTCAGTGCACTGCTCGAATTGAATTGAATTGGAGGGGACTCTGGAAACCAAGTCTCACTTACAGCTACACTTAAAGACAATCATTCTTAAAAGACGGATTCAATGCATTTCTCAGTTAATGTCCTACCACTGGCCAACACTCAAAGGTGAAACATTGAGTAAAACAGGCTTTAATATGAAAAGGAGAATATGAAAAGGCTTATTAAACTTATTATTTAGCTATAAGCCAATACAAGATCATGAATAATGAAAATATATTAACAAATCAACTGAATGCCGTTATTCAACCAAAATTATAACAAATACATCCAATCAAGTTTGGAAGGACTTACCAAAATTGCAAGAAAAATTGTAGCTGCAAATCAACTGTTGTAGCCACAGTCACCGGTCGAAAAATGAAGAGAATAACAAGAGATTTTGTAGGAAAATATGTGAGAGATCAATAGATTTTATAGTCATCAATATATAAATTCCACTACCTCTATACTCGTCCATGTATAAATTCCACTACCCGGGTTTGTTAGTAATAAAATCTAAGATATTAATGCTATCGGCGTAATTATAATGTGTTTGGTTATTTTAGTTAACCATATTTTTGGAAGTGGTGTATCTTACTGTATTTTTATTGTTGTTTATTAATTTTAATAGTTAGATTTCACTACCACCAAACTAAATCAAATTATATATTAATTGGATATCGAAAACAATAGAAAATATGGTACGACATAGTCAAATTATATATTAATTGCATATCGAAAACAATAGAAAATATGGTAAGACATAGTCAATTTGCTTGAATACACATTAAAGGATTTTATTACTACAAATTTGAAAGGTTTTTTCTATATTATTACATTCTTTTTAATGATAAATTTGAGAGTGGTTTTGAAAATTTTACCGCCAATTTAAAAGTGAAGATTATCAATAAATTTTTAAAAATAAAGTTTACTTTTTAAATAATAAGTTAATTTTTTAAATAATGAGCTTTTTTAAATAATTTATTATTTTTTTAAATAACACGTGGACACATTTGTTAAGTAATGATCGATTGCTTGAATATGCATTAAGGATTCTATTATTACAAATTTGAAAGGTTTCTTCTATATTATTAAATTCTTTTTAATGATAAATTTGAGAGTGGTTTTGAAAATTTTATCGAGTTTGGTTGGTGAAGAACTTAAGCTTTGTTTGATTTTTTATTTAAGACTTTCAAAAGAAAACTTATGAGTTGTACTTCAATACAACAAAATTCCGATAGAAATTTGTTTTTTTTTTCAATTTACTGAAGATTCAGTTTTATAAATTTCTCATTACATAAATAATAAAAAATGCATTAGTTACATATTAATGAGGTGCAACTAGTTTCTATAATGACATTATAGAAAATAAGATAATTTGGTATGAAAAATGATATATCCCCTAATCACAATTTTGACAAAAATAAATAATAATTAACAATCAATTAAAAATGTGGGTGCCGCTCATAAGTGAATCCAATTCCCAATCACTTAATCTCTTCTAAGTTGTCTCATACACATTTATTATTTGTAAATGATGTAGTGTTGGCTCGTTTAAACTCAATGGAGGAATGGCAGAATTATAATTCTATTATTAAGGACTTTTGTGAAGTATCGGGTATGGTGGTGAACAACAAGAAGTCAAATATTTATCATTTTGGGATCGAGTATAGGAAGCTTGAGGAATATAAGAGATTATAGCCATATAATTTTGGTCACTCAGAGGAAGGGTTCAACTACCTTGGATATTTCCTTAATCCTGGTGCTTATAGAAAAAAGGATTGGCTGTGGCTCACTAAGAGAGTTAAAAAAAATATTTCTCATTAGACTTGTAGACTTTTGTCAATTGGTGGACGTTTAACTCTGGTGAAGTCTGTCTTTACTGGTATTCCAGTATATTGGTTCTCCCTTCTCCAAATTCCAGGTTATATCATAAATTGTATGAGAAAGCTATTTTTTAACTTTCTTTAGACAACTAGTTTGGAGAGCAGTAGTTTGGTAATGGCGAGATGGGAAAGTATAGCTATGCTTGAAAGCAGTGGAGGATGGGAGATAAGGAATTTAACATTGTTCAGTTGTGCTCTTTGAATGAAAACCTTTTGGCGAGAACTCTTTGGTCCTATCCTGTGGACACGAATACTTTCTGTTAAATATATCAAAGGGAATGTGACTAATTGGATAAGGAATCCAGTGAAGAAAGTGTGTGGGGTCTCTCCCATATGGTATGGTTTCTTGAGAGTGTATAATTTGTTGGCTAAAGACTTTTCATGGAAGATAGAAAATGGAAGAAGTGTATTGGTGGGGATTGATACAGTATTAGGACTGGAAGAAGACTACTCATTATCTAGTGAAATTATTATTACACTTCACCGGTTTGATTATGCAACACTCAATAAAATAAAGAGAAAAAACACTGGTAACAATTAGTCATATTGGCTCAATGCTATGGAAATAGGCTTCAATGACATTGCTACAATAGAATGGACCCGATACATAAACAAATTAAATGTTGTTGGATGCATATTGAACTTGGAGAAAGATAACCTAATTTGGTCAAATAATAAAGCTACAAGCATTGTTATAGCCAAACTGGCATATAAAGCTATTATCAGTTACTGTTGTAACTATCTTGTTAACTGGTGGTATAAAACATTATGGAAATGGAAAATACCGTTGAAAATTCAGTGCTTCATGTGGCATGCATTAAGGGGAGGACTGTCACATACCCAAAATATGAACGTTTTATGTTATGAGAAAAACATTATGTTATATATTATTGTAAATTTTTTATGATTATTGACCAAGTGGGGTCAGGATGACTGCAATTAATTACTCTAATATTTTATTTGTTAAAATTTAATATGCTAAGACATAAAATAGCAGCATTACATTCCATTTCACAATAATAGCATATACAGGATCACTGAAGAAACAACAAGCATAGCATAAACAAAAGAGACACAGATTTATCCTGGGAAACCCTCATGGGGTAGAAAACCCAGTAAAGCTTCCTCAATATAGATGACCAGCAATATAAAAAGATGCAAACGAAAGACATGATCTCCTCCACCATAGCATACCTCTCCTCCACAAGTGCGCCTCTCTCAAGTGTGTGTGTGTGTCAAATGAGGAACATACCTCCTCTATTTATACACTACACTGACATGTATTTTACACAAGTACATGTAGGCTCGTATTTAACCATTAGGTTAAATACCCTATTATAACTGACTGGGCCGACCCCCACATGGTGGGTCTAATAACCCTAGTTACCACAACCAATTCGGAGGAATAAACATCTCCGGATTCATAGTACATCGGAGGTATGGAACATCTCCGGAATAATATACAAATATAATATTCTTAGAAGTTACAATATTCAACACTCCCCCTTAACGAGAAGGATATTATAACAACAAATGCAGGAGCAACGAGTCATACATCATACATGATACATCTATAAATCATTGGAAGCTTTCTTAACATCATCAGTAACTCAACCAGTTACTGGAACATCAACATCTTCAATACCGAGTCTTTATCTTCTGCAGCACTCGAACAACTATAGCAACATCAACGTCTGGATCCTCACGATCATCAACATCGTCATCTAGACCATCACGATCAGCATCATCGTCATCATACGATCATCAGCATCGTCATCACACGATCATCAGCATCGTCATCACACTATCATCAGCATCGTCATCTCACGATCATCAACATTGTCATCACATGATCATCAGCATCATCATCACACGATCATCAGCATCGTCATCTCACGATCATCAGCATCATCATATCACGATCAGTAGCATCGTCATCACACGATCAGCAGCATCGTCATCACACGATTAGTAGCATCGTCATCACACGATCATCAGCATCGTCATATCACGATCAACAGCATCGTCATCACACGATCATCAGCATCGTCATATCACGATCAACAGCATCGTCATCACACGATCAGCGGCATCATCATCACACGATCAGCAGCATCGTCATCACACGATCAGCAGCATCGTCATCACACGATCAGTAGCATCGTCATCTATACACATGATCCTTCTTTCGAAATTACTGGATCAATCTCATCACAATCATATTTAATACTATCCTTCCTTTCAGAATTACTGGATTTACTGTCTAAGGATGATTAGTCCAACCACAATCATATTTAAGACTATCCTTCCTTTAGAAATTACTGGATTTACTGTCTAAGGATGATTAATCCAACCACAATCGCATTTAAGACTATCCTTCCTTTCAGAATTACTGGATTTACTGTCTAAGGATGATTAATCCAACCACAATCGCATTTAAGACTATCCTTCCTTTTGGAATTACTGGATTTACTGTCTAAGGATGATTAATCCAACCACAATCGCATTTAAGACTATCCTTCCTTTCGGAATTACTGGATTTACTGTCTAAGGATGATTAGTCCAACCACAATCGCATTTAAGACTATCCTTCCTTTCGAAATTACTGGATTTACTGTCTAAGGATGATTAGTCCAACCACAATCACATTTAAGCCTATCCTTCCTTTCGGAATTACTGGATTTACTGTCTAAGGATGATTAATCCAATCATGTGCATTTTGAACCAAGGTCCAGGGACGATGCAGTCCTATCCTCTATTCTCGGAGACACCTGTCTACGGCTCACTTTAGAACTTGAGTTCAAGGATTATCCAATCCTCTCAAGTCCACTAAGGACTTCATTCTCGGAGACCTTACGTCTACGGCTCTCTTTAGGACTGAAAGTCCAGGGATGATCCAATCCCCTCAAGTCCACCAAGGACTTCATTCTCGGAGACCTCACGTCTACGGCTCTCTTTAGGACTGAAAGTCCAAGGATGATCCAATCCCCTCAAGTCCACCAAGGACTTCATTCTCGGAGACCTCACGTCTACGGATCTCTTTAGGACTGAAAGTCCAGGGATGATCCAATCCCCTCAACTGTCCACTAAGGACTTCATTCTCGGAGACCTCGCGTCTACGGCTCTCTTTAGGACTGAAAGTCCAGAGATGATCCAATCCCCTCAATTTTCCACTAAGGACTTCATTCTCGGAGACCTCACGTCTACGAATCTCTTTAGGACTGAAAGTCCAGGGATGATCCAATCCTCATCTGTATTCTCATCTATACAGGTACAAATATCCAAGAGCATGTGTCACATCAAAACATGTATACATCACATCAAAACATGTATACGTCTAGCATGTATTCTCACTAATACATCGAACATCAAAACATATATACATCACATCAAAACATGTATACATCTAGCATGTATTCTCACTAATACATCTAACATCAAAACATGTATACATCACATCAAAACATGTATACGTCTAGCATGTATTCTCACTAATACATCTAACATCAAAACATGTATACATCACATCAAAAACATGTATACATCTAGCATGTATTCAAAACATGTATACATCACATCAAAAACATGTATACATCTAGCATGTATTCTCACTAATACATCTGTCATCAAAGGTAAAAGATATAAGAGTTCTAAATCTAAATAATTCTAAGTAACTAAGTGCAACAAAAATGAAGGGACAGACTTGTTATCAGATACTATACTACTCCCCCTTTCGAGGAGGGTCCTTCTGGACTATACCAAGCTGGTCTCGGAAGTATTCAAACTTTACTCGAGACAAAGGTTTAGTCAGGATATTGGCAATCTGATCCTCAGTGCTTATATACTCGAGCTTGATAGCTCCCCTCTGCACCATATCTTGTATATAGAAGTATCGGATCTCAATGTGTTTTGACATATCGTGGAACACAGGATATTCAGACATCTTAATGCAGCTTTGATTATCACACATAATCACAGTGGGATCCATTTCTAAGTCAAACAATCCATATAAAAGCTTCTGAAGCCATACTGCTTCACAGCTGGCAGAGCAGACAGCCATATATTCTACTTCAGCAATACTGAGAGCCACACTAGAATGTTTCTTGCTGAACTATGAGATCATGGCAGATTCAAGACTATAACATCCACCTGATGTACTCTTTCTGTCTGAGACACTTCCTGCCCAATCAGAATCTGAGTAACCATGTATGACCTCCAAGATAATATAGACCAAAAATCTAATGTACCTTTTAGGTGCCTCACTACATGCTTTGTAGCTATTAAGTGAACCTTTCTAGGTTCTACTAGATACTGACTTAGGGTATTTACAGCAAAGCATATATCTGGCCTAGTATTTGTTAAATACATCAATGACCCAATGATTTGTCTATATAGGGTTAGGTCCACTAAATACGATGAGTCATTAACTAACAACTTCAAGTTGGAGTCCATGGGAGTGGCCATGGCTTTATACTCCAACATATCAAATCTTTTTAGAAACTTCACAGCATACTTACCTTGATTTAAAGGATTCCTTTTGGATCTTGCCATACTTCTAGACCTAAGAAGTAGTGCATTAATCCGAGATCTTTCATTTTCATTTATGTAGCCATTTTCATGACCTGTTTCTCATTCCTTGTCAGAAAGAGATCATCGTCATACAATAATGGTATGATAGGTTCATCATCCACAACCTTAAGGTAAAGGTTAGGAACAGTTTTATTTCTGGTAAAGCCCAAGCTTTGTCATGAAGCTGTCAATTGTCCATTATTCACACTCAGCATTGAGTGATCTTCTGCATATCTATCTGTGCCATCTCTCGTCAGATGGGTCTACTAATATGAGCCTCAAAATCATTTGAACTCTGTGGTGAGTTCCTTCTTGCACCCATGTCATATGTGTATAGAACCCATATTCAACCTTGTAGAAAAGGTTGAGATCCACATCACCCATGATGATCATTGAGCTCATCAATTGACTACCAATCCTGGGAACCCATACAGAACCTGATTACATTATTAAGAGAATGGTCTTATCTAGTCCCTTGGAGCAAAACATCTCATCATGATTCTCTTCCTCTTTCTAAGAGAATCTCTTAACCACAAGCTTTCTATAGTGTGTTTGATTTGTAAATCTTTTGTTGAACATCCATCGCTTGTTCAGAGTTCATCATTCATCATGATCTTTCCTACAAATCAAAATTAAGTACATGATTAGTAATACTTCATAATCATCAAATCATATTGACATGATAACCTATTATGCATACAGATATCATTTACATAGTTATGCAACTATTTTGACCAATACTTTGGCACAACACTTTCCCATATCCTGTATGCATACAGTGGCTATCTAGATGCCTTCCATCTCTACCAGAACATACTATCGAGAGTGTGCACAGCTCTCAGTATGTCAGCAAAGAGGTTTCATTCTAGACAAGCAACAATGGAATGTTTGTCCAATTTACCAATCATATGCATATTAGTAGTATACTGTTCAATGCTTTATGAATGTTTACACTCAGCATGATATATCCTAGGAATACAAATATGCATACAAGCAATATCATTTACTATTTCTAATAACAACTCAAATACTTATCTTTTATGTTTGTGTGGTTGTCTCCCGCTTGATCTTCTGTATGTCTTCTGAACTTCTATTCATTCTGTACCACTGTGCATGCTCAAGTGTACACTGGTGTCATCCTCATGATCTCATACACAAACATACATTCATTAGTATATTCTCAATATTATCAAAACATTCTAATTCTAAATAATCTTGAATATGTACAGTCATGATCATTAGTATTGAGGGTTTCAAGGAAGTCTTCTTTTACTCATGCATATTCTTGTTTGATCTAGTATGCATAAACCCTTGATTACTAACCAATCATACCAAGTATACTTACACAAGGTAAGATTCTAACATGACATAGGAAAACATACCTGGATTAGTATACCTGCTTAGTTATGTACAACATACCTAGACAATCTCTTCAATGATTTAGAGATCCTGAGCTAGAACCTGCATGTCTCGTAGGTTAAACATAATATAACAAAGTCATACATACCTCGTGAGTCTTTGTCTTCATGTTGTCATGGTCATGGAACTTGATTTTTCTTTTGTGATGTACCTGTGTCTTGTTAGCAGATAACATCAACCTTACACAACCCCATAATGCATAAGTACAATCATATATCCCTAATCAATGAATGTCTTCGATCATTCACATGCATTCATATTGTTACTAGGGTGATAAGACAATTAATCAAGATTGTACTAATAAATAACATGAAGACAAACACATTATGAACTTAATCAAGAATCAGATTTCAAGGCATACCTGAACCTCCTTAAGTCATACCTGTCGAGACCTTTTGTAGTCTTCTTATGTAAGGCCTTAGCCTCAACTCCCCCTGAAACTTGATCTGGAGCTTGATTAGGGTTTGCTAGAGAAACCCTAAAAATTCAATCTTTGACTTTCACACTTCTGAATGGATGGAAGAATGTGTCTTGCTGAGTTGATCAACCTAGCATTCTTCAATTTTGAAATCTCCAAAATTTGACCCCTCAAAATTGCCTTCGAAACTTCTGGATCTTCTGGACACGAACCCGAACTAGGGTTTGATGAAGCCCGGTCTTCTACCCAACCAAAAAATTCGATCTTGGTCTCTAAATTTCAATTTTCCTGAGTAGCATTCAGCCGTGGACTCCGATTCCAAAAATTCTAACTTTCTCCGAAACCCTAAATTCCGGAAGCCATGAATAAAGGTGCTCCAAAAATAATTCTGTTTTGACAAAAATATGCACCTGATTGTTTCTGCTATAACTCTGAAATTTCTTTTCCACAGGGTCTGAAAACATTTTCTGCAGTAGCCTGACCTGTCATCTTTCCATCCTGACAGGTCTGACCTCAATTGGATTTTCTGAGAGAGAGTTATGCCAAGTGTCGCAACATGACCTGTTTATGGGATAAAACAGGAGAGCAAACTTGTACGGCGTGCCACGTGCCACTGTTTGAACTTCGGCCTCTGAAAACGTTTCTTGAGATAGCTCGCCCTGTTATCTTTCCATATTGATAGGTCTGACCTCAATTGTACTCTCTGAGAGAGAGTTATGCCAAGTGTCGCAACGTGACCTGTTTATGGGATAAAACAGGAGAGCAAACTTGTACGGCGTGCCACGTGTCACTGGTTCACCTTCAGCCTCTGAAAAAGTTTCCTGAGATAGTACAGTCTATGTACTACCTGTCACTTTTTACGAAATTTCATTTGGAGCTTCCTATCCCAAGTTATGACCTTTTTTCCAAGGTGAACTGATTTTGACTGAGATCTGGAAGAGGCAGAAACCCTAACTTGTACTGATCATAACTTATAAAGTACAACGAATCTGAGGGTTCCCTTTGGAAACAAGGTACCTGGGGATGTTATATTTGACCTGTAAACTTTTCAGACCCTGAAACTTCGCAGAAATGGATTTATAGCGAAAGTTCCACGATGACTGGTTTTTGCTATGTAAAACCCTAACCTTCAAATTGTCGTAAGTAAAGCAAGTGCCGTAAGTGCCATACCTTGTCTTCCTTCAGGTTAGCTCTGATACCATGTTAAAATTTAATATGCTAAGACATAAAATTGCAGCATTACATTCCATTTCACAATAATAGCATATACAGGATCACTGAAGAAACAACAAGCATAGCATAAACACAAGAGACACAGATTTATCCTGGGAAACCCTCATGGGGTAGAAAACCCAGTAAAGCTTCCTCAATATAGATGACCAGCAATATAAAAAGATGCAAACCAAAGACATGATCTCCTTCTCCACCATAGCAGACCTCTCCTCCATAAGTGCGCCTCTCTCAAGTGTGTGTGTGTGTCAAATGAGGAACATACCTCCTCTATTTATACACTACACTGACATGTATTTTACACAAGTACATGTAGGCTCGTATTTAACAATTAGGTTAAATACCCTATTATAACTGACTGGGATGACCCCCACATGGTGGGTCTAATAACCCTAGTTACCACAACCAATTCGGAGGAATAAACATCTCCGGATTCATAGTACATCGGAGGTATGGAACATCTCCGGAATAATATACAAATATAATATTCTTAGAAGTTACAATATTCAACATTATTATTAATAAATAAAAGAGGAGACAAATATCCAAAGGAGACTGTTGAAAAGAGTGTTCACTTACCCACTAGGAGGAATGGATTGGGGTGGAGAGGAAACTGACACTCGGTAGCATCATCATTCACTTCTAGATGTTGCAGGGGGGCAACTTCCGTATTTTTATGGTCATGTTCCCAAATAAAGTGGAACTGAGTAGGTGGCTCAATAACTAATAAACTGACCAAAGACGTAGGCATGCTATAACACCCATCGAATTGAGCAGGAGGCTCATTAAGTTTTCCTTGTGATAATTTCAGGAAAGAGAAAAAGAAGGGTACATAAGAGATTCGATGAGGAGAAGGATAGGAAGTGCTTGATTGAGTTAAGTCTGCATTTCTGAACTAGTATTGCTTAATGCGGAGTTCAATATTGCTAAACGTAGAAGTATTACTATTGAGAACAATATGTAGTACTGCTGAGTCGCAGAGAACTACTTACATGTATCCACAGAACATCTTCATCCTGGTGGTTCAGTGAATAGGCTTGGGGGTCCTAAGGCAAGTGATTTGGCTGTCTTCAGGAGAAGGTTGGGTGGAATGAGCTCCTTTGGATGTTTGTCCCTTCTACAATTATCAGGTTCTATTTGTGTTATCTTAATTATTTATTGAATGAATGTGTGTAAATGTGTTATAAGTTTCCATTAAAACTTAGATATCATTTGGTTGTTTTAAAATGTTTTTATTTATGGAAATTTCATTTAACTTAACTACTATATTTACTTGTTGAATTGATAGTTTATTTCTGGTAGAATGAAAAATGATAGAATAGAATTATTCTCTGTATTTTTCCACTCACCTTTGTGACATACTCTAGTACAGAGAATCGAGTTTAAGTAGATAGAATTCATCGATCTTATATGATAGATTGAATGATTATGATTAGGAATATGGTATTTTGATAGAATAAGACTTAACAAGTATTTCAAATGAATATGAAGATATATTTATTACATATGCTTGGTATTTTATGAACTGAAAACAAAGTTTACTTACAGTCAAACAAATTATGTTATTATACAGAACCATAATACATACCCTAAAATTTATTGCAATATTCTAGTCTAGGTTAAACATTATCTACTACATAGTAGTCGTACAAGTATCATTTCTAGAACATCATATATGTACATATAAATATCGAACTCTTAGTATGAACAGAGTTTATTTCAAAATTTTGTAAGTATTATCTATCATAGAAAATATAATATATATAAGCCAAAATTGAAACCTGGTTTTGAGAACCATGTTATACGGTTAATATTCACAACTACTACATCATATTAAGGTGCATACAAAAGAAACAAGATATATACTTTCACCATCTGATAACAATTATATCAAGGGTCAAATCATGATAATAATGATAAAGTGTAAGACTGTAGGAATAATGCTTACAATATACAACCTATCGAATTCTGTATTTTATATAAACATAATGCTTGCACAGTATAAGTTTTAAAATCGAATGCAGTCTTGCAAACCCTACCTATTTAGTCTCTCAATACATCTATTTAAAGAACATTTCTTAGACATCTCAAGAAAAGTCCAACAGCTTACTAAGTCGTAGTCGACTTATCAAATTTTTTAACCAAACAAATATTACATAGAGGATTTAGGGTTTAACATTTATTTTTATACAATGTAATCTTAAATGATTCCAAAAGAATGAACAAGTCAAAGGTTCGACACCAGCTAGGTTCACCCTGAAGCTCTTAACTTAAAAACGAACAAAAAATCTACTTTAAACCATAGGTTGAATATCCAATAGGGTCGTAATAGTTATAAGCTATTAAAATAGAAATTATAGAGCGAGCTCTACCCAGTCTCTTTCTTATTAAAAATGAAGATATTTCCCGAATGGGTTATCCTCTTGCTCAGGATTTAATTACAACCCTTCACAAATACAAGACGATGATAGGGCTCAGTCCCAAAAACCTTCAACACATTATCATTTCGAAAATAAAAACAAATTGCATTTTAAATTGAAGCATAGGGTTTTCGTGAAGGCCGGTTTTATGCCCGAGAAACCAAAATCTTACACTTTTAAAGGTTGCAGGGTTCAACCCTAACCTTTTCAAGATTTGTCCATTATAATTTATACATAGAACATATTTCATTTTAGTCCAAAGTCGTAGCTCGAGGGCACCACTATTAACCATTTCAAGTCTGTACACACAGTCTCTTAACCAAACAAAATTGCTATTATTATAAATTCAAGTGAAGCGTTGAGAAACCAAGGCGAGCCAAAGGCTCGAGGGTTCAACCCTTTTTTTACAAAAATGCCATACGGCTTACAAGATATAAAAACAAATAGTTAAAACCAAATGCAAGTTGAAAACTGTATCCCGGCGAAGTTACACAAACTGGCATCAATGCCATAAATTCACCATCCATATCAAGAGAACCACTGAGGATTACCAGGGCTATAAGAAGAAACCACTCCATTTCTTCACCACTGTAAACGTTGACGAGAAGCCATCCTAGCACAAAGTTCCAACGCAAGCAACTGGTCAAAAGATTTGAAAATAAAAAGCAAATAATAAGCAATGTAAATCTTTGAACCCTGTCAACTCAAAACTCGAAACCTGGGCTTACCTTCATAACTAGAGAAGCACCATGAGCTTCATTGTAAAAATCAGAATGTTCATATAGTTATCAAACCCTCGAGTGTAGGATGGGAAATTCATCATCAAAACCTTGGAAGGGTTGAAACATTTTTCAAAACCTAGTGAAATTGAGAGCCTGTCGACCTCCTTCCACCAACTTTGCAAATGAATTGGGTAACGTTGAAAGTGGTCTATCAATGCATAGTTAGGGTTTTTACAAAAAACCCTAAGCCATCACGTGGACAAACACCATAGGGATTTCCATGATGCTTCCCATTAAAAGTTCACATTAAAATGCTTTTAAGTTTACTCTGTCGAGAAATCGGTACAAACTACTAGAAGTATAATCCCCTATGGTTTAAATCTAAGGCTTTTGCCTATAGTCGAGAACCGATTTTGGTTACCAACCTTATCCACGTGTGAAAAACATTAGCCCAAGCTTTGGTTTAAAGTTTAAAATTGATAGGGTAAGTATTTATACTATTCACTTATAATTTATAAGGAGATTTCAACATAATAACTATACAATTGTTACCATCTATATTATCTATAAGGCATCCAATCTTTACAAATACATTTATAACTTGCATAAAAAGAGAAGTATTAATGTATTATAAACCTAAACAATACTCAGGAAAAGAGTCATAGTTATAATGTGACATTTTCATATTAAATGGCACGAATAGGGTATGCTTCACCCTAGGCCTTAAGTCGAAGACTTCTTATGCATGCCGACAACATCGAGTTTTAACATAAAGAATGTTAAGATAGAATAACATACACTATTTTAAATCTTGATCTTTAAAACTCGTATAAACCTAGAAGTATATCTCTTACCTGCAATCTATACAACAATAGTAAGAGCGTTAGCATTTAAAATCTAAGTAAGCCTCGAGGTACCCATAGGACCCCTTCAACACAAAAGCAACAAACAATTAGTATCTAGGGTCAAAATTTATAACATAGTAAGAGATAAAATAAATGACGATGTAAACATTGAACAAGAAACAATTTAAGTATTCAAACAATTCAAAGATATTATGTCAAACATTCATTATAATGTTGCATTTGGACAGAGGAATGATGGGTACATAATGATGTTATAGCATTAAATGCAATTAGGATAAGCATTCAAACAATTGTATGCATTAAAAAGGTAGTTACAAAAAAATAAAGTAATTACAACATGTAGATGATACAAGGCAATTAAAACAATGACGACTGTTTGAAGTAGGTGTCATCATAGATTATAAACAATTGGTTGTTAAGATGATTAGATGATCATTAATTATACTTTCCGCATAAAAAATACTAGCATTAATTACTACATAGAAAATTTTAAATTTTTGGTAAATTTTGGGGATGTTACATTTGGTATCAGAGCACAAATTCAAATACTAGGCCTGAAGTGGCTCAATTTGCGCAATTGAAATTTAAGACAGAATTGCCATTACTGATTTTTATTTTAATTTGTTTTTTGTTCAACAAATTTTACATTTAGTTGCAGGTATGGAAGGACCAGAAGAGTTAGCTGGGGACAGGTCCCATAATAATGAACAAAATAATAATGAGCAGGAACATATTAATGCAGGAAATATCTTTGTTGAATTAAATGATAATTCATCTGAATTACTAAGAACAATTAGAGATTTAAAAACAGAAATAGAAACTGTTAAGGAGGAGAATGAACGAATTCTAAAATCTCAGGAGGAGATGAATCAAATCCTGCTGGATAAATTCCATAATAACGGAAAGGATAAAAGAACATAAAATAATTTTGAATTTGGAACCATATCCTACCAACGTAAGAGTAAAAAGTTAAAACTTACAAATTATAATAGCAGTTCTTCTTTTGAAATTTATGAAAAAGCATGCAGGAAGAAGCACAAGTATTCCAGCGACAGCAGTGAAAGTGATTATTATACTGAAAAGAAAAAGTACAAACCATACGGAGAAATTTTTGGAGAATTTAAGAAGATAAAACCACCAACTTTTAATGGAGAAACGGAAAAAGGAGAGGAATCCGAAGCATGGTTGTCCAGTATGAATAAGTATTTTCAAATTTATAATTATTTGTTGAGATATTGTAACTTCAAAGAATATTATAATTGTACTTTATTATTCCAGAGATGTTTCATTCCTCCGTAAAGATCTTATTGTATATCCGGAGATGTTTATTCCTCCGTCAGAATGTGCTAAATTGGGTTATTAGACTTCCCTAGTGGCGGTCGGCCCTTTATGTGTTATGTGGGTCAAAGGGTTGTTAGACCACCCTAGAGGGGTCGGCCCAGTCAGTTGTAGTGGGGCATTTAACCCATTGGTTAAATACGAGCCTACGTGTACCTATGTAAAATACATGTCAGTGTAGTGTATAAATAGAGGAGGTGTGTTCCTCATTTGACACACTCACACACTTGAGGATAGCGCACTTGTGGAGGAGAGGTCTGCTATTGTGGAGGAGGAGATCATGTCTCAGGGTTTCATCTTTGTATATTGCTGGTCATCTATATTGAGGAAGCTTTGCTGGGTTTTCTACCCCATGAGGGTTTCCCAGGATAAATCTCTGTCTCTTGTGATTATGCTGTGCTTGTTGTTTCTTCAGTGATCCTGTATATGCTATTATTATGAAATGGAATGTAATGCTGCTATTTTCTGTCTTAGCATATTAAATCTTAACATGGTATCAGAGCTAACCTGAAGGAAGACAAGGTATGGCACTAAAGACACTTGCTTTACTTACGATAATTTGAAGGTTAGGGTTTTACATAGCAAAAACCAGTCATCGTATCACTTTCGCTATAAATCCGTTTTGGCGAAGTTTTCGGATCTGAAATTGTTACAGGACGAAGTTCAAATCTCCAGGTACCTTGTGTCCAAAGGACAACCTCTAATTCGTTGTACTTTGTGATTTATGATCTGTACAATATAGGGTTTCTGCCTCTTCCAGATCTGAGTCAAAATCAGGTGACCTTGGGAAAAAGGTCATAACTTTGGCTAGGAAGCTCCAAATGCAATTTCATCAAAAGTGACAGGTAGTACACAGACTGTACTATCTCAGAAAATGTTTTCAGAGGCCGAAGTTGAACCAGTGACACGTGGAACACCGTACAAGTTCGCTCTCCTGTATTATCCCATAAACAGGTCACGTTGCGACATTTGGCATAACTCTCTCTCAGAAAATCCAATTGAGGTCAGACCTGTCAGGATGGAAAGATAACAGGCCGATCTATCTCAGAAAGCGTTTTTAGATGCCGAAGGTCAAACAATGACACGTGGCACGCCGTACAAGTTCGCTCTCCTGTATTTTCCCAAAACAGGTCACGTTGCGACATTTGGAATAACTCTCTCTCAGAACATCCAATTGAGGTCAGACCTATCAAGATGGAAAGCTAACAGGTCAGGATATCTCAAAAAACCTTTTTCAGACCCTGTGGATCAAAAATTTCAGAGTTACACCAGAAACAATCAGGTACATATTTCTGTCAAAACAGAATTATTTTTTGGTACCTTCATTCATGGCTTCCGGAATTTAGGGCTTTGAAGAAAGTTGGAATTTTTGTAATCGGAGACCACGGCTGGATGCTACTCATCAAAATAGAAATTTAGAGACCAAGATCAGAATTTTTGGTTGGGCAGAAGACCGGGCTTGATTAGACCCTAGTTCGGGACTTTGATTAGAAAAGTGGAAAATTAGGGCTTCTGTAAAAATGGGAATTTTTGAAATCTGTGACCACGGCTGGAAGCTCCTCAGAAAAATAAAAACTTAGAGCTTTGGATCAAACCTTTTGATGGGGCAAAAGAGTGGGCTTCATCAAACCCCAGTTTAGGGTCACGTCCAGTGAATCCGAAAGTTTCAAAGGCAAAATTGAGGAGTAAAACTTTGCAGTTTTCAAATTCTGAATATACCAGTTTGATCAGCTCGTCAAGGCGCATATTTCTATCCTTTCGAAAGTATGAAATTCAAAGTTTGAATTTTTGGGTTTCTCTGACAAACCCATATCCAGCTCCAGGTCCAGTTCTTGCAAATCAAGTGGATTGGGTTAATCCTAGAAGAAGATGGATTGGTCACCTGCATAAGTGAAGAAGTTCCTATCTCAGGGGGAGATGAGGATAAGGCTTTACATAAGAAGAATACAAGCGATCTCGACAGGTATGACTCATCGAGGTATGTTTCGATATTTGTCCATGATTAAGTTTATGGTATGTTTGTCTTCAGGTTATTACAGTTAGTACAATTTTGATTTTAGATTTGTCGTATAACCTTAACAAAATTATGAATGCATATTCATTGGTTACGGTGTTGACACTTATGATTGTACTAATGCATTATGATGTTGTGTGAGGTTGATGTTGTCTGCTAACAAGATACAAGTACATCACAAAAGACAAATCAGGTTCCATGACCATGAAAACATGAAAACAAAGACTCATCCATAATCTTTGTTCTACTTACGAGGTATGTATGACTTTGTTATATTATGCTTAACCTATGAGACATGCAGGTTCTAGCTCAGGATCTCTAAATCATTGAAGAGATTGTTTAGGTGTGTTGTACATAACCAAGTAGGTATACTAATCCAGGTATGTTTCCCATGAATCTTACCTTGTGTTAGGATCCCTTATATAAGTATACTTGGAATGATTGGTTATGCTTATTCATAAAGTTAGTAATCAAGGGATTATGCATATTATATCTTTTATCTTGATTGATGATATGCATGGGTAAAAGAAGACTTCCCTGAAATCTTGAATACTAATGTTTATTAACTTTAATCATGACTATACATTTTCAAGATTATTTAGTACTATAATGTTTTGATAGCATTTAGAATATACTAATGAGTGTATGTTTGTGCATGAGATCATGAGGATGACTCTTGAGCATGCACAGTAGTACAAAATGAATAGAAGTTCAAAAGACATACAGAAGATCAAGCGGGAGGCAACCACACAAACATAAAAGATAAGTATTTGAGTTGTATGCATATTTGTATTCCTAGAATATATAATGCTGAGTATAAACATTCATAGAGCATTGAACAGTATACTACTAATGTGCATATGATTGGTAAGTTGGACAAACATTCCATTATTGCTTGTCTAGAATGAAACCTCTTTGCTGACATACCGAGAGCTGTGCACACTCTCGATAGTATGTTCTGGTAGAGATGGAAGGCATCTAGATAGCGACTGTATGCATACAAGATATGGGAAAGTGTTGTGCCAAAGTATTGGTCAAATTAGTTGCATAACTATGTAAATGATATCTGTATGCATAATAGGTTATTATGTCAATACGATTTGATGATTATGAAGTATTACTAATCCTGTACTTAATTTTGATTTGTAGGAAAAATCATGATGAATGATGAACAAGCGATGGATGTTCAACAAAAGGATTTACAAATCAAACACACTATAGAAAGCTTATGGTTAAGAGATTCTCTTAGAAAGAGGAAGAGAATCATGATGAGATGTTTTGACCATTCTCTTAATAATGTAATCAGGTTCTGTATGGGTTCCCAGGATCGGTAGTCAATTGATGAGCTTAATGATCATCATGGGTGATGTGGATCTCAACCCTTGCTACAAGGTTGAATATGGCTTCTATACACATATGACATGGATGCAAGAAGAAACTCACCATAGAGTTCGAATGACTTTGAGGCTCATATTAGTAGACCCATCTGACGAGAGATGGCACGTATAGATATGCAGAAGATCGCTCAATGCAGAGTGTGAATAATGGACAATTGACAGCTTCATGACAAAGCTTGGGCCTTACCAGAAGTAAAGCTGATCCTAACCTTTACCTAAAGGTTGTGGATGATAAACCTATCATACCATTATTATGTGATGATGATCTCTTTCTGACAAGGAAAGAGAAACAGATCATGAAAATGGCTGCAGAAATAAAAATGAAAGATATCAGATTAATGCACTACTTCTTAGGTCTAGAAGTATGGCATGATCCAAAAGGAATCTTTTAAATCGAGGTAAGTATGCTGTGAAGTTTCTAAAAAGATTTGATATGTTGGAGTGTAAAGCCATGGCCACTCCCATGGACTCCAACTTGAAGTTATTAGTTAATAACTCATCGGATTTAGTGGACCTAACCCTATATAGACAAATCATTGGGCCAATGATGTATTTAACAAATACTAGGCCAGATATATGCTTTGTTGTAAATACCGTAAGTCAGTATCTAGTAGAACCTAGAAAGGTTCACTTAATAGCTACAAAGCATGTAGTGAGGTACCTCAAAAGGTACTTTAATTTTGGTCTATATAATCTTGGAGGTCATGAACTCCGTTTACATGGTTACTCAAATTCTGATTGGGCAGGAAGTGTCTCAGACGGAAAGAGTACTTTAGGTGGATGTTATAGTCTTGAATCTACCATGATCTCATGGTTTAGCAAGAAACAATCTAGTGTGGCTCTCAGTACTACTGAAACCGAATATATAGCTGTCTGCTCTGCCAGCTGTGAAGCAGTGTGGCTTCAGAAGCTATTATATGGAGTGTTTGACTTAGAAATGGATTCCACTATGATTATGTGTGACAATCAAAGCTGCATCAAGATGATAGGAAATCTTGTATTCCATGATAAGTCAAAACACATAGAGATTCGTTACTTTTATATTCGAGATATGGTGCAGAAAGGAGCTATCAAGCTAGAGTATATAAGCACTGAGGATCAAATTGCTAATATCCTGACCAAGCCTCTGTCTCGAGTAAAGTTTGAACACTTCCGAGACAAGCTTGGTGTAGTTCAGAAGAACCCTCCTCGAAAGGGGGAGTAGCACAGTATGAGACAGACAAGCCTATCTCATCAATGATGAGGTTACCTATTTTTCCTGCACTTACTCACCTAGAATTATTTAGATTTAGGACTCTTATATTCTTTATTTTGATGTTTAGATGTATACATGCTCTTGATGATAGATGTATACATGCTAGATACTTTTGATGATAGATGCTTTTGATGATTAGATGTATACATGCTTTTGATGATAAATGTATACATGCTTTTGATGATAGATGCTTTTGATGGTTAGATGTACACATGCTTTTGATGATACATGTTGTGGTTATACATGTTTTGATGATGGTGATACATGTTGTGATTATACATGTTTTGATGTTGATGATACATGTTGTGGTTATACATGTTCTACATGTTGTGGTTATACATGTTTTGATGATGGTGATACATGTTGTGATTATACATGTTTTGATTTTGATGATACATGTTGTGGTTATACATGTTCTACATGTTGTGGTTATACATGTTTTGATGATGATGATACATGTTGTGATTGTACATGTTTTGATGTTGATGATACATGTTGTGGTTATACATGTTCTACATGTTGTGGTTACACATGTTTTGATGATGATGATACATGTTGTGGTGATACACGTTATGATGATGAGGATACATGTTCTTCATGAACATGTGAAGGGATTGGATCATCCCTGGACTTTCAGTCCTAAAGAGAGCCGTAGACGGGAGGTCTCCGAGAATGAAGTCCTTAGTGGACAGTTGAGGGGATTGGATCATCCCTGGACTTTCAGTCCTAAAGAGAGCCGTAGATGGGAGGTCTCCGAGAATGAAGTCCTTAGTGGACAGTTGAGGGGATTGGATCATCCCTGGACTTTCAGTCCTAAAGAGAGCCGTAGACGGGAGGTCTCCGAGAATGAAGTCCTTAGTGGACAGTTGAGGGGATTGGATCATCCCTGGACTTTCAGTCCTAAAGAAGAGCCGTAGACGTATGTCTTCGAGAACGAAGGGATTGGATCATTCCTGGACTTCAGTCCGAAAGAAGAGCCGTAGACGTATGTCTTCGAGAATGAAGGGATTGGATCATTCCTGGACTTCAGTCCGAAAGAAGAGCCGTAGACGTATGTCTTCGATAAAGAAGGGATTGGATCATTTCTGGACTTCAGTCCGAAAGAAGAGCCGTAGACATATGTCTTTGAGAATGAAGGGATTGGATCATTCCTGGACTTCAGTCCGACAGAAGAGCCGTAGACGTATGTCTTCGAGAATGAAGGGATTGGATCATTCCTGGACTTCAGTCCGAAAGAAGAGCAGTAGACGTATGTCTTCGATAAAGAAGGGATTGGATCATTCCTGGACTTCAGTCCGAAAGAAGAGCCGTAGACGTATGTCTCCGATAACGAAGGGATTGGATCATTCCTGGACTTCAGTCCGAAAGAAGAGCCGTAGACGTGAGGTCTCCGAGAACATGAAGGGATTGGATCATTCCTGGACTTCAGTCCGAAAGAAGAGCCGTAGACGTGAGGTCTCCGAGAACATGAAGGGATTGGATCATTCCTGGACTTCAGTCCGAAAGAAGAGCCGTAGATGTGAGGTCTCCGAGAACATGATAGGACTGGATCGTCCCTAGACTTCGGTTCAAAAGGTACATGACTGGTTTACATCATTCCTTGATGATGACGATGTTCGTGTGATGACGATGTTGATCGTGATGCTGATGATCGTATGATAACGATGCTGATGATCGTGTGATGACGATGCTGATGATCGTATGATGACGATGTTGATCGTGATGCTAATGATCGTATGATGACGATGCTGATGATCGTATGATGACGATGCTGATGATCATGTGATGACGATGCTGATGATCGTGTGATGACGATGCTGATGACGATGCTGATGACCGTATGATGACGATGCTGATGATCGTGTGATGACGATGCTGATGATCGTGTGATGACGATGCTGATGATCGTGTGATGACGATGCTAATGATCGTATGATGATGATGCTGATCATGATGCTGATGATCGTATGATGACGATGCTGATGATCGTATGATGACGATGCTGATGATCGTGTGATGACGATGCTGATGATCGTGTGATGATGATGCTGATGATTGTGTTGATCGTGTGTTGACGATGCTGATGATTGAGTACTATCAACTCTGATGATGTTGATGTTCCAGTATTGAAGATGTTCCAGTAACTAGTTGAGTTACTGATGATGTTGAGAAAGCTTCCAATGATTTATAGATGTATCATGTATGATGTTGATGACTCCTTGCTCGTGCAGATGCTGTTATAATATCCTTCTCGTTAAGGGGGAGTGTTGAGATATTGTAACTTCAAAGAATATTATAATTGTACTTTATTATTCCTGAGATGTTTCATTCCTCCGTAAAGATCTTATTGTATATCCGGAGATGTTTATTCCTCCGTCAGAATGTGGTAAATTGGGTTATTAGACTTCCCTAGTGGAGGTCGGCCCTTTATGTGTTATGTGGGTCAAAGGGTTGTTAGACCACCCTAGAGGGGTCGGCCCAGTCAGTTGTAGTGGGGTATTTAACCCATTGGTTAAATACGAGCCTACGTGTACCTATGTAAAATACATGTCAGTGTAGTGTATAAATAGAGGAGGTGTGTTCCTCATTTGACACACTCACACACTTGAGGATAGCGCACTTGTGGAGGAGAGGTCTGCTATTGTGGAGGAGGAGATCATGTCTCAGGGTTTCATCTTTGTATATTGCTGGTCATCTATATTGAGGAAGCTTTGCTGGGTTTTCTACCCCATGAGGGTTTCCCAGGATAAATCTCTGTCTCTTGTGTTTATGCTGTGCTTGTTGTTTCTTCAGTGATCCTGTATATGCTATTATTATGAAATGGAATGTAATGCTGCTATTTTCTGTCTTAGCATATTAAATCTTAACATTATTCAAGTCATTTAAAAACTAAAATGGCAATTTATAATCTGATGGGAAAAGACGACATTTGGTGGCAAGATCTAAAGTGAGTAAAAGGATTAAAAGAGAAACATGTAAATTGGAGTAATTTTAAAATAATATTTTCAAAAGAAATTTCTGTCAGAACAGTACTTTGAAGAATGAGCCAAAGAATTTTATGATTTAAAATTGGGTTTCATGAACATGAAGAAATTAAGCAGCAAGTTTCTAAGTTTATTAAGATATGTGCCTTACCTTACTAATGAAAAACCTAAAGTACAGAGATTTCTGAACTATTTACCCTCTCATATAAAGGACAGAATTGAGTACATGACGTCCCTAAGACCCTTGAAGAGGCCATGAGAAAGGAAAATATATGTTATGAATAGAATAGGAAACGGGAAAGAATACCAAGTTGGAAGGTAAAAGGGCCTAATAATTTTGAACAAAGAAAGAAGCATTTTACATTTAATCGAAATTCTGGAAACAATAATTCTTGTAATTTTTCTAACAGAAAATTTCAAGGAAATAATCCAAGAGGAAATGTACAACCAAATTTTACAACTGCAAGAAACAAAGATCCACCTAAAAATTATTTTAAAAATAATGAACAAAAAGAAACCTGTTAAATGTTGGGACTATCAGGGGCCTCACTATGCATCAAACTGTCCACTCAGGAAGAGAACTATCAACAACATACATACAGTGTAGGAGGAGGCTACTATTGGTGACTTAGTGAGGGAAATGCCCAGGATCAATGCAGTCTTGGAAAACAGACAAGATGATCATCAAACTTCAATGGTCGAAGTAGGAGGTATGCTGAAACATAAACCCATTTCTATTTTGATTGATCCAGGAGCTAGTTTGAGTTATGTGTCACCTGATTTAGTAAAAAGCTGTAATTTGAAATTAGAAAAGTTTGAAAAGTCTTGGATGGTCCAGTTAGCTACAGGAATTAAAAGGAAAGTAACTGATTATGTGAAAGATTGTGAATTATTGATGAATCAATTTATGACTCATGTTAAGTTGAATGTATTACCATTAGGATCTTATGATGTTCTAATTGGAATGGATTGGATGGAAAAGCACAAGGTAGTGTTAAATTGTTTTGAAAATACCTTTACTTGCTTGAATGATAAATGTGAAACAGTAACAGTAAAAGGAATTCCTAGAAAAACTTCAGTAAGACAGATTTCTGCTATGCAAGTTTAAAAGGTTGTTCGTAAAGGATGTAAAATGTTTTCTGGAAATGTAATTAATGACTAACATACAACTAAAGAAGATAAGTTAAAACTTGAAGACATACCAATTCCAAGAGAATTTTCGGATGTATTCCCAAAAGAAATTCCATGGTTACCTCTGAAAAGAGAATTGAACTTCACCATTGAGTTAGTACCTGGTGCAGTACCTAAATCAAAAGCTCCTTACAGGATGAATATCGTGGAGCTTAACGAATTAAAATCATAGTTAAAGGAATTAATTGATAAAGATTACATAAGGCCAAGTGTGTCTCCATGGGGAGCACCTGTTATTTTTGTTAAAAAGAAGGACGGTACCTTGCATTTATGCATAGACTATCGTCAATTAAATAAAATGATCATTAAAAACATATATCCCTTGCCCCACATTGATGATATGTTTGATCAACTACACGGTGCAGCAATATTTTCTAAGATAGACTTGAGGTCAGGGTACCATCTAGGGCATGTGATATACAAGGATGGAATCACAGTAGACCCAGACAAGATAAAAGAAATTAATTAATGGCTTGCCCCTAAAGACGTAACTGTTGTATGATCTTTCATGGGAATTACAGGTTACTACCGGAACTTTATAGAAGGATTCTCACAAATCGCGAATCCTACAACCTCTTTGCAGAAGAAGGGTAAGAAATTTTTTTGGGATCAAAAGTATGAATAAATTTTTAAGAAATTAAAAGAGTTGTTAACAACTGCACCTATTCTAAAAATTGCAGATCCGAACAAGGATTTTGTTGTATGCACTGATGCATGCAACAATGGCCTCAGCGGAGTCTTAACACAAGAGGGT
Source organism: Larix kaempferi (assembly GCA_027924585.1). NCBI lineage: Eukaryota > Viridiplantae > Streptophyta > Pinopsida > Pinales > Pinaceae > Larix > Larix kaempferi. The sequence goes on from BSBM01000519.1 coordinate 19,993,652, forward strand.
CATGTAATAGCGTATGAGTCTAGAAAGCCAAAAATTCACAAAAAGAACTATGCTACTTAGGACATAGATTTGGTTTCCATGATACATGCTGTAAAGGTGTGGCGCCATCATCTAATTGGAAGGAAGTTTACATTAATGGCAGATAATAAAGGCTTAAAATATTTTTTGGATTAACCAAATCTTAACGCGAAGTAATCTAGGTGGTTAGCTTTCCTTAGAGAGTATGATTTTGAGATCCAGCACATAAACAGTAAAGAAAATAAGGTGGAAGATGCCTTAAGCAGAAATGCAAGACTAAATTTTGTAGTAGCAATCAGTACTTATAAAACAGATTTGGAAAATCAGATTAAAGAAGGAATAAGACTTGATGAAAAGTATCAAAAATTACAAGAAAAGGTTGCTGAAGATAATTCTAAAAATTTAATAACAGATTTCAGATTTAATGAAACATGATTAATGCTGTATAAAAACAGACTTTATGTGCCCAATGTTTCAGAAGTTAAGTTGTTGATTTTAAATGAAATACATAAAATTCCATATTCAGGACATCTTGGTTACCAAAAGATGATAACAATGCTAAGGAAATATCACTATTGGCCAAATATGAAAAATGAGGTAGTTGAATACATTGCTAGGTGTATGGAATGTCAGCAAATAAAGGTTGAGCATCAACACCTAGTTGGATTGTTGCAGCCACTACCAAATCCAGATTGGAAGTGGGAAATAATTAGTATTGATTTTATAACTGGTTTACCTAAAAATCAAAAGCAGAATGATTCTATAATGGTAGTTGTGGATAAGCTGAGTAAAGCAACCCATTTTATACCTGTTAAAACCACTTACAAGGCTGCTAACATTGCTGACATTTTTATGAAACAAATTTTTTGTTTGCATGGAATTCCTAAAGTCATAATTTCTTGTAGAGACTCTAAATTTACGGGAAATTTCTAGAAGTCTTTGTTTAAAGGTTTGGATACTACTTTGAATTTTCGTACATCATTTCATCCACAAAAGGATGGGAAAATAGAAAGAGTAAATCAGATTCTTGAAGATATGTTAAGAATCTATGTTAGAGATCAGCCAGGTAAATGGGAAGATTTTCTACTCTTAGATGAATTCACTTATAATAATCATTATCAAGCTTCAGCAAAATTCAGTCCATTTGAAATTTTGTACGATAGAAATTGTAATACACCTATTTCATGGAGTAATCCAGTTGACAAGTTGATGTTAGGACCTAAGTTATTGAAAGAAATGGAACTTACTCTGAAACAGGTACAAAGCAATTTAAAAATTGCACAAGATAGATAGAAAAGTCATGCAGATCTCAAAAGAACTCAGAAAGAGTTTCAGGTTGGTGAGCATGTTTTCATCAAGGTAAAACCCAAAAAGAGCTCCTTAAAGTTAGGAAGTTGTGCTAATTTAGCACCAAGGTATTGTGGACCTTTTGAAATACTGTCCAATGTTGAACTAGTGGCATATCAGTTGGTCTTTCCACCAAATATTAAAGTACATAATGTCTTCCATATTTCTATTTTGAAAAATTATGTGCATAATGCTACTCATGTGATTAATTGGAATGATGTACAGGTGGAAACAGAAGGATATTTTTTGGTGGAACCAGATTGTATCCTCGACAAGAGGGAAATTTTGCTTTGGAATCGCACCATTGGCAAGGTAAAGGTGCAATGGAAGCACCTTAGTCCAGATGAAGCAACCTGGGAATTGGAAAGTGATATGCGGGTGGCATATCCAATTATGTTCCAGGAAGACTTAGAGGATGATGAATAAAGCAACATCGAGGACGATGTTGAACTTAAGAGGGGGTGTTTGTCACATACCCAAAATCTGAACATTTTATGTTATGAGAAAAACATTATGTTATATGTTATTGTATAGTTTTTATGATTATTGACCAAGTGGGGTCAAGGATGACTGTAAGTAATTACTCTAATATTTTATTATTAATAAATAAAAGAGGAGACAAATATCCAAAGGAGACTGTTGAAAAGAGTATTCACTGACCCACTAGGAGGAATGGACTGGGGTGGAGAGGAAACTGACACTTGGAAGCATCATCATTCACTTCTAGTTGTTGTAGGGGGGCAACTTCCCTATTTTTATGTTCATGTTCCCCAAGAAAGTGGAACTGTGCAGGTGGATGAATAACTAAGAAACTGACCAAATACATAGGCATGTTATAACACCCATCGAATTGAGCAGGAGGATCATCAAGTTTTCCTTGTGATAATTTTTGGAAAGAGAAAAAGAAGGGTACACAAGAGATTCGATGAGGGGAATGCTAGGAATTGCTTGATTGAGTTAAATTTGCATTTCTAAACTAGTACTGCTTAATACAGAGTTCAATATCGCTAAACGCCAAAGTATTACTATTGAGAACAATATGTACTACTGCTGAGTTGTAGAGAACTACTTGCATGTATCCACATGGCATATTCGCCCTGGTGGTTCAGTGAATAGGCTCGGGGGTCCTAAGGCAAGTGATTTGGCTATCTTCAAGAGAAGGTTGAGTGGAACGGGCTCCTTTGGATGTTTGTCCCTTCTATAGTTATCAAGTTCTATTTGTGTTATCTTATTTATTTATTGTTCATCTATTTACTGAATGAATGTGTGTAATTGTGTTATAAGTTTCCATTAAAACATAGATATCATTTGACTATTCTAAAATATTTTTATTTCTAGAAATTTCATTTAACTTAACTGCTAGATTTACTTGCTGAATTGATAGTTTATTTCGGGTAGAATGAAAAATGATAGAATATAAATTATTCTTTGTATTTTTCCACTCACCTTCGTGACGTACTCTAGTATAGAGAATCGAGTTTAAGTAGATAAAATTCATTGATCTTATATGATAGACTGAATGATTATGATCAGGAATATTGTATTTTGATAGACTAAGAATTAACATGGATTTCAAATGAATATTGAAGATATATGTTTTACATATGCTTGGTATTTTATGAACTGAAAACAAAGTTTACTTATAGCCAAACAAATTATGTTATTATACAGAACCATAATATAGACCCTAGAATTTATTGCAATATTCTAGTCTAGGTTAAACATTATATACTACACAGTAATCGTACAAGTATCATTTCCAGAATATCATATATGTACATATAAGTATCGAAATCTTAGTATGAACAAAGTTTATCTCAAAATTTTGTAAGTATTATCTATCATTGAAAATATAATATATATAAGCCAAAATTGAAACCTAGTTTTGAGAACCATGTTATATGGTTAATATTCACAACTACGACATTATATTAAGGTGCATACAAAAGAAACAAGATCTATGCTTCCAACGTCTGATAACAATTATATCAAGGGTCAAATCATGATAATAATGATAAAGCGTAAGACTATAGGAATAATGCTTACAACCTCCAGAACTAAAACAAGTTAAAATTTATAGTATCAAAACAATATACAGAGTATCAAATTCTGTATTTCATATAAACATAATGCTTGCACAGTATAAGTTTTAAAATCGAATGCAGTCGTACAACCCCTAGTTATTTATTTTCTCAATACATCTATTTAAAGAACATTTCTTAGACATCTCAAGAAAAATCCAACATCTTACTAAGTTGTAGTCGACTTATCAAATTTTTTAACCAAACAAATATTACATAAAGGGTTTAGGGTTTAACATTTATTTTTATACAATGTAATCTTAAAGGATTCCAAAAGAATGAACAAGTCAAGGGTTCGACACCAGCTAGGTTCACCCTAAAGCTCTTAACTTAAAAACGAACAAAAAATCTACTTTAAACCATAGGTTGAATATTCAATAGGGCCGTAATAGTTATAAGCTATTAAAATAGAAATTACTAAGCAAGCTTTACCCAGTCTCTTTCTTATTAAAAACGCAGAGATTTCCTGAATGGGTTATCCTCATGCTCAGGATTTAATTACAACCCTTCACAAATACATGATGATGATAGGGATCAATCCCAAAAACCTTCAGCACATTATCATTTCAAAAATAAAAACAAACTGCATTTTAAATTGAAGCAGAGGGTTTTCGTGAAGGCCGGCTTTATGCCTGAGAAACCAAAATCTTACACTTTTAAAGGTTGTAGGGTTCAACCCTAACCTTTTCAAGATTTATCCATTATAATTTATACACAGAACATATTTCATTTTAGTCCAGATTCATAGCTCGAGGGCACCACTATTAACCATTTCAAGTCTGTACACACAGTATCTTAACCAAACAGAATTGCTATTATTATAAATTCAAGTGAGGCGTTGAGAAACCAACGTGATCCAAAGGCTCGAGGGTTCAACCCTTTTTTACAAAAATGCCATATGGCTTAGAAGATATAAACACAAACAACTAAAACCAAATGCAAGTTGAAAACTATATGTCGGCGAAGTTACACAAACCGACATCAATGCCATAACTTCACCATCCATATCAAGAGAACCACCAAGGCTTACCAGGGTCATAAGAAGCAACCACTCCATTTCTTCACAATTGTAAACGTTAACGAGAAGCCATCCTGGCACAAAGTTCGAACGCAAACAACTGGTCAAAAGATTTGAAAATCAAAAGCAAATAATAAGCAATGTAAATCTTTGAACCCTGTCAACTCAAAACTGGAAACTTGGGATTACCTTCATAACTAGAGAGCACCATGAGCTTCATTGTCAAAATTAGAATGTTAGTATCCAGGGTCAAAATTTATAACATAGTAAGAGATAAAATAAATGACAATGTACATATTGAACAAGAAACAATTTAAGTATCCGGACAATGAAGATATTATGTCAAACATTCATTATAATGTTGCATTCAGATAGAGGAATGACGAGTACATAATGATGTTACAACATTAAATACAGTTAGGATAAGTATTCAAACAATTGTATCCATTAAAAAGGTAGTTACGAAAAAATAAAGTAATTACAGCATGTAGACGATACAAGGAAATTAAAACACTGACAACTATTTGAAGTAGGTGTCGTCATAGATTACAAACAGTTGGTTGTTAAGATGATTATATGATAATTAATTATACTTTCCGCATAACAAATACTAGCATTAATTACTGCATAGAAAATTTTAATTTTTTGGTAAATTTTGGGGATGTTACAAGGACGAAAAACCTGGGACAACTTAATCAAGAGAGGTTGGGTCAGTCCAGGTATGTGCTACTTATGCATAAATAATTCAGAAACTTCACAGCATTTATTGATGGATTTTGTTTTCTCAAAAACACTCTGGTCTTTAATTATTAAACATCTTCAATTAGACTATCATTGGGGATCAGGAGTGTTTGATATTTGTGCTCTCAATTGGTTCAAAAATTGTAAAAAATTGCCTTATTTCCTTGAGGTGATATCTTGGGATATATGGAGGACTAGAAATGCAGCAGTATTTGAAGAGAAAAAAACCAGTATTGAGAATTCTTATAATAGAATCCTTTCTTTGATTAAAGATTACTATTCGGTAACAGTTTAAAAAAGTATTAATTGGGATAGTAACTTCAGTATCCCTCATCATAGACCAGCTACAGTCTTTGATGAATCGGCAATTGACGGTTTATGTGTTGTGGGGGGAGTGATATACATCAACAAATATCTCTACTTCACCCTTAAGCTGAATTGTGAAGTAGGTACCAATACTAAGGCGGAATTACTTGGTCTATGGAGTGTGCTTACTGTCTCTTTAGTTATGGGATTGCATGATGTGATTGTATTTGGAGATTCTAGAGTGACAATAAAATGGCCCCAAGGGGAACATAATTTAAATGTGATTTCCTTATATCAATGGTGCTGTAGAATAAAGGAGAAGATTTAGCTCTTCAGGAACATTACTTTTGAACATATATTCCAGGAGCAAAATTGGATGGTTGGTACTCTCTCTAAAGAGCCGCACACAGGAGTCAAAGGCGTTATCAGATGGGACGAATTTCAAGATACACAATACAGTGATTTTGGCAGTGTGAACATATTTGAAATTTAGCAGATATATGCTGAATGTAGATGTATTTTTTGTGTAGGGATTATAGTATATTTTTTATGAAATATCCGTCATAGAAAGAACAAAGGATACTTTTTTTAACATAAGTCTCAACTATATGACTTATGTATGATTGTACTATTTGATTCATCTTATGAATAACAATAGTACGTTTTTTTCCGCTGAAAACAATTCCCATGGCCTTAACTCTAATTAAAGCTCAACATATCCACCATTTCCTCCAAGAATATTTTCTACTAAAATTTAGTTTATTTAAATTAAATTTTATTGAATTGTTTGTATATAGTTAGTGTTTAATTTATTAAGATTGTAAAGGTTTAGATGAACAATATTTTATTTCACCCTTTTTAAGGTGTAGTCTAAATATTCTAAGTTTTTAACCTTTTTTGGTTGTAAAACATTTTTAGAATCACATATATTGGCTATGGAAATTGCATAATATGGGTGCCATGGGTGTTTTTGAGCATTTTGAATCTATTTATGGATTAAAAAACACAACCGACCAAAAATCATCAAAAAATGCAAAATACAACCCACCAAAAACCATCGGAAAGTCCAAAACGTAGAATAAATACATTGTTCCTTTTTTTAATGAAGGGTTTAGTTAAATCACACTTGTCAATACAAGTACAATTATTTATATAACCCTCCAACTTTGAAATTTTAGCTACATATATGTCTTCAAACTGAAATTAAGACCAACCATTCAAATTTTATGAATGTTCCCAAGTAAGCAAGTATTTAAGTAAATATAGATCTAAGTTGACCTATATGTGTATATATAATTAATGTCACAACTATTTAAAAATAGAAATTGTTTTAGGTTATAATTTATTTATAAACATAATGTTACACATCTCATTTGTATTGCAATTATATATCTTTTATTTCAGTTCCCACAAGTCCATGTTCCTACATAACTACTATGTTCCTGAACAAATATATCTATTTTATTCCCATATCATGTGGCAAAACTGGATGATGGTTTCAAATACATGGACTACTACTTGAAGCCTCTTTTTTATAGAGCTGAGGATTGGAATTGGTTGCTGGAAAAATTAGATAAGAGAATTAGTAACTAGACCTACAAATGGTTTTCTATTGGTGGTAGATTGATTTTGGCAAAGTTTATATTATAAAGTATTCATGTATATTGGATTTCACTTGCTATGGTTCTGGCTACAGTAATTAATAACATTAGGACGATAATTTACCACTTTTGTGGATAGGTAACCATGACTCTTCAAAGTTTCACTTTACTTCATGGGAGAGTGCTGCTTTGCCTAAAAAGATGGGAGGGTGGGGACTAAAGCATCTAGACTGGTTTGGATTTTCATTGAGCATTAAAAGCCTATGGAGAGGACTATTTGGGAACGGTTCGTGGAGTAGAGTGACGAAATAAAAATACATTAATTGATTCTATGTTTCTTAATGGATTCATAATTCACAAAAGACCTTTACAAATGCTTCTATCATTTGGAGGGGCTTAATCAAATATTACCCAAAATTGGGTATGTTGCTTCTTTGGAATATTGGAAGAGGTTCCTAGGTTTTTGTTGGTGTCGATCTCTTCATTGGTCATGATGAACAACACAAGTTATCTGATGGTTTATTGTTAAGACTTCACAAATTAAGCATTTAAGTTCTTGCACGAGTGAGAAGAATGGTTGGGGTAGATGACTCTTCACAATATTGGTATGTGGAAAGTGATTTGGGATTATATGATTATGTGGAAGTTGAATGGAATAACTATGTAATGGTCTTAAACAGATTTGGTATTACATTAAGTGATAAGGAGGATACATTAGTATGGAATTGGAAAGGTTCAAATCAAATTACAACAACTAAGAAGGAATATGAATCCATTTTCAATGAATAGGTGATTATCTCTCCAAAGTGGTGGTCAAATTCTATCCAAACTCGAGAATCCCCTTAAAAGTTAAATGCTTCATTTGGTTATGTATTGAGAACAAGATCTTCACTTGGGACAATCTCCTTAAGAGAGGATTCTATGGTCCTTGTATTTGTGTATTCTATAAGGTAGAAGTAAAATTTGTGTCCCACAATTTTTTCCAATGCTCCTTTCTCATAGATGTTTGGGTTGAATTAACAATGTTACTAAAATTACAGGATGTTTGCGAGCCTACAAAATTTTTAGGACTCTATGTATATTAGTTCGAAAAAAAAGTAAAATATAGGGAGCTCCCACTGTTTACTATTTGGGAGGTTTGGAAAGCCATAAATAAATTCGTTTTTGAAGATAAAAATCCTGTTGTCCTTTCCATTTTCACTAAGATTATATGTCAGTTCTTTGAATATTTTAAAGTGAAGGGCCAAAAGAGGGTAACATCACTTATTTGACCACAGATGGATGATCTTATTTCTACAGGTTGTTTTGATGGTGCAGAGAAGGATGTCCTATGTGAAGCAGGCATGGTCCTTATGATTAAGAGTGATCACAAAATAAATATGTGGATGGGTATTGGCCTTGGGACAAATACCAAAGATGAACTCATTTCACTTTGGGGGAATTTGTGGTTTTTCATAAGAGAAGTAATATATTAAATATTCAAATAGGTAGTTATTCCAAAGTTGTGATCGATCAGGCAGTGGGAACTCAAAAGCTACAAGTACTTCTCCTTGAACAGTGGAAAAACTAAGTCATGGAATTGATTAAGAGATTTTCCTACATCTCTTTCTCTCATGTATTTCAAGAACTAAATACGCGGGCATATAGTCTCTCAAAAAAGGTTGTGGGTGAAATGGATGGGTTATATTTGGCCTACTTATGACACATGAATGGCATTGACATTACACTTCTCTCATAATGGTGCATATATATTAAGATGGAGGAATACTAGTGTAAAATGAAGAGGGAAAGGATTTTATCACAACGTCATATTCAACTCCAATGAGTTACTAAAGATATGGATGGGTACAAGGTTCTACAATGAGGAAGGGTCATGTTTTGATTAATAATATTAACAAAAATTAGTAATCTCACAATAAAGAGTGGTGTTTTCCTCTGTAGGAAAAGGATGGTTCAATGACAATAAAAATGACAACAAAACAAAGATTTGGCCCTTGGATAATGCAAGGAAAAATAAGAGAATTCACTTCTTTGAATTTGGCATAGGAGGTATTAGAGAAAAGGTTATCATGGATCTTTGTGAAGATAAAGATATGGGTAGAGTCTGGTTGAAGGTATCATTTCTTTGAGAAACACTAAAGAGATGAGGGACATATTTTCATGTTTTGATTCCAATGAAGAGCTTGAAATCGTAACTTTTGAACTTGAGCTAGGAAAGGTGTTAGGATTAGGACAAAGGGAAATTTCTTGGAGTGCTACCTATAGAAGAATAGAGAGATGAATGGAAAACTGATAACAAGAGCGAGGGAAAAAGAAATAATATCCAATGTGTATTAAAAGAAAAGGAAGAATTAGTAGATAAGGCCAAGAAAAGAGAGAGAGGATGTAGGAAAGAGGTAGTTAAAATTATTATGGAGAAATTTTTCATAAGGTTCTGTTGATGCCCCGAAATTCGTAGCACCAGCAGTTCGGGATTCTCCCCGGTAAGAAATCCCAATTAGATTGCTCATTGTTTGGTGTAGGGAATCCATTCAGTTAACAACCCAGCTACCGTGTGTGATTTAAAGTTTGGTTTTACCGGTTACGGCCCGATCCACCGTTTATGTATTTTTATTTAAAGATGAAATGCAAGTGCTCTAATTAAATGCATGTAATCTAATCCAATCTATATGGTCTATCTAAACTATCTAAACTATCCCTGCAGGGAGCACATCTGAATTTAAGAGTAATAAACTGGAAATGCACATAAAAGCCTCACAGATAGTTGTTTCAACATAATAAGTGCATTTACAGCAGAAAGAAAAGATACCAAAGATAACTCTGATATAATTAAAGCATTCTATTACTCTTTAAGCACATCAACATTTACACGGGAAATAAAATCATTCACAACCCTGAATTAATTCAAAGCATTTTAGAACAATCTCACAGTATGCATATGAATGTCTAAAGAATTAGTTCCACAATGGCATTCCACATATTCCAAGCAAAAATATATGTGCTATCTTTCCCTAGGAAACAGATCCTTCTTTATTATGCAGAAAAGTAGTTCTCATACAAAATAGTCCAGCTTTATTGTACCTACCAAAAATCCTTTACATCCTATGTTCTTCCTTTATTTATAATCTATAGATTTGTCCTCTAGTGACTTTTCATCTAACCTAACCCTAAGATTCTCCAGAATTTGTCTTTAATTTTTATACAATAGAAAATACAAAATTAGTTTCCAACTGTCTTTTCCAACTCAGAAATATATTTTCCCCACATGTCAATTTATTCTAAAATGATAATGCTTTGCATGAGCTCCACCATCCTTAGAGAAATTTCGTGAGTTCCTAGTTTTGAATCCACACTCTTTACACCTTCAGTTGTTGCCTTGTAGCAGTCTTCTGGAAAGTAAGCATTGATGGACGCTTTCCCAATGAAGTGATGAAGGTATCCTTCTGATAGTACGTCATGCTTCTTAATATAGCTCAGCTCATCACTCAGTCCATCCTGCAATTTTGACAGGCGCTAGTCTTTATCCGTAAATTCTTCCATGGTTGGAGGTATAACTAGCTAAAATTTGTCATGAATTTCATGGATTTTCCGATAGAAACCTATACATTTTTCTATGGTTTTCAGGATTCTGTTATTGATTTGCAGACTAGCTTTTCTGCAGAATTCCAACAGGCTTGAGTCCAATTGTGAATATGTGGCAGTCTTGTGAAGCAAATATTCAAGGAATTCTGATTTCCCCTTTCTCCATTTTATATGCTTATTAATTTCTTCCATGGTGCGTACAAATTTCCTCATGAGCTCCACAGCTTCAGCATCAATCACCTTCATTCTTTCTATCATCACTTTCATCTTGCAGATTTCAGTGGTGAGAAGCTCTTGCGACTGATAGATTTTCTTTTCGATCTCACATGCCTTCTCATGAAAACGGGCCAGATCTTGTTCTTGCTATTTGCAAGTTCCAATTGCTCCATCATAGACTCTTTGTCCTTCATCATCTCTTCCAATTGAGCCTTTAATTTTTCAACTTGTTGCCTGCTGTATGTATCACTTTCCTCTGAATCTTTGATGTGAGTTTCCAGGTCCCTCTTCTCACCCTCTGTAATTATCAATTGCACAGTCAGTGCATCCTCTTCTTCTTCCAGACTCTGGTATTCCTCTGATATCCTTTCCTTTTCAGATAAAAGGACGTTATGTTTCCTTTTCAGCTACAATCCTTGTTATACCTCCTTCATCAAATTATATTTTACTTTGAAGAGATTTTCCTTCTTTCTGGCCATGTCATCCATCAGCTTGTTGACATTGTCTGCACTTGCTTGTGCTGTAGCTATGTTGACTGATTCCACGAGCTGAGGGTCCTTTTGAGTACCCTCGAATATTGTGTTTTCTTGAATTGTAACAACATCTTTGTGGGATGGAAATTTCATTCTCTTTTTTGATCTCTTCATGATGGTCTTTCTTTTAGATTAAAAAATGATCATGTCCTATCTAGCCACTGTATGTTGCTTTGATGGTGTAAATGTGGTGAGATCGAACTCTTGAAGTAGGAGACATCCTCCAGTGATTATTTCTGGAGGGTTTGTTTCCATAACTTGTATGTCAGGGATCCTCTGTTCCACAGCTTGCTTGGACTTTTCTTCTTCATCCCTTTTCTTTTGTTTCCCGGCTACTTCTATCTCTTCTTTTTCTTTTATTTCTTGCACCCTTACGGCCTCTTCCCTTTGTATCTTTTCAGCTTCCTCCTTTCGGAGTCTTTCGGTTTCCTCTTTCTAAAGTCTGTATGCTTCTTCATTTTGGATCCTGCTAGTTATTTCCTTCTGTAATATGTTTGCTTCTGCTCTTTGGATCTTTTCCGATCTTTCCTTATGGATTTTGTTAGTTTCTTCTTTTAGCTTATTTTCAGCTTCTGCTAATTGTATAGATAATGCATCTTGATGTTTCTTTTATGATTCCTCATTTTTCCTTATTTCATCCTCCTCGACAATGTTAGCCTTATAATTGGAACTAGCCTCGATTTTGGGACAATAGCACTTGTTTAATTTGGTCATGTTTTTAGTGGTCCGAAAGAATGCTTCATCTTTGTTGAACATATGTGCGTAATCAAAAGTGATCTTGCAGGAAGCACAGTGAGAAGCAACCTTACCTTCGGGATCATGTCTTTTGAAACTCTTTGTTACAAAATAAAAAACCACTAAATATTTAGCAAAGTATTCACCATCTTTTTTCTTTTGAAGCTTGTATGCTCCAATAGTAAAACGCATCTGTGGATAGGCATCCTTCTTCTTGCCATGAAGAAACTGACTAACCCCATTGATGAAAAGTTTCCTTACAGACTCTTTGTGCACAACAAAGTCAGTGGCGTACCGGGGAAATAGAGAGGGAGGTTTTTTTCCTCCATACATCCAGATGAATGTGCCTTCCATGGAGAATTAATAATATCTATATTCCTCAATGACCGACATGGCATTCTCTGACCTAAAATTTGGCTCTTCTTTGAAAATTAGTTGGTACAATGGCATGATAAACTTTTCACAAATTTGTGTGTAGTGACCTACATATTTGTGGGCCCATTTCATCTGATATGTCACGTGGAGGGGAGACGCATTATGGTTCCAAACACATCCTAAATCATGGAAAGAGTGTCTGATTAACAAGCAATCCACTAGATAAGAGGACATGAAGAAATCAGCTTTCTTCTGAGTCAATCCTCCTTGTGTTGCATTTATATGCAATACCATACTATTAGAGATAATATATTCCCAATTGAACATCATATCATGTGTGGAATGGTGGTACATAACCGGCACCCAGTTGAGTTTATATATGTTCCCATTTTCCAAATCGAAAACTTTCTTTCAGAGATCGTCATCATTTTGGCGTAATCTAAATTATCCATGTTGACTGATTTCACCCAATCATCATTCATCATGACCTTAGGGTAGGGAATTTTATATGTTGCATTTATATGGGTTGGTTGAAAGGATGCGAGCCCTCTCCCATTGATGTCTGAGACAATGCTGGTGTTAGTATCTACCTGGGGCAAGATCCACCCAATGAAATTCGAGCACGGGAACAACTCTGGGAGCGAGGATGCCTTATGGAGGCTAGACCTATTGATGTTTTGGTAAGCCATTAATTCTTCAATAGTTGCATCAACAAAATTTGTATCTCTTCTGGCCCTGTATAGTTCGCCCCATTGAAACTCTGGGGCAGCTCTTATTACGGCTTTGGTATCCCCGAACATTGTTTCAAGCACGGTGTCCAACAAGATTTCTATGTCTGAGTCTGATTCAACCAGCTTGGATTTACTCCTAGCGGAACTCCTGTGCATATCAATTATGTGGCGACACTGAATGAACAAATAAGGAATCAAAATGTTTATGAACAATGCAGTACCCATGATGCAGTAAATAAGCAGGACAAAACTTGAGATGATATGAGTGTTAGTTTCTTTTTTCAAAATTACTCATCAAAGTTGATCTTCAGTGTGAAGGATGATCTTTAACTTTCTTTTCTTAATGTACAAATAGTTATAGAAATCCAAAAACAACTAAAGAAATACAAACAGCCAAGCAAACTGATTTTTAAGTGACCAGAAAGAGTTATTAAAGTTTAACAAGTTCTGTGTATGTGCGTGAATGTGAAAAACATAAAATCAACATGACGGTAGGACACTTTTTAACTAGAGATGACTCTCGTGTTAAAACCATGCTAGAAAAACATATCCTTCTCGACCCAAAAGCAACTCGATGGATGCAAAGAGTAAAAAAAAAACAACAAGGCACGGTGGTGTGCGAGTCCTACTGGCGGGAATTTTGGCAGCACGGTCTTTCGGAGTCCAATTACTGAAATGTGAGCCACAAGCTATGCCTAGAAATTTTTTTTTAGCGTGGCTGCTAGGTGCTTAAACTCTAGTAAGGCGGGAGATGCTTGGTCATGAAGAAACCAATACTCATAACATCCAATGAAGGTATAGGAGCTATGAGTGGCCGAGCTGGAAAGTAAACTTGGGTAACATTGAGCAGGGAAAAAAAAATCTCTTAGAGGTTTTAAAGACAGCTAAATACAAAATGCACTAAGACCGAGCTCAAAAAAATTCACCCCCAAACCCTTAAGACCAATTAAAACCTAGAAAGCTTCAAAACGACATCCTAAGTAGCCAAAAAAAATCAATGGAACGGTGCTGAGAACACCTACATGTCAACGGCGGAGTGGTTGGGCTAGATGTGAGCATGTTAGTTGGGTAGATTCATGGTGCTTTCTAATTGGTGGGGACTCCAAAGGTGACGAATGACATTTTGCTTTTGCAAACCGTGGTAGAAAAAAAACCCGCTTTATATAAATCCTTAATCATTTAATGTAGACAGGGTTCGGTACGTGGGAAATTAAAGACTGTGCCCCTTTATCGATCTGCGAGCCAAGACTCACATGACCGTTACATTGGTCTTCTCTGTCGCGAAATGGTAGGCGCCTTTCTTTCAAAGGCCCCGATATGGTCGGGGAAAAATGCACAAAAAACTTGCGACGAAGGGCCTCGAGCGTGGAGAAAATGACGGCAACAACGTGGATCGGGTTTAAAAGGTCGGCGCTCAAAATGGAGCCTCGTCGATTGTTTCGGCAAGTTTATCTCAGCCACCCCGAAATGGTCGGTGCCACTCTTGTTAAATGCCTTGAAAGAATGCTACGATGGCAGGAACATGAAATGGTCAGCGTGCATTTTGTGAAACCATGGCGAAACGGTTGGCAAGCTAGGCCAGGCCATGGTGGATTCTCTGCCAAAAATAAAAGAAAATGAAAGATTGTTAGGGTTAACCTTGACTTAGGATTGAGTCAAAGTTGGTTAGGTCTAGCACATGTTTTTGGGCACATGGTTTGTTGTAGCCCATGGTATTTCCCCATGGTATTACATGTAAGGAAGCCTTGATAAGGCTTAAGGAGGCTCCATTGTAAAGTGGCTTAGAGGTGAGGTGGCTAGATCACTTGGCCGAGATGGCCGGTTTGGCCATGTAATGAAGATTTTCATTGGGTGTTGGTTTTCCCTGCATTAGGGTTTCCAGGGTATATTATGTGTCATTTATGTGATTGCTTATTGCAAGTTGATTTATCTTGTAATTATTATTTATGCTCATTGAAAACCTAACAAGTGGTATCAGAGCCATGGTGTTTGAAGTCCCATTCGGTGAAAATAAGGGGGGCCCTCGCCTGAAGGTTGATGGGGGTTCGGGGGTGGGAGCCCCCAAGAAAAATTGTTTGGTCCATTTCTTTTAAATCTGGGCAGTGAGAAGATGAAGAAGAGAACTCCCTTCACTTGGCCACAAGAAAAAACACCAATCGCATGAAGGAGAATTGATTCGGGTGTGCCCTAATCCATGTCAACCAACATATAAGAGATCATTGCCACTATAGTGATCTACAGAGATCCAACATGAAATGGACGAGAAGAATCCAAGCCATGAGCTGCTTTATTGAAGGGCATAGGCTGTGTGAACAAAGTGGTGTAAGAAGAAGATCATTGTAGATCTGCAAAGTGGAGGTTGCAGTGTTGCAACCAAACATTGAATGAATACCCAAGAGATATTGTGAGGAACACTTCAAGTTGTGGAACAAGAGGCTTTCTAATTGATTCCGAAGAGAGATCGGATGCTTCGTGAACCTGTTGTGTAGTTGAGGAGTCCTCATTCGAAGAACCGTGGTAAGAATCCCATGAAGACTCCACTGGAAGTTAACGTTAAAAATTGAAAGGATCTACTGGCCGAAGAGATATCTGTGCTCATATCGTGAAGGAGGAAATCACTGCTTGTGAAAATCCAGCCAGAGGTAGGCAGACAATGTGAATATAAAAGAAACCCTAGCGTGAAAATGCGTGAAGTATATCACCATTGCTAGATTCTGGTAAGGAGAACCCATTTAAAAATTGTAGGAGTCATGAAGTTCACAAGGTAGCCGCAGGGAACATTTTTTTTGTGTGAAGAAGATAGAGCCAATCCACTGAAATCTCTAATTGCCCATGTGAAAAAAAATTGGGACAGTTGTTTATGGTGTTAACCTAGAGTATGAGCATAAATCCAAGTGAAATTGCAAAACCCGATTTAGAAAACCAATGGTTTGTGTTAAAAAAGGTTCACCTGTATAAATAATGGCAAATGGTGAAGGTATTTATTAAAAGAGGAGCTCACGTTATTTAAAATGGGAGATATGAAAAGGTGGAAAGGTAAAATCATTATTAAAATAGTTTTTGCTTCTTAAAATGCTCACGTCATATTAAAAGGGACATAAAAAGGCTCTTTCATGTCATAAAATGTTTAAAAGTTTTAATGTGGGAGAGGGCATATGACAAGCATGGATAAAATAGAAAGGCATGGAAAAAATCAGCAGTGGACAAGCGAGAAATCAAGCATCGAAAAGTGACAGGATGATGCAATGGATGGTGATGGTGTAGTCACCATGAAGACACATGAAAAAAAGAAAAATTAAAAATGGAGTAGTTTGCATGTAAAAGGGCATATGGCTATAAGACCTAGTAAGGCATGCATACCTGTAACATCCTGAAATTTCACAAAAATTTAAAATTTTTAATGTAGCATGAAATGTTATACTTGAGATGCGGGAGTAAAACCAATGTCGATCTATTTAACTAATAACTATTAATTATTATGACGCTTCATACTTTTTGAAACCTAAAATGACAATACTTTTGCTTATGCTAAACTCTGGAACTATGTGATGTATTTAAGTTCACTTGCAATACAGTTTTCTTGATGTGTACTGATAGTTTTCTTGATGATGATGAAGGGGTCCTACGGGGTACCATGAGGCTTACTTATCTATGTAGCTAAAGCATTTGAACCTTTCTTTTCACAGATTTGCAGGTAAGAGTGACACCACAGTTCAAGTAATACAAGTATTTTTAACAAGTTTTAACTGTACTATCAATTTGACATTAATGCTTTGTGTTAATTCTAAGTTCTCCATGTGAGAGCTATTAATGGTTTGAACTTCAGTCTTAAATATGTAAGTGTGTAATGTCCACACCCATCATACTAGTGCAATGGGGAGGATCATGATACTAATAATGGGCAATTTGCCCCAATGCTTACTAAATAAAACATCCACACATATATAAAAGACAAGCATGCAGATGTACAAATCTAAGCAAACACAGCAGAAGTAATCATGTGCAGAATTAACACACATCCATCATACCTTCCAGATTTTCATGTCATTCATCAATTGAGCAATAACAAACTATCAAATGAGAATACTTATCTTAAAACAGGTAGTCCCTGAGAAACCAGCTACGCTTCTGCAACGTTCCACCCAACCGTAGGCCAGTGTGCTCCTCAATCTCTCAGCACCACTGCCACCCCCGAGCTGGGCATGATCTCCACAAGGAAAAAGGGGAAACAAGCTCTCTCATAGCCAAAGATATGCCAGAATCAGCCAAGCCAACTAGCAGTTGGGTTTCTCAGGCTGCTAAGAGATGGGTAGAGGTGAATTACTAGGCTAGTGGCTCAACCATGGAGCTATGAATACTTCATTGGGCTCATCAAGCCAAATTTGTCCTCTTCCACTCTTCAGGCTCCTGCTCCCAGGTTCAAATCCAAAACGGGATGCACTTAACAACAAAACCACAATTACTGGGCATGAGGAAAATTCTTTCCACAGTGGGATGCATGAGATGGGGTTCCAACTCACTCAGAAAAACGTGGTAACACACAAGAACGAAATGGGAAGATGGGGAACAACCCTGGGAAGCCAATCCGTTTTTAGAAAAACGTCCTTGGACATTCAGGGGCAAAAACGACCTCCACACAGTCCCCAAATCGTGGCCCTTCTCTCCCAAGCTACTGTATATGCAAAACGGACTCCTAGGCATGGAAAAATGCAGGGAAATTGAGGAAAACATGAAGGATAAAACCCCACAAGCTCAGACTGCGTGAGAGGATGAATGCCATGGGTGAAGAATGGCTTTTGGGCCAATTTCGTGGGGGTTTTCTTGCCCAACAAGCCAAAACTCGATTTCCCAGGTTGTTGTCTTTCCCATACACGAAAATTGACAGCCATACCTCTCCCATCCCAAGGCATTAATTGTCTCAACCAATTCTTGGAGGAATTAAATGATTGGGTGCATGAGACCAAATGGGTAGTTGAGAGTTCATGGGTTTCCTCAATGAAATGGCTTAACACCATGGCTCAAGGGTTTGGTTATTTTCCCTCCCTCTTCCTTGTAAAGATCATGCCCCCATCTCTTTTGTTGCATTGTGTAGCTGGTTGTGGGTTTTGCATTAAAATTGCATATTTACATGATGTCCGATTTTACATTGTGCACTGCTAGCACAAGAACCATATGCATCTATTCTAATTGCCGATACATAAAACGATAAGTCAGTGGCGGGGGCCTTGGCCTTGAGCTCCTTGCCATGACTAAATGACAATATTTACATCATTTACAATATTATTGCAATAGGGTCAAGCTGGGGACATTACATTCCCCTCCCCTTGGAATAACACTGTCCTCGGTGTTTCCAATACTTCGGAAAATAGATACCCACTTTACATATGTCCAAAATTCACAAAATGTGGTAGGTTTGTCCTACAATTCACCCTTTACTTGGGTCTTTTAGGACTTTGGTGTTTACAGACTGCTCCTGCTGGCTGGGACCTTCTAGCTCTGCATGAGGACATCATTCCAAAACAATTCCTCCCTTTTCTTTTCCTTCCAACTGGTCCACGAACTTGGAGAATTTACGGCTACTGCCCTCTTGATATTCCTTTGTTGGGCAGTCATGGAGGCAATGATTTCCTCCACATCCCCAACATTTCATTGGCGGCTTTACCTTTTACCAGTCCATTTCCTTTGAGTCTTCCCACCTGGAACGTTTCTTACTCGGACAGTTGGATGAATGCTTCTCCATTGATCCACTTTCCTTTCCCTTACTGATTGCTCCCAAAATGCTTTTTACCTCATTTTGCAGACGAATAGAGTCCCGCAAAGCCTCATGGTTTATCTCATTCTGTTGCCTTTGTAGCTTGAGCATCTCCCCAAGATTTTCTTGGGTCCTGGCAATTGTTTGAAGAAGACTTTTAGCCAACTCTAATAGCCCTCGGTCTGCTGCCATGGTCAGTGGGCATAACTGAACACTCTTTGCTTACTAGCAACACCTTTCTGTGCCAGCTACAACCAATTGTTTCACTTTCTTACCTGTGAAATTTATCATGAGAATTCTTTGTTAGGACAAGCATAACATAAACATTAAGATTAGTCAATTATTTTCCTAATTGACATGGAATGTCCATGCTTTCTTCATGGGACTTCCACACTTTTCATGCTTTCCCAACATACACATGAACTCATCCATGTTCATCCTTTCACAGGAAATTTACTATTTCAGCATTCACAATTTATCCCAAGCAATTTAACACAATCTATTTTCAGCCATGATATGCACTCAACAATCTTTTGTTTTATAAATGCATCAATCAAAAGGAAAGAGAAGAGTAGGGGTTTCTCCCTCTTAGTCTGGTTCCATTATGGAGCTACACCACCGCTGTGGTCTCATGCTCCTTAGTCTCTTTCACTTCAATGTGAATGCTTTGACTTTCCTTTCTTGGCTATGACACTTAGTGTCTAAGGTCTGTATATGGATTTTAAGCTAGGGCACCCTTCCCATTATTGCCTACACAACCTTTGGCTGCTAGGATCCACTCGTATCCACTAGCACCATCTTTCATTACTGCTCATACTGAGCTCTTTAGGGCGGTCACATGTCCACATGCATCTCTATGATGCCTTCATAATCCTTGCTTCCAGCAATACCTACACTCAAACATTGAGTTAATTCACATGTTTAGTTCATTTTCATAGGGTTTTTCTCTAAACAAGAGTTTTAGGAAATCATAACCAAATCATATCCACACGTATATTCATGAGCAAGAAGTTGCATGGTAACTGAATACTTATCTGCATTGGATGTCTTTACTTTATTCCACGGGATCCTTCTCTGCTTTACGAGCCTTGGATTCCCCGTGAACACAATAACGAATGTTGGGCCAGCCCATCGGCTACTCCACAATCATTCGAATAGGCACTTCCAGGCCAGTACACCGACTGGGGATATCAATCATTTCCTTTAGCAATATGCCAGGCCAGTGCTCCGACTGGTTTTATCAATTGTTTAAGGGGTGTTGGGCCAGCATACATGCTGCTTTACCCTATCAAGTAGTTAATTCCCAACTAGTCACTCTCTGGACTTATCGAGAACTTTATAGCGTTCAACCAGCTACTCCCTGGATTTCTTAATAATTTATATCACCCACTCATTTACTCTCTGGATTTACCAGCACTTCATATCGCCCACTCATTTACCAGCAATTTATAGTCTTTCAGGGTCTTGCCTTCCTGCAATGACCAAGGTTTCCAACAAAGAAACAATAGTGTATTAGCTTAGCTGTTAGAAGACTTATTATACCTGAAATCTTCATTATTCCAAACAAGACATAAATGAAAACGAATACTTATCTGTATTGTGCATTTCCCCTCTCGTCCACAGGATCCTGCTTCGCTTTGCAAGCCTTGGGATCGCCTATGGACTTGGATATAGTTAATGCTTAACCAGTACACCTCCCCATCGGTTGGATTTACCAAGCATTTGGTGGTGCCCAACCAGTCCCATACCTGGTTGGCCCTCTCCAGTTCCGAGCCAGCACATTCGTCTGGGTCATCGACCAATGGAAGGAAACTGCGCCACCGACCATCATAGGTCAAGGCTCTACTATGGAGCCATAGGTATCTCAGGGTTTCCAGTCAGTCATCGGCGCCCGCCCTCCCACTGCTGTCCCAATAGAGATTTCAGGGCTTTCAGTCAGTCATCGGTACCCGCCCTCCCCCTGCTGACCCAATAGGCATCTCAGGGTTTTCAGTCAGTCATCGGCGCCCACCCTCCCACTGCTGACCCAATAGGCATCTCAGGGTTTTCAGTCAGTCATCGGCGCCTGCCCTCCCACTGCTGACCCAATAGATATTTCATGCCTTTACCAATGCCACCACACCTTCTTGCACCATAACCCTTCACACACATCGTCTCTTCATTTATATAAGGACCCCACTCCTTCTTTTGTGCAATTCGGTGGTTCCTTTTAGGAACTTTATAGGTGACTTTCTTGACTGCAGGTTAACATAACCCCTACTCACACAAGGATGATACCTTCTCTTATTACACAGCTCTTCAGGCCTGTCCATCCCTTCTGGTACTACTTCACGTGAGCATAGATAGGTTGCTAATTCCCATATAGTCTCTTTGCGTACCCTTCTTCACTCTGCACGTTAATGTGCAGTATCAATTTGCATCTGTGTAGGCTGACAACACAAGAAGGATAAGCAAGCTCATCAGTATAGCTATTCAATTCTTAACCACATTCCATATCATTCACTACCAAGTATTGAAACACCAGTAATGCGTCCATTCCCTTAGGGTGTAGTCAATATTGAAAACCCTATCATGACCCAGCACCAGAAAAGGTGTGCACCCCCTTTCCGATGTGTGCCATGTAGGTCCTAATCATACTCAAGCAATCTGCAATGATATAAATAAGATAGAGCATGCTCTGCGTATTAACCCTAATAATTTAGACATGCATGTTCTTGTCTAGGGTCACGGAATACTCATTCATTTTGCAGATTTGTCTCACATGCCTTCTGGGCATAGCTTTACCATCTCACTTTCATGGTTTACCGTCATGCGGTTTGGCTGAGACATTATCAATGGCGTTTCACCCGAAACCCATTTCCAAAGCATGGGGTCTTTCCCATCTAGTTTGGCTTCTGCAGGCCATCACACATGATCTTCCTGCAATGTGTCATCCTGGCACACTTTATCAAAGAGCCAAACCGTCAGCAACATTTAGCAATAAGCTTCAAATACGATTGTTCCATAACCAATCAATAGCATTCATAAATAAATTCAATATGAATTTACAATTCTGTGTCCTACAGAAATTAGTTTTCTTATCCATGAGGCTGTCCTCATATTGTTTGGCTCCTGTAAGGGACACCACTCTGCCAATTATGGTCTTATGCCTGCTGCCATACATGAGAATCTACTTACAGCATGTCCTTCTGACACATTTTCATATAAGCCAAACAATCATTAGCAATTATTAGCAACATTTCAAATCCGAAATATTTACCAATCTGAGATTTACAACTGTTCTTACTAACAGAACTTAGAGCTCTCAGACATGAGATTCCTTCTCCTAAGCTCTAGATCCAATTTCACAGTCATATCATTCATACAACTCTGTCTTTCCACAGAGCATTCTAGCAGCCCATCGATCATGATTGGGATTTTCATGCACTTACTATTCTGCATTCATAACAACCCATGAAATGGTCCTAGAATTATCATCAATTCATTCATTATTTATTTTGCAATGACATGTGTATCATCCCTATGCATTCATACAATGCATCACAAGATTTATAAAATCTCTTAATGCACATCTCCTCAATGCTACCTTGCACTGTTTCATGAGTACTATGCATTCAAGCATATTATGATCGAAACATGACTATCTCATATAACCTGCATTACCATAATTAGGACCACCAGTCCTCACTTGCTTGGGTTATTAAGCACATAACCAATCATATGCATGGCATGATATAAATTCACATGGATGCATTGAGATTTCTAAACAGTCATAGGGTGTAAGGGTCATCCCCTTCACTTACCCACACCTCACCAAGCTTGGTAGGTTAACAGCCCCAGTCAATATTCAATATTACATGCAAATTAGCTCAACATAGTTCAAACATAGTTGAAGAGATCTTACCAAATCCCCTTTCAACATTCATGCAATTTGGCACCAATAATCATTACCTGCATGGTTACCATTAACATCGTCTGATGTCACCTGATCAGTTGGCCCCTTACCAAGGCTGCTCAGTCCTTTTTCCAACTTTATGATCACAGATTTGTTGCGCCATCCCTTCTGCATAAGGTTGTTGGCTTCATGCAACAACATCCTCAGAACGTTTAGCCATGCTCTTTGTTATCTTTGGTCCTACAACCAATACCAACATCAATAGTAAATATCAGCCACAATATTCTCCATTAGTGGTTCATTGCATATGTAGACTTCATTATTCTACCAATATGCAATATTCCATTTATGCACAAGCATTTCCATATGTACTATGCAATTTTTTTGTTAAGATGCCATCTAGTGCATATACATCTATGTAATCTCTTACATTTTTAACATATTTATGCCATATGATAGTTTCATAATTATAAGTATGATAACAGATAGGGGTTTAAGGAATTCTTCCCTTTTCGGTCCCTCATCGTAACATGGAATTCCTCTTCCATATCCTGCAATTGTAGAAATTGCCCATATTGACAACAAAATTTGTTTGTCAAAACAGCCGCTGGCACTCTTCTGCACTAAATATCTATGATATATATAGATATCCTTCAAAATCTGGTCATGCATCATTGTTCCCTACTGGACAAGCTTTCCAATGCCTGTCTTCATGCTCCATTCTGACATCAGGTGCAGGAACTGCATCCTTTTAAAAATGACAACTTTCACTCCCATTCTGCACATTTTACACAGCTGCATTCTATTATCAGAAATTCACAAATTACTTCATGCACGTGGGAAGAATGCCATACTGACAATTCGTCAAATCACAAACAAAGGCACATGAGGGGGAAAAAGAAAGGGGGTCAAGGGGGCTTTCCCCCTTGTGGCTCGCCACAGCAGGGCGGGTCGAGGGTAGCGCCCTCGTTTTTTTTTTTTTTTTTTTTTTTAGAAAAAACACGCCGCAACGGGCATTTCATTGAACGCACCCGCAATTGCGGGGCGGTTGGCTAAAGCCTTTCGCAATTGCGGGCTGCTTGGCCGAAGCCTTCCGCAATTGCGGGCCGCTTGGCCCAAGCCTTCCGCAGTTGCGGGACGCTTGGCCCAAGCCTTCCGCAATGGCAGGCGACTAGCGGAATGCTCCCGCCGTCTCGGGTGATTTTCGGCTCACCTCTGTTGCGGGGCGGTTCGACGATGGCTTCCGCAATTGCAGAGCAGTTCGCCGAATGCTTCCGCAATTGCAGAGCAGTTCGCCGAATGCTTCCTCAATGGGGGCGATTTGCCGAACGCTCCCGCAATTGCGGAGCCATTCGGCGAAGGCTTCCACAGTTGCGGAGCCATTCAGCGAAGGCTTCCGCAATTTCGGAGCCATTCACGGAATGCTTTCGGGGGTTTCGGACGGTTTTTCAGAACGATTCGGCGAAACCTTCCGTAGTTGCGGAACGATTCGCCGAAGTCTTCCGCAGTTGCGGAGCGATTTGGCGAAGTCTTCCGCAACTTCGGAATGACTCGCTGAACTCTTCCATGTTTCGGAACGATTCGAGGAATCCTTCCAAAATTTTGGAAGAGAATTCCTTCCGAAAAATTTCCTTTCGACGCCGACACTTAGAAAATTTTTCACTTAAAGAAATTTTTCTCCGCTGTTTCGGAGCGGTTCGCTGAATTCTTCCACAATTGCGGGAAGGTTCGCCGAACTCTTCCACAATTGCAGGAAGGTTCGCCGAACGCTTCCGCAACGGGAAGGTTCGCGGAACCTTTCCGAAATTTTCGAAAAGACTTCCCGAAACAGGCTTAAAACAAAAGTTTCCAAAAACAGACTTAAAACAAATTTTTTTTTTTCAAAAACTCTTAAGAAAAACTTAACTTCTTCTCTTCTCTTTTACTATCAGTTTTGGTCCATAGCGGCCCAGTGCTGCAACGCAGCTCTGATACCAAATGTAACGTCCACACCCATCATACTAGTGCAATGGGGAGGATCGTGATACTAATAATGGGCAATTTGCCCCAATGCTTACTAAATAAAACATCCACACATATATAAAAGACAAGCATGCAGATGTACAAATCTAAGCAAACACAGCAGAAGTAATCATGTGCAGAATTAACACACATCCATCATACCTTCCAGATTTTCATGTCATTCATCAATTGAGCAATAACAAACTATCAAATGACAATACTTATCTTAAAACAGGTAGTCCCTGAGCAACCAGCTACGCTTCTGCAACGTTCCACCCAACCGTAGGCCAGTGTGCTCCTCAATCTCTCAGCACCACTGCCACCCCCGAGCTGGGCATGATCTCCACAAGGAAAAAGGGGAAACAAGCTCTCTCATAGCCAAAGATATGCTAGAATCAGCCAAGCCAACCAGCAGTTGGGTTTCTCAGGCTGCTAAGAGATGGGTAGAGGTGAATTACTAGGCTAGTGGCTCAACCATGGAGCTATGAATACTTCATTGGGATCATCAAGCCAAATTTGTCCTCTTCCACTCTTCAGGCTCCTGCTCCCAGGTTCAAATCCAAAACAGGATGCACTTAACAACAAAACCTCAATTACTGGGCATGAGGAAAATGCTTTCCACAGTGGGATGCATGAGATGGGGTTCCAACTCACTCAGAAAAACATGGGAACACACAAAAACGAAATGGGAAGATGGGGAACAACCCTGGGAAGCCAATCCGTTTTTAGAAAAACGTCCTTGGACATTCAGGGGCAAAAACGACCTCCACACAGTCCCCAAATCGTGGCCCTTCTCTCCCAAGCTACTGTATATGCAAAACGGACTCCCAGGCATGGAAAAATGCAGGGAAATTGAGGAAAACGTGAAGGATAAAACCCCACAAGCTCAGACTGCGTGAGAGGATGAATGCCATGGGTGAAGAATGGCTTTTGGGCCAATTTCGTGGGGGTTTTCTTGCCCAGCAAGCCAAAACTCGATTTCCCAGGTTGTTGTCTTGCCCATACACGAAAATTGACAACCATACCTCTCCCATCCCAAGGCATTAATTGTCTCAACCAATTCTTGGAGGAATTAAATGATTGGGTGCATGAGACCAAATGGGTAGTTGAGAGTTCATGGGTTTCCTCAATGAAATGGATTAACACCATGGCTCAAGGGTTTGGTTATTTTCCCTCCCTCTTCCTTGTAAAGATCATGCCCCCATCTCTTTTGTTGCATTGTGTAGCTGGTTGTGGGTTTTGCATTAAAATTGCATATTTACATGATGTCCGATTTTACATTGTGCACTGCTAGCACAAGAACCATATGCATCTATTCTAATTGCCGATACATAAAACGATAAGTCAGTGGCGGGGGGCCTTGGCCTTGAGCTCCTCGCCATGACTAAATGACAATATTTACATCATTTACAATATGAATGCAATAGGGTCAAGCTGGGGACATTACAAAGTGTTACTTAACCCATGATTGAATTCGTAAAAGTCGCATCTATCAAATAGCTAAACTAGGCTCTTAAAGAATTGCCACAACAGAGGGTCTTCTTTACCAATTATCTTCAAGAGAATCCTAGAAAAGTGGTTGAAAAGCTTATCATAAATATTAGCTTCAAAATTAACGTTGTGTAACTTGTAAAATCCAAGTGTGAGAGAAAGGTTCTGAACTTAGAATATGATACTAAAATGTTTTCTTTTGTTTAAGTTTTACTATTAGACTCTCCATCGTATTAATACTTATTTGTAGTTTGGTACTTAATTTTATTATCCTATATCATAATAGTAGGATACCAGGATATTTTAGCAATGTTTTAATAAAAAGTGACAACATAAATATATTGTTACAAGCATGCATTTGTGAAATTCCAAACTATATGCAATGTACCAATTATTTCCTATAGTAGTTCATTTATCTACAACATATAAAATATGAGACTATGTGAAACTATGCAAATCATGTACTAACCTTTTAACCCTAAGTTCGATGCTTTGTGGATGCGTTACAAAAGGTGGAAACCAAATAGATTTACAATATTATAAATATAGTGATATGTTGCAACCATAACCTTTGTATCGAAATTCGATAAGGACCAAGTATTAACATCTGGGTGGTTTATACGTTGGCAGGCATTCACATCATGGCTTAGCATTTAATTTCCTATCTACCACAATCGTGGGAGGTCTCAGTGGCTACCATAGTGGTGAATGTCACGTGAAAATGTCGTAAGGATACTGCTGATGTTGTCGAGCTGTGCAAGTCTTACCCTAGTGTTTAGCTGAGCTGGAATTTGCGGTGGATATGGTGATTAATGTGTCTTAAATGCAGTTGGTGCTTCGATGGCAAGATCTCTCTTGTTGATCTTGAATTGTCTTAGGTTTGGGACTCAAACCCTAGTATTTCACTATGTCGAAGTTGTTTACTTAGAATTCATTTTGTTACTATTGGTTTGGTGGAGAGGCCGACCGGCCTGCAGAAAAGTAGGGTTTGTTCACAGTTTTCTGAGGACTCCTTCCTTAGATTTGATACCTTCACCTGTAGGGAAGGATTGTTAGTTCGAGGGTTTTAAAGCCGAGCCAAATATGGAATGTATTACAGTAATGCTTTGGTGTTTGAAATGCTTGGAAGTATCATGCCAGTTATAGTGGTGCTCAGTTTCGATCCTTGTTTCTTTATAAAGGTAAAGTATCAGTTCTTTTCTTTTTTTTGATAAGTTATAGATATCCTACAACTACGTTTTCCAAAATGAATGCGTATATTTAACTACCACCTGTGTTATTGATAGGTACCTCTTCTTGTTTACTCATGGATTTGTTTAGCTTAAGAGGAGATGCAGCTCCACCATCTGGTAAGCCTCGGTGGTTTGTCCCCCTTGTAGGTTACTCATGTCACTGTTGGCCATTGTCTGAGGTTTGGTTCCTGGAAGAGGATTTTGGCCATCGTTGTGATGTTTTTGTGAGTCACAAGATGTATGTGCGGAGGAAGGGATCCTCGGCCTATTTTGACGTTATGTCTTGCAGCGTTTCACTGTAGAGTTTGTTGAAATGTATCACTTGTTGAAGTGATAAAACCCTCGGTCGTTTAGTGGAAATTCAAAGTGTTAAAAGTTGTTGTACGCAAACTCAATGTTATTTGTATGAATGTTATTGGGGTTTTGACCTCGTGTTATTACTATAATTTTTGAAGTTGCTTGTTTACTGTGTAAACGTCGGTTACGGTTCACTTTAGTAATGGATAGAAAATGGTAACAGTTATAAATGTTCCACCCTCAGTTATTTGATATGTCAGAATAGGTTCTAGTGTTTGTTCTTAATACAATTTAAGTGCGTTGTGGCTGTATTATCTAAATTGAAAGTTGTTTAAGAAAAATACTATGTTTGGTTGTTGTCCCAGAGCCAAGGGTTAATGCCACATTTGATACCTTCAAACCCTAATTACTTTGATGGGTGAAGGAGGTGACCTAAGGCTGAGACTCAGTCTCATCTACTTGTTTTGTATCGTTGCAAAGGTTACATTAAGAATGTAATGCTATTGTTTTGAAGTTGATGTTGAACTATTATCTTGTCTTTAGTTAGGTTTTGTACAGTGTATTAAAATCATGAATGTACTTGTCAAAAGAAGAACCTGAGAAAATGTAATTAGCATTTTCAGGAAATGATGAGTTTGCGTAGAGAGTCTAAAATAAGATTGTTTCAGTATTTAGGGATTTTCGAATGTAACCAGAAACTGAATAAGGAAATTCTTTTGAAGAGATGAACTCTATCTTGGTAACTTTTATATAATTCCTCCAGTACTAAATGTTTACAAACTATTATGATAAGAAATCCATAGTTCTGTCAAATGAGGTTTTTCGTCTTCAACAATGTTAAAAGCTGTCCTAAAATCTAAAGTAGGAATGTCCAAAGTCTTACTTACTCGATATGCTTAGTTTTGATAGTTTTTTTCAATTCCAGAATGTTGGTAATTGTTTTGTTTAAATAAATATAATGTAATATGAACAGAAGTCCTATTTGGGCTTCGAGATGAAATATTAACGAACTACAAAAGTTAATTATCTTTTGCAAGAATTTAGGGTAAAGGAAAAGTTAACCCTAATTTATTCTGTTGTATCAAAAAGTTAAGATATGGTAATATTTAGATGATATGGTCCTTGCTAAGTTTGTTTTACTGATATCTATTTTTCACATAAATACAAATGACTAAGTGAGGTTCCGATACTATAATTTTTTGAGAAGAAAAGATAAGGAAGTGTTTATTATTTATCTTCTATAAAGAAAGAGTTGGAAAACTGTAGGTTTGTATAGAAATAAGATGTTTACTTTTGTTGCCATGAAATATGAAAATGACTGTGCATAAATGAATGCTGTTATGTTTTTATGAGTTTAAACATATATACTTTTAAATTTCAGAATACAATAGATAAGAGAAATTCGAAGGAAACATAACAGAATTATATTACTCATTCAATCTACCCACTGTATATCATTCATCTATTTTAATCTCCCTTCCCTGTACTAGAATACGATACAAATAATAGTATGTGGAAAAATGCAGGGAAGGAAATTACTCTATCATTACATAAACTTATTCTACAGTCTACTAATTCATACTCAGATTCAGATATCCATTATTTACTTCTGCATACTAATAACTATCAGTATTTAATTATTGAATATATTCACATCAACAGTTACAGAAATAAATCATAACTATATAAGAAATAAACTAGCAAATAGAACCTGCAACTGTAGATAGGGCGACAAACACCCAAGGAGGCCTATTCCTCCCAACCTTCTCTAGAAGAAGCAGCCAAAAATCTCTTGCTTTTTTGGACCCCCGATCCTGTTCATTGAACCACTAGGTAGAAGAATCTGTGTCGAAGCAAGGCACTCAAAATGTATAACCAACAATCAATAGAGATTTTCCAAAAACCCTCAAACTCTGTACTCAGCAGTAAAACTCTGCACTCAGTAGTAAATAAGGAAGACTTACACCATGATGAAAAACTAGTTTTTCCCCTCATCGAATCTCTTGGGTGCATGCAGCAGAACCCCAAGGTAAATTTCCTTGTCAGGAAAAGTGATGAACCTCATTACAAAATTCGATGGCTCTTAAAAAGATTGCCTAGGTCTATAGTGGTCAGTTTTCAATAAATGAGCCTCAAGCTCCAGTCCCATCTTTCAAGGCACTATGACCACAATTCAAGGGAGTATTCCCATACCAACATCTAGTTACTTGCCTCATGATGTTGCCACTTGTCCATTGCCTTCTATCCCAGATTCCATTCCACCTAGTGGGTCAGTAAACACTCTTTCAATAGTTCTCCTTGGGTGAGTGTCTCCTATTTTATTTATTTAAATAATAATATTTTGCAATTACAGTCATCCTTGGACACTTGTCCAAATATAAAACTTTACAATAAAAGTTAAGATAATGTTTCCAACATAAAATGTTTTTGAGCAAAAGGGTTATGTTACAAACACCCCCACTTAAGCTCAGCATCGTCCTCGATGTTGCTTATTCTTCATCAGAGCCCCCCTGGAACAGAACTAGGTATGTTGCCCTCATGTTACTTTTCAGTTCCCAGGTAGCTTCATCATGGCTAAGGTTCTTCCATTGCACCTTTACCTGCATTATGGTACGATTCCGAAGCACAATTTCCCTCCTGTCAAGAATACAGTCTGATTCCACCTGAAAATCTCCTTTGGGTTCCACCTATATGTCATTCCAATTCAGCACATGAGTAGCATCATGCCCATACTTCTTTAAAACAGAAATGTGAAAAACATTATGGATCCTTAAATTAGATGAAAAAGCCAACTGCTATGCAACAGGTCCAATCCTTGATAGGACTTCAAATGGTCCATAGTACCTTGGTGCTAGTTTAGTACAACTCCCAAGCTTAAAAGAATTTTTATTGTGTTTTACCTTTACAAAGACATGATATCCAACCTGAAATTCTCTTTCAGTGCGTTTTAGATCTGCATAACTTTTTTGCCTATCTTGTGCAATTTTTAAGTTACCTTGTACTTGTTTCACAGTTAACTCCATCTCTTTTAAAAAATCTGGTCCTAGCATCAATCTATCAATAGGATTATCCCAGGATATAGGAGTACTGCACTTTCTTCCATATAAAATTTCAAATGGACTAAACCTAGTAGATGCTTGATAATGATTATTGTATGCAAATCCTGCTAAATGTAAATAATCTTCCCATTTAGATGGTTGATCTTTAACATACATTCTTAGCATGTCTTCTAAAATATGATTTACCCTTTCAGTTTTCCCATCCATTTGTGGGTGGAAGGAAGTGCTGAAATTCAGTTTAGTATTTAAACCTTTAAATAGTGTTGTCTAAAAATTTCCAATAAACTTGGAATCTCGATCAGAAATGATTACCTTTGGAATTACGTGCAAACGAAAAAATTGCTTCATAAATACATCTGCAATGTTAGAAGCTTTAAAAGTGGTCTTAACAAGAATAAAATGAGCAACTTTACTTAGTTTTTCCACAACAACCATTATTGAGTCATTATGCTTCTGATTCTTAGGCAAACCTGTAATAAAATCAATACTTATAATTTTCCATTTCCATTCCGGAATTGGCAATGGCTGCAATAGACCAGCTGGGTGTTGATGTTTGTCCTTAATGGCCTGACATTCAAAACACCTATCTATGTACTCAGCCACTTCATTCTTCATGTTGGGCCAAAAAAATCCTTTCTTAACATAGTTATCATTTTCTAATAACTAGGATGTCCCGAATAAGGACTTTTATGAACTTCATCCAAAATAAACAGCATAACTTTTGACACATTAGGTACATAAATTCTGTTTTTATAAGTCATGAATCCCTTTTCATTAATGCTGTAATCTATTATTAAATTTTTAGATAAATTTACAGCAACTTTATCATGCAATTTTTGATAATTTTCATCTTGCTTAATTCCTTCTTTGATCTGATTTTCCAGATATGTCTTAAACGTGTTGATTGCTGCCACAAATCTTATTTTGGCATTTCTGCTCAAGGCATCAACAACTTTGTTTTCTTTCCCTTTAATGTGTTGGATCTCTAATTCGTACTCGCGAAGGAAAGCTAGCCATCTAGCTTTCCTTGCGTTAAGATTTGTTTGATCCAACAAGTATTTTAAGCCTTTATTATTTGTCATTAATGTGAACTTTCTTCCAATCAAGTGATGGCGCCACATTTTTAGAGCATGTATCATGGTTTCCAGCTCTAGATCGTAAGTTGCGTAATTCCTTTTGTGGATTTTTAACTTTCTAGACTCAAAAGCAATAGCATGACCTTCTTTAGTTAAGACCCCACCAAGTCCATCGTTGCACTCATTAGTGCATACAACGAAGTCTTGGTTAGGATCAACAATTTTTAATATAGGTGTAATTGTTAATAACTCTTATAACTTCTTAAAACTTTCTTTGCATTTCTGATCCCAGATGAATTTCTTCCCTTTCTTCTGCAAAGAAGTTATGGGATTTGCATATCTGGAGAATCCTTTAATAAAATTTATGTAGTAACCTGTTATTCCCATAAATGACCGTACATTAGTTACGTCTTTAGGGACATGCCACTCATTAATTGCTCTTATTTTATCTGGGTCGACAGAAATTCCGTCTTTAGAGATTATGTGACCTAAGTACTGTATTTTATCTTTATAAAAGTCACATTTACTGAACTTAGCATAAAGCTGATGTTCTCTTAACACTTGCAGAATTATTCTTAAATGTTTGTCGTGCTCTTTTTTAGTTTTTGAATAGATTAGAATATCATCAATGAACACGATTACAAACTTATCCAAATACTTATGCAGAACACTATTCCTTAAGCACATGAATACTACCGATGCTTTAGTTAGCCCAAAAGGCATAACTACGAACTCGTAATGTCCATAACGAGTTCTGGAAGCAATTTTGAATATGTCTTCATCTTTTATTCTAACTTGATGATACCCAGACCTTAAATAAATTTTAGTGAATATATCTGCTCCGCGTACCTGATCGAATAGATCATCTATGCGAGGCAAGGGATATTGATTTTTAATTGTCATTTTATTAAGTTGACGGTAATCGATGCACAGTCGCATGGTACCGTCCTTCTTTTTAACAAAGATAACTGGTGCTCCCCAAGGAGACACACTAGACCATATGTAGTTTTTATCTATTAATTCTTCCAGATGAGATTTTAATTCATTTAAATCCAGAATATTCATTCTGTATGGATCCTTTGAGTTTGGTACTGCACCTGGTACTAACTCAATGGTGAAATCAAGTTCCCTTTTTGGAGGTAGTCCTGGAATTTATTCTGGAAATACATCAGAAAAATCCTTAAGAATGGGTATATCTTCCAGTTTTATCTTCTCTTCTTTAGATGAACATTTGTTAGTAATAACATTCACTGCAAACATTTTACAGCCTTTTATTGCAGCTCTTTTTACTTGTAAAGCAGAAATTTGTCTTACAGATGTTTTCCTGGGAATTCCTTTTACCATCTCAGTATTATCTTCATTATTCAAACAAGTAAAAGACTTTTCATAACAATAAAGAACTACTTTATGTTGTTCAAGCCAGACCATGCCAAATAACAAATCATATGACCCTAACAGAAAAACATATAAATTAACTTGCGTTTTTAGCTGACTCATAAGTACATCACAATTTTTGACAAATTCTGTAACCTTTCTTTTAGTGCCTGTTGCTAGATGAACTAACCATGAATTATCAAATTTTTCTACCTTTAACTTGCAACTTTTCACTAAATTAGGTGAAATGTTACTCAAACTTGCACCTGGATCTATTAGAATTGAAATAGATTTGTTTTGTATCATACCTTCAATTTCGACCATAGACATTTGATGGTCTGCTTGACGATTTTTCAGCGCTACATTTATCCTGGGCATTTCCCTTACTACATCACCAATTGTCAACTCCACTTGTATAGTGTGAATGTTGTTGACTGTCTTTCTATTTCATGGGCATTGAGCTCTAGTATGGGGTCCACCATAGTCATAATGTAACATACCCTCCCGTGGACCCAATTCAAGGAAGGGAACATGATGCCAATCTGTGGGGCTTTGACATAAAACTCAGCCCATTCATTAGATTCATACCATTAAAAACCAATGTGTGCAGATGCAAATCAAGCAAGTATGCATAGTGGAATTCAAAAACATCATCCACACACAATTCATGCTCATCCAGCATATCAAAACAATCATCAATTTAAATATTGCAGAAGAAAATACATAGACAGAAAACACTTATCTTCGTTGTGCAATTGTCCCAAACAACTAGCTATGTCGCTGCAACATTCCACCCAACCATAGGTCTCTGCCCAGCTTATATTCTTTCAGCACTCAGAGACCACCCCCAAGTTGGGCATGATTTCTAAAAGGAAAAGGGGAGATTCATACTCACACACAGCCAAATAATCATTCCATCTAAGCTAAGCTAGTCCACAGCTGGGTTTATCAGGCGAATTATAAACCCTGGATGCTTGCACTCAATCTCAAGCCAAAGCAATGGAGACCCATAACCCATACCCCAACATACTCTTTTCTCACAAGGAAGCACAATCATTGGGTAGGGATACACATTTAACAATGCTAGGATTTACAATAGGTTGGCCATGGGTTTTCCCCAATTCGTTTCTAGCCAAAAACGGATTATGGGATGGGGAAAAACAATCACAGGGAGGAAAATGATTTCTATGGAACCCCATTTTGATTCCCCTTCTTCCCCACTGGTATACAACACAAAAACACCCTTCTCCTAGCTGAGAATGAAGGAAAACACATAAGTTCAATGGGGAAAAATGCCCAGCAAGCTCCTAACTCATGAGAGAGACCAACTGGTTGATGGATGATGGCTTGGGGAGAAATTCATGGCTCTTTTCTTACCCAAAAATCAAAACATAACTTCCCATGCAGGGTGGCTTTCCCATACCCGAATTTGGACAGCCATACCTTCCATTCCCCAAGGCATTAACTACCTCAACCAACTCTTTGGAGAAATCAATGATTGGGTACAAAAGTCAACATGGGTAGTTGATGGTTTGATGGGTCTCTCATTGACACTTGGATTGACCTGATTGGCTCCAAGGATTTGAATGTTTTCCCTCCCAATTCCTTGTAAAATCATGCCCCCATCTCTTTGTTGTATTGCATATCTAGTTGTGGGTATTTGATTAAAATGTATATTTACATTATGTTGAAATTCCAATGTGCCTGGCTAGCTCGCAAACCGTATGCATCAAACATAAACAACTATTGTTTTACAAAACACCATTCCAACTATAATGCATGTTGGTCTAAGTCTCAACATGGCTTACATCAGTATCAAAACAACTCAAAATTTGTTTCACATTCTTTTTTGCAACATACTAGTGCAGCTTTTCTTTTTCTTTCGATTCCAAAGTTTGAAATATGAAACTTTTTTCTACTTTATCTTCATTTTTACCTTGGCCTTCTTCAGCTCTTGCTTCACTCGTGGCTTCAACCATATCTTCATCTTGACTTTGGATATGAACTTCTTTTGCTCAGCTACTCCACGATACTTGTTCTCATTAGCTTCAGTTGGCTGGTCACAATCAATAAAACATAATACTTTATATTTTTCATCCTTTGCTTCAGCACCCAAACCATTACTTTCAAACTTCTTGGACTTTGCAAACCAATCATCATTCATAATTTTAATTGCATCATTCTCAGCTTCGGCTTCACCATTACTTGGCTTAGAAAGCCAAACTTTATACCAAGAATACTTTTGATTCTTCATCTTCACTTTCTTATTTACCTTCAATGTTTTCTTTGATTCCACAAATCCATTATGATCAACTTCAGCTGCAAAACATTCTTCAATTTTCTTACCAACATTCACATTTTCAATGTTCTTTATGTCAAGGACTCCAATCCAAATCTTTTCCTCTAACTACTGTAATGTGGGCATACAAATATCCCACAAGATATCTTTGACTTCACTAAGAGTAATTATTTCAATGCCATTCTGTAAACACATTAATTGATAATAATGCCCGATTTCTTCAGAACTCCATGACGTGAATATTTTTCCAACTAATTTTGCAACCAATTCATCTTTGCTACAATTTTCTTCATTCAAATCAAACTCATCATTTTCAATATCATCATCAATGGATTCTTCTTCATCTTCAATTGGTTGCTCACCTGCACACTCAAACATTTTTTCAAGATTATATAAATTATCATAATGTGAAACATATTAGTTCTTTTTATTTTTCTTTTCTCTGATAGTTGTAACTGTCTCTTCATTCAAATCTGCCTCTGCTTCCACAACAAGGAAATCAACATTCTCCATCTTCTCTTCTGCAATAAGACTTACATATTTATCATCATATCTTGGATTTTCAAGCCATTCTTCCAAAAAAATTAAATGTTCATCAAGAACATCATTCCTTCTTTTAGCTGCTCTGTCTGCATCAGAACATACAACATTTTGATTGCTAGATTATGAAACTCTTTTTCTATCACTGCTTCTACAATCACCAAATCATCAAGCCTTTTATTTTCAGCATCATTATAGATTCCTTTTGCTTTTACTTTACATATTTCATTCACTGCAACTTCTTTGCATTCTTCAACAATCTTATCAAATTCTTCAACAAAATTAAAATCATCAATATTTTCAAAAAACTCACAAACAGGTTCAAGCACTTCAACACAATAAACTTTATATTTCTTAGCTTCTGATGTTGCTTCAAATACTACTGATATGGTAGACTTAATTCTATCATCATGATCATCATTGACCCTTACTTCTCCATGGTCAATTTTACCAATATTTTATGCTTTATTGGCATCTTCTTCATAATTGTCATCAACAATAGACATCACTGGAATATTCAAAGAACAAAATGCTACACTGGAAGTTACTTCACCTTCAATATTTGAATTGCAATCCAAAACTTCATGACTTTCTTCCTTTGTACCTGCACAATCACCAACAAACAAATTATTAGAAAAAATATCATTCTTTTTTCTTTCCTTATTTGCACCATTCAATATCGCTACAGATTCTTCTTCAAAAATATCACCAACACTTTTTCCATCATCAGATACACCATTTTCATGAATGTATTTTTCACACGAAGCTTTATCATCTTCCTTATGTGCACCAAGTGGATGAGTGTAGCATTCTTCATTTTCTGCAACATGACTACTGTAAATTATTTCAAGCACATCTTGGTCTTTGTTTTCTACAACATCTTCACAATTGTTTTCTAGATTCATTGTACCTACATGTCCACAATCATCATATTCAATACATGATTTAAATAACTTCACGGGCGCGTCCATCAATGACTCTTCTTGTGCAAATACTTCTATGTTGTCCTCACACTTGAGAGGAATTTATCATATTTATCAACATACTACATGTTAACCATTCCATCATTTTCACAATTCACTTAAGTGACATCTAAAGTCGAAACTACATCAACATCTTTATCAATAACAATTTCAACTTCTTCAAATTTTGTTGCTTCTATACAAGATACAACAACCTCATTTTCACCTTTAGTTTTGGTATCATTTTCATCATTTGATATATCAACACAACTGTGATATTCACAGATAATTTGACTATCTTCTGTTGCTTCTGCAAATTTGTCTGTTGAAATGCTAACAAACAATGAATCAGCCATATAACTCCCCCTTAAATCAAACTTTCTCAGGCTTCTTTAGCCGTATTTGCTTCAGCAATTACATAAAAGATATTATCATCCAGAGCTTGTTGGATATAGTACAAAAAAAAATGCATCCTTTGCCTCATCCCGGGGTTTCTTAAATCCATCCTTAACAAAAATCCATAAACCTCTACAGTGAGAAATTTTTCATAGTAACTGACCAAAATTCATATGCTATACCTAAGAAATATGGCGGTGGATAATAAATGTTTCTCCATGCATCCTCTACCTTTTCTTGAACTTCATCCACTTCAGTATCCTCTTCCTTCTCTTGAAATTCCTCTGCTTCAGCAGGTTCCTCGATGGATTCTCCTAATATCTCTGCTATGGAAAAACCAACTTCTTTGCATTAACAACATTCTTCTTCATTCGTTTAATCCTCCTGCTTTTCCCCATGTCTTTGTCTTTAAATAAATACTTGCAAAAAAATTAAATTTCTTTTGGATACGGCCTCCCGGTCCTCTTTCACACATAAGGGCTTCAACTCAAACCAAACAAACTTCCCAAACAGTTGGAATCAAACTGCTCTACCATTAAAGTATATGGGAGCTCTCAACCAGGAAGAATGTATTCCTTTCCACTGATCAACCTCTATTTGAGGGAACACAAACACAGAATCAACTTCATCCAGGGGCTACAACCCTCTCTTCCCTTTACACAAACCACGACCAGGATTGAACATTTTAACCAACATACAGATGACACAAGAAACACTTGATTTAGACTTCAACTTCTAAATGATGACTGAACCTTTAATTAAGGGAGCGTAGGACCTCTTACCAACATAGAGCCGAACATGCAAACTGAACTTACTTTTGCTCTTTCTATGTAGCAGGAAGGGGATGCTGGAGTAAAAAAGAATAGCAAGATCTCTAAACAAGACACAAAAGGTTCAACATACAATCACACGACTCAATCATATGATGAAAGGAACAAAGAACCAACGAACAAAAATCAGAAATGCTTAGCTCTGATACCAACTGAAAGAGATTTAGGCACAACGGAAGTGAGCTTCAACTCATACAAACACTCATGGATAGAGCTACAACTCTATCACACTTCACAAACATGATGATACTATTGTGCGTAGACATGGGAGTGCTGCACATAGTAACAATAACACGTACCAATCATTACAAAACTAAATTGACACCTACAAGACGAGTTTCGGCAAGAACATAATAATTCTACAACTGTTTCAGCAAACAATAAGCTACAAGAAACTGTTTCAACAATTCTGTAGGAGTTTCAACAAACTGTATTCTATAGGAAATGAGTCTCAACAATGAATTTAACACAAATTTCTAACTCCCTTGCATTCATAAATAATGATTGATACTCTGTTCAACAATCAAGTTAATTTAACACTTCCACAGTCAATCATATAAGGTCAGAAAATTATCATGCTACAACAAAATCTTAAACTTAAATATTCAACAATGAGTTTTCAAACTCATAAATATAGAGAGGAACATAGCAACAATATTATAGAGCTAAAACTCTGTTTCATATTCAACTCAGAATTCACACTCCTCACTATGTTTGTCTATATCACAAAATCAAGGTTAGATTAGTATTTATACATCACAAATATAGTCGTTCATTTAATTCAATTTGACCTTTCACTGCAACGAAAAACATAATTGATTCTTTAG
This sequence comes from Larix kaempferi, assembly GCA_027924585.1. NCBI lineage: Eukaryota > Viridiplantae > Streptophyta > Pinopsida > Pinales > Pinaceae > Larix > Larix kaempferi. The sequence continues at coordinate 20,032,967 of BSBM01000519.1, forward strand.
AAGTAAAGATTCTGCCTTTTCGATCTTTGACAAGCTACAACAATGCTTGTGAATGTCCCTTTGAAATTTAATGTGCTGCAACAATGATGGCCCTTAAGCAATCTGATGAAACATGTTGGCCCTTTAACATCTGATCAACTAAAACATGTCAATGGATGACTCTTCAAAAATGGGTCTTCAAAAACCACTGTAATACTCTTCCCCAATAATTATTCAATGAGCTATTATAGAGGATGTAGCTTCTTCTTCAAAAATTGATGTGGTGTGCTTCCCCTTTGAAACTTTGACAGCATGACATAATCAAAATGGTGTGGCGGTGGTTGACTCTTCAGAGTTTTGGTGGCTACTCAGCAGGGCGGTGATTGACTTTTCAGACTTTGTGGCAGTGAAGTAATTAATCGCTGCCAACATATTCTGCAGGACAAAACCCCTTGCAGATATGGGAGAGACACATATAGGGAATAAATTTGTAACGAACTACAATTTTTTGTAATTGTTAATGATGGATTCAATCAATAAAAATCTTGAATTTATAGGTTTGCAAATTGTTAATGATGGATTCAATCAATAAAAAGCTTGAATTTATAGGTTTTCTACAAGAGAAACTATTTTGAGAAGGATTGTGTCTCTTTTACTAAAATGTCAATGGCCATCAACCTGGTGAATGAGTATGTTAGAATTTTTCTTCTTAGATGTATTTATTTTAGTTCAACTTGGATTACCACCATGAGAATGAAAAAAATTAAAATGTTTCCATTAAATATTAGTAGATGGAGGCATCTAATCTTATGTTTAGGAATTGTGGAAAATATTGTAACATGATCTGGGTCATCTGCTCTTTTGGGATGTAGCTTTTCTATCATATATTACAAATAAATTACAAAGAAAAAATTAACATTTTCAGTAGAATATCTCAATTACAAATCCTATCCCATTTCTTAAAATAAGCCTAACACATTAGTCATTTGTCTAGCATTTTTAACTCTAAACAAATTTGTTTCATAATATGGCTATTTTAATTTTTTATTTTTCTCTGGTGTGTGAAGTATGTTATGTTCCATTTACATGTGTCCATTGGATGTATCTTGGGTGGTTGGGAGGAATAATTGTTACCCCCCTCACCTAGGTTCAATTCGAAGTCTTCACAAGCAACACGTATGTATAAAATCACTAATGTTCTTATGTTTTGTTCCAAAGGCTATTTTATCTTGTTCCTAAAGCTTCAAGCTGGTGAAGCTTAATTTATAGGCTTCTTGGGATTTAATTTAATATCCCATCATAAACTAAAAAAATATGAAGAGAGAAATTGAAATCACCTCTTGGCCTCCTTGCACCTGCTTCAAATCCACATTGGATCCATGGGTGCAGTGATCTTCCTCTGGATTTGCATTCATTTTGGCGCTTCCATCCCCAATGTGTTTCCAGTGGCCAGAACTGCACCTGAGTTGAAAGACTCTATGGTAAATGTTTTCAGCATGGGAAAATCCTCGAACCTCCCATTATCAAAGGGTTATGAAAGGCCCTTCAATATAAATGGTAAATGTGAGAACTTTGTTTCATATTTCTTCCCAATAGATGGAGTTCCAACGTCATCATTTGTGAGTTCATTGAAATTCTATTAGAAGAAAATAATTATACCTGTTTTATATAAAACTCATAATTATAGATGTAAAATCAAACATGTCCTTTTGAAAGACTCGTGAGTTTCTAAAACTATATTTCTTCAATTGGTTGAAAGATTTAAAAAAAATAATCTGAATATAAATAGAGAATCCATGTTTGCGTTTCTGTGGAATATGGATATGTTGAGGCATGCTAGTTTGATAGAGACATAATAACATTGATTTTGAAAACTACAGAATTGGCTTTCATATGTAGTATTTTTTGGATAGGAAGGGGAATACAATCATAAAATAAAGATTGATATCAATCACCAAAATTAACATAACTACATTTGATTCAATACTGGGTGAAAAGGAGCTTTCGAGATTTTCTTTGTTAATTCAAAAACTCTCTTTATTCTCTATATACATATTAAAATCAATCTTCATACATATAAAGAGGCTCTAGAGTCTAGACTAGTTCGGGAAGTTTCTTGCATTAACTAAATTACATAATTCTATTTAAAATTTCACATCCACTTCCGAGTTCATGCTCCAACGTCAATAGCAGGGTTCAGAAATTTAGAGTTCAAGCTTCGCCCCCCAACAACAACTTCGAAAGCTCCAAGCGCCAGTCCAGGTTTCAAATTTATGTTTTCATTATTTATTTACAAATTTACAATGAAACTCTGAAAACTTGCCTTTGGAGGAGACTAAAAGTAACACTATAAGTCTGTAACATGTTCAACTAGTCTGTGAGTATGTGAATGTAGTCTGTATCCAATGAAATTATCACTGTTGTTTGTATCAGACTATCAGTTATCATATTCACCTTATGAAATTAAATTTTTACCATTGTAATTTGTAACAGTAATTTTTATGAAATTAAATTATCCATTGAATACACTTATTCTGCAAAAAATTTGTTCAGATTTCAAATGGCACCCCATAAATCTTCTGTAGAGGCATGGAAATATGTCAAGAAGAAAGGTTCAAATGTTACCTGTCAGTTACGTGGGAACAAGTTTTGTGGTTCCTTAACCCGGGTAATGGACCACCTTCTTGGTATTAGTAATGGAAGTGGAGGTGGTGTGGAAGGATGTAAAGGAATATCAGATGAATAGAAAGTTGCAGTGTAACAGGATTATGACAAATCAAAAGCAGAAAGGGGAAAAAGGGAAGTAAAAGGGAAAAGAATCCTGAGGGAGATTGATGTGTCTTCTTCACCTGAAATTGGTTCTCTCACTTCAAAATTTGGTGGCTCAAGTTCCACCCTAGCAACAACAGGTGGAACAATTACATTAAATACATTTTGGAAACTTGTAGACAATTAACATAAAGTTGATGATTCTATTGTTGAAATCTTTTATGCATGTGCAATTCCTTTTAATGTGGCAAGGAGTCCATATTTTAAAAATGGAATTAAAAAGGTTGTTTGATTTTGGAAAGGGGTATGTTGCTCCTGGATCCAAAGCCTTAAGTACCACTCTCTTATAAAAAACAAAGGAAAGAGTGACAAACAGGTTGGCTAAAATTAAGAAATCTTGGGGGACTATAAGTTGCATGATTTTGAGTGATGGTTGGTCTGATTCATGCCATTAACCACTAATTAATGTTTTCGTTTATTGTCCTCAAGGGATATATTTTTTGAAGGCAGTTGATGCAATGAATCAGGTGAAAACATCAGAATACATTTTCAGCATTTTGGATGAAGCAATTCAAGAAGTTGGGGAGAAAAATGTGGTCCAAGTTGTCAGCGACAATGCCTCAAATTGTGTTGGTGTAGGAAAGATGATTATGGAGAAGTATAGAACTATTTATTGGACCCCATGTGCATCTCATTGCTTGGATTTATTGCTACATGATTTATCCAAATTTCCATGGGTCAATGAGACAATCCGAAGAGCAAAAACTACTGCAAACTTTGCCATTAATCATCATCTCACTTTGAGCTTATACAGGAAAAATGAAACTAGAGAATTGTTGAGGCCTTGTGATACAGGTTTTCCACTTTTTACATCACTCTGAAAAGAATTGTTGAGGAAAAAACAAGCATAAGAAGTATCTTTTTCACTATTGAGTGGGAGAGATCTCACCTTTCAAAAGAATCAAAGGGAAAGCATGTTGAACATATAATGCTAAGCAACAATATCTTTTGGGAAAATGCTCAGAAAGTTCTAAAAATGTGTGATCCAATTGTTGAGGTGTTCTGCATGGTTGATGGTGATGATCCTTCTATGGGTTTTATTTATGAGGCCATTGATCATTGCAAGGAAAAGATTTCAAGTGATTTTGATAATGTGGAAGCTGGTTATAAAGAGATATGGGAAGTGGTTGATCAGAGATGGAAGATGATGCATAGCCCATTACATGCAACAACACATTTTTTGGACCCTACATTGTTTCAGATACAAAGACATAAAGATGAAGAGGTCATGATTGGACTTTATGAGGCTATTGACAGGATGCATCCAGATGAATCTATTGCAACTTTGGTTAGATCTCATATTAGAGCATATAGGTTGCAAGAAGTCCTATTTGGAACCGCAACAATAAAGAGAGATAAGGCTTTGGTTGCTCCAATAGTGTGGTGGGATTTTTATACATTAGGAGCCCCAGAATTGCAAAAATTGCAATTCATATCTTGAGCCAAACATCAAGTGCATCAGATTGTGAACAGAACTAGAGTGCATTTATCCATATTCATTCCAAGAGAAGAAGCAAGTTGTTATCGAGAAAATTAGGAGATCTTGTTTATTTTCGTAGCAACTTGCAATTGGCTTTAAGCATTGTGGCTAAATATGAGACAAATTATTTTAGTCCACGGTTGGAGCCTATTCCAGACGCATTAAGAGATCAAGATGATCTTGACAATGAGAGTGATGAATCCAATGGTGATCATGATTCTAGTGGTTTCACTCCCCCCGAGTGATCTTGATGATTTAGATATTTTTGATGTAACAAGTAGTCCACGAGAATAACACGAATAAAACTTGTGTTCTCGTTCTAGTTTCTTTTTGGAATGTTATTTTTCTCAATAGTTGCTAGCATAAATATTGATGACATTTTAATATTATGCTTTATCACTTCGTGAACATGTTTTTTAAATTTCAATCAAGATGTAGACTCTAATGTTTTCAAAATATATGTTTAATCCTTCTTGTTTCCATATTTTTATTTCTATGATTAAATGAATATCATGTTCATACTTCATTCAATGTTGATGTGTTCATTATTTCTATGAGTCTATGACTATCATGTTCATTGTTGATGTGTTTAGTGTTCATAGTTTAATGAGCATAATGATTTTATTGAAAATTTTCATATATTATAGTCATTCGAACTTAATGCCGATTTTTATCGCCAAAATATCAAGTGCCATATTTTTTCCAAGTTTTGAAGTCTTCGAATTCGGACATGAACTTGAACCAGGTGACTAATTAGCCTGTGATTATTCCCCTTAACTGGGTGGGGTTGTTTTCCTTGTTATTATGTCATCCTGTCCAACTTGATTGCTTTTTCAATCTTCTCCACCTTCTAAAAAACATCCCCTTCATTTGCTTGTGAAGCCCAGGGGATTCATTTCAAGGACTAAGTAGATCCACCTTTTGGGGAATCTTGCCATGAAGTGTTTAATATTATGACACTGTCTACATTGAAATGTGGTGTTCTCATAGTCTTATTGTTGGAATCAGTGGGATCTATTGATATCCAATATGATTCTATCTAGAAGGTTGTGGTTGAGATCTAGCTAGACATATAACGTTGCACAAAGAAAATTCCTTTATCGCCATTCTGTCTATTTGAGAAAGTGCATCCCCCAAGGAATTCCCTATCTTTTCATATAGACTACTTCCCAAAAATTAATAGGAAGTTTTAGTAATTGTGACTGAAATTGTAGCATGGTTGAATTCTAGTAAACATGTCTTCATTATGAGGCTGATTCTTCCGCAAAGCCATGGTCTACTTGATAATTCACTCCCTATGTCCTCAGTGTTGGGAAAATACACTATAAAGAAGACTATTATGCATAAATTTAGTTGGTGTTCAGGAGTAGTTCATGTCCACCCATTTAATCACAACATCATTTATGGGCCAAAAAGTATGATGAATCTCTGTATAATGGTTTTGTCTCTATAGATTTGGAACCCAAATATGACCTGATGAAGGCTGAATGGAATCACTGCAACCTAACTCTGACACGACCAAAGCTGACTGGAAGCACTATGTATGCCTCTGATTTTTCAATATTTAAGCTTCCTCCCTAACCAGCTCAGAATTTCATTATAGATGTGGTTGATAGAAAGATACCTCCTTGCTTAGGAGAAGGTGTGTTGTTTTGGATCCCACTTATTTTGAGCTTGAATTCAAAGATTTTTTTTAGGATGGGGGAATTTTGGGTGCTGTAGGACACATCTTAGTTCCATACTTCATAGACATTTATGGAGTTTTCCCTTCCTCCAATCTCTTCAAAGCATAGGTATTTAGAATTTCTACCATTGCCACCTGTAAAGGACACTACAATCATACTCTAAGAATTGCTTGAATGATATTATTTCAAAGCACACTAGGCATTTTCCTTTAGACTAAACAAATATTCCATTGCAGAAATAGGTTCATTGGAATGTTGATCACATATGTAGATGAGATGGTATTTTTATTAGCACCATTTTGGTCTTAAGCAGGCTGTGCTTTTATAGGTTTTGCAGAAACCCAAGAGGATGGAACTCTGCTTTTTCACCATTTCTCTCTACTTGATTGAATTTTGGATGGATATTACTTAGAAAATAATTGATTTATTTTTCCTCGGTACAGTATCTTGTTGGGTTTGTGGTCTAATATTGATCTCATCTCCATGTTACACTGTTGCACCCAAGATTCCTAAATCTGGGTCCTATGCCAAAACTGATCTGTACTCGATCTTGCATGTATGCCTAATACACACCCATCAAATGTGTAACTTGGATCAAAGGTGATGGTAAAGTTCATGCATAGAAACATCTTTGCAAAAAGATGGATTTGCATTAGTTCTTTTCTTTGATATTTTTCCATGTTTCACTAAGATTTTGAGATGGGGGGATGCGAGAATAGAGAAATGCATCTCTGGTAGATGCATGGAGAGAACTCTCCAAATTTTAGGGAATGCCACATGGGATCTTGGATGGGGATTTGTTTGAAATCCTTAAAATAGTAAAAAATTAAATATATGAAAATTATAAATGATCATATAATTGTTAGCACATGGAAAATGACGACATTTATGATTTGAATCAATCACAAACATTAACGATGAAAACTTGAATTTGGCATGTGTTACCATACAAACTAGCATCTTAAGATTGAAGCTCTAAAATCAATGATAGCTTATGGTTAATTAAGAGGAAATCCAATGTCACCACATCTATTCCTCTTTTGCTCTGTAGGTTAGCTCTTCTCTAGCTCAAGGGAGGAGTCCCTAATATATGATTACTAGAGTTTGACAATAAAGCAAAGGTGAAATTGAAGAGTAAATCTAGCAAAACTTGGTTTTTTTTATTATTATAAAAGATAAGGTTGATTAAGGGATTGGATATTATTTTTTTATCCAATGGGAAATTGGGGTCAACCAAGGATCACATGAGGGTTTTCTAAAGAAGATTAGAAAGGGCTAGGGTTGTGTTGTTTCACAACCTAGAAACCTTGAGATTGAAAGCTTGAGATTTGTGGTTTAATCCAACAATAACATGGAAAAACCAAAGGAATCTATCCCCAAGTGTCATTCAAATAGATTTCTCTCTCTTTAGGTCTCTCAAGTCCACCAAAATAGACATAGACTAACCATGGTAGGTATCCCCAACCAAGGTTTCGTAAATATTTTCTAGAGGTTATCTGACTTTCTCTAATACTAGCTTGATCAAATTAAAGGAAGATAGTGTACCTAAAATGATTACAAAGATCTAAATGTGTCACACTATGGGTGAAGGTGGCTAGGGTAGTTGCGGTTATGAAAGTTGACAAGGGCATATGAGGCCCTAGCTTAAATGGAGTTTCATAGTGGCTCTTAAGAATGTTTTTATGGCATAACTAATGAGGATATTGTGAATGATTTGTCTTCATAAAGGGAATACTAAGTATCAACAATGTGCAAATGTTTCTTTCTATTATAAAAAATATAGGTTCTTTGTTCAAGTTAACCACTAAGATTATCAATTAAGAATGAAATCACCTAGTTAACAAATATTACTTGAACAATAATAACTAGTGAAATTTCCTAGAAAAAGTGTGAAATGGGTTGATACTAGTGGATGCTATTTAGTATGTATGTGGATTAGTGATTTTAGAAATGGTATGTATATTCCATCAAGTAAACAAAGTAAATCATTCAATCAAAATTCTATTAATATATAACTATTGAATGATGTCCACAAATGATATTTGTTTGTTGTAAATTATATGTGAAATAGGTAAAATAAAAACAATGAAGACCATACAAGTAGGAAGATTTATATATAGCCACACCATTCATATTTTTAAATTAAAAATGCACAATTCCTTAGTTTTATAAGGTTTCATTTATGAATATCCTCCAAAGTAAAATATCAACTATCTAACTAGTTACTATGGTGAAGAAAACGAGAGTGTAGAGGTGGGAAAAAAGTGAATCATAGTACCTAGTAAACCAAGTTCCTTGTAGTAGATGGGAAATGGAGTTAGGTGTTTTCCTTAATAGTAGATCTGTAATCCTTCACAAAAAGGGAGGCTCCAAACAATCCCTTCGATGCACAACCCAACTCAAGAAACCAGTTCTCCCTTCTCCTTGTAACAAACTTGCTAACAAGGTTCAATGAAATAATTGAAGCAAGATAGACAATCTAAATGAGATGAAAGAAACAACTAGTAATCTATTTATTCATCAACAATTTTTATCTAGTGGAAAGTTATTGCAGTCCCTACTATTTGTTTACATAATAAATAACAACACATAAGAAAAATATTACCTAATATTAGTTACAAGAATCACATCACATTCATCATGAAGAGCAATAGAGATCAAAATGCACCATCCATAAGACACGAGAAATTGAAGAACATAATTTTATTAGCAAAATATCTTAACTCTCCAACCCCTTACAATGGTGGAGGTCTCTTTCTTTTATAGAACAACAAGAGCCTTAATATAATGGCCCAAATATTATGGGAAAACAATTACCATGGGAAAATACATGGTGTTGTTACAAAACCATGGTCTCAACTCAACAAGTGTGCCCCACTTGGTTGATTTGGCCCTCTCAAAAATCGCCCCTCTCATTGTGGGCCTAAAAACCATTGAAGTAGATTCCAAATGGGAAGTGAAATCCAATGTCAAGCTATGAGTGATGTGGAGCAAAACAATTCACCCCTCTTGGACAAAATGTGGCCCCTTGAAACTCATTTTTTTGATATAGTTGAAAAAATTGACGAAAGTGGGGTCCAAATGCCATGTAGATGATTAATAGGTGACTCGTTATGGCACTGAAGGGAAGATGACCTAGTAAGACTTAGGAATTTTTTAAATCATACTTTAGAAAACTAATTTATTAATGCTTATTAATCCAAAAATAATGAAACCATGTGAAATTTGAGGGGGAAATGCCTTTGATGATGTTCAAATAGACATTGTGGATCCTATCAATCAAAACCATAGTTGAAATCCATTTGAACATGTCTTTTACAATTTGATCCAAAAACTCTTATTTCGACTTAGGCATTTTTTAAATTAAGCCTTAGGAAATGTATAATTAATTGTCTATTAGTCCAAATATACATGTAACCAAGGATGGAAAGATCCAATTAGCATCCAAAGTCATATAATAGATGGATGATGATGTCATAAGTGCATTCTTTTCTATCCGGTTTCGTTAACTAAGTCAAACTTCCATGTTGACCAAGTCAAATTGCTTTAAAAGTCAAACTCGACCAATGAATCTTTGAATATCTCTAGAAGGAGGATTTTGATATTTCTAATGCTTTGAATTGATGAAGCATTGAAGAGAAAAATTACACATGATTGTTTACATAAATCATCACATAGCCTAACTCATAGATCACAATGCATAAGTTTCACACGGATTATAGTGGTTAATGTTTTAGGAACACATGAAAATCATATCAACATCAAAATATTTACAAGGGTTAGTTATTTCTTGGATGGATAGTCCAAAGGTTGGTCAATTAAATTGGTTTGAGTTAATGGAATGACTCAAGAAGAAGGAAACATAGATCCTATATGGTCTTCACCATTAGTGCAGACAATAGGGATGTGTCCAAGTTAACAAATATTGTGTTAGGAGGTATTCCCCCCTTTGACCTTAGCAATAAGACTCTCCTTTCATTTTTATTTTTTCAATCTGCTCCTTTTCTTCTTGGACTTTCCGTCTTGTACATTGGACGAGGAGACCTTAGCCTTGATTTTATTGAATACATATGAAAGTTAGCCTAGCAAAATTTTCTTTTTTTTTCTTATGATTGTTGGATTTTGCAATTTTCTTGGTCCCCCTTGATTTCTTCAGGATCTAGTACTAATTTTTCTTCTTCACCAGCTTTTGGTACAAGATTCTTGGATTGGAAGTTTGTGGTATCCCTCTCACCATAGTGGAGTGCAGATCAGAATACCCAATGAGTGGAAAACAAACCAAATGAAACACAAAAAAATCACCACAAAGAATTACTTTTATTAATTCTTGGGGGAAATTAGAATTGTTGTTTATACAATTCCACGATTCAAAACCCTTCCACTTTATACGCAAGTTCTTTTATGTTGGTGTTTATCTCTTTACACGGGAAGCCAAAAGTTCTTTTCCATTATTCTCAAACAACTCTTATACTCAGTTCCACCGCATCAATTTCTCACTACTACTTCTTCTAGAATCCTTTGGGTTCTTCTCCTGAAATATCCTTGGCTTGCTGTTTCATCTGGCATATTCACATATTCCATTAATTCTGCATTTATTGGTGTAAATAACTTTGTGATGTTCTTGGCCTTCCTATGCTTCGAATCCTTCTTCTGGTCGTGATATTGACCCTTTTACTTTAGTATTCATCGTTTTCAAATCGATCCTCATTGGATCCCGTTATATGTCGGTCAATCCTTATGTATTTCTTATGCTCTGCATCATCTTCAAACTTGATTTCTCTCCTTTCCACTAGTTGGTCTACCTTTGACTTCTCCTCAACGCCATCTCTCAATGTCTCGTCACTTTCCTCTCCTGACTTTACTATCCCTTTGACTAGTTTTGTGACTTCAACTTTAAATGGTTTTTCTAAATCTATCGACTTCCATCCCTTGAATGCTCTTACTTTGACTCGATCGTTTGGGAATGATTCCCCTTAATTTCACTACGAAGGATATTAATGATTCCTTCCAGCAACTATCCATTGTCTATATGCAACTACATTAGTCTCCCTAGGTACAAAATAACTTCATCCTTGGTTTGGATCCTACAATCGAGCCTTCAACATTTTATACTCTTCTTTATATATCCATGCCACTTCCTCCAAACTTCTATCTTTCCATTGGACTAAATATTTCTTTTGTTTCTAACTTCTTATCTGACCAATTTTTCTCTCACTCAGCACTTCAACAACATCCTCTACTGGGTTTCCTGGAAATTGGTATTTCCAGTCGATAGTCAATTATCCTCCACTAGTCGATCCTTCTTCATATTTATACAAGTCAACAACATTGAATGCTGTTGAAATGTCTAACTCCCCCGACAACCCAAGTAGATATGCATTATTTGAAATTTTCTTCATTATTCTGCACATAATTTTTTTCTTCATCTTCATTTTATTGTATGTTCCCTTGGAAACGTTTCCTTATGGAAATAAGAATAAACCAAATCTCATTCATTGAATGTCTTTAGTCATTGTTTCTAGTTGACTCCCAAATTATAACCGGTACTGCTTTTATCTAGCTTTTTTCTGACCTTATCATACACTTCTTTGATATGCTCCGCAAATGACTCTGCATCTAAACTCCTCTACATTATAGTTAGTCACTCCATGCATACTTCTCCCTTGCATGACTTGGAATGGACTCATTCTAGTCGACCAATTCACCAAATTATTATATCCAAACTTTCCCTATGCTAGCATGTTTTCCAATTGCTCCGGTTAGTTAGCAACTAAACACCTTAGAAAATTCCCAAATTCCTATTCACAACTTCAATCTAGACATCCATCTATGGATGGTATGCATAATTGAAATCCAACTTTGTGTTCAACTTTTTATATAAATTCCTCTAGAAATGTCCCATAAACTTGGTGTCTATGTCCGAAGTCATGCTCTTTAGAAACCCATACTGTTGAACTTTGGTTGTCATTGATGTCAATTGACGTCAAAGAGGATTTAGTATTCATGTGCCAGTTTGAAGAAATATATGAAAGCTGCTTTGAAGAAGTATAAGAAAACCACTTTGAAGAAGTATATGGAATCCAGTTTGAAGTAGTACATAAGGAATACATTCAGTACATATGGTACATACACAAGTCCCAAGTTCACCTAGTTGTGCCACTTCAAAAGGTATATGCAAAAGACATGGTTGGACAAGGTTCGGGAGTGCATAAGAGACTTGAGAACAAGAAGAGGTTGAACATGTAAGCAAGCCCCGAAAGTGCACAAGACTCACCAATCGAAAGAATCCTTCAAGTTTTTTATGTGTGCAAGAAGAAAGTAGCGGTTGAGAAGTGAAGTGCACAAGTCCCACAAGCAATGGTATATCAAGGGTGCAAGACCACACTGCAAGGTTGAAAGAACCACTGGAAAACGAACCAAGTAGGCACAGGACACACAAGAGATGGCACCATAGTGGCACATAAAATGACAATTGGTGGAGGCATGAAGTAAGTAGAAATGTGAAGGAAGGAAGAAGGGATGCTACAACCAACTTGTGGACATACCATCCATGTAGGACAAGTATAAATAAAAAATCCAAGTTGCGGAGTTGAAGTAAGCTTGTGAGCTCAAGAATCGAAGATACAGATTTGGAAAGCTTCTTATGTAGGGGCATCAAGGGATCATGGAACCAAAACAGTATGATCTAGCAAAGAGCCAAGTGTGCACGAACAGAAGAACATAATTGCTGATGGTGCGTAGGATGATGTAGTTTATCTGTGACAGTTGCGTGAAGACGGAAATGAAGAACTACATGGGATGTCCAAGTGTGTGAGAACATAATTGCAGAATCATGGATAGTCTGCAGAAAGTAATAGATGATCTAAGACGTGTGTGAATACTAACTGTATAGCGAATGATGAGCGAAGTGAAGTAGTTTATCTGATGCACAAAGATAGATTGCCAACATAGTAGAAGATGCGCAACATAGAATAATTTGAGATAAGTGTGAAGAACGGAAAGTATGAATCACAGTTGATGCATTGAAGGTTGCAGATTATCTAAAGATGGATGCACCAAGACAGAAGGGTAATATCATAAAAGGTGCAGAGATTGATCTGATACTAAGGTGCATAGTCAGAACAAAAACACTATAAAAGATGCGCATTATCTGTTAAGTTTGCAGATGCGCAGAAACATAATATGATGAAGCAATAGATAGTTTGTGAAGTATGAAGTCAGTTGTGATGTTGGTATAAGTAAAGGAAAGCTATCCATTTACAGAATGTGCGCACATAATTGTGAACAACATATTATCAGAAGAGTGCGTGGATTAGAAGAACATCAAGGCAATATATTCTACTTACATATTAGGGAGGTAGGATAGGGAAAGGAGCAAGGGGTCAGTGCCTCCTTGCAGTTGAAGATGGTAAATCAAGGAGTCAATGCTTCCTTCAGGTTGTATCCTGTAAAACCAGGGGGTTGGTGCCTCCTTCTAGTTAGTTCTAGATAACTTCGGGAGTTGGTGCTTCCATGAATGTAATCTTTATATTATAAGAAATCATTCCATGGTTTTCTCCCATTTGGGTTTCCATGTAAAAATCTATGTGTTCTGTGTATTGTGCATATGTGTGGATGAATGTTATTATTTATATGTAATGCATAATTTGAGTTCAAGTTAAATTTGATATGAAGTAAAAATTGTTCATAACTTCGTTAATATTGATTCACCCCCCCTCTCAGTATTAATAAGATTCCGAGAATTTTTTTCAGAGTGGGTGTCTTCAGTAATAGCTTAACACCTAGAAGACAGATCCACGCACATATATGAACATGCAGGAAAAGATATTCATGGCCAATGAAGAGGACCTAATAAATATGAACACAAAATATGAGGGGATGGCTGAAGTAGACTTTGAAGGTGAGTTGATCGGTGCTTTGGAAGAGTTAAAGAAATCAAGGAAGAAAAAAAAACATTTGTAGGAATCTTTAATGAAATTAGAAATAGATACAACAAGGTAGTTGAAATTGAGAGAAGAAAAGTGAGAAAAGCTAGAAGCTGAGATCAATTGTTTGAAGGAAGAACTTCAAAAGATCAACATCCAGTTGGAACATGGAAACAACACCAAAAGTCTGTCAAAACAAGACTACGAGGTTTCAAACTTTGTAATTGATACAAATAGTTATGAAGAGGTGCTCAAAAGTTATATTCCAAAGAACAATAAGAAGTTTGAAGAAGAAAACATGGAGTCAATTCACACAGAAACTAGACCTACACAATTCAAAAGATCGCATCCAATCAGATATGAAACTCTCTTTTTGGGTAACTACTATTTCTGTCATAACTTCGGTCATAAGGAATACAATACATAGCACATGCATTTGCAAATGCTAGAAGAAACGACAATTGTAATAAGGCTATCCCCAAATAGAACAGTGTCAGAAAGTTAGTTGAAACTCCAAAAGAAAATTTCAATCCTTTCATCCTTCTGGACTTAGACAATGAATGTTATAAGTGTCACAATTGCGTACATGACAGTCAGAACTGCAAAAATCATTTACCACTTGCACAGTCGGTCCAAGCCAAAAACATCTCCAACGAAATAGAGTCTGTGGAATTCCAGAAGGATCAAATCCATCATGAAGGATGCAACTTAGTTTTACATGCGCAAAATAAAAGGAGACAATGGTACATTGACATCAGCTGCTCTAAGCATATGTCAGGGGACAAAAATACTTTTCTAAAATATAGGGAAGAAAGGGGATGCAGTGTCTATTTTGGAGATCATGGCTCTACCAAAAACCATGTAAAGGACTGCTAAGTTTAGGAAAGAAAAGAACCAAAGTAGAGAATGTTCTATTGGTTGAAAACATGAAACACAATCTCCTTAGTTTCATCCAGAAGTGTGATCAAGTAAATACACTCACCTTTGACTTAGAAAAATGCAAAATTTGAAGCAAAAGTATAGGCAGGCTAGTAGCAATAACCACTAGGACCCCTAATAATGTGTATATTTTGGATGAAGAAAAGAAAGAAAAATGTTGAATGGGACAAATAGACGAAAGTTGGCTTTTGAACAGAAGACTGGGACATACCAATTTTGATAACCTGGATGGAATCAGTAAAAAGCAATCTATAAGAGACATTTCAAGAATCATGAAACTATTGAATCATGTCTACAAGCACTTCCTACATGTAAAGAAAACAAGAGTCACCATTAAGACAAAAGAGTAATCCACATCAAAATATTTGAAACTATTACACACTGATATCTGCAGTCCAATGAGATCCAAAGGGTTAAATGGCGAGTCTTACTTTCTTCTTTTCATTGATGATTTTACTAGGATGACATGGGTGTTTTTCCTTAAATAAAAGTAAAAAACATTTGAATGCTTCAAAAATTTTAAGGAAGCGGCTAAGAATGAAACTGAGTTAAGGATTACGTGTTTAAGATCTGACAATGGAGGTGAATACATGTCGAACAAATTTGAAAACTTCTATGAAAAACATGGAATCAAAAGATAATTCTCAAATACCAGAAGTTCGTAGCAAAATGGAGTGGCAGAAAGGAAAAACAGAACTATGCAAGAAATGGCTAGAACAACGTTAAACGATTCAAAGCTATCATGTATTTTTGGACTTAGGCCCTTCATACAGCTGTACACATCCTTAAAAAATTCTAGATAAGGAAAAATAGTAACTTGATGCCTTATGAAATTTGGAAAGGGAGGCCAACCACAGTCAAGCACTTCAGGGTATCTTGAAGCAAGTTCCATATAAAAAGAAATGATGAAAAATCGGGAAAGTTTGACTCCAGATCAGATGAAGGAATTTTTCTTGGATATGCTACAAGAAGCAAAGCATACAAGTTCTACAATATACGACTCAGAAAGATGGTGGAAATTCCATACGTAAAAGTAGATGAAGTGTTCACACACAAGAGAGTAGAAGACAATGATGATCAGCCGATATTTGAGCATTCATGTGACGAAGTGCCAGAAAATAAATAAATATGATAATCACAGGAGATGATATATCAACGCGAATTAGAAGACCAAAGACATGATACAGAAGCTCCTTCTAGATATGTTCAAAATAATCATTCAGATGATTTGATTATTGGATATAAAAATGTCGGCATAAGGACCAAAATAATATGTTTAAGTGACCCAACAGAAGAAGTTCATTTTTCCTTACTATCCCAAATAGAACTGGAAGGTTTTGAAGAAGCTAGAACATATCAGCATTGGGTTGAAGCCATGGAAGAAGAATTAGATTAGATTGAAAATAATTAAACCTCGGAACTTGTTCCAAGACTCAAAATAAAAATGTTATTGGTACAAAATGGGTATTCAGAAACAAACTAAATGAAGAAGGATAAGTTCTCAAAAACAAAGCAAGGCTAGTGTGCAAAGGTTATGTGCACATTGAGGGAATAGGGTTTGAAGAAAGATTTTATCCGATAGCATGGATGGACGCAATTATTCTGTTCCTGGCCTATGATTGTGCTGAAAATTTCAAGGTATACCAAATGGATGTAAAGTCGGCATTCTTAAATGGATATCTTGAAGAAGAAGTATACATTGAAAAGCCAGATGGATTCTCTCTTTCAGATAACAAAGACTATGTCTGCAAATTAAAAAAAGCTCTGTATGGACTCAAGCAGGATCCTAGGGCTTGGTATTCAAGATTAGGAAAATATATGCAACAACAAGGTTTCAAGAGGGGTAGTGTAGATAGTAATATTTACATAAATATTGGGCATGAAAATATGATTTTTGTTGAAGTATATGTTAATTATATCATTTTTGGAAGCAATGATGACAAATTGAGTTAGCAAGTTGCTAAGGACATGCATGAATAATTTGAAATGTCTATGCTTGGGGAATTGTCCTTTTTCCTTGGACTCCATATAGCTCAATTGGATAATGGAATCTTTATCTCTTAAACCAAATATGTGAAATAAATGCTAAATAAGTTTAATATGGAAGACTGCAAATTGGTAAGTACACCCATGGTAATAGGATGCAAATTAAGTAAAGAGGATGAAGCAGAGGAAGTAGATAAACGACTAATAGATCAATGATTGGAAACCTATTATATGTAATTACCTCAAGACCAGACATAATGCAAGAAGTAGGACTTGTTTCAAGGTTTCAAGAAGCACCCAAAGAAACACATGTCCAAGGGATGAAGAGAATTTTCAGATATTTGAAGGGACCATGAATTTTGGTTTATGGTATCCACGAAGTAACAATCTAAAGTTAGTGTTGATGGAAGAAGAAGTACTAGTGGAACTGCGTTCTTTCTAGGAAACTACCTTGTATCTTGGATTAGCAAAACGTAACCATCAATCGCACTATATACAATAGAAGAAGAATACATTGTAGTATCTTCTTGTTTCACACAGGTACTATGGATGAAACAAACTCTGAAATATCTACAAGTGAAAATTGATTATCCCATACAAGTTTTATGCGACAATACAAGTGCAGCTATCATCTCAAAAAATATTATTATGCATTGCAAAACAAAACATATTCCCATCAAATATCACTTTGTGAGAGAACAAGTCACTAAAAACACTATCAAACTGGAATATATTGACACTAAAGAACAAATTGTGGATATATTTACGAAACCGCTCCCACGAAGCACATTTGAATATCTCAAGGAGAAAATGAGTGTGGTCCACAATCCACAACATGATGAGAGCCTCGAAAAGAGGAATGTCATGTCCCAAATTTGGCATTGGGTCACAATGGCCTAATCCCAATGACCATATTCATGAGAGTTTGTCAAATTGATGTTAAGGGTCAAAATATTGCCTAGGAGGAAAATTACTAGTTTCCTAGGTGGACAGTGGAAGCTTTGGGATTTGAAATAAGGAGGATAATAAATGATGTTTGCGCATTAGAATGGCATAAATATTTAATAAAGAAGCTAAATAAATAAATACAAGGGAAAATCAAAGGGGAAATGGATCATGAAGACACATGGAGGATGTGGGACCCACACAAGCTAGATTTGCCATGCCACATGACATCCTTATACTCTTGCCATTTCGAATCCATAAGAAGACAAATGTTATTGTGTGAGTTAGAAGGTAAATATACTTGGAATGAGTCATGTAAGGTCGAATTGAAGTGGAATAATAACTCCCATGGAAGAGGAAGAGGAAATTTGGAGCTAGTGAGACACTCGGGCTAGATTCCCTAGCTCTATGACAACAATGATGAAGATGCTATGACACCTATGACACAAATCAGACCTGAGGGCTGAAATATGACATTTATAACATGTCAAGGATAAAAATAGCCTCCAAGAGGGCGCTCAAGGGAGTTATGGCAACTAACATGCGTCCACATGTGATTTGGTGGAAGTGGGAGACTAGGAATTGTTGTACAAGTGGCATTCTTTGGAATCTCTTCCCAACTTGAGTTGGAATGCATCTCTTGGAAGGAATTCGACCCATAGAGAGCTTGGAAAATTTATAAATGTCAAGAACAAAGAATGAAGGCATATTTTTATCATTTTTAGAATTTGCAATTGCATTTGTGAAGAGGGAGAGCTAGTGGATGACTAGTTTCTTGCCTTAGCCAATTTTGAGGGTGAAAGTTTCCCATCCAAGTTGGTAATTAGAAAGGCCATTAAGACATTTAATTTGGAGATTTAATGGAGTCATTTGTTGTATGTGTAAGCTATAGGGAAGATCATGGTTTCTTCTAGTCCAACACTTTCTCTCAACCATTTCCAGTTTTGATGGCATATTCTTGCTCCTTAAGCGAGGAAATTTTTGGTGAGCTATTGTACTCTTTGGGGGAGCTTATAATGCCCCATTTATTTTATAATATGAATTAAATACTCTGTTCTTCATCTACAGAAATTTTCAGGTCGAAATTCCAAGTGGAAATGTATAAATGTGATTTTTTAATGAAGAAATGGTGCCATTTCCCCTTAGCTCTTGCATAATGCTCTTGTGGTTGCATATAATAGTGTAGGAATTCCATTTCGAATTCATGTACATGTAATATGATATATATATCTATAATAACCATATCATAATATCCACAATTTGATATTCCAAGAAAAACTATGTTAAATTGCTCATTAATGGACAAACAATGCCATTTCCCCACTACCTTGTTGTGAACCAATGTAATGTTGATGGATTCGAATGGATAATTAAAATAATGATGGTTTATTGATGTATGGACTTTTATTTATGTATTATATAAGTTTAATGTTCAGTATATATGCATTTGAAGTCATTTTGTGAAGTTTCATTACATTTGGAGAAGATTTGATGCCATTTCCCCCAAGGTCGAAGTAGTGATTTTTGCTGCAGTTTGGGAGAAGGTTAGAACAGACTTAATAATTGATTAATGGTTCAAATGAGACCTAAATAATGTACTTTAGACATCCCCAACCTCTGTTCAGAATTTATAGTGGGTTTGGAGGCATTTGGAGAGCCATTTTCAGAACTTACCCTGGGAGGATTTGAACCTCAAATTGCTAGTAAAATTCCATACTTGGTCCAGAATCTTAAACAAGTTTTCAGAAGTATTTGGAGGGCCATAATTCATCCCTGAACATAATATTCAAGTATTAATATTATTCATATACCTCCTCAGAATATTTGGGATCATTTGGGTAAATTTGGAGACCTAGACATCAAAACTAGTAAAAGGCCGAAATTGGGGAAAAAGTGAAAATTGGGCATTTTAATAAAATTTTAAAAAGGGAAATTACAAGGACATAGAAGCATATGTAAATTTGTAGTTGTTGACACCGCAACTATCAACAGGGGTTCACTTTGCACTGTCTCCAACAAACTACCAACCCAAACTCCCTTACACACCGGCCCGGAAAGTTGTAACCCTTCCCAACAACACTTGCGGAGAAACTGCAGTCTCACTTGAGATGGATAATGGGGCTACAGGAACCAAGTTTCCGCAGTGGATTTGAGGATATTCTTTCAACAGACATTAACCTTGTAGCAACCAGATATTATAACATCCACAATATATTATCAATTCATCATTCGCATATTAAGTCATTCGCAGATTTCAACAGATAACAAACATTCGGAACAACATATATAATTTACTCATTCATATCAATAGTACTCCCTAAACCCATAGCATATTCGCATCAAAGATACTCTAAAACATTCACATTCATTATTGCATAAAAATAGAGGCAAAGATTGCACCATAATCAAACATCTTCAATCATTCATTAAACCCTGTAGAATGAACCTCGCAGAAACAGTCAATACACCATGTCTCGTATACAAAACAGACCAAAAGATAGGATCGATCATAAAAAATGGGTGCCCTTAGGCTTATAATCCTACTCTATTTATATGCTTCTATTCGGTTACAAAATGGTCCACATGACCAATTCTAACTAATTTAACTCTTCTTCCGCTTCTGCGAACTCCGCGAATGGTCCTTCTTTCGTGGATTGACCCTTTCGCACCTGTCAGCTTCCGCACTTCCTGCGGACTTATCCCGTGCCAACAGGTCCCCAACACAAACTTATGGCTCATCCCTGATCCATCTCAACTTGACACTGCTAGTGTGTTGAACTCATCCTTTGTTGTGGTCTGTGTTTGAAACTATTCTTGTTGTCTGGAGATCACTGTTGTGTACTTCTCAACTTCACCCGTCGATCTCAGATTCGCTGTAATGTACTTCTTGAACTCATCCTCTTGTCTCTGGAAACCTTGATCATCTACCTCTTCGGAAGCTGCTGGCTCACTCCATGCTCGTTCCATACTAGGAATAAATTCATCGTCATCTCCAAGGTGGGAAATAGGTTGACTGCTCCGGCACATCTATTTCGCACCTTGGATTGCCTCCTACCGGGTCTAGGGGGCCTCCACCCCTAGAATTCTAATGGTCACAGAGACTGCAAATATTCTCACTGTTGATGTATATGTAACTTCAGAATGTATTTCACATATATGTATATTGTATTCCTATAGATATGGTATTATTACTCTATACGGAAGAGTCGTCATTTATATTGTAAATGTCGTAACTTATACTTGATGGGTTATTAGACCACCTTGTTGGGGTCGGCCCTGTATAAGTCATGTGGGTCAAAGGGTTATTAAACCACCCTATTGGGGGTCAGCCATGTGGGTCAAAGGGTTATTAGACCACCCTATTGGGGGTCGGCCCAGTCAGCATTATGTTATGTGGTTAAGTTCGAGCCTACATGATTTATGTAAAAGGCAAGTCAAGTCAAGTATAAATAGAGTGCGGGAGGCACTCTATTTGATCACTCACTTCTCACTCATGCACTCAAGGAGGACTGACGCACTTATGGAGGAGGAGGATCTGCTGCTAGGATATGTCTATCTCTTGTTTGGGTTGTATCATTGCTCTATCTATCTCTGAGGAAGTTATTGGGGTTTTTCACCTTTATGGTTTTCCCCAAGTAAATCTTTGTGTC
The DNA here is from genome assembly GCA_027924585.1 of Larix kaempferi. Lineage (NCBI taxonomy): Eukaryota > Viridiplantae > Streptophyta > Pinopsida > Pinales > Pinaceae > Larix > Larix kaempferi. The sequence continues at coordinate 20,054,385 of BSBM01000519.1, forward strand.
TCTTGTGTGCTTGCATTATTGTCTCCATGATTGATATGCTGTAGATATGTTGTACATGTTGTTCTCTCAGTTAAGATCCTAGATCATATTGAAGTAAATTCTGAAAATTTAACATGGTATCAGAGCTAGCTTGAAAGAAGGCATGATATGGCATGTATGACACCTGTTGCACTTACGATGCCAGGGCTTGATATAGCAAAAACCAGTCATTGTAGCACTTTCGCTATAAATCTGTTTTGGCGAATTTTTTGGATCTGAAATCTTTACAGGTTGAAATTTAAATCCCCATGTACCTTGTGTACAAAGGAAAACCTATAATTTGTTGTACTTTGTGATTTATGATCTGTACAATATAGGGTTTCTGCCTCTTCCAGATTTGAGTCAAAATCAGGTGACCTTGGGAAAAAGGTCATAACTTGGAATAGGAAGCTCCAAATGAAATTTTGTAAAATGTTGCAGGTAGTAAACATAATGTACTATCTCAGAAAACGTTTTCAGAGGCCGAAGTTTAACCAATGACATGTGGCACGTCGTACAAGTGTGCTCTCCTGTATTATCCCATAAACAGGTCATGTTGTGACACTTGGCATAACTCTCTCTCAGAGAGTCCAATTGAGGTCATACCTATCAGGATGGAAAGATAACAGGTCGAGCTATCTTAGGAAACGTTTTTAGAGGCCGAAGTTGAAACAGTGACACGTGGCATGCCATACAAGTTCGCTCTCCTGTATTATCCCATAAACAGGTCACGTTGCAACACTTGGCATAACTCTCTCTCAGAGAATCCAATTGAGGTCAGACCTATCAGGATGGAAAGAAAACAGGTCAGGCTATCCCAGGAAACATTTTCAGACCCTTTGGATCAAAAATTTCAGAGTTACACCAGAATTGTTGGTTGGGAAGAAGGCCAGGCTTGATCAAACTCTAGTTCGGGACTTTGATCAGAAAAGTGGAAAATTAGGGCTTCTGTAAAAATGGGTATTTTTTAAATCTGAGACCACGGCTGGAAGCTCCTTAGAAAAATAGAAGCTTAGAGCTTTGGATCAAACCTTTTGATTGGGCAAAAGAGTGGGATTCATCAAACCCCAGTTCAGGGTCACGTCCAGTGAATCCAGAAGTTTCAAAGGAAAAATTGAGGAGTGAAACTTTGCAGTTTTCAAATTTTGAATATACCAGCTTGATCAGCTCATCAAGGCGCACATTTCTATCCTTTCGGATGTTTGAAATTCAAATTTTGAATTTTTGGGGTTTCTCTGACAAACCCATATCCAGCTCCTGGTCCAGTTCTTGCAAATCAAGTGGATTGAGTTAATCCTAGAAGAAGATGGATTCGTCACCTGCATAAGTGAAGAAGTTCCTGTTTCAGAGGGAGATGAGGCTAAGGCCTTGCATAAGAAGATTACAAGCGATCTTGACAGGCATGACTCATCGAGGTATGTTTTGATATTTGTTCATGATTAAGCTTATGGTATGTTTGTTTTCATGTTATTACGGTTAGTACAATCTTGATTTTAGACTTGTCATATCACCTTAATAAAATTATGAATGCACGATAGAAACTATTCATTGATTAGGGTATTGACACTTATGATTGTACTAATACATTATGGTGTTGTATGAGGTTTATGTTGTCTACTAACATGAAAGGTACACAAAGAAAGAAAAATCATGTTCTGGTTCAAGAACATATGATCATGATGACATGAGGACAAAGATTCATCCATTGTCATGGATCTCATAGAAGATCCATTTACGAGGTATGTATAACTTGGTTTTATAATGGTTAACCTATGAGATATACAGGTTACTAGCACAAGTCATTGAAGAAGAACAAGAAGACATCATGTGAGTATAACTAGCTAGCATGCTAAGCTAGGTATGTTTTTCCTATATCAAGATAGAATCCTACCTTGTGTTAGGATCTTATACTGTTGTGTTGTTGATAATGATTATTCTTGAAGTCATAAGTTTGAATAATCATGGGTATATGTATATTATGTGTCTTACCTTAATTAATGATATGACTAACCCGAAGAGTCATAGGTTTGAGTAATTATAAGTTTAGACATGTTATGTTTCTTATGATTTGACTAACCATAAGAATCCTACATAAACCTTGAATGCTAATGCTTATTATTTCTGTTTGAAATGATCATGACTATACATGCTTGAGATTATTATGTTTTAATAGTATACTAATGAAAGTATGATTTTATATGAAATCACAAGGACAACACATTCATGATACTAATAATCATGCATAGGGACCAAGGATGAATATGAGTTCAAGAACAGGTAATCCAGGAAGCAAAGATCAAGAGGGAGTACACTCCAGTGGTTTATGCAAGGATGCAAATATTCAGAGGGAGTTGACCATCTCCCTACATTCCACAACAGAAAGGTGCAAAAGAAGCTACTTCAGCAGCTCCTGCAAGGATGCAAAGACTCAGAGGGAGTCCACCCAGCAAACAAACAAATATAAGTATTTGAATTGTCATTTCTTACATATTTGTTTGTTTAAATAAAATTGTTCAATGATGTATATGCTCATGTTCCTAGACTTAGGATATGTATTGTGCATATTAGAATAGTTGCATTAATGAATAGTATACTACTAATATACATGGGTAAGTGGCCTATGGCACTGTACAACATTCCATTGCTACTTATCTAAAATGAAACCTCTTTGCTGACATGTTGGGAGTTGTGCACACTCTTAACAATGTTCTGGTAGAGATTGGAAGGCATCTAAAAAGTTACGGGATATGGATAAATGTTGTATTGAAGCATTGGCTAAGATAATTGCATGACTGTATGACATATTTCTTTATGTGTAAGAATTTGTTATGAAAATTATGAGATGTTTCTAATCATGCAATTTAACCTTTTTTGTAGGAAAGACCGTATATCTTCACCTACAAAAGGACTACAACATTTGTTCTAGCAACAAACATATCTATTGAAGATATTGAAGTTCCCAAGATCTGGGATGAAGAAATGGAATGCCATGATCCGTCGATCATGAAGAATGATGTTTGGGATGTAGTCCCAAGACCTGAAGGGAAGTTTGTTATGACTTCCATATGGATCTATCAAGATCAAGCATGCTGCAAATGGCAGCATAGAGAAATATAAAAGTGATGAAATAGAAGATACACCAGATGGATTTCAAGACAGCCTTCTTGAATGGTGTAGTTGAAGAAGAAGTGTATGTGGTGCAGCCACTTGGTTCTAAGACACATGACAGGGAGTCATATATGTGCAGAACTTGGTATGGTAGGATAGACAAATTTCTATCCAGTTTGGGCTTTACCAAGAGTAAAGCGGATTCCAACCTTTACTACAAGGTTGAGGAAGGAAATCTAGTGATACTATTTTTGTATGCGGATAACCTGTTTGTTACAGGTGAAGATAGATTGATTGCCAACACGCAGCGGAAGCTTACTGCTGAGTTTGAGTTGAGGAACTTGGGGATGATGCATTATTTTTTTTTGGCATGGAGGTGTGGCAGAGTGATGGAATCTTCCTTGGACAAGGGAAGTATGCAGTAGAGATCCTGAAGAGGTTCGGGATGATGGACTGCAAGGCTATGGCCACTCCTATGGCATTGAATCTGAAGCTTCTATGCGATGCTTCATCTGAGCCGGTTGATGTCTCTATGTATCGTCAAATGATTGGGTCCTTGATGTACCTGACGAACACAAGACCCAATATTTTCTTTGCGGTGAACACATTGGGCCAGTTCCTGACGGATCCGAGGAGTGCTCACCTGGTTACTGTAAAGCATGTTCTGAGGTACCTGAAGGGTACAGTGGATTATGGGCTCAAGTACGAGGTGAATCAAAAGTTTAACCTGCAGGTTTATGTTGATTCATATTGGGTTGGCAGTGCTGCAGATAGGAAGAGCACATTTGGGTGTTGCTTCAGTATGGGATCAGGTGTGATCTCTTGGTTTAGTAGGAAGCAGTCCTGCGTAGCACTGAGTACAGCTGAGGTAGAGTATGTTGTAGCCTATTTAGCTAGTTGTGAGGCAGTATGGCTACGGAAGCTACTGTCTGAGTTATTTGATCTCCCATTGGATGCTACTGGTATCTTCTGTGATAACCAGAGTTGTGTGAAGCTATCCGAGAATCGAGTGTTTCATGACAGGTTGAAACACATAGAGATCAAATATCACTATATCAGGGATATGGTGCAGAGAGGAGCTGTGAAGCTCCTGTATGTTATGGACGAGCAGATTGCAGATGTGCTGACGAAGCCACTAGCCAGGGTGAAGTTCGAGTACTTCAGAGAGAGGCTTGACATTCTTCAGATCGAGGACACTTCGAGGAAGAAGTGATTGACACATTTGCTGAAGCCATTCCAAGCATGTTGGAAGGAGGATCCTTCACATGGCTGTGGATGACGAGCATCAGGATGATGTTTTGGTTTCTACTTGGATATGATCAGTTGGATAATTTTTATATGTATGTACGGATCATGTTGGATGCTGGATATGATCAGTTGGATCATTTATGTATGTACGCATCATGTTGGATGCCGATGGATACATTGTGTGGATCATGTATCATTGTATGATCAGGTAGATCATGTATGATTGATGGATACATTGTGTGGATCATGTATCTTTGTATGATCAGGTAGATCATGTATGCTGATGGATACATTGTGTGGATCATGTATCTATGTATGTATCAGGTGGATACTTGGTGTGCATCAGATGGATACATTGTATGATCAGGATGATCATGGATGATGAGCTTCTCCAGATGACATGCAGCAGGATGTTGCAGTGATGATGATCAGGATGATCATGTGTACATCAGGATGATGTATGATGAGTATCAGATGATACTTTGTGGCCACAGATCAGGTTGTGCAGGTAAGCATGTAATTTGTGCCCTGGGAGATTTGCAAATGGTCTTTCGAGGTTTTTCCTATGGCATGTAATTCGGTGCCCTGGGACATCTGGAAAATACTCTTTCGAGGTTTTGCTTTGGGAGGACATATAATTTGTGCCCTGAGAGATCTGCAGATAGTCTTTCGAGGTTTTTCCTATGGCATGTAATTCAGTGCCCTGGGATATCTGGCAAATGCTCTTTCGAGGTTTTGTCCTATGGCATGTAATTTGCTCCTGGGAGATCTGGACAAAATGAAAAAGGCCTCAGATGCTTCATCCAGGTTTTGCCATGACCACATGTAATTTGCTCCTAGGAGATCTGGACAGGATGAAAAAGGCCTCAGATGCTTCAGCCAGGTTTTGTGGTGGACCACATGTAATGTGATCCTGGGAGATCCGACAGGTAGAGCTAAGTGCTCGTAATAGCCTGGGATGCTTCAGCCAGGTTTTGTGGTGAGATCACATGTAATGTGCTCCTGGGAGATCCGACAGGTAGAGATGTGTGCTCGTAATAGCCTGGGATGCTTCAGCCAGGTTTTGTGATGGGTCACATGTAATGTGCTCCTAGGAGATCCTACAGGTAGAGCTGTGTGCTCGTAATAGCCTGGGATGTTGCAACCAGGTTTTTTGACGCACGTAATAAGTCCTGAGGATTCCATAGTATGGCCAGTGATGACGAAGACCTACAGGTGGTGGGCCTACATCCAGTATGAAAAAGGACTGGCTCTGTAGAACTTCCTATGACAAGTAGATTCAGAGATTGATTGAGAGAGCAGCAGCAGTGACGATGATCCAGAGAAGATGACTTGTGCTAGAAGACCTGTGCTGAGAAATACCTTCCTAGTTAAGAGGGAGTGTTGATGTATATGTAACTTCAGAATGTATTTCACATATATGTATATTGTATTCCTATAGAGATGGCATTATTCCTCTATACGAAAGTGTCGTCATTTATATTGTAAATGTCGTAACTTATACTTGATGGGTTATTAGACCACCTTGTTGGGGTCGGCCCTGTATAAGTCATGTGGGTCAAAGGGTTATTATACCACCCTATTGGGGGTCAGCCATGTGGGCCAAAGGGTTATTAGACCACCCTATTGGGGGTCGACCCAGTCAGCATTATGTTATGTGTTTAAGTTCGAGCCTACATGATTTATGTAAAAGGAAAGTCAAGTCAAGTATAAATAGAGTGCGGGAGGCACTCTATTTGATCACTCACTTCTCACTCATGCACTCAAGGAGGACTGACGCACTTATGGAGGAGGAGGATCTGCTGCTAGGATATGTCTATCTCTTGTTTGGGTTGTATCATTGCTCTATCTATCTCTGAGGAAGTTATTGGGGTTTTTCACCTTTATGGTTTTCCCCAAGTAAATCTTTGTGTCTCTTGTGTGCTTGCATTATTGTCTCCATGATTGATATGCTGTAGATATGTTGTACATGTTGTTCTCTCAGTTAAGATCCTAGATCAGATTGAAGTAAATTCCGAAAATTTAACACTCACTACCACCACGCACTTAGACATCTCGATTGATACCTCGTCTCTGTTCCCCCCTGAGTATCCTCGCCATTTCCTTCTATGGTTGTTCATGCACACTCGTCGTTCTATCCCTCAACGCCCCTGAGGTGCTACCGCATGAAATGAAATGGATCATTTCCACAGCTTCCTTGGAATTCCTGACTTAACTCTCTTCCTAACCAACTTGAAGCATGGGTTCTTCTCGACTGATAGGTACTTCCTTGCTCCACTAGCCTCCTGTGCCTACTTTTGTGCTTGTTCGTTGTGTCCTTGACGCCTGACTTTGTAATCATTGACAAATATTTTATCATTATATTCTGATCCCATCATCATAGATTTTCGCCATATTTTGGTGACGCTGATCGGTAGTGCTCATGGTCGGACTTGATACCTCATGTGTCAATCATGGGAATCATCGACCGTAGCCCGATTGGCCATGGTTCCATTTTCGCGTGCCAATCGTGCGAAGCATCTAGCATGCTTCCACTATCTTTCATTATCCATATTTTTTCACCTCTGGTGGTCAGCCGCTCTGAGTTGAATCATGGCGATAGAGATTCATCCTATTCCCATTAACTAATTTAGGTAACAATACTCCATCCAAACTTTGTAACTGCACCGCACCTCTGTCGGTGACAAACGTTATGATGCATGGTCCTAACCAGTGCATTTGCAACTTACTTGGGTGTTTAGTGAACTTACTGTCATACAATAGAACTATATCCCCGTTCTGAAAGTGTTTCTATTTGACATGGTGGTTGTGCCATGCCTTCTGTCAGTATTTTTCCACTTTCAGATGGAACCCTGCAATTAATCGATCTTTGTCGAGCTGTATCAGTTGTGCCAATTGTTCCTCCATTGCACCATCGTCGCTCATCTTTGTCGCTACTGTGATGCACAAGCTTGGTACAATGTATTCCATTGGTATAACTGCTTCCTGGCCGTAAACGAGCATAAATGGAGTCTGGCCAGTCAGTCGCTTGCATGTGGTGTGATACACACAAAGGACCGCTGGAATTTTTAAGTCCCAGTCGTCACGGTTTGCATTGCACACCTTGGTGAGTGCATGCTCCAATACCTTATTAAACACCTCAACTGTCCCTTTTGACTGAGGGTGGTAAGGCGTACTCTTCTTGTGCTGGATATGAAATTATTCCATCGTTGTTGCAATCGTTCGGTTAACAAAGTACGTCCCTTGGTCACTGAACAACACTTTTGGGCACCCAAACCTGGTGACCACATTGTCGAATAGGAACCGTGCTGCAGTTGCGGTGGAACAATCTCTTACTGGTGTAGCTTCCACCCAACGTGTCAGGTAGTCTGTCACAATGACGATGTAGCGCGACCCTATTCTCTTCCCAAGTGGGTTGATGGGTCCCATGAAATCAATGGCCCGTTTGTCAAAGGTCTGCAATGTCACTTGTGGTACTAGTGGCATTTTGTCCCGTCGTGAGGGTTTCTTGGTTCGTTGACATACATCACAGCTCTTGGCATAGTCCGTAGCATCTCCATGCAAGGTTGGCCACCACAGCCTTGCTCAAATGATCTTCCTAGCAGTTGCGGGCCCACCATAATGTCCGCCAGCAATCCCATCGTGAGCTTCCGACATAATCCTCTCTTGTTCATGCAGAAGGACATACCGTCACAGAATCTCATATGGGCCCATTTTGTACAATTCCCCTGCAATTAACTAGAAGTCTGTAGCTCATAAAACTAGCTACTTCTTTTGATTGATAGAAAACTCAGCCGACGCCTTCCTTGTTACTAAAAATTGAATTATTTGCTCATAATAGTTATTGACCATGCCAACCCTGAATAACTGAGCATCCAGTAATCCTTCATCGATGCTCCTGGGTTCTTCCCCTTACTCTATCCGTGAAAGGTGATTAGGTCCCGCATTTAATCATCCCGGGTTTACGATGATCTCGAAATCAAACTCCTGAAATAGTAACAACCAACGACAAATCTTTCCCCCCAACAAAGGCTTGTTCATAAAGTATTTTAGCGTGGAATGATCTGTGAACATCTTGAAGTGGCCCCCTAAGAGGTAATGCCGGAATTTCTGCAAAGCATAGACCATCGCCAACCCTTCTCGCTCAGTGGTCATATATTTCTTCTTCATAGTAGACAACTTCCTATTGGTGAAGGCTATCGGGTGGTTGATGTTTCCAGTTCCTGGTTGGGCCAAAATGACACCTAGTACAACTGATGACGCATCAACGTGTACATGAAATTCCTTTGACCAATCTAAAATAACAAGGATGGGTGCTACGACCATCTTCACTTTCAATATGTCCAAGATTTTCTGACATTCCTCGTTCGATTCAAACATAGCATCCTTGTTTAATAACTTCTCCATGGGTGTCGTAATTGCTGCATATCCTCTAATGAATTTCTTGTAGTAACTCATGTGTCCCAACGTCACTCGTAGTTGTTTAACTATCGTTGCTAGTGGGAGGGTGAGGATGATGGAAATCTTTGACAGATCTACCAACATTCCTTCTCTGCAGACAACGTGTCCTATCAAGATTCCGAACAGAGCACAAAAGATACACTTCTTGAGGTTCAGGGAGATTTGGTGTTGTCAACATCGCTCCAGCATTAGTCTTAAGTTCGCAACATGATCCTTAACTAATCCATATACTGTCCAGTCATCCATATAGACTACAAGAAACTTATGAATATAGTATTTGAACACCACAACCACTAATCTCGAAAAAATCACTGGCACATTCTTGAATCCAAACGACATCACCGTGTACTGAAAGCATCCCCACTCCATGACGAATGTAGTCTTGTGTCAATCTTCTTTCGTAATCTTGATCTGGTGGTTTCCAGAAAATTGGTTCGTAAATGAATATATCTCTTGGCCTCCTACTCCTTCGAGCACCTCATCCGTGAAGGGGGTTGGGAATGGATCATGTAGGCAGGCATCATTCAACTTCCTCAAGTTGATGCATATTCGTACTTCGCTAGTTTTCTTATCCTGGATGACCATTGGGATGATCCATTCTGATTCTTCCACAGGTTCTATAATATCAACCTCGAGCATTCTTTCAATTCCAGCTTGCACGCATTCCTTGTATCATGGGTTCAATCGATACGGTTGCTGCATGACTAGCTTCACATTGGGTTTTAGGGGGATCTTCATTTCCCCTAAGTCTTTGGAAATGCCCTTCATCTCTGAAAATTTCGTTGGAAACAAATCCTGAAACTCATGTAGCAAGTCAGTCATCTTCGCAACGGTTGACTCGTCCCAGTAGTCTCCTGCTTGCGAACTTTGGGTTCTCCTCCAATCCATTGTTCACTTTCTTGATCTTCAATGGTTGCTGGAAGATTTCTGACAATATTTCTGGTGCCTCAACACTGCGACTACCCTTTGATTTTGGAACATATATAGACCCGGGATCATCCTCATTATCGAGTTCTCCAATGACATTGTAGCAGTCCATCAACATTTCTGGTGTCGCAGTCCATTGAAGTGCCATCGGTTGTCTTGTTGGTACTGCCTCTAATATCTTTCCGCTGATCACCTGTAGTGCAGTGTGGATGAAGGGGTTTTCGTCTGAGAAAGAAAATGATTGGCTGAAGCCAATGGTAAGCTGTTCCCAAGAAGTCATCCCACGTAACAGTTCTACTGTGACATACCAACTCCGCAGTACTTCATCCAACGTGTGTACGAATGCATTTACCCACTCCTGCTTTTCTCTCGATCCCCATCGGTGTTGAAAAGCATTCAGATACTCCTTTGGGTTGCCTCGTCCGTCATATCTCATTTGGTCGTACCTCGCAGCTTTGCCGAACCGAACCTCCATGAGGTGTCAACATAGTAGCCAAGTTTTGACGTTTGATTTGTGCGCCGACCACCACCGTGTAGGAGTAGTCTTCAAGGCTTCCTCCAGGGCTAGTAGATGCTGTGTTTCTGCCACTTTTTCCTCAAATTCTGTGAGAAACTTTCCCAAGTTGGGAAATCCCTCATATGTAGGTAACATGTATTCCTCTGTGGCTACCCTTCACAGTGGTTGCGTTACCCGTACGCATCTTCTAAAGGATACTTCATGTAACTGGTTTTGCCAATTCTCGAGGGCCTTGTCTGAATCTAATGATGCCGAGCTGGCACTACACCATCCTAATTCTCCATCCATGGTGGGATTAACATTATCCTCAAATATGTTGTACAAACTATCCCACCCTTCCACAAACTCATTTTTGGCTAGTTCCACATAGCGCATCCCTTCCGCGGGATCTAGTGGTGCAATGACTCTCATCTTGCAATTCTCAAATGACATTGTCCTGTTCTTCAAATTGATAATCGATTGGTTTTCCATGGCCCAGTCTATCCCCAACAACACTGGATAGGGACTGGTGTCATCCGCAATTTCAATGACATCGAAATCAGCATATGTCCTGGGCCCCTCAATTTCAACTGGAAGTTGACATACCCAACCAAGCAGAGTGACCTTACTCTGATTTTCCATTCGCACCTGTACTGGTGACCAGGTCATCCATAGCTTCCCCATTGTCTCCCACGTCTACTTGGTCAGAATAATCACATTTGAACCCAAATGCAGAATGATAGAATCGACATCAAATGCTCCAATTTGTGCCGACATCTGCATCTCCCTCTCTTTCTTCTTCTTATGTATGTGATTGACTTTATGTTCCTGACGTGCACCTTCCCATCGATGCAGTAGACCATCTATTTTTTCCAGTGGGTTGGGTCCTTTTGCAACTCCAGGAAACTTTCCAAGAAGGATTTTAGAGTGTTTTCCTTCCTCTGCGACTTCTTTGAGTCAAACGTCGGTGGCATGTCGTATATTTCTTCCTGAAGAGGTAGCTCTTTCCTATTCCTCATTGCCTCTTGTGCCTTCAACAAGACATCCCTTTCTGTTTCCACATCAAAGGTGAACTGCTTCCGCTGTGTTTGCGTTGGTCAAACATTGGTGTGTGACCTGTCGCCTCCTGTCACCACTCCTCTTCGTGTCACTATTCCAACTGTCACATGGCTACTTCTAACCTCCGTCGATATCATCTGCATGGCCGAGGGTGCATTCTGATTATTTTGGTTATGGTTCTGGGGTGGATTTTTAGTCTGCCATTTCACAGGGAGTTGAGGGAAGTCCTCTACATTGTGATCTACAACAATGCAATAAGTACACTGCGATGCTAGGTTTGGACAATCCCTTTGGTAGTGCCCCTGTTGTCCACAGTTGTAACAAATGATAGACCCTCTTCCCCGTCCAACAACTCCTCCACGTCCCATACGAGTGCCTTGGCCTCCGTAGAATCCTCCCTTGAAACCTATGCATGGTGGCCCATATGGTTGATACTACGGTTTCCCGTACTGCTATTGCTGATACTATGGCTGCCCATATTGCGGTTGGCCATACAACGGTGGCAAATACTACAGTTGCCTGTATTGCCCCTGATCATATTGCTGCGGTTGGTTGAACTGTGGATGTGGCTGGTTGTACTGCAGTTGCTACTGCACTACCGATTTCTATTCTCCCTTCATAAAATATGTGTCAGTTGTCCGTTCTTGCAGTAGGTCATAGGCCCTACAGTTCTTCTCATCATGGCCAATTGATCAACATAATTTGCAGTACAATTTTGCTGGTTTCAACACCATCTTTTGTAGATATACACATTCCTACAGTCGATGGCCTCTGGTCTGACAGATAGGACACCACGACATGCTTCCATGGCGATGGAGGTTTGGTTCCCCTAACCGCAAATACTCATGGAACTCTGGGAAATTGTCCTTATGGTCTCCCTCAGCTTTGCACCTAGTGTACCATATGTCTCTGCGGGTTTCCTTTCCCTTCTTGATATCCTCCAATTGAAGCGTTAGATTGGCCAATTGCGCTTGGACTCTATCCATTCCTATCCCTTCTTCACCGATTAGTGAAGCCTCCAACTTCATCGCAATATCTAATGCTTCCACCTGTGTTGCTACTTTTTGTTGCATCAGTGGTCCACAAATATGCGGTACCAGTCCTGCGATGAACCACTCTTTGTGTTGCAACTCATTAGCGTCTTGTACCACTGATCGAATTCCAACACTGGCTCATTCGGGAATTGCTTAATCTCCTTGAGCTCAATAACATACTGTGACTTAGATTTTCCCTTTTTAAATTCATCATTCATCACCATTCTAACCTGCGCCAACATCTTGGCTGGTGCTCCCGTTGGAACCTTTACAAACTTCATGTACCAGTATGTTGTTCCATCTTTATGTCTTTGTCCTGGACTTGCTTTATAGTACAAATTGCTTCACATATGAACCAATATTGTTCGGGATCCTTGGTCCTGTTCCCCTGAAAGGTAGGCATCTTCCCCTCATCTGCCATCCTAACGTTGCTACTATTATTGTTTACTGAAGTGCTACTCTTACCACTGCACGTAGGGAAACTCTATGAGTAGTTTGTATTTCTTCCTATAAAATTTGGAGTAGTGCGCGGGGTTGAAGGTATGTTGTAACTTACGATTTGTCCTGCCTCTACTTCTGGGGTATCTTGGTCAACGTCTCCTTCGTAGTAAGGTTTCTTCCTCCCTTGTGGTCCTGTTTAGCAGTCCTTTGTTTCAGTCCTTTCAGGAGACTCTCTCTCAGTCCTCCTCTTCTTCTCAGGATGCCAGAATATTGCTCCACTCCTCAAGGCACCACACTCTTCGTAAGACTCCCTTAGATAATTGTCATCGCTTATGTCCATCTACCCCACATCTTTCTGTCAGATCCACATTTACGTGATACCCTCAACCTCCGCACATCGATTTTTCTACTCATCGGAAGACATCCTCAATATTCTCCTTTCGCAGACAAGCATCTTAATCCACAGTTTTAGTAATGACAAGAACCTTTCTCTCAGTCCCTTGAAGAAGTTCATCTCGGCATCACTATATGACTTGATAGTGTCTATTGCGAACTCAATTACGTATCCCTCGAGGATACTGTCCACCCAAAAATCAATAGCTCGCAATACCTTGTTATCGAATTGCTTCAGCTGTCGAATCAACTCCGGGATCCAACAATCATGTTTAGTCTTTTGGCAATGATTCTTTCAGAATGTCAATTGCGCTAGCCACTCATGCAGCAACACTGGGAATTCACAGAAGAATATTTCCTGAATATCTGAGTAAATGTATTTCTGCAGCCAACTAGTTGTTGTTTATTTAGGGTCTCGCTTCTCTCTTTCTATGAATTCTTGCACTTTCTTATCGAACCACTCTTGGATCTCTGGTTTCATCGGATGCCACAACATATCCTCTTCTTTTCTTCCTCAATGTCTTGGAAACAAAACCATTTGTTGACGCAGTGTCTATCGACAGGGGTTCACTTCACACTGTCGCCAACAAACTACCAACCCAAACTCCCTTACACACCGGCCTGGAAAGGTGTAACCCTTCCCAACAACATTTGTGGAGCAAGTGAAGTCTCCCCCGAGATGGATAAGGGGGATGCAGGAACCAAGTTTCTGCAGTGGAGTTGAGGATATGCTTTCAACACACATTACCCTTGTAGAAACCAGAGATTATAACATCCGCAGTGTATTATCAATTCATCATTCGCAGATTTCAACAGATAAAAAACATTCGGAACAACATATTCTATTTACTCATTCATATCAATACTATTCCCTAAACCCATAGCATATTCGCATTAAATACACTCTACAACATTCACATTCATCATCGCATAAAAATAGAGATAGATATTGCACCATAATCGAACATATTCATTCATTCCTTAAACCATGTAGAATGAACCTCGCAGAAATAGTCAATACACCATGTTGTGGATGCAAAATAGACCAAAAGATATGACCGATCATCAAAAACTGGGTGCCCTTAGGCTTACAATCCTACTCTATTTATATGCTTCTATTCGGTTACAAAATGGTCCACGTGACCAATTCTAACTAATTTAACTATTCTTGCGCTTCCGGGAACTCCGCGAGTGGTCCTTCTTTCACGGATTGACCCTTTCGCACTTGTTGGCTTCTGCACTTCCTGCGGACTTATCCCGTGCCAACAACAGTGTGCAATCAATATGGCAGAGATATGGTATGAAATATTGCGCAAGAAATTAAGAAGTGCGATTGATGATTGACAAATAAAAGGGGGATCATATCTGAGATAGCTACAAGAATAAAATTGAATGTATAGATTGCAATATGACTGTACTCTATGCAGCAACCCCAGTGAAAGAGAAGAGACGAAATCATAAAGACTGGGGGAGTAATCCAAGCAAGTAGATGCTCAAAGGCCAGTGCTAAAACAAAGGAAGGAAAATATGTAATTATGCAGTGATGGCACCTCTTTTCCATTGATGTCAAAGGGGGAGAAATATCATGAAGCATGTGATCAACACAGAAAGATCAGAAAGCATGCATCAGTGGAAGAGATCTACGCATAAATTAAATATAGCATAAAAGTATTGATATCAGGATGCACAGATGATCAAATGCTCAAATAGTAAAGAACACAAAGGGAGTACTGCGAATAAGACAGATGAAGCACACAACTTCATGAGATGATTATGCAAAGCTTCATGAAGTGTTGACATCAATGCCAAAGGGGGATATTGTTGAAATTTGGTTTTCATTGATGTCAACTGAAGTCAAAGAGGATTGATTTCAACTGATATGGATTCCAATTTGAAGAAGTACATAGGGAAAACATTTAGTACATATGGTACATGCACAAGTCCCAAGTCCACCTAGTTGTGCCACTTCAAAGCTATATTCCAAAGACATGGTTGGAAAAGGTTAGGGAGTGTGCAAGAGATTTGAGAACAAGAAGCAGTTGAACATGTAAGCAAGTCCTGAAAGTGCACAAGACTCACCAATCGAAAGAAGCATTCAAGTTGTTGATGCACACAAGAAGAAATTAGTGGTTGAGAAGTCAAGTGCGCAAGTCCCATAAACGATGGTACATCAAGGGTGGAAGACGACACTACAAGGGCACAAGAACCACTAGACAAAGGACCAAGTATGCGCAAGAGCCACAAGAGATGACACCTTAGTGGTGCATAACATGACAAGTGGCGGAGGCGTGAAGTAAGCAGAACCGTGAAGCAAGGAAGAAGGAACACTACAACCAACTTGTGGACATACCATCTATGTAGGACAAGTATAAATAAGAAGCCAAGTTGGGGAGTTGAAGTAAGCTTGTGAGATCAATATTGGAAGATACTGAATTGGAAAGCTTCTCATTTTGGGGCATAAAGGGCTCGTATAACTAGAACAACATGATCTAGCAGAGAGATAATCAGTACGCACGAACAAAAGAACATAATTTCTAATGGTGTGTAGGATGATGTAGTTTATCTATGGCAGTTGCGCGAAGACAGAAATTCAGGACTACAGAGGATATGCAAGTGCGTACGAAAATAATGACAGTATCATATACAATACATAGAAAGTCAAATATGATCTAAGACGTGCATGGAGGCTGAATTGAAGTATAGCTAATGATGCAAAAAGTGCAGTAGTTTATTTGATGCGCAAAGACAGTCTGTCAGCATAGAAAAATATGTGTAGCATAGAATAATATGAGATAAGTGCAAATAACATAAAGGACAAATCACAAATGATGCACTGAAGGTCATTGATCTAGGTGGATATTGGTGGCCACCCACATTTCCAACTGGCTCAAAATAGTTTTATGGCAATTTTGGTATTGTACTATTTTTAGCAGTTTTTCGGGTCCTGAACTTCCAAGGCCATTTTGAGGCCCTAAACGACCTTTTTTGGCAATTTGGGGGGCCACATGGTTTCCCTTGACATACATTTGGCCCTAGTTGAAAGTTGTAAATCTCGGATAGACCATTCCAACAGGCTACCGAGTGCCCCAAACGGAGATCGTATGCAAAAGTTACGACTCCGGGAAGTTGATGTACTAACTTACCCAAACGGGGCCCACATGACTTTTGGCGCTTCATCTCCTAGGGTTAGATTTTTGGATGTCTAGGGTTTTTGACATTCATGTTTATTGAAAAAGGCCTTGAGAGCCTCATTGTAACCATCTTCTTGCGAAATGAGCGCATCCGTCACATATCTTCTCAGAGATAAGCCGCCACCATTCTAGCAAGCTTGTTTTCCGCTGCATTTTACAGTTCTAGCTTATTTCCTTATTGAATAGAAAACCAGTTTTACTGTATCTCTGTTATTTTGTGTTAAGCATTTGATAATAATCTGTATTCATTTCATTTTGCTCATAAAATCCAGATCAGTGGTATCAGAGCGGTCTGCTCCTTGTCGTCTTAATGCATGTCCCCAACGAGGTCAAGGTACAAAGAATTGGGTCTCGAGCTTGTTTCTCTTGAGGACAAAAGCTCTCACACGCCCAAGCAACCTCTCATGGCAGGAGAAAAAAAAGATGACGGGATAGTAGATCCTATCAAAATGTTGCTTGAGGAAGCCCTCACGCAGCAGAGGAACGAGATGATGGATAATTTTGTGCAAATCCTTCGGTGACTACCAACAAGCGACACATCTTCCTCGAGCGGAGGCGCCGCCCCCTTCAAGGTACAAATCAACTTCGATATCCCTATATTTGAAGGACAGATAGACGCAGATGTTGTAGATAAGTGGTTGAATCTACTAGAAGGGTATTTTTCTGTCCATAACTTTTCGAATAAAGAAAAGATTACTTTTGCGCTCCTCAAAGCCATTCCCCATGTCATAGATTGGTGGGAAACATTCTTCGAGCAAAAGGACACAGAAGAAGCCTCATTATTTTCAGTCACGGCCACCTGGGAATCCTTCAGGGATGCTATTAAGGAACAATACTACCCTGTTGGAAGTTATGACGACTTGTATACCAAATGGACCACACTGCAACAAGAAAGAGACCAAGCAGTGCCAGAGTTCACAAATATCTTCCATACCATGCACGCCAAGATGGGTATCAAAGATTTAGAGCGACATCTAGTGCTCACGTATCGTGGTGGTTTGCATAAATACATCCATACCAAAATAGAATTTCTGGACATCTCTTCCTTGGGCATGGCCTACCGATATGCCGTCAAAATCGAGCAGAAGCTCAAACAAAAGACACGGCAATTTGGGCCTGGGAATCCTTCACAGAAAAAGACAGGAAAGGGTGGCCCCAACCCACAGAATAAAGGACAGAGCAAAGATGGACAATATCGGGACAACCAGTCCAAGCCGCAAGCAAAGAAGGACACCGAAAAAACAAAGAAAGATACTAGGAAGTGGTGCGACTTCCATAAGAGCCCTTGGCATAACACTGCTGATTGCTGCTCAAAGCAGTCGCTGGTGGCCGAAGTGAAAGCATCTGAATTAGATGCGGGTTCTGACTCTGAGTCCGAACCAGAAAGGGGAAGATGGATCATTGATGCAGAACCCAGTGCCACTATTGCTACCACCAAGCTCCATCCTGATGAACCAGACGAGCCAGAAGAAGGAGAACGCCTCTTCCATTCATAGATGTGGGTAAAAGGCACCCTGCTGCACTTCATCGTTGATAGCGATAGCCAGAAGAATCTCATCTCAGCAGAGGTCATCAAGCGCTTGGCCCTGCCGACAACGCCGCACCCACAACCCTACACCATTGGATGGCTCCGCAAAGGAAGCGATCTGTGTGTCAGCCAATAGTGTCGACTGCCATACGACATCAAGCCCTTCAAGGACGAGGTATTGCGTAATGTTGCTCCTCTCGAAGTTTCAAATGTTCTTTTGCGCCAACCTTATTTATGGAAATGTCATGCTGTATATGATTCTAGGCCTCGTAGTGTTATTATTTCTTTGAACAGGAAATTGTACAGGATACCCGAGGCAGTCCCTCCTAGTGTTGTTTCCTTCATCTTTTCCAAGCAATGCAGGAAGGTCATCTCTCAAACCGGGAAATTTGTCTTCTTCATGATTCGCTCTCAGAATGAAAGAAAGATCGCAGCCACATCCCGGGCCTCCATGACCGATCTATCCACACAACAGAAGCAAGTGGATAAGGTGGTGGAAGGATACTCAGATATCTTCTCCTCTCCGACCGGGGTACCTCTGCACTGCCAGGTCAAGCATCCCATCGATCTGACCCTAGGCGCACTGCTACCCAATGGGCCAGTCTATCACCACTCTCTGTTGGAAAATGAGGAGATCAAGAGGCAGATCCAAGAATTGCTCCACAAGGGGCACATCTGTCCCAGTTCATCACCTTGTGCGAGCCCAATCGTGCTGGTGCAGAAGAAAGATGGGACTTGGCGACTCTGCATTGATTACCGGGCCCTGAATAAAATCACAGTCCATAACTAGTACTCGATTCCCCAAATCGATGACCTCCTTGATCAGCTCACGAGGGCCAAATACTTCAGTAAGATTGATCTGAAGTCTGGCTACCACCAGGTCCCAATAGAACAGACAGATGTATGGAAGACTGCCTTCAAGTCAAAAGAAGGTCTTTTTGAATGGCTGGTCATGCCTTTTGGTTTGACAAATGCTCCAGCAACTTTTATGAGGATGATGGACGATATCCTATGACCTTTCACCAACAATTTTGTAGTGGTGTATCTGGATGACATCCTCATCTACAGCAAGACTTGGGAGGAACACTTGCAACATATTCAGTAGGTTCTGCACACCCTACGGAAGCACAAACTATATGCAAACTTGGAAAAATGCTCCTTCGGCATGGACAAGGTCCATTACTTAGGCTACATCATTGATCGACATGGTGTGCATGTGGATCCAGCCAAGATCCAGTTCATTCGTGACTGGCCAGCCCCAACCACACTCACTGAACTTTGGAGCTTCTTGGGCCTCGCCAATTTCTATCACCGGTTCGTGCTGGGATTCTCTCATATTGCATGGGCACTCAGCCAAGTGACCAGGGGTGGTGGTAAGGCAAAATTTGTGTGGGGCCTATCCCAACAACAAGCCTTCGATGACTTGAAGAAGCTTTTGTGCTCATCGTCGGTACTCTCATTACCGAACCTGCAACATCCCTTTGAGATCGAGACAGATGCTTCAGATTATGCTGTGGGCGCTGTTCTCACTCAACACGGCCACCCCGTGGCATATCATAGTAAGACACGAGACACTATCAGATGCTATCCGCAAGTACCCTACCTATGAAAAAGAAATGTACTCCATTGTACAAGCCTGCCGCTAGTGGAGACATTACATTCTTGGGAAGGAGATAGTCATCCACACTGATCACAAGACACTATAGTTCATGCAGACCCAAGGAAAGTTGCAGATTGACTGCCATCAAAAGTGGTCAACATATTTACAGCAGTTCCACCTCAACATCAAATATAAAATACGGAGTACCAACCGAGTTGCTGACTGCCTCAGTCGACCTCCAGTCACGGCATTTACCACGATGCTAGACTCTTGTGGCCACGAGACCTCCGGATGGCCCCACCTCTACGAGACAGACCCTGACTTCTCCACCACCTATCAAATGTTGGGCACCAACTCAGTGGTTGCTAATTTCCATCTTCAGGATGGGTTGTTATGTCGTCTGGGCCATCTCTGCGTTCCATCAAGCGAGCATGCAAAGCTGATTTGGGAAGCTCACTACAGTCGGGTGGTAGGACACTTTTAGCATCGAAAAGACAGTGGCATTTTTGCAGAAACATTTCTAATAGCTGAAACTTCGACAGGATGTTGGCAAGTATATCAGGTCCTGCACCGCTTGTGCTATTGCCAAACCGACCACTAAGAAACAGGGCCTATACATCCCTCTACCTACTCTTGACAGGCCATGGGAATCCATCTCAATGGACTACATGTCAGGCCTCCCATCCACCAAGAGGGGAAATGACTATGTTTTCGTGGTTGTTGATCACTTTTCCAAGATGGAGATTCTAGCTTCTTGCAAGAATAACATCACAGCAGAAGCCACTGCTAAGCTCTTCTTTGAACGAGTATGGGTACATTTTGGGATCCCACAGACCATTATCTCAGACCGTGACAGTCGGTTGCTTAGCTCATTCTTGTCAAGCCTCTTGTCATTGCTAGATACCAAGCTCACCAAATCCACTACCTTCCACCCCCAGACCGATGGACAAACGGAGGTCATCAACCGGATGGTCATACATATCCTGCCCATGTACAATTCAACACACCCCTGCACATCGGATGAGAGTCTCCCCTATGTCCAACATAGCTACAACCGAGCCCTGCATAGCTCAACTGGCCACAACCCCTTTCAGGTGGGGTTGGGATTCCAACCATTGGGCCCCATGGATGTTGCACTTTCCCTTGCGACCACCTCGGCTGACTCGTCCCCAGAAGCTGACAAAGTTGCCTGGTTCATTGAACGGATCTAGCATATCTGCCAACAGTTTCAGTATATTCTACATAAGTCTAATGCCAAGTACAAGCAGCGCCATGATCAACATCGGGTGCCACATAAGTTTCAGGTGGGAGACAAAGTTTGGTTGCATTTGCAAAAAGAACGCCTTACAGGGCCCCATCGAAAGCTTTGACCACTCTGTTATGGGCCGTACACCATCACCAAGGTGGTGGGTGACAATGCTTTTGAGCTCAACATTCCCCCCTTCCTTGGTCTGCATCCAGTCTTCAACGTGGCTCTCCTTCGGCCATATTTCCCACCACTATTATACACCTCAGAGATAGCAGAGAAGTTGACACCAACAGAGCTCAACCCTGACTGCTTACAACAAGCATCCAGTGATCATATTGCAGACACACAGATCAAGGGCACTCAACTTCAAAGGATCCAGCTTTATCGAGTTGTCAAAGCAGGGCAGCTCCTGCACCAAGGCAAGTCGCTCACCCGAGGCCAAATTCAGCAGAAATTTCCTCATCTGATGGGGGAACTCAACGCAATGGATACCATTGCTTCCTAAGGAGGGAGGATTGATCCAGGTGGATATTGGTGGCCACCTACCTTTCCAATTGGCTCAAAACAGTTTTATGGCAATTTTGGTATTGTACTATTTTTAGCAGTTTTTCGGGTCCTGAACTTCCGAGGCCATTTTGAGACCCTAAACGACATTTTTTTGGAAATTTGGGGGGCCAAATGGTTTCTATTGACACACATTTGGCCCCAATCAAAAGTTTTAAATCTCGGATAGACCTTTCCAACGGGCTACCGAGCGCCCCAAACGGAGATCGTATGCAAAAGTTACGACCTCGGGAAGTTGATGTACTAACTTACCCAAACGGGGCCCACATGACTTTTGGCGCTTCATCTCCTAGGGTTAGGTTTTTGGATGTCTAGGGTTTTTGACATTCCTATTTATTGAAAATGTCCTTGAGAGCCTCATTGTAACCATCTTCTTGCGAAATGAGCGCAGCCGCCACATCTCTTCACAGAGATAAGCCGCCACCATTCCAGCAAGCTTGTTTTCGCTGCATTCTACAGTTCTAGCTTATTTCCTTATTGAATAGAAAACCAGTTTTACTGTATCTCTGTTATTTTGTGTTAAGCATATGATAATAATCTGTATTCATTTCGTTCTGCTCATAAAATCCGGATCAGTCATAGATTAACTAAAGATGGATACACCAAGACAGAAGGGTAATATCACAGAAGGTGTGCAGATTGATCTGAGACTGAGGCACATAGTCAGAAAAACAACACTACAGAAGATGCACAATATCAATTAAGTTTGCAGGTGCACATAAACAAAATTTAATACTGAACTTAAGTGTAGACTGCAGAATATGATGAAGCATTAGACATTTTGTGAAGTATGAAGTTAGTTGTGATGTTGGTATAAGTAAATTTACAATATATCAATTTACATAAGGTGCACACATCATTATGAACACTAGATTATCAGAAGAGTGCATGGATCAGAAGAACATCAAGGAAATATATTCTACTTACATATCAGGGTGGAAGGACGGGGAAAGGAGTAGGGATTCGGTGTCTCCTTCTAGTTGAATCTAGTAAATCAAGGAGTTGATGCTTCCTTCAGGTTGTAGCCTATAAAACCAGGGGTTCAGTGCCTCCTTCCAGTTAGTGTTGGATAAATTCAGAAGTTGGTGCTTCCATGAATGTAATATTTATATTATAAGAAAGCATTCTATGGTTTTCTCCCATTTGGGTTTCCATGTAAAAATCTATGTGTTCTGTGTATTGCGCATATGTGTGGATGAACGGTTATTGTTTATATGTAATGCATAATTTGATTTCCAGTTAAATTTGATATGAAGTAAAGATTGTTCATAACTGCATTAATACTGATTCACCACCCCTCTCATTATTAATAATATTCTAGCACATGCAGTACTTTGAAAAATAAAACAACAATCCATGTGGCATTACTCATATTCTTACAAGGAATAGAGTGTGCCATCTGAATTCATGTCAAGGACTACAAATATGGAATCATTGCCTTGATAATTCTTTAGCAATGCCAAAACAAAATCCATGATGATGTCCTCCCATGAAACTTCTAGTATAGGTAATTGTGTATAGAGTCTGTATTCTGGATCCTTCCTTTTGCACATTGACATATCCTGAAATGTTGTATCCATTTCTTCACATATTTTTCCAATCCTAGATAGTAATATTTTTCTTCGACCAATGCCTTAGTCTTGTTGATGCCGAAATGGCCTCCAAGTCCTCCACTATGTAATTTCCTTATCAAATTTTCTCTGACAGATCCTATGGGAATGCACAATTGATGATTTTTGAATAGATACCCTTCCTATATAAAATAGTCTAATTATGGAGTCCTATCATCACTCCAAGGTTCTTTACAACCCTTGCATGCCTTAGCAAAATCTTGGTCGATTTCATAGTCATCCTTCATCGATTCTAACCCAATTGAATGATAAGTCAATGTGTTCAATAATGTAGATATTCGAATCAATGTGTCAACCACTTTATCCAACTTGCTTGAATTATGTATATCCACTTCATGTGTCTTTGATTTAACTTGGTTTGAGTATTTAGATACCTCAGGGTTTGATGATCGGTGAAAAACACAAATTATTTTGGAAATAGATAGTGCCTCCATTTATTCAATGCTTGTACAATAGCATAAAATTCTTGGTCATAAACTAAATTTTATCCTTAGCCTCATCCAACTTTTCACTTAAAAATGCAATTGGTCAACCTTCTTGTATTAACACCACTCCAATTGTTGTTCCACTAGCATCACAATCTACTTGAAAAAAATTGTCGAAGTATAGGATAGCCAAAATTGGTCTCTTTTTCAATTTTTCTTTAACTTCTCAAATGCTATTTGAGCTACTCTAGTCCACTTGAACTCACCCTTCTTCATACATTCTATCAAAGGTGTGCATATGTGGCTAAAATTCTTAATTAACTTCCTATAAAACTTAGCAAGTCCATGAAAAATTCTTACCTCAATAAAATTCCTTAGCACATGCCATTCTAAAATAGATGTTACCTTCTCAATGTCCATTTTCAGCCCTTGATGTGAAATTATGAAACCCAAATAAACTAATTCCTCTTTCATGAAGGAATACTTCTACAGATTGAACAACTATTTTTCCTAAGTTAGTCTCTACAATACTTGTCTTAGGTGATCCAAATGTTCTTCTTTAGCCTTGTTAAAGATCAAAATGTCATCCGAATAGACAACAAAACGTGGAATCACCAACCATTCATACAATCCCTCTTTGGTTTTGAAGGTTGTATTCCATTCCTCCCCATCTCTAATTTTGATTTGGTGATATCCACTCTTCAAGTCGATCTTTGTGAACTACTTAGCTCCACTCAAATAGTCGATCAAGTCATCCATCCTTGGTAATGAGAATCTGTACTTGATTGTAATCCTATTGATGGACCTTGAATTGGTGCACATACTCTATTATCCTCCTTTATTTAGTGCTAGTGTAGCTAGTATTGCTTACATACTTTGAATTTCTCTGATTAGTCCCCTATCTAACCACTCTTGAACCTATCGGTTCAACTCAAAATTCTCAGTCGATGTCATCCTGTGTGGTGGCTTGTTTGGTAGACTATATCCTAGGATCAAGCCGATCTAATGGGAAATTCTTCTCACTAGTGGCAATCTCATACGCATATCTTCAAATATCACTCCCTTAAATTCAGTCAACGTTTTCCCAACCTTAGCAAAGATATTTTCTCTTGGTATTTCCACACTTAAACCCTTTGGAATGAATGCAAAGCAATAATTTTGTTTCTTTTCTTCTTATAGGAATTCTTTGGCTGAACACAACATTACTCTCTTCTCTAAGCAATTTTTCACATTTCCTTTGTCATTTTGGTTCTCCTTCAAGGGATTCATCCTTGTTTTCTTATCATATCTTATCACTGTAACAATTTTTTAATGGCCATGATATATCACGTTTATGTCATACTTCCATGGTATCCCCAACCATAGATGAAAAGCATCCATGGGTACCACATCACATAACACACTGTTATAAAAAGGACCAATATTAAATTTTATCAAACATTGCCTAGAGACTGTAACATGATGCCCCTTCTATAACCAAGAAACCCTATAGGAGTTTGGGTGTGGTAGACACCTCAAATTGAGTTTCTCTATAACTTTAGTCGAGACCAAATTTTTGGCGCTACCTCCATCGACTATCATGGAGAAACACCTACCTCCAATTTTGCAAATGGTCCTATAGATAGAATTCCTTTGATCTGGTTCCTTCTCTTCCTGTCTAGTAGGTTTTAACAAGGTATTCCTTATAGTCAATTTCCTTCCTCTCTCAGAGTTAGCTTCATATCCACTATTTCTAGCAGTCGAACCAGTTCTATATTAATTTTTCCTTGTCTCTTGACCCTTGGTCTCTTGTCTCCTTGCTATATGTAAGTTTTCTAGGAACTCATAAGATTTATGGCCCACTTCTTGGCAATTGTAGTAGACTACACTTGGTATTTTTGCATCTCTTTTCACAAAATTTCCCCTTCTTCCAAATGTACCTCTACATCTAGGGTTAATACCACCCCTCCTATACTCTGGTGCAGGGTTTCTTGTAGTTCCTTCATCTTGTTGGAATATTCTCACCATCATTTTTGTATTTTGCATGACTGCATGCAATTCTGCATGCATCTAGTCATCCGTTTGGTGGTCTCCCAGCACCTAGTCCTTATTTTGCAGCCCCTAGTGTTAGAAAAACAGGATCCCAGAGCAATAAAAATAAACAGAAATGAAAATATAATCACACACACATTACAAGAGAGACACATATATGTCGCGGTTCACCCCAAGATGGGCTACGTCCACACTGAAGCTTCCAGTCCATATTATTATACCATCCATCAAAGTGAAGGGATACAACCTGCAGCACAACCGCTGCACTTCCTCTTCACTGTCTCATAGTATCTCTTTCTGATCTCAGAGATATTTACAATGCCCAAAACGTAATACATCAAACCCTATCCATGTTACAATGTATTTATTTTATAAGGGAAATACAATGGGAAAATACCACGGGTTACCCAAAACCATGGGCCCGAAAACTGTTGGCGAAAACAGCGCAAAAAAAATTTCTCTGGGGCTACGCCCTCAAACCCCCATTTTCTCGAAGGCATTGCCCTTGAACCCCCGTAACTTGGGGGTGTTTCCCCCAAACCACCTTTCTCAGGGGCGCTGCCCCCGAACCCCCGACAGGGGCCCACTCGCCCTCGCGCCCCCTAGTTGGGGGAGTGCAAAGCACTCCCTTGGACCCCCTAGGGATCTTACCGACATCATAACCAAACCTAGCGTACAGAAACAGCTGAATAATAACATCTCTAAATCTAGAGATCAGGCTCCACAAACCAACACCCAAGACCCTATTTCTCCTCAGTTTTATCCCTCCTAGCCACTGATGCACCCTTGTTTTCATAACTGGATCACAAGTGCGCCTTATTCCACCTATTTAGGAGTTACTTCAATTAGTTAGTTGATTGATGACTCTGTTCCTTGATTCAGGGGATAATTGATCAATTAACTAACTGAAGCACTTAGATAGGCACCTACTAAGACTAGTTTGAGCTCTACTAACTACTGATAGCCCCTCATGCACCCACATTGGAGTATCCTTCCCTACATCAGTGCCCATGTACTCAGTTAGACTCATTTGACTAACTAATTGACTTTTGTGACCACTACCACTCGTTTGGGTGATGTCTCCAATGCTATCCAAGCCAACCATTGAGGATTATTCAAATGACCTTATTGGAATTCAAATTATTTTGATTGTATTCAGTTATTATTCACATTACAGAGTGCTAGCTTACAATTGATGTATGATACAACAATTTTTCTCCATTTTCTGTGTAGTGAGTGTTAATTGATTCTGCATTTCTTCTTCTTATTTCTGCACTACATGAGTATATTCTAGTGAGGTCTGCTATTGCTGAGTGATCCTACTTTTGAAATATTACATGGTATCAGAACTGACAACATCTATTTGAATTGCAGCTGCAATAGTTGCAGCAGTTCCTTGAGCAGTTGTCTTTCATTGAGCACCAGAAGCCTCTGAGTTTCCACAACAAATCCTAGTGCTATTGCCTTGAATTCATTGGAGAAATCCAGTGAAGTATAGCCAGGTGTGAAGGACTTAGTCACATGTTCTCAGTGTCCTAAGGAAATGTTCAATTCAAATTGTAGCAGGTCTTGTTTTCATAATTCTCATTTGTTTTGCAGGAATCTCCCTCTCTCAGCTTCGAATTCTTCAGTATCATGGATCTCAAGTTGAAATCATTCAACTACTTCGAATGGAAGGCTAAAATGGACATCTTCTTGAAGTCGAAGAGTCTTTCCAGAGTGGTGAGTGGCTCTGTAGTTGAGCCAATTGGTGCAGTAGAGAAATCCAAGTACTTAGACAAGCTTGATGAAGTAGTAGGACTGTTGCTACTCAACATTTATGAAGATTTGCACTTTCATGTTATTGATTTGAAGACTCCAAAGGAGGTTTGGGACAAGCTCGAATCCATCCTTTTTCAGAAAGATGATTTGAAGGGGCATAAACTAGAAAATGAGCTCATCTCCATGAGCCCAAGCAGTTTCCAAACTATCACTGAGTTTCTCAACAAATTCAAGAACTTGCTTTCATAGTTGAAGAGGTATGGGATTGAGAAGTAAGAAAAACAACTCATCCTTTCCATCCTATCAAATCTAGGCCCTGATTATTCAGTGTTTGTTTCAACCTTCTAGTCAACAAGATTTTCCATTCCAAAATGGAAATTCCCTTCGCTTGAAGACTTCATCCAATCTCTAACTCTTGAGGAGGAGAAGCTAGTACACATGGGAGTGATAAAACCAAGTTGGATTTAGCTCTTACATCCACTGATATGAGAAGAGCGAATGGTAAAGGGAAAAATAAAAATTCTAATAGAAAGTCGAATGATACAAAGCAGAAGGAGGCTCCCATACAATCATATGGAGCCTCGAATCCTACGAAGGACAAGCAAACTCAAAAGGTAAAATCCAAGTGCACATACTGTAATCGAGGATATCATCCCGAGAGCTCATGTATGAAGAAGACCATAGATTTCATGGCTTCACTTCTTGAAAAAAATAATCTTCTAGTACCTATATGTGCTAGAAAGAAAGAGAGTGAACCATCTGGATCTGAGAACAAAGAGAGATGCCATGCCCTCATGGCAGGTGCATCAACTCAATCCTCCTCCATCATAGATTCTGGAGCATCTAGGAATATGTATTCCTCCAAGAATCTCTTCACTAGATTCGAAGCTACTGTTGGACCATCCATTATGTTGGGGAATGATTCCGAGGTCTCCTTTGAGGGGATTGGAAGAATCAAACTAGATCATGGATACTTCTCAGATGTACTCTATGTCCCCACTCTCACTACGAATCCACTTTCAATATGTCAGATGACCCATACTGGAGTGCCCAAGAGGGTGATCTTTTCTCCAAATGAGGTTGAAACCTAAGACATGGTATCAGGTTCTACCATTGCAAAAGGTGTTGCAAATCATAAGTCAAAACTGTATGAGTTCTCCCACTTTTTACCTCTCTCAAAGCAATCTGCTCTTCACACTCATGCCAACGAAGAGAGTAGATTGTGGCATGAAATATTTGGGCATCTTAACTATCAATACTTGCAAGACATGCATACTAAAGAGATGGTTGAAGGGCTTCCCAAGATCAAGTTTGCTAAGGGAAACTGTCATGGTTGTTTGATTGGAAATCATCCTGAGAAGAAATTTGAGAAGGGGAAGGAAAGGAGAGCCTCTCATCCTCTAGATCTGATTCATAATGATGTTTTAGGGCCATTTCCAGATCTATACTGAACAAATCTAGGTATATACTCACTTTTATTGATGATTATTCTAGATTTACATGGGTATACTTTCTTAGATTGAAGTCAGAAGTATTTGGATTCTTTATTTTTTTCAAGTCTTCTGCATAAAACTTTTCAAATAGAAAGATCAAGGCCATTTGCATTGACAATGGAGGTGAGTACATCAAGGGTGAATTTCAAACTTTTTGTGCTGAAGAGGGCATTGAGATGCAACATATTGTTCCCTATACACCACAACATAATGGTGTTGCTGAAAGGAAGAACAGAACATTGAAAGAAATGGCCACCTGCATGCTAAAGTTGAAAGGGTTGCACCTTAGTCTTTGGGAAGATGCCATTAATTGTGCCTCCTATCTTCAGAACAGATTTCCTCACAAAGGACTCAAAGACATGACTCCTTTCAAAGCATGGATGGGATACAAACCTGATGTGTCTCATCTAAGAGTATTTGGATCCAGAGCATGGGAAAGGATTCCAGATGAGAAAAGGAGAGCCCTAGATCCACAAAGCAAAGAGTGTATCATGGTGGGTTATGCATTGAATTCAAGGGCCTACAAGCTTCTTGATCCTTCTACCATGACCACATTCCTTGATAGGAGTGTACATTTTGAGGAATAGCCTCTTCATGATGCTCATCCTGTTGAGCAAGAGAGCTTGCCTACTACACCTCCATTGCTTGATGAGCTCTAAGAGAACGAATCTTCATCACATGGCAGTTTAGATTTAGAGTATGAGAGTTATGATGATGAAGAGTGAATGCTGGATCCAGATCCACAAGAACCTGGATATCTAGCAACTCATTCAGAAGATGAGCGAATGGGAGATCTAGTTCCATAAGAACCTGATGATATCTCAATTGATGATCCTCCTCTTCCGATATGGGAAGCCACTACTCTTAGATCTGTCGAAGATCTTTTTGGTGATCCAACTGATCAATGGAGAACCAGATAAGATTATCAGAATGGAAGGTTTCATCCTTCTCACATTACTGATCCATTTCAGGTCGATCGATCCTTCTTAGGAAAATAATGACACTTTCCTCCTTCCGGGGTGAGTGATGATATGCTACATTAGCATCCTTCAGTCTATTTTGAGGGAGGGATTTATTCCCACTGGGTTTTCCCTCTTTCCTCACCTTGTTTATTTAGATTGATTGTACGGGGTGACCTTCGGTCTCAGTCACCAGGGCCGTACTTTTCAATTTTCAGTTACTACCTCATAGTTTAGCTTGCGGGGGGGGGGGGGGAGGTGTTGGAATATTCTCACCATCATTTTTGTATTTTGCATGCCTGCATGCAATTATACATGCATCCATTCATCTGCATGCAATTTCATGCATCCAGTCATCAGTTTGGTGGTCTCCAAATACCTAGTCCTTATTTTGCAGCCCCTGGGAGCCTATTTCTGTTGAGTTTTATCCCTCCTAGCCACTGATGCGCCCTTATTTTCATCACTGGACCACAAGTGCGCCTTATTCCACCCATTTAGGAGTTACTTTAGTTAGTTAGTTGATTGATGACTCAGTTCCTTGATTCAGTGGATGATTGATCAATTAACTGACTAAAGCACTTAGATAGGCACCTATTGAGACTAGTTTGAGCTCTAATGACTATTGACAGCTCCTCATGCGCCCACATTGGATTCTCCTTCCCTACATCAATTCCCATGCAATCAGTTAGACTCAGTTAGATTCATTTGACTGACTAATTGACTTCTGTGACCACTTCCACTGGTTTGGGTGATGTCTCCAATGCTATCCAATCCAACCATTGAGGATTATTCGAATGACCTTAGTGGCATTCAAATTTTTTTGATTGTATTAAGTTATTATTCACATTACAGAGTGCCAGCTTACAGCTGATGTATGATACAACAGTTTTATCCATTTTCTGTGTAATGAGTTTTAATTGATTCAACATTTCTTCTTCTTCTTTTTGCACTACATTAGTAAATTCTAGTGAGGCCTGCTACTGCTGAATGATCCTACTTCTGAAATATTACACATCTCTCCTAACTTCACCTCTCCCTTCTTTCTTTTCTCCATTATATTGTCCTCTTGTGGAGGTGAATTTTACTCCACCTCTCACAACATTCTTTCCCTTGGTTGTAGAGGTTTACCTTGGTATTTTTTCTTCTTATTTTAAGGATAATTGATAAGCTTCTTTGACTATTCTGAACCTATATAGACTCAACTCATCCTAAATGTCATACTTTAGTCCATTGAACATATATTTCCATAGCTTCTTCACCTTCATAATTTTGTCCTAGCCTTATGTATAATTGATAGAATTCTTGAATAATCAGCTCCTTTTGTCTTATGATCTGCAATTTTTTGGATAAGGTTATCATATAATCATTAAGAATGAATTTTTCCTTTATCTTGGAGACCATTCTATATCATGTCTTAATTTTATCATTTCCTTTCTTTACTTTGTCATCATGTATATTGTCCCACCAGAATGAGGCATGACCCTTCAACTTCAAACATGCTATCTTTACCCTTCTAGGGTCTTCATTCTATTCCATATCAAAGTATTTCTCCACGTCTCTAATCCAATTGATCATTTATTTAGTATTTAAGCTTCCTACATATGTATATACTTCCATTTTAGTCTTACCCTTCATTTCAGACAAGAATTTCAACAACCTGTCTTATGAGTCTTCTTCCACTTCCTCATGAGGTTCTTCCTCATCATTGTAATCCAGGGTTTCAGCAATGAATCCATTCTTTTAGGATTATTTCATAACATCTAACTTACTCTTTAGAGTCTCCATTGTTTGGATACATTCCTCAAATGTCTCATTGTCAATGACCACTCCTACATGT
Source organism: Larix kaempferi (assembly GCA_027924585.1). NCBI lineage: Eukaryota > Viridiplantae > Streptophyta > Pinopsida > Pinales > Pinaceae > Larix > Larix kaempferi. The sequence continues at coordinate 20,085,839 of BSBM01000519.1, forward strand.
GATCTATGTCCTCTACCATGCATATTCGTGCCCCTTTCATCCATCTCTCACTTGAAATGACCAATTCCTCATCCAATCGCAAATGGACTCTTCAATACCATTCCAATAGGATTCTCATGCTCTAATACCAAGCTGGTATCCTTGTCACCGTAGTGGGGCGTAAATTAGAATAGACAACAAAAACTATAGCGTGAAATACTTCCCAAAGTGTTCTGTTGCGTTGATGAAGATTTCTTCTCAGGATTTAAGAATATCCTTTTAGTATTATGTACGAATGCAATGGATATTATTGAAAACATTACCTTCTTACAAAATTTCAAACAAAGTTATCATAGCTTACTTTATTTAAAAAACAATTAAACAAAATAAAACTAAAAAAAAATCTAACTATCAGCTGAAAACATATTTTAAATTTTTTCAGATACAGGAATCCCTTGAAACTAGTTTTTGGTGAATCCTCCCCCGATGTCCATTAGAAAGGAATGGGATATGATATTCATTCATTGTTCTAAACCTCATAGTTTACACTTATTTGAAAATCATGAAAAAGAGGGTACACTATACCTAGAGCTAAACCAACAATTATATGCAACATTTGTTTATTTATTTTCTATCCTACCGTACCTTAAAAGAAAACCCTTTTTTCAAGTGTAGGGATATTTACAGTGAAACCATTTGTGTAACTAGATCTAAAAAATACTCATATCCAATTCCAAAAGATGTACTTAAATAAATATTGGGTTATGAGAGACCAGTTGTTCGTGTAAGGATGGTACCCATAATTGTTTAAATATGGAGTGATGTTGTAGACTAATGGATGATTGAAACCAAACATCAATATAATATTTCTTTCCTTGAATTCATGTAGTTATCATGACATGAATTTATTCAAAAATTTGATCTTCATATTTATGAATGCTTAAGGGATTTGTGTCTGAGGATAGAGATGCAATGAATTCTTAAATTTCTATATCTAGTCTTTGTTATTCATCGGATGTGGTCCATGACTCTTTGATATCTTCCTCATGTTGACAAGGATAACTAGAAGAAACTTCTAATTCCTCACCTCTTGGAAATTGTTCATGGATCCTCCTCTACTTCCAGAGATACAAACTCATCCCTAGTGATAATATTGAACTTTGGACAAAGATTTTAAGAAGTTCCTTGTAGTGGCATGCCCTCCTCTACTCAACAAGTTCTTTGAGCATCTTTATCTTCTTGCTAATCTAGAGCTCCTACTCACAATGGATTAGTACCTAGGGTTCTTACAACACCCATAAATAAAAATTATTGAAAATATGAAATTAAATAAAAGCACACACTCAAAGAAAACATAAAGGAAAATTTCAAAATTCCCTAATGATACTAAGACCATGTTGTCACTAAGACCCTATTAACATGAGTAACCATTGAATGAAAAATCAATGTTCTTCTCCCTCTATTATCTCTAGCTCTGAAAATTAAAATCTACTAAAAATTCCAACACGACAAGGGCTTGGAGAAACCCAATAAAGTGGATGTGTCGAGATATTACACCACATAAATTCCATTGGGAGGTCATCTTTATGTCTTACTGTTTCTCCTTCTTAGAGTCTTAAATGTTGGACCTGTAAAAACAAAAAAAACATGCACTTCAGTACTATCCCTTTAGAACCTCCCCGAAAATGGTGACAAAATATCAATCAAATTATATGGTAATAATTATGATACATTTGTTATCAATCCAAGTTTGTAAACTTATGAGGTGGAAGGAAAATTACATGCATAGATAAATCCTGAAGTGCTTCTAAGACTATGAAATCCATTCACCAATCAACATGCACAACCAAAAACCAAACTTGCATATAAAAAAAAAACTTAAATCCTAAGGTACCATTCAAGAGTGATTTCATTTCACCATGAGATCCTAAGGTAGAAATGTAGGCCAATTCATATGTATCTCTATAATTATAATAACTTCAAAATCAAATAAATCATCACACTAATCCATAACTCATTCAATCAAAACTAATATAAAATTCCAATGTGTGCTACCGGAAAACAGACGTTGTAGGAACAAGAACCAAGCGTTGTAGGAATAGAAAAAAAACATTGGGGGAATAGGAAGATAGGTGCTGCAGGAACATGAAGCTAGGTGTTGCGGGAATAGAGAAGTGCAATTACATGATTTAATTAGATTAAATATATAACACAAATGAAAATAGAATTAAACACACACCAATACATAAATAAAAAACACACAAGGGCATTGTTTCTGAGAGGAAGGGGGCCTTTCCTTCTCTCAGAAGAAGGCCTTCTATGCTACTTACAAACTTGAAAAATTATCAATGGCAGCACATGGAAAAACAAGATTATATTATTTGATGAAAAGAGAGATATAGTATGGATCGAATCTTATTTATATTGCTTCCTATAATCTAATCCCCCCAAAGAACTAGTGTCTCCTCATATTTATACATGAATCATGAGAGGAAAGGAGGTTACAAGGGATAAAACCAATCCCTGAACAAGTGGATCTGCAAAATATGTGAATCTGAACCAATTGGTATTTACTTTACTAAAAAATATATTGTTGGATCAAATGATAAAGGAGGAAGTCAATTTGATTTCCAATTCAAACTTGTGAGGTGGATGTTCCATTAGACTAGGCATTTTTGGAAATTGGTAACTACAAGAAATAAGGAAAAAAAAATATTTTAAGAACCCCCCAAATCTCCCAAACCATACTGAACCTTGGAATTTTGCTTGCATCTTACTCAATTTGGCAAGCTATGAACAAAACTCATGTTTTTGTTTCTCAATATTCGTCTCCATTGGCCTGAAAATTGCATTGAAAGTTGGTCTGTTAAAATAACCACCTATAGGAAATTGTTGCAGGAAATTAAGTTTAATTGTTACAGGATCTTGTCATGTTGCAGGAATGGTTGACCATGAGTTAGAGATTCCATATGAAACTTGGGCATGATCTGAAGATCATGGAACCATATTGACATATTTTCCAACCAATCCTATATTTCCAATTTGTCCCTTGAAGATCACAAGTATCATAACTGTGGAAGTTGTTGCATGATCGTGACTGGTCTTGGATCATGATTGTTGCTGCAGTAACTAAAATTTTACAACCATCATTATTAAGACCAAGAACAATCCTCTTTAATTCATTAAAAATGAAGGAAATTAATAATAATTAACTACTTAATACTTATAAGCTTGTAAAGGCACATTTACGAAGGATTATGGAGAATATGGTAGTAAATGGATGAAAAGGTAAGGTAGAATGGTCATAAATAAGTGAATTTGGTGATGAAAAGGGTGTCAAATTGGAGATTCAACAGTATGCATGGGCCTTCTTGGCGCCCTCCAATGAGGTCAATATCATTCTACACAATCTTGACATGGATAATGATCCTGCTTGTGGTCCTCTCATCGATTACATTGCCATCATGGCTCTCTTTTCCCCTCCCTACATCGAGGGTAATTAATTATTTGTACCATGGTTTACTACTCTTCTAATAGTATATCATATTGATATGGCGAAATCATAGTGTATAATGAATACTAGTCCTAAAGTCTTCTACTTAGAAGAAGCACATAGACATTGAATAATGAATCATATTTCTAATAGGTAACCTGGTGAAGAATGGAAATTTCGAATAGGGGCCTTTCATCTTTTTTGACTCATCCTCGGGGGTCCTCCTTCCTCCCAACATCGACAACAACAATTATCCTATGCACATAGGTTCAAAGCATCCACCAAAAAACAAATCTTAGGACAACAACGATGAAGCTAGCAATGATCTAAACTGATATTCATCAAATGAGCATGAGATTGCAATATAAGGAAGGAAGTGGGAGATCGGGATTCCTTGGAAAAGACTTTCATAGTGTATATAATAGTAAGTATTATAACCTCTGCTTTTGTGAACAAATTTATCTCAATTTTATCTCATTAAATTTTAATTAGTATTTAAAGTATTTGTATGATCCCTAAAATTAGGACCAAGGGATGGGTCATATACTAAACAACCATCCTAGATTTTCCTTCATGACTTGGGGATCACTTCGATACATGAATATTACAATCCAAGAAGATATGTATAGATATGAGATCTTGAATGAGGTACGAGATCGATGACATGTCCTTATGCAAGCAAGCAAATAAGATATAAGATATTGTACATATATGATATCTCTAACAAGGTACAAGATAGATGACATGTCAAAATTGATTATCATACATATATGATATCTCTAACAAGATATGAGATAGATGACATGTCCAAATTTAAATTAATAGCTAATGTGAATTGCTACGTGGAAATTTAAGTTTTTTCAATTTTTATTTGATTTTTTTTAATTTAAAAAAACAATGTCATCTTTAGCCATGTCTATTCTGGCAAAGCAATTCCTTCAACCAATCAAAAAATAAAAATATTGAATTTTATGATCACGATGATAGTTAACATTCAGTTAGACCAATTTTAGTCTATCAGACCTTAAGAAAGAAAAAAAAGTAACTATTGGGTTTGCTTTAGAGTTTTATTTCTATGTTAAAAAAGTTTGGAGATGAGTATTCCAAAATTACTATAGTTTTGATGAGATAGAAGGTTAGGTAGGTTCGCATTGTAATAAAAAAAATGAAACTAAGTTCTTATGTGGGTGTATGCAAGGAAACATAAGAGGAAGTGATTTTCATCCTCAACACTCATTGTCTCACAAAGATGACAAATCCTTTCAACCCACGGAGTTTTATGAAAGGTCCAACACTCTGTTTCACTATGGATTTTTTTTTGTTAATGGCCTCCTTGTAATATATCTTATTTTTCTTTTATCCTCTAAATTTTTATTTTAGAATTTGGGGTGGACTACTCTCTATACTTTTCTAGGATTATATGACATTTTTATTTTAGAATTTGGGGTGGACTACTGTCTATGCTTTTCTGGGATTATACTAGGATGAGACAAATATACTGTCGGATTTTGTTTATATAGCAATGGTTCAAAATGGCTTAACTTTTGGAAAAAAACTAGAAAGGCCAAAGAAGTGATCCATAGATACTAAGTTCAAATTAGTATCCAATTTATTTAAATTCAGAGTATTAAAATTTTTAAATTATAAAAAAATTCATAAAATTCTTTTTTGTTTATAAGAAATGTTCATCACTGGAAGGCTAGTGCATTTCTACCATTCAACCAAAAGGCATTTAAGCAGTCAAAATGAAAAGTGGATTTAACTCCTTGATCACCCTTGACAAATACCCATCCCTTAAACAAGTGAACTAACTAAAATTGACAATTCATAAATATATTAAAAAACATAAAAATATAATTATTAAATAATTGATAACATAAATAATATATTAATTTACTATAGTCAAAGACAAGTGACACTCCTTAATTAATAATCCTTCAAGAATGTGGCCTGGTTCCATTTCTAGATCCAATGTCTATTCCTGAGATCAGTGCCATCTTTTTTATCAAGCAGTGTCGTCTTTAGCCATAGCCCGTTTCGGATCCTCTTGATTCATAACTAGTAAATGATTCCACACAGGCAAAGGAATAAATAGCAGCAATATAATGGATTAAAGAAATGTTTAACTTCTGCTGTTCAACTTTTGCTCTTCTAGAATCTATACATCCTCATCCGAGTCAATGATAAGGTTATAAACTATTCCCCATTCATTTCATTTCGGACGAGTTTATCCTTTTCTTTATGCCCTCTACTCCCAGTAAACATATAATTTTACAAAGAATCTACCCCAATAGCGAGTAGTTAAGGCATTGTTTGATGTTGGAAATATTAATTATTAGTTGTTTTCTATCTAGCGTGTGTAGGCTTAGTTACTCAGTCATTGTCAGTTTGCAATGTCTGTCAGGATATGGTGTGATATGAGTCTGTCTGGATATGGTGTGAGATGAGTCTGTTAGAATATGATGTTTACGTTTTACCATATTTAAGCAGCTGGTGTAGGAATTATCAACATTTAACTGAGACAAGTGTGATCCGCACCCGAACTCAAATTTACAATCCTCAGGGAAAATCTCAACATCCCGACCCGACCCGACCCGAACCTCCGCCAGAGATATGCCCTACGGGTTAGGCCAGTCTCCTCATGTTCAATCAAATAATAAAGGAAAGAGGTGCTAGTGATCATAGACTTAACTATCTCGAATGATTGATAGAGAAAGTACCAAACAAAACGAACTCGACAAACTCGACAAACACTGGACTCACAAGATCTCCCCCATACTGGGCTCTCGGCGTAAATAACCATGCAAGGTTTGTCCTTACATCAAAACCTGTAAATATAAGTTTGTCTTTACATCAAAACCTGCAAATATTGGTAAACATTTGAAACCAAACACATAATTCATAATCCCAATGTGACGGACGCAAATATTGGTAAACATTTGAAACCAAACACATAGTTCATAATTCCAATGTAACAATTAGTCCATTTATATTCTTAAAAATGCAGCTATTATTCAAATGATACTCCACTACGCTGGCTTCTTCTTGTTTACAATTAAAACTTTGCCATGGAATAAGCATTCCATTCAAAGAATAATTGATGCAAAGCCGATTGGGAAGGTCTTCACTGAGTGAAAATGGTTCCTTGATCGGACAACTTGCTGTTTTCCCGCGATTTTGTGACCCTAAATCCTATTTAAGGTTTCTACCGAGGGAGGGAAACCAGATGCTGGAATCCAAACCCAGTGCATCATACCCAAATGGAGCACTGGGCCTTTTACCAAAGTAGTGCCAAGTCATGGCGGTCGCACCAGTGACGAGCCCCATAATGGCATGCAGCCCTTCCTATCCGTTTTTGCAAAAATAAAAGCGAATTGTCTAACTCGGTGACGAATTGGCCATTTCTCATTGAGCCAATTCAAATTATTTCTAAATTTAACCTATTTTTCTTGCTAAAATAGCGTTCAATAAAAAGTGGAATGCATACTGAACGCTGATTGACTCCGCCAACTATCTGCACTCGAACTCAAATTTTAACTAAGACGAGTGTTGATCTGCACTCGAACTCAAACTTACCACCCGACACGACCCGACCCGACCCGACCCGAACCTCCGCCGGAGATATAGCCTACGGGTTGGGCCAGTTTCCTCAGGTTGATTAAAGACAAGAGAAGTGCTAGTGCTCATGGGTTAACACACTTCTATAAGGTAGGTCGCGATCTGACCCACGGGAAACAATCTCAACATCCCACCCCGACCCGACCCGACCCTCTTTCGGAGATATGGCTAGGTCTTTCATGTTCAATCAAAGAATAAAGGCAACAGAGATGCTACTGCTCATGGCTAGGTCTAGGTGACACCGCCCGACAATCAAAGAAGAAAGACAAGAGGCAAGGTTGATGTTCCTATATGCAAGTCATGAGGCCGGTCAGTGCTGGTTTGTTAAGCCGCTATTAGGCTACTTGTTTACAATGCTCTGAGGCCGGTTGTAAAGAACAAAGACAAGGCCGAGATTTGACCTGCGGGCTCGGGTCAGATTTCTCCTCATGTCTAATAAACATAAACATATGCAATTTGTACACTGAATTTTATAACTTATATGATCTACTAATTCAATGGGTTTTTCTGGTTAAATAGAATTTTTTTTACAAGGAATTCTTTATATTCGAATGATAGATCTATAATTTTGTCAAAAGTCAACCTCACACTCACACTATTGAATGAAAGAATTATTTATCCATTTAAAAGATGCTGTCACCAGTTTTTGTGTGAAGATGACAACCCTCCTCTCAAACTAAATATCCTATTGACCCAAAGATGAAAGACAGAACCAGATCTGACCTACGGGAAAGAAGCATTATAAAGGCTAAAATAAGCGTTCGGCCAGTGCCATAGTTAACACCTTTTCTCCATCACTCTCTTAAGTTAGTTGAGTCTTTCTGGACTAGGCTGGTTTCTGCAGACAATTCTGATGGTGCTTAGGGACCCTACATACTGACATGTTTAACACAGAGGGACGATAGATAGAAAGGGCTTTCTTGCCACTGCACTGCTCGAAATGGATGGACGGCTAGTGGGGACTCTGGAAACAAAGTCTCATTCACTGCTACACTTACGACAGGACGGATTCAAAGCATTTCTCAGTTAATGTCCTACCGCTGGCCAACACTCAAAGGTGGAACCTTGAGTAAGACAGGCTTTGATAGGACTAGGAGAATATGATCTAAACTTCTTAAACTTATTATTTAGCTATAAGCAAATTTGTTGATTTGCAGCTACAATTTTTCTTGCAATTTTGGTAAGTCCTTCCAAACTTGATTGGCTGTATTTGTTATAATTTTGGTTCAACCAAATGCCATTGTTCAACCAAAATTATAACAAATACAGAAAATCAAGTTTTGAAGGACTTACCAAAATTGCAAGAAAAATTGTAGCTGCAAATCAACTGTTGTAGCCACAGTAAGCGGTCGAAAAATGAAGAGAATAACAAGAGATTTTGTAGGAAAATATGTGAGAGATCATTAGGTTTTATAATCATCAATATATAAATTCCACTACCTCTATACTCATCTATATAAATTTCTCTACCGGGGTTTGTTCATAATATACATTATTTTCGATATTTTAGTTAACCATATTTTTGGAAGTTGTGTATTTTTATTATTGTTTATTAATTTTAATAGTTAGATTTCACTTCGACTAAACTAAATCACATTATATATTAATTGCATATCCAAAAGAATCGAAAATATGGTACGACATAGTCAAATGTGTTACAAAGAAATTTAAGTTGGTTAAATATATACTTATTCTAGATTTATCTTAACACTTGAATTTATGAAACATTACCAAGCAATGATCAAATTTATCACCTGCCCTTCTAAAGTTTTGACTTATCACTTCATTTTACCTTGCCAACTAAGAAGTGAATGTAAAATTTTGAAAATACTTTAACTCATATTCTTAAATATCACGTGGACATTGACTTATCACTTCATTTTACCTTGCCAACTAAGAAGTGAATGTAAAATTTTGAAAATACTTTAACTCATATTTTTAAATGCAAAATTTTGAAAATACTTTAACTCATACTTTTAAATATCACGTGGACATATTTTTAAATTGTGAATGTAATATTTTAATTCATTATTTTTAAATAATGAGTTAATTTTTTAAATAAAACGTGGATATATTTGTTGAGTAATTATATGTAAAATTTTGAAAATAAAGGTTATTTTTAAATAATTAGTTAAATTTTTAAATAATTTTTTTTATTTTTTAAATAACACGTGGACATATTTGTTGAGTAATGATTTATTGTTTGAATACACATTAAGGATTCTATTACTACAAATCTGAAAGGTTTTTTATATATTATTAAATTCTTTTTAATAATAAATTTGATAGTGGTTTTGAAAATTTTATGTATGAGAGTTTGGTTGATAAATAATTTAAATTTGAGAGGTTTCTTGTATATTATTAAATTCTTTTTAATGATAAATTTGAGAGTGGTTTTGAAAATTTTATATATGACAGTTTGGTTGGTGAATAATTTAAGCTTTGTTTGATTTCATTTTACCTTTGGCAACTAAGAAATGAAGATTACATGTAAATTTTTGAAAATAAAAATTACTTTTTAAATAATGAGTTAATGTTTTAAATAATTTGTTAATTTTTAAATAACACGTGCACATTTGTTGAGTAATGATCTATTGCTTGAATACACATTAAGGATTCTATTACTACAAATTTGAGAGGTTTTTTCTATATTATTAAATTATTTTTAATGATAAATTTGAGAGTGGTTTTGAAAATTTTATCTCTATGAGAGATTGGTTGGTAAAGAATTTAAGCTTTGTTTGATTTTTGCTTTAAAGCTTTCAAAAGAAGAATTATGAGTTGCACTTCAATACAACAAAATTCCTATGGAAATTTGTTCTTTCCAATTTCTTGATGATTAGGTTTTATAAATTTCTCATTACATAAATAACAAAAAATATGAATGCATTACATATTAATGAGGAGAAACTAGTTTCTATAATGACATTATACAAAATAAGATAATTTGGTATGAAAAATGATATGTTACCTAATCACAATTTTGGTGAAAATAAATAATAATTAACAATTAATTAAAAATGCAGCTCATAAGTGAATCTAATTCCATGGCCTTAACTCTAATTAAATCTCAACCTGTCCACCATTTCCTCTAAGAATACCTTTTACGAGTAAGTAGTCTTGTTTGTTTTAAAATAATCTTAGAATCACATATATTAGGTATGGAAATTGCGTAATATGTGTGCCATGGGTGTATTTGAGCGCGTTGGATCTATTTATGGATTCAAAAACACAGCCGACCAAAAACCATCGAAAAGTCCAAAACCTAGAATAAATAGATTGCTCCTTTTTTTAATGAAGGGTTTAGTTAAATCACACTTGTCAATACAATTACAATTATGTATATAACCCTTCAACTTTGAAAGTTTATCTAAGTATATGTCTTCAAACCTAAATTAAGACCAATCCTTCAAATTTGATCAATGTTCCCAAGTAAGCAAGTATTTAAGTAAATATAGAGCAAAGATGACCTATATGTGCATATATAATTAATGTCAAAACTATTTAAAAACAAAAAATGTTTTAGGTTATAATTTATTTATTTATTTATAAACATAATGTTACACATCTCACTTGTATTGGGATTATATATCTTTTATTTCAGTTCTCACAAGTCCATGTTCCTACATAACTACTATGTTCCTGAACAAATGTATCTTTTATTCCCGTATCATATGGAAAAATTGGATGATGTTTTCAAATACCTAGACTACTACTTGAAGCCACTTTTTTATAGAACTGAGGATTGGAATTGGTTGCTACAAAAATTAGATAAGATAATCAGTAACTATACCTACAAATGGTTGTCTATTGGTGGTAGATTGATTTTGGCAAAGTTTATATTATAATGTATTCATGTATATTGGATTTCACTTGCTATGGTTCTTGCTACAGTTATTAATCACATTAGGAAGAGAATTTACCACATTTTTTGGATAGGTAACCATAACTCTTCAAAGTTTCACTTAACTTAATGGGAGAGTATCGCTTTTCCCAAAAATATGGGAGGGTGCGGACTAAAGCATCTGGATTGGTTTGGCTTTGCAGTGAGCAATAAAAGCATATGGAGAGGACTGCTTGGGGATGGTTCGTGGAGTAAAGTGATGAAAGAAAAATACATTAAGTGCGTCTATGTTTCTCAATGGATTCATAATTCAGAGAAGACCTTTACAAATGCTTCTATCATTTGGAGGGGCTTAATCAAATCTTACCCAAAACTGGGTATGTGGCTTCGCTCGAATATTGGGAGAGGTTCCTAGGTTTTTGATGGTGTCGATCTCTTCATTGGTGATGATGAAAAAAACAATTTATCTAATGGTTTATTGTTAAAACTTCACAACTTAAGCATTCAAGTTATTGCACAGGTGAGAAGACTGGTTGGGGAAGATGACTCTTCACCATATTATTATGTGGCAAGTGATTTGGGATTATCTTATGATGTGGAAGTTTGTATTAGATTAAGTGATAAGGAGGATACATTAGTATGGAATTGGAAAGGTGAAAATCAAATTATAACAACTAAGAAGGAATATGAAACCATTTTCAATGAACAGGTGATGATCTCTCCAAAGTGGTGGTCAAATTCTATCTGGAACTCGAGAATCCCCTTAAAAGTTAAATGCGTCATTTGGTTATGTCTTGAGAACAAGATCCTCACTTTAGACAATATCCTTAAGAGAGGATTCTACAGTCCTGGTATATGTGTATTCTGTAAGGTAGAAGAGGAATATGTGTCCCACAGTTTTGTTCAATGCTCCCTTCGCATAGATGCTTGGGATGAATTGACCATGTTAATAAAATTACAGGATGTTTGGGAGCATACAAATTTTAAGGACTCTATGTATAATTGGTTAAAAAAAAAAGTAAAATCTAAGGAGTTCCCACCGTTTACTGTTTGGGAGGTTTGGAAATCCAGAAATAAATTCATTTTTGAAGATAAAATTCCTTTTGTCCTTTCCATTTGCACTAATATTATATGTCAGTTCTTTGAATATTTTAAAGTGAAGGGTCAAAATAGGGTAACATCACTTATTTGACCACAGATAGATGATCTTATTTCTAGAGGTTGTTTTTATGGTGCAGAGAAGGATGTCCTATGTGAAGCAGGCATGGTCCTTATGATTAAGAGTGATCAGAAAATAAATATGTGGATGGGTATTGCCCTTGGGACAAATACCAAGTATTAACTCATTGCACTTTGGGGGAATTTGTGGTTTGTTCAGAAGAGAGGTATATTAAATATTCAAATAGTTGGTTATTCCAAAGTTGTGATCAATTGGGCAGCGATAACTCAAAATCTACAAGTACTTCTCCTTGAACAATGGAAAACAAAGTCATGGAATTTATTAAGATATTTTCCTACATCTCTTTCTCTCATGTATTTCAAGAACTACATACGCAGGCAGATAGTCTCTCAAAAAAGGTTGTGGGTGAAATGGATGGGTTATATTTGGCCTACTTATGCCACATGAATGGCATGGACATTACACTTCACTCATAATGGTGCATATATATTAAGATGGAGGAATACTAGTGGACAATGAAGAGGGAAAGGATTTTATCACAACGTGATATTTAACTCTAATGAGTCACTAGAGATATGGATGGGTACAAGGGCCTACAATGAGGAAGGGTCATGTTTTGGTTATTAATCTTAACAAAAATTAGGAATTTCACACTAAAGAGTGATACTAGTAAGATTTATCTATGTTATTTTTAAGATTAAAAAAAACTCCAATTTTTATTGTAATGGATTAATACACCTAGTCATGTTATTCTAGTAAGGCTATCTCCACTATTTTTGATACTTGCACTAATAAGACTCATCCCCCCCCCCCAACATACACACACACACACACACACACACAAACACACATATATATAACACAAATATTTAAAAAAACAACAAATCTACTTACCTCCATTCCTGCTCTTTTTTAACACAATACTTACCCTTTCCTCATGTTCATAACACTATATACTATGCCAAATCTACAGCAGAGACCCACATAAAGCATACCAGACCAGCTGAGGGAGATTTCAACTTGGCTTAAGAGACGACGAGCAAAGATTTGATGGATATCACTTAGATATCTCCATCATTCTCATTACTGTGGACCGAAAATAAGTTTATTTGCATATTCAAAGAGATAGAAGATATTTTCAGTGGCTCACTTGTTTCTGTGAATCATGGAGTTTACCTTCTCATATTCTTGGGTGATGCAGGTGCATTACGAAAGAATGGTAATGTGATGGTTTGATCACATGACATGTGGAAATTGAGAGCTGTCAAAGTGTCAAAAACACGCAAGGAATTGGTTCTAGATATTTAGGAATATACTAGATAAATTCCAAGTTTTAGTAGAAATCATGCCAGAGGAAGAGGACAATCAATTGGAAAAGGGAAGTTTTCAACTTAGGAAAATGAATCTAGTAGTTCAAATCAACAATGAAAATCAGATAAAGGAAGTGGCTCTAGGGGAGGAAGGCCCTACGAAAAAGTAGAGGTAGAGGAAGAGGCAGGGAGGATAGTCAGATAAAGAAAGTGACTCCAGTGGAGGACAAAGAGGTGCATATATAGCTCAACTAGAGCAAGCAGAAGTACAAGCACTCGTGGAAGAGAATTTACCAGAGACTAAAGAGTCCTTGATGACGAACAATATTTTTTTGAAGCCAACCAAATATAATATTGAACCGGTCCAAAGAAAATCCTTGTTTAGGATTGTTTGCAAGGCCAAAGGAAAGTGCTGCAAACTAGTGATTGACACTGGAAGTACTGATAATTTGGTTTCCATGGAGATGGTGGAGAAATTGGGATTGAATAAGATTAAACACCCAACACCATACAAGGTATAAGGATTGTATAAAGGTATAAGGACTGCATAATCGACAGAGTGAAGTGGAATTTCAAATAGGTAGATATAAGGAAAAAATAGTATATGTCCATGGATGTCTGCCACATTCTTTTAGGCAGACCACTTCAATTTGATAGGAAGGTGGTGCATGAAGGAAGAAACAATTGTTATAATTTTGAGAAGGACGATATCAAACATAACCTTTTACCACTACAAGAAGAAAGTACAACTGAATAGGGTAGCCCAAAAGAATTGTTATTAAGTGGCAAATAATTTCTACAGCATATAGAAAAAGAGGAAGTTAGTTATGATGTGATATGAAAACCAAAAGTAGTACTTATACATACTAATATTATAGATTTACCTCTTGAAGTTCAAGAAATGTTACAAGAGTTTAGTGATATTGTGGTAGATGATTTTCCAAATGAATTGCCACCTAAGAGGAGTATAAGCCACCATATTGATTTCATACTGGGAGCAAGTTTTCCAAACAAGGTTGCATATAGGATGACACCTAAGGAGAATGAAGAAATTAGAAAGCAGGTTCAAGGATTGTTAGACAAAGGGTTGATAAAATAAAGTTTGAGTCCATGTGTTTTTCCTACAGTACTAAGTTCGAAGAAAGGTGGGGAGTGGAGGATGTGTACCGACTCCAGAGAAATAAACAAGATCACTATTAGATATAGATTTCCATTTCCACAAACGGATGATATGATGGACTATTTGAGTGGAGAAGTTTACTTCTTAAAGATTGACCTGAAGAGTGGCTACCATCAGGTCATGATTAGAGATGGAGATGAGTGGAAGACAACTTTCAAGACCAATGATGGGTTGTACGAGTGGCTGGTCATGCCATTTGGACTATCAAATCCACCCAGTACGTTTATGAGGTTTATGAATGAATTCCTGAAGGATTTTACGGGTAAGTTTTTTATTGGTTATTTGGATGATATTTTAATTTACAGTGAAATGAAAGAGGAGCACTTAAGGAATTTAAGGTATATCTTGGAAAATTTGCAGTAAGAGAAATTGTTAATCAATATTAAAAAATGTTCTTTTGTGAAGTCATAACTAGTGTACTTGGGTTTTCTCATTTCTAAAGATGGATTGAAAATGGGTCCAGAAAAAGTTGAAACAATTATAAATTGGCATTTTCCCAATAGTATTTTTGAAGTTAGGAGATTTCATGGCTTAGATATCTTTTATAGGAAGTCCATCGGAAATTTTAGTGGTATCTTTGCACCTATCGTAGAGACCATTAAGAAGGAAAAAAATCATTTTGTTGGACAACAATAGCTTATAAAAAATTTCAACTATTGAAGAAGAAGATCACAGAGAAGCTGGTGTTGAATTTTTCTAATTTCAATCAACTTTTCCAAGTTGGATGTGATTCTAGTGGAACAGCCGCTGGGGATGTACTGAGTTAGGAAGATAAACTTGTTGCATATTTTACGCCAAAACAGAAATACGTATCCTACGATAAATAATTTTACGCTGTGGTTCAAGCTTTAAAATTTTGGAGACATTACTTAATGCCCAAGGAATTTGCCTTATTCATAGATAACCTTGCATTACAGTTTATTATGCAACAACCTAAGTTGAATCAAAAGCATACCAAGTGGGTAGAGTTTCTACAAGGATTTACCTTCATCTTAAAACATATTATGGACAAGGAAACAAGGTAGCTTATGCTTTAAGCAGAAGGACTTTGATTATGCAAGAGAATCAAGTACAAGTCTTGGTTTTTGACTATATAAAAGATCTGTATGAAAATGATATTGATTTTCAGGAGGCTTTTGCAGCATGCAAGAATCTTGTAAATATAGATAGCATCCCATGAAATAGTTCATGTTGCGGGATGGTCTATTGTTCAAGAAAAGCCAGCTATGATTTCCAAATTTCTCTATGAGAGAGAACTTAATACAAGAGAAACACAATGGAGGATTAGTAGGACACTTTGGAATTGATAAAACACTTGGACAACTGAACCATTTTTATTTTTGGCCAAAGATGAAGGAAAATGTGCATAAATAAGTGAACAAGTGCAGGGTGTGTCAGCATGCTAAAGGGATAAGTCAACATACTGGACTATACACTCGTTTACCAACTCCTAGCAAACCATGGGACTCTATAAGTATGAAATTTGTTTTAGTCTTACCAAATAATCAAAGAGGTAATGATTCCATACTTTTAATTGTAGACAGATCTACAAAAATGTCTCACTTCATTCCATGTTACAAAACTAGTGATGCTACAATAAAAGCTAATATGTTCTTTAATCAGGTTGTTAGGTTGCATGGTTTTCCTAAGAGCATAATATCAGGCAGAGATACAAGGTTTACATGTCACTTTTGGGGGACCTTCTGGAAGAAACTTGCAACTAAGTTTAAATTTAGTTCAACTTATCACCCACAATCTGATGGGAAGATAGAAGTAGTTAACAGAAGTTTAGGGAATCTATTGAGAATCTTGGTAGGTGAACATCCCAAGTAGTGGGATCATGTGTTAGCTCAAGATGAATTTGCATACAATGAATCACCAGATAGGAGTACTAGAATGAGTCCATTCCAAACCTTGTATGGAATGCATCCTAGAGGAGTTTGTCAGTTGTGAGATTTGGGAAAATTGGAATAGAGAAGTGAAGATGGGGAGGAATTTGCAACACAAATGGGTGAGTTACATGAACATGTCAATCAAAGAATACAGGACAATAGCTATAGATATAAGCAGAGAGTGGATTTGAAAATAAACTAAGTGAATTTTGAAGTAGGATATTTGGTCTTAGCTCACCTAAGAAAAGAAAGATTTCCAAGAGGGGAATATAATAAGCTTAAGACGAATAAGATAGGTCCTTGCAAAGTACTTAGGAAGTTCTTTGCAAATGCTTATGAACTAGATATTCCCATGGGTATTGGAATCTTACCTATGTTCAATGTAGCTGATTTGTACCCTTATCAAGCTGGTTAAAAAGATCAATCTACAATTGATGTGGATAGTGGAGAAGTCAATCAGAAACAATGGATGAAAAAAATTCCCATAGAAAATGTAGCTAGGGTTTTCACCCCAGCCCATGCTAAAGAGAACGCACTAAGGATTCAGGAACCCTTAGTAGTAGTTCAATTAATGTATAAACAATGATATGTGAAATAAGTAAAAACTAAATATTAAAATGACATGTGCAAGTGTTAATGTAAAAGTAAATCTAAACTAAAAAAATAAAAAGTGGAAAACCATGAGGAACTCAGTAATATAATTTGAAGATTTTTTGTATTAATGGGCAAATGATGGTTTGCAATGATTTAGCTCTAGTGATGAGGTTGTTGGAGTTCTTGCATAAGTACGAGACTAGGGTGGCCAAGGCTCAATTGAAATGATGAACAAAAGCTCAAGGTGATAGACTAGGGTTCAACAAGAATTTTGGCAGCATAAGGTTATGAAGAGTGATTATGGATGTGAAATAAGGGGCCTCCATCACCTTTTATAGAGATTTTGGGTGGTGGAGTATTGGCCCATGGTTTTGGGAAACTAATAGTATTGACAAATGGTATTTGGCATTTTCCAATGGTTTTTGGTAACCAATAGTATTGGCTAATGGTATTTGGAGTTTTCCCTCTTTTGAATTTCTTTTTGACTTTTTTCCCCTTTTTATTTTATTTTTTGGGATTTTGGACCCTTTTTTGTGGGGTTTGACCTTTTTTTAAGGAATTTCATTAATTGGGAGGGAAATAATGATTTTTTCCCCTTTTGGTTACCATTTGATGTTTTTTTATGGTTTTGGAGGCAAAAAATGTAGGAAAAGTGGACAAACGGGTTATGCGACTAGGGAGATGAGCTAGTGAACAATTTTTGGGTGTTAATAGATTGCCCCCTGATGTGTGAGGGAAGGATCTCATCGTATGGCCGATAGATATCATAGGTTCTGTCATTTTCCAAGGGTATGAGAATTGTGATGGAGGAGAGAAGAAACTGGTTGGAGATCGGAACACATGCTCCATACAAACTGCAAAAACTGAAAATACATGGCCTCAATAATGAATGAGGAATAATCTCAAATATATGGACAAGGAGGGTATACCCATGCTTGTATCAAGATATACAAATAATAATGAGGCCCAAAAGGGAACCTGAAAAATACATAGAGAACTATTGTGTACATCATAATGGTCCAAAGCGGACACATATTTGGGACATACTCATGGTCTAACCATGACTGGTCTGAAGAAATGATACATGGAAACAATGGCATCCATACTAGATGTGGTACCATAACAATTTAGGTTCTGTTGGATCTGAAGGTGTACAACAAATGTATGGACTCAACGACTGAGAGTTAGAATCTCGAAGGTACACTAGACTACATATGAATTGGATACTCTGGGAAGCTTATGACTGGATGGATTCCAAACATTGTCACCAATGCAGCCCAGATATCCATGGGAACATACAACAGGGGGGTTCCAAATTGACTCACCAATGTTCTAGAGTTAAGGGACATCCGAGATCTTCGACTAATAACTAAAGGGACCAATAACCTGTACGAATATCAATGGTGTGATGATGGAGTTGGAGTCAAGCATGTGAGAAACAATCATTCCAAGAGGCACTAAGGACTCCTCTGAGATGATTCGTAGACACTCACCACTGATGGAGATGAGTCCAAGGTACAAGGGCCTCCGGGTCTATCCTCTGGAATAGATGGGTTGGCATTGATAGAGGGAGACCTGCAACTACCAAGGAAATGATGTTTCCTTGATAGGAGCGCGAGGTGTACAACCAAGAGGTGATAGTACTGAATGTGGGACTGACATACTGGGGGGACAAGGGTTTCAGAGAGGGAGGACTCTAACTTCCTTTGTTCATAGTATGACGACAAGGATGACCTGGAAGCATATGAAACTGACTTCAGGAGAATGGAATCATAGCTAAATGAACCAGGGACTGTGACTTCAATGGAGGAGACATAGAGGGGAAAAAATGATGAGTGATATTAGGAGGCTCAAAGGGTGACACATCACAGAATACTCTGAACAAAGACGACTATACTAGGGTTCTGCCATAATGTGGGGACGAGATATGATTTGTCGTGGCGCCGAGAGACACCGTATTGGCCTTCTTCATGGTTTAAGGAGCGTGAAGTAGAGATAGAAGGGTGCTCAAAATGGTAGTATTGTGTGGATTTGTACGAGCCCAGGACAATTCATGCTCGTGAATGCTTTCAATTTTAAGGAGTCCGAAAGCAATAAGAAGACTCTGAAATTGTGGAAAGGTACCGTCGTGTGGATTTATACGAGCCCAGGACAGTGAATGCTCATGGTTTCTTTCAATTTTAGAGAGTTTGAAAGCAATAAGAGACTCCAAGGGGTTTCTTTTTCATGTGTTAGTCTCCAAGGCCCGAAAAAGAATAAAAGGATGCAATGAAGAACTCTTCTATCCGGTGTGACTAGAGTATTCATTTTTCATAATTAGTCTACCAGGTTGGGAAAATGGTTAAACTTATACCAGATAGACGCCCTTTTAGGTACTTTAATAAGCATGAAAGGAAGCAAGATTGCTTGGCCCAAAAAAGGGATAAAATTATACCGAACAAAAGTAATGGCCAAGCAAGGAGGAAGTGTTCAATCAAGGGTCAAATGTGTGAACCAAGGACAAAGGTGAGGGGGGAACACTGATGGGCCTCCTTGTGGGTTAATGAATGGTGGAAAAATAACACAATTATTGCAGTATGGATGGAGCAGGGGGCTCATGGATAGGCCGCGATGTAAAAAATGGAAAAAAAAATGACGACGACCGATGTGGCACACAAATTGAGGTGGTGAGGGGCATGGAAAAAATGCCCGAAAAAAGGTTTAGTGAGAGTGATAAATGATATCAAGCATCATCACGGGCACATAAATCGGAATCTGGTGGTGCAAACAGTGCAGAAAATGGAGATCTTAAGACTCCGGAATGGTCAAAACAAGATTTGGGGCAAAAAGGCTATAAATAGCAAAGGGACCCGCATGACACATGTCATTTTCACTATTTAAATTGGGAGAAGTGTGGAGGGGCCCAGAAGAGGAAATTCAGATTTCTCTCAATTCGACCGGTGGAATCGAGTTCTATGACTTGGAGGTAAGTGTTGCAGTGTTTTTTAGCATTTTTGATGCATTTTGATTGGGGATTGGGCCTCTGGGGAGGCGTGCCAAGCAGGGCTTGGGTGCCCAGCGTTGAAGCGCGACTTTCTATGGGAACTATGACATTTCTATGATGATATATATATATATATATATATATATATATATATATATATATATATATATATATATATATATATATATATGCACGTGGATGTAGTTTATGATGATGATGGTTTTCTTTTTGTTTTTTATGATTTTTATATGCCTATATGATGTATATATGAATGTGGGTGGTATGATGATGCACTTTGATGGTTTACTTCCTACATGTTGTGAGTTGTGTGCCAGTCTAGAATGTTGTTAGCCATTTGGTCTGCAACACTGTTTTGATTTATAAGGACATGCATGAATGGAATGGATTCAAACTATCTGATCATTTGTTTAGTGCAAAGGAACTTTCTAAAAAGGCAAGGATCCCATACCTAGTAAAAGTTATTGAGTTGGATGACAAGGAGATGGGATTCAAGAAACACACGAAGGTGACTAGTGCCACTTTGGAGGGAAGCAGTCAAGAGACCGATCATGGCATCGTACTCATCCTGGGTATTGGTAGCAGGACCTATGCACACTACGTCGAGGTGGATCAACTCATGTGAGGGGGAATATAATACCCAAGCTGCAGAGGAGAGGTTTGGAGACCAACGACTTACGATGTCGGTGAAACTGAGATAGCATGGTGGAATAAGATCCATCCATGGACATGCAGGGAAGCAAAGTGTAAGGTTCTAGATGCAAAAAATAAAAAACAAAAAAGGAATGAAACTGTACAACATGGACTAATGGGTCCAAAAAGCGCTAAGGGTAAAAGTGCTTGATATACAACCCATTTCGAGGGTTACGCAAGGGGTTTCCTTCAGAATCAGTGAGGAAGTATGCCCCATTCCCTAGGCATGTGTGGATAATATATGGACCTTTCCACATGGATTCAAAATTTCCTTTACCGGTCTTGTCATGAGCTTGGTCATAAACAAGAACTAGATCTCCTTCTTGGAAGGTACGGGGGTGGACGTGCTTATCATAAATGGATTTGGAACGATTTTTCGCGGCCTCAATGGTTTGTAAGCTTGTTCAATGATCTTCGTTGGCTTGTTCCAAAAGGATTAAGCGTTTCTCAAGTGGTGAAGTGTCCGTGAGAAGTTCAATAGCAATATGTAATGCTGGAATCTGACACTCGATGGGAAGTACAAACTCGACACCATGAACTAAATGAAAAGGGGTGAAACCCATGGCAGTCTTAGTGGAAGTACGGTAATCCCAAAGTGCGAGGAAGAGAATATGGTGCCAGTTAGACTTATGTTGGTCAACAATGCGTTGAGGGATGGTTTTCATAATCTTATTAATAGCCTCAACTTGGCCATTCCCTTGAGGGTAATAGGAGGAGGCATACTGGTGTTCAAATTTGAGAAAAGTCGACAAATCATTCCAGACGGAGTCCTCAAAATATTTTCCATGGTCGGATATGAGTTGCTTGGGAACCCCGAACCAAGTGATGACATGGTTAAAAAAGAAACAGGCTGTAGTCTTGGCTTTGCAATTAAACGTAGGCATGGCCTCAGCCCATTTGATGAAATAGTCAACAACCACAACGATGTACTTATGGCCATTCATTGAGTGAGGGTTACACTCCATAAAATCAATGGTCAACTTACAGAAAGGGCCAACTATGATAACTAGATGGAGAGGGGTAGGAGGGGTCCTGGATTTAGGGGCAAAAAGTTGGCATTTTCGGCAATGTTTGACTGTTGTGATGCAATAAGTGAAATGGGTGGGCCAGAAATACCTAGCGCGGATAACTTTTTGGGAAGTATCCATTCCAGATACGTGGCCACCACAGGCTCCGTTGTGACAATCATTTAGAACTTGTTTAGCCTCTTCGTGTGTGAGTCATCGATGTAAAATGGTGTCGACACCACACCTATAAAGGACATCGCCAAGGAGGATATAACATGAGGCATGATGGCGTATGCGACGACGCTCATCGCGACTGATATCAGATCGAAACTTCTACGTGTGAAGATACACTAGGATGTCTCTGTACCAAGGGTCATCTAATGAAATGATAAACAAGTGGTCGTAAGGCAAGCTGGTAGTGAATGGTGGTGATGTGGATGAGGATGGTAAATCCATCATGATATGTGCCAATGCAAGGGATTTGGTGCTCTTGGGAGTAGTAAATGTTAAGTCATATTCTTGAAGTATGATGACTTGTTTAGCCACGCGGCCTTGAAGAAGGAGGTGACTCAAGAGATAGACCATGGGATTGGATTCTGCCACAACTGTAGTTTGGCTTAATAGGAAATAGTGACGAACTTGCTTGCCAATGAGATTCTTTTGGTGACTCCATGAATCTTGAGATTAAACTAACTCCATACATGATATTTGGCCTTGTTGCTGTAAGACACATACGACTGCCAATAATCCTTTTAAACAGCGTAGGATCTACATTGGATCCATCATCATCCTTGCTTAATTTCAAACCTGTTATCATTGGTGTTGGAGCTGTCTTGCAATTTAACATCTTAAATCTATTCAAGGCATCACTTGCATACTTCGACTGAGATATAAATATGCCTTTTTCAGTCTGTTGGACCTCAATGCCCGGAAAATACTTCATAAGCCCCAAATTAGTCATTTCAAATTCACTTTCAATGACTAATATAAATTCTTCTATGCCAAAATCACTAGTAAATATTAAATCATCTACATATAGGCAGACAATTAGCTTATTACCTTGCTTGTTGATTTTTGTGTACAGCGTTGGCTCACATTCACTTCTGTGAAATCCATTTTGAATGAGGTATGAGTCAATGCAACTGTACCAAGCTCTAGGAGCTTGCTTCAAACCATAAAGCGCCTTTTTAAGGTTGTATACTCCAAGTGTCCTTGTCCTGAAACTTCATAGCCTTGTGGCTGCTCCACATATACTTCTTCCTCCAAATAACCATTTAAAAATGAAGACTTAACATCCATTTGATAAAAAGGCCATTTCTTATGAGTTTTAATGGCCAAAACTGTTATGATAGTGTCCATTAGAGCTACAGGTGCAAAGGTTTCATTGAAGTCTATGCCAAGTTGTTGTGTGAATCCTCTTGCTACCAATCTTGCCTTGTGCTTCTACACATTTCCATTGGCATCTTTCTTGGTCTTATAAATCCATTTCATGCTTATCACATCCTTGTCCTTAGGAATATCAACTAATTCCCATGTTTGATTCTTCTTAATGCATTCTATTTCTTCATCCATGGCTTGTGCCCAAACTTTATCATCAACAACTTCTTCAAATGTTAGAGGATCATTAACTTGAGAAAATAATGCAAAAACTGAGAATGAATTAGGTGTACCAGTCTCATATATCTCACGCAGATTTCTTGTGTTTGTCAGAGTTGCTGGTATCAAACTGCTTGATGGAGTTTGCTGCGCACTTGGTGTGCTTGTCAGAGTAGCTTGAACTGCGACTTGTGTCAGAGTTCCTTGTGCTGAAACATGCTGTGCAGTCCTGGGAGTAGATAGAGTTGCGACATTTTGATTCACATGCAGAGTCTCAACCACATCTTCTACGATGTCATCATGTTCAACATGTGACACGATTTTAACATTCTTCTCTATGGTTCCATCCCATGCTTCATTTTCTACAAACTGAACATCTCGACTGATAATAAATTTTCTTGCAACAGGATCATACAACTTGTATGCTTTTGTATCTTCAGAATACCCAATAAAAATGCCTTTATGTCCTTTATTGTCTAATTTCCTTCTTAGCTCATCTGGAACATGTGCGTATGCTACACAACCAAAAACTTTTAAATGTGAAACACTATGTTTCATACCTGTCCAAGCTTCCTATGGAATGTTTTTCTTCACGCTCTTCGTTGAACATCGATTCATGATGTAAACAACAGTTTCCACTGCTTCAACCCATATTCATTTGACAGATGCATGGCTGCCAACATACTGTGCGCTATCTCCATAATGGTTTTGTTCTTCCTCTCTACGATACCATTCTACTGCGATGTATACCATGCAGTGAATTGCTTCTGTATGCCATGATTTTTGCAAAAAATTAAGAAATCATTTGAAACATACTCACCCCCTCTATCTGTTCTTAATATCTTGAGGTTGTAACCACTCTGCTTCTCCACAAGTACCTTGAACTGCTGAAAACAACCAAATGCATCAGATTTATGTTTTAGAAAATATGCCCAGGTTTTTCTTGTAAAATTGTCAATAAATGTGAGAAGATAAGTGCATCCTCCCATGGACAGTGTTTGCATTGGTCCACAAATATCAGAGTGCACAATTTCGAGTGGTGTGCGAGCTTTGTATGGCTTTTCGATTGGAAAAGTCTCTCTGTGCTGTTTTCAAAAAATATAGCCTTCACAAATTCTCTCTGGATTTTCAATCAATGGCAATCCTTTCACCATATCCTTCATGTGCAGTAGCTTCAGCCCACCAAAATTTAGATGTCCAAATCTGAAGTGCCATAACTAGGATAAGTTCTTTCTGCCTTAAATGCAGCTCTAGAATTTTCATTATGAATTCCATGAACAACTTGAGTTGTTTTTCCTTTTATGATTGGTCTTATCCTCAAAGGAAACAAGCGATTGCTTTTCATCTGCACTTCGACAATTAACTAATTGCTTGGATATGTGTCTTTGATCACACAATACTTTCCTATCATGTGAACTCTGTAACCTTTTTCCATGAGTTGTCCAATGCGCATCAAATTATGCTTCAAACCTTGAACATAATAGACATCAGGCATAAATTTTTGCTCCCCCTGTTTGGTTAGAATATCAACAGTACCCTTACCTAAAACAGTGACTTGAATATTGTTTCCAAGTGTGACATCAGTTTGAACTGATTTATCTAGACTAGAAAATAGATTTAAATTACCAGTCATATGATTGCTATAGCCTGAGTCTAAATACCATATGTCATTTGGGAATTCTTGGACAACATTGCATTCAAGTGGATATGCACATGCTAAGAACAGTGAGCTGTTCGTAGTGTTGTTGTTACTTGACTGTGTTTGGCCTTGCTTTCCTTGGTCATACTGCTTCTTCCTGCATTCATATGCGAAGTGTCCATACTTCTTACAGTAATGACATTGAATTTTTTATTTATCATACCTTTGTCCACTTTCCTGACTGGGGATATGATTTTGACCTCTTCCATTGACATGTGCAGGGCTTCTATTGCGACTTCCTCTGAAATAAATTTGTCCTCTGCCTCTAGAGTTTGATCTTCCTCTGCCTCTTCCACGACTTATGGATGACTGTACTGCGAATGCACCTTCCGGTGATGTATCTGAACTGCTAATTCTATGTTCATGATTGAGTAATGAAGCTTGCAACTCATCAATAGTAAATTGGGACAGATCTTTGTTTTCCTCCAGGGTCACAACTGAAGATTCAAATTTCTTTGGAAGAACTCTAAGAACTTTTTCAACAACTCTTTGGTCTCCTATATTTTCTCCATGAGACTTTATTTGATTAACCTTACCAATAACACAAAGTATAAAATGAGTCTACTTACTCTGTATCTTTCATTGTCAGAGATTCAAAATCTCCTCTAAGAATTTGTAGTTTGGCAGTCTTTACCTTGTTTAAGCCTTGATAGGAAGTTTCCAGTGTGTCCCACGCTTACTTAGCTGACTGCGCTGCTTCTGTTGCTTGATGTATGTGGAACAACATCTTTCCATCTTTCTTTCTTTGTTCCTTCAAGACATCCTTCTTAGCTTGTGTGAGATTGTTGTATGCTATCAGATTTGTTGGTTCTACATAGCCATTCTGAACTATTTCCCATACATATTGACCTCTAAACAAAGCTTTCATAGTTAAAGACCAATATTCATAATTTTTACTAGAAAGGATTGGAGTTTGCAAATTACCAGAAGTGGAAGCCATTCGTAATCACTTTTCCATTTTGTAAATACACTTTCCTTTCTCTGTGATATGAGATCAAGGGAAAAGCAAATCGGGCAGTTAAAAATTTGAATATTTTCTTTTTCTATGCTTTAGGACTTCACTTCTCATAGCATATACTTTGTGAACTTTTACTTCACAAATTAATTGCACATTTCATCTTCAACTTTTTACTGTGCAGTTGAACTTTGCATAAATCCGCAGTTCTTTAACTTCATGAACTTGACTTCATAGACTTCTCAAATACTTAGCAAATCCTTTTTACTTCGTGAAATATTTCTTCTTAGGACATAAGAACCAAAACATTTACTATGAAACTTATGCGCAGTTACTCTTTGTTAAAATAGAACTTTCACCATGGTGAACTATTTGAAAATCTTGATTTCTTTTACACATAGTAAATGTAAACAACATTCACACAAGTAAACCTGGCGAAGATGTGCGACATACAATATTCAACATTCTTGATAATAAAACATAAAACTATTGACTTATATATATTACCATAGTAAACTACGCAACTTGCCTTAATACATGGAGATACATGGAGATGAGATTTACTTTGATTTCTCACTTCTTACAGAGCTTGAGCTTTTCATACACTTCAGGGGATGAGCTTCTCCTCCTTTCACTCTTCTTACACATCTCTCTCTGATATTCAATTAACTTCTTCTATATATAGGAATTGCATAACCACCGATCGCTTCAACTTGAAGCTACTCTCATACATTTAACACTGTAATAAATTTCTAACTAAGAATTCTTGATATGTAGAATACTAACGCGGTTATACAAATAATAACTTAACGTGCGCCGGAGTGGCTGCAAACTGACTGACTGTCTGCAGTCTGTCTGACACTAAAAACTGACAAAAAGGCCATCTGAATTACTGACAGAGCTGGTGCAGACTAGATACGCTATCAGTGCTTAATTACATTTCTCCAACAGTAGCTCATTTATGGATAGTGACAGACAACCCATAAAACTAAAGAAAGTAACAGGTAGTTGAGGCATAGACAACATGTGATTACAAGTAAGCAAGGAGAACAAATAACAAATAACTTGTTCATGGCACTTAACTTGTAACCTTTCGATGTTCACCGAACACAAATTAAGTTAAGTAACAACATCTGTGAAGATCACGAACTAGGTTCCTTATGTCCACATTTCTAAATTTCAGTATCGAGAAATTAACTAGTATCCATTTTGAAATTTTGGATCCTCTGAACATCGACTCATAATAGGTGGTGGTTCAGATTGATTAGAATCTAAATGAAGAAAGTCTTAAAACTGTCCAAACATTAAAATGAGAAATACCTTTTGGAAAAAGTTCCAATGACCATTCCTTGGACTCTCTTGCCTTGTAGCCATTTGCTCCCCAAACCTCAACTGTTATGAGAACCAAAACCAACGACAAACAGTTAACATAAAATTGGCCTTCACTATAAGAAATATGAAATAATTTCAGATTCTACTAACCCCAGAACATAAGCACATTAAATATAAAGCTAAACTTAACCCACAGGCAATTCTTTGTGCAGAACATAAGCACATTAAATATAGAGCTAAACTTAACCCACAGGCATTTCTTTGTTGACTGAGTTCAAAGCCAGCACTTGCATCCTTGTTAAGAGGGCCATTATTTGTCAAATGACTTTGCAGCAATATTGTTTATTTTTTCATGGAAAAAAGTTTGCAGTAATAATGTATGTCTAAAGCTTTTTTCATATTTGTCTTTTACTTTTCCAGATTATTGTAAACAAAATTTGATTACCAAATAATGTATTGATAAAATGGTTGTTAATGTTTTAAGTTGGAGAAAGATGTAAAATTTTAAGGATTTGCAATAAGATTAATTTAATTAAAGGAATCCTCGTAAATATGTGTGGATTTTATGATTTTAGTGAAGAAAGAATTTGAGTTGAGAAACTATATTCTTCACCCCTTTTCATCTTAATTAAGTTTTCAATGGAATCCAGGGTTTTGATTTTATTTTTTCCCATATGTTATTTATTGATTATTTATATTTTAGAATTTAAGGTTCCTATAGTGTTAAAATAATAACACAAGAGTATTGTAGCAACTGATCGAATAAATAGAGAGGAAATTCTAATTTCTGAATTAATTAGTCTAATTTGGCCTAATTTGATAACTATGGTGGATTGTTTTGGTGATTTTATTTTAATACCCGTCGCCAAAATGAGGATATCCTAAGACCAAGAAGAGACTCTAAATGAATCTAAGTGATATTTTTGTTTGGAATTTCACTTTTCACTAAAAAGAAAACTTTTAGAGAATTATGTTAGCTTTCTATTCATAATTTTTTGAATTTTTTATATTGAGATTTGATATGTCAATTTGACAAATGTTTGATAGTGTGTTCTTATAAAATGAAAGGACTACAAAATAACCATGTTTAGTCGCAAACGTAAAATCATCATTAAACTTGTTTTTTGCAAAAACAAAATATGCTATGACAATCTAAACACAAGATACTACTGCATGGATATAAGTTTATAACCAATGGATCTATATACTAATTATTATATTTTTTTGAATTCGATCAATGGGGAAATCTTGTAGATTTTCAACATGTTTTTTTTCACAAAACTTTTCTCTCAACTGGATATAAAACAAAAAAATCTATGAATACCCTTTTGAAGTAGACACGCCAATTAATTGCACCATATTTTTTTCAAATTTTTTGGTGGTGTATTTTTAAAGCTATGGATTTTTCATTTCACCGCATTTTGAAAGAGATGAAACCAAACTCGATACATGTTAAGAAAAAAAAAATTAAAAATATAAGATCTCACTTATTCACAACAAAATCTATATATTTGGAAACTAGATTCAATGACGAAACTAATGGTATCAAGTCCAACAGTTGCTTTGTAGTGTAAGAGATTGTTTTTACCTTCCGAAAATGGAGAAACCTGAAAACTGTGCGGAAACTTGAAGTTTTTAGGTTTAAGAGGTTATTCGGCCGAATAATTATTCAGTCGAATAACCTTTTTCCATAACGGAATCGTTATTTACAATAAAGGTTATTCGGCCGAATAACCAAACGTAAAAAAAACTCGTCAGCTGGAAAAAAAAAATACGTCATTGTCTAAACTTCTATAAATAAAACTAAGTACATTCATTGTTTTTGCACATTTTAATTTCGCATATTTCTAGTCATAATATTTTTGAAAGGGTTTTCAAAGGAGTTTTTTTTGCAAAGAGAGTTTTTTTTACAAGGTATTTTTCTTCCTATTTCTTTCCAAGGAATACATTCAAATTGTTTTTTTCTAAGGAATTTTTGCGAAATGAGTTTTTATTCCAAGGTATTTTTGTACTTTTTATTTCATTGCAATGGGTTTTTTTAAGGTATTTTTTTTCCAATGTATTTTGCAAATATTTCTTTGCAATGGGTTTTTTCAAGGTGTTTTTTTTTCCAAAAGGGTGTTTTTAAAGAGTTTTTATTCCAAAGTATTTTTTGCAAAGAAGTTTTTATTCCAAGTTATTTTTTCAAAGGAGTTGTATTTTTCCTTCTTTTTTCTTTGAAAATATTTTTTTTAAAGAGTTATTTTCCCAATATATTTTTGCAAATGAGTTTATTTCTTTGAAATAGGTTTTTTCAAAATATTTTTTTTACTAGATATTTTTGCAAAAGAGGTTTTTTTAACAAAGTATTTTTTCAAGGGTTTTTTTCAAAGAGTTGTTCTCCCAAGTTATTTTTGCAAAAGAGTTATCTCTTTGCAAGGGTTTTTTCAAAGAAATTTTTTTCCTAGGTATTTTTTCAAAGAAGTATTTTTTCCAGTGGTTTTACAAGCAAGATTTCTTTAGAAGGTGTTCTTATTCTTTTCTAATGGGTTTTTTCAAAGGTGATTTATTGTCAAGGAGTTCTTATTTCTTTCAAAGAAAGTTTTTTTCAAAGGACATTTCTTTTTAAGGAGTTTTTCTTCAAAAGACTCTTACAAGATTTTGATAAGGTAAAGTAAATTTTAGTTCATGTGTTTATAAATTTCGTAACTGTTTTTAAATCTTAATTTTGGTTTTTTACTATAAAGTGATGATTCTTTAATTTGTCATTTATAGATTAAACAATCATGAGTAATAAGAGAAATCATAAAAGAAAATATGATCGTAAACATGATGATGATGATGATAATAGAGAAAAAAAAACTCAAATATCATGCCAACAAAGCAAGCCTTGCAGAAACGCAAGCAACAATTATTGAAGATATAATTACAGTTTTACATGATAATGTTGAGGAAATTGAAATTGAAAATAGAGTACAAGAATAAAAAATTGAAGTTGAAGAGACCATTGTTGAAGATATAAATAGTGATTTACATACTAATGTCGATGAAGTCAATATTGAAGATCAAGTTCAAGATCCAGAAATTGGACCAGGTATGTATATATCATGTATTTTCCAAATTCATTTTTTTAAATGAATTGTATTTTTGGATACATGTTAAATTAAATTTAACTTGATGTATAGGTACTTTCACCATTGATGATGAAATGTTAAAAAATGTTGATTGCAACAAATATGGAAAAAAAATACCCATACATGCTACATGATATCGTGCTCAAAATTTTTATGATGATGTTTTGAAGAATTATTCAATAACAGGGCAAACACAAATTTTGAGATGTTTATTAGTGACCAAGAAGTTAGAAGATGCTATGTCATTATTGGGTATTCACAAGGTGACCAAAGAGTCGAAATTGAAACATAATGTGATAAAAAATATAGGTGATGCAATAAAAAAATTGAAAAATCCAGGAAGAAAGATATCAGTGCTGCACGTAGAGCAATTCATACAGCAACTGTCTCAGCTAGTACTAAACAAAAACGTTTGACAACAGAAGTAGCAAAAGCAGTTGGAACCTCAAGAAAGACATTATACAAACATAGCAAGTTTATAATGCAAATAGATGAAAATGATGAACTTGCTTGCTGGACAATTATTTGTAGACAACCTTACAAAGATAGAATGGGAGCAGGTGTTAAAGATATTGTACAGGAATATTGGTTGGCACATGCTCGAGTTTCACCAAATTCAAGGGATGTGATACGACAAAGAGTATCACGAGGGGTATATGAAAGTAGTTCAAAACATATAATGGATATGACACAAGTATAATTGTTTAATAAATTCAAGGAAGATAATCGTGGAATTAATGTGTCAATAACTACATTTGTGCAACAAAAACCATGGTATGTTAGACCTATTACTATACGTGACACATGTTGTTGTCGTTATCATGTGCAATTTCAATTATATTACAACATGTTTCTTGAATTTGGTAAAATGTTTTGGACGAATTCACCACCTCCATCCACAGTACGTGAATTCATATCTCAAACTCTATGTGAGAGAGATCACGATGAAGTATTTTATAATAAGAAATGTGTCAATGGAAAACATTGTCATTGTTGTGGAAATCTGGTCTTATTCCATAATAAATATCCTATCGATAATGATCACTCGCTGTCAAATGTAACCATTGATTGGAGAAGATATGAATACATCGGTTATGCTACAAGTTCTAGTGATGCACATTCCAAAAGAATTGATTTGCGAGAAGATAAAATATGTGTGACAAATTTTCTCATGAAATTTGAAAGTGAAATTTATAAATACACCAAGCATTCACATAGAGCACAATGGCAAGATCTTCAATTCAAACAATCTCGTGAAATTTTTCCACTAGGAACAATTTTGTCAGTGGTTGATTTTGTAGAAAACTACACATTTGCTGCGCAAAAAGAGATACAGAGTGAATACTATCATTCTGACCAAGTTTGGATATTTGTCCATGTCCTATATAGACATTCTCAACAGGATGTTGATGGCATTGAAAGCATGTGTGACAATCGAGATGTGATTAAAGAATATCACTTTTATATCAACAATGATCATATGCACGATACACATTTTGTTCAGCATTGTATTGAAAGTATTTTCTACGATTCACTAAAAGGACGTGACATTAAATTCAATGAACATTGGATACGGTCGGATGGATGTGTGGGACAATTTAAATCTTCGCGATCATTTTATTTGTTATGTTGACTTCATAAAGCATTGAACATTAAACATCACTGGAATTTCTTTGAAATTTGTCATGGAAAAGGTGAACATGATGGTGCAGGAGCATGCGTAAAAAGAGCACTTTGAAGATGGAAAATGAACCATTCTTCTGCACGATTTCATTCAGCTGCACAGGTTGTCCAATGGTGTAAATCACATCTAAGCCATGATTATAATCAACAATCAAAAGATGTGCGTAGGTATGTACACGATTTTTTTAATTTATATTAATTGTCTTGATTTAAAAAAATGCACACTAACATTTAAGTATATGTACACTAACATCAAAAGTTGTCATTTGTGTAGGTTTTTTTTGGCTTGTTGGGGTCCAAGATATAAATATATCAATACCATATGACGCTAGCACCATACATGGGACTAGAGATTTTCACTCTATTCAAACTAAATCCTTCCAAAACGTGTTTGCATTTGACAGTAGAAAGCAATCATGCTTTTGTCATATTTGCACTGAAAATGTTGAATCTACAGAAGTTTGTGAAAACATAACGAACAACTACGTAAAACATTGAAAATACACAGAGATTAATCATAAAGGAAAAATGCTGCTAGCAATCATAGAAGAATTAGAATCAGAAGAAATAGCAATATCATCTGATGGAGACAGAATTTCAGATCTTGTTAGAGAAGGTAACAATATTACAACTATTTTGTCAATTGTTCATTCTTGTCCATCACCTTATATACATGTATATTATTCAATTTAATTGATTTAAAAATCCTAATGCCAATTGTAATTTGCACAGGGGATGTTTTCACTATGATTGCATCTATAGACAACAATGAAAATGTGAAGTATTATTTGATGCGATGCACTGAAAGAAAGATGAATTTATGGAAGACTACAATGACAACGGATATACATACGAGGGAGGATCCATCATTTTAAAGGGCTATTTTTTTTAGCAGACCCATATGACTGAAAATTATGTCTACTTTCAGGATTATGAATATGATGTTATATGTTGTCAATATAGTCATTTAGTATGTGCATCTCGAATAAAATTGGTACAAGTTCCATCGAAAAAACAAATAAAAAATAAAAAATGGAAGCTGTCCAAATATGACCATGAATGGATAATTGAGGACGGCATTCCATTGCGATGTTTTCAACTATATCAAAAATTAATCGATCGATGCTTTTGTCCATGTCCATGTAAAATGTTGTATACAATATATTTTTTTCTTTCAACTGTGTCTATGATCTTGAATGGGAACTAAAATAAGAGTTTAAATGATCGTATTCTAGTATGTTGAAATGAATTCAAAACTTATTTGGTAATGAAAACTTTAATGTGTAATTTCATCTTAATTCTATGTAAAGTACTTTATTTGGGTCCCCATATGTCTATTAGACCACTTAAGGGATGAGATAACGGATGTGGCTATTCCCACACTTCGCCCTGAATATTTACTTTAAAATATCACTTGTGTAAGTTCACATAACTGAAATCATGGCAAATGGAGATAACGATCATTTGATTTTTAATCACAAGCAAGGATTCTAGGATTGTGAAGCTTATGCTAAATTAGAGCAATGATTATTTACAACAAATCGATGAAAATTCATCAAATTGTTGTCTAAAATCATTGATCTAATTTAGCATAAGCTTCACAATCCTGTAATCTTTGCTTATGATTAAAAAACAAAAAATCATTAAATCCTCATTTTCCATGATTTCAGCTGCATAAAATGTATCTGAACATTGAAAATAGTCTAATCATTAGTTAAAAAATGAAAATATGAATTTCATTTATACAAATTTCAATTTATCATTTATATAAAATTCAACTTTTATGTTGAAACCAAAATTCTATATATCAAACAAACATTCTTTCTTAACATTCATAACATTAGATTGCACTTATCAAAATTTTCTAGCATTCATTCTTAACATATTCCTAACATTCCTATCAAAATTTGAACCTAACATTAATTTTTAAACTTCCTAACATTCATATTTCTATCAAAACTTCCAAACAGTCATAAACTTCCTAACATTCCTAACATTCATTCATTCTTAAAATTCCTATAAAAACCTAACATTCATTCATTTTTAAAATTCCTATAAAAACTTAGATTGCAAATTCATAAACATTAGATTGCACCTATCAAGACTTAGTAACATTCTTAAACTTCCTAGAACATTCCTATTTACATATCCAACACTGAAAATATTTTACATCCTAACAAACTCATAGATTTTACATCCTAACATTCATTCATCCTTAACTTCCTAACATTTTAAACATTCATCCAAACAAACTCGTAGATTTTACATCCTAACTCATTCATCCTTAAAACTTCCTAACATTTTTAACATTCAACACTTCCTAACATTCATTCTTAACATTCCTTACTCATAACTTTAGACTCATAGATTTTACATCCTAACTCATTCATCCTTAAAAGTTCCTAACATTTTTAACATTCCTTACTCCTAACTTTAGATTGCACCTATCAAGACTCAGTAACATTCTTAAACTTCCTAACATTCCTATTTCTATCAAAACTTTCTAACATTCATATTTACATATCCAACACTGAAAATATTTTACATCCTAACAAACTCATATATTTTACATCTTAACATCCATTCATCCTTAACTTCCTAACATTTTAAACGTTTATCCTAACAAACTCATAGATTTTACATCCTAACTCATTCATCCTTAAAACTTCTTAACATTTTTAATATTCAATACTTCCTAACATTCATTCTTAACATTCCTTACTCCTAACTTTAGATTACACCTATCAAAAATTCCTAACATTCATTCATGAACACTTCTTCACATGCTTAACATTCCAACTTTAAATTGCACCTATATCAAAACTTCCTAACATTTTTAACATTCAACACTTTCTAAAACTTTCTAACATTCATTCTTAACATTTTAAACATTCTTGACCCTCAACATTCATTCTTAACATTCCTTACTCTTTACTTTAGATTAGACCTATCAACACTTCCTAACATTCATTCTTAATATTCATTCTTATCATTCCTAACTTTAGATTGCACCTATCAAAACTTCCTTAACTTTCATTCTTAGGGATTCAACACTTTCCTAACATTCATTCTTAACATTTCTGAACTTTAGACTGCACCTATTAAAACTTCCAAACATCCATTCTTAACATTCCTATAAATTTTACATCTACATACATACATAAATTTAATAATACATACATTCATAAATATGCAAAAACATATTCTAAACATTTATCATACCAAATATGCTAAATAATTAACAAAAAAAGTAGATCATTTAAAGCAAATACAAAATATATGTAAGTTCAATGTACATATATATAATCCTCAAAAAATGTTCATGAACATGTGAGTTCAATGCACATATGTATAATCCAAAAATAAATCTCTTCGATGTCCAAAACAACTACAATCTATATATTAACAAAAAAGGAAGAAGTTCACCACTATCCTCCACTAGGGCCTCCCCTTGGACTCAACCCAGCTTGCAACATGTATAAAAGCAGATTATGAATATCATTTAAATTATTTAAACTAAATTCAAAAATTCAAAATATTAAACTTATATATCAAAGAACAATTCAATTATTAACAAAATTACATTAAATTCTCTAAATGCATGTCCACCATTGTCTTCCGCTAGAATCTTCCCTTTGCCTCCAAAAAATCGAAGAGACTCAAGCTGCAACATGTATAAAATCAATTTATGAATCTCATAAATTACTTAACAAATTTAAATTAAATCCAAAAAAATAAAAATATTAAACTTATATCAGAGATCAATTCAAGTGTGAACAAAATTACCTCTGTGCTAATATCCGCATTCAATAAAGAACCTATATCTCGCCCCTAAAATTTAAATTGTGTTAATAAATAAAATATAGTGAAAAATAAAATAAAATAAAGCAATTAAATTAGAACCGAAACAAAAAAAATTAAAATCATTAGCTTACAAGAGATGGTAAATCACCTAATAAGTTCATATCTAAAGAAATCTGCATGGATAAGTCAAATTAACAATAAGATGCATAGTTAAATTAAAATTCAAAAAAAGATAATATATCAAGTTCAAACATAATTATAAATATGTAAACAATAAATATACCTCTCCAATATGCTCTACATTTTCTACATTTTGACTAGTGGAAAGTCGAAAAGAATGTTCATTCATCATTCTGGAAAACTGCAACCAATAAACATTTACATAATGTACTTATTACTATACATAAAAAAAGACATAATATCATTCATATAATGTAACAAAAATTACAATTCAAAATGAATAAAAGATTAAATAGATGGTCATATCATAATCAACAAACCTCTCCTAAACTCGATGTGTCATTGGATATAACATCTGACGCTATATCATGACAAACCTTGGCATAAGCCCCGAGATCTTCAATGCTCATTCCATCTACCTCATCATTCGTTTTGTAAACAAACTTTTGACGAACAATGGCATGAGCCCTCTCTCGAATGAATCCCACATCTACTCCAAATAATGATGACGATAAACCATCGCCAATAAAATCCCTTGCAGTTGTCCCAAGTTGGGATGTGGGCTCCATCTCTGATCTTAATGCCACAAGCCTAGGTGGGCGAGATATTTGGGGTGGATGTTGAATAGTTGTAGGGTCTCTAAGAGCACCTTTTCGATCATATATTCAACCCTTTCCAACTCCATCAAATTCAGAATGAACATTAGTATAGTCTAGCTTCATATTTAAAAAGAACTCCGCATAAAAAAATCTAGCAAAATATTGAGAAACCTCATCGTTCCGTGGAAACCGGCCATAGGATGCAAGGATTTGATCATATAGTAGATGTGCAAGTTCAGGGTGCTTGAAATATTGCACTTTCAACATTTCTCGCTTTAGACCTTCTTTGAAGTTAAACATTGATTTGGCCTGTTCTTTTGTCATTATCTCCTTCACAACAGCCCATTTGTCTGGACCTATCACTTGTTCCCTTCGTCTTCGCATCAAATCAAAAAAACCATTCATAGTTGGTTCGAGCTTCTCATATGCCTCAATGAATTTTTGAAATGATCCCAAAACAATCTCCAAACTTTGTTTACTCTCTGGAGGGATATCCATAGTAGATAAATATTTTTCCAACTTGCCGTAGTGGGATCTACAACTTTCAAGAGTCATTTGATGATCACCACTTTCCCATGGAAGCTCCTCAGGTAAATCAGATGGATACGTTGTAATGGGTGTACAACCCTCTGTACACCCCAGTTAGTTCAACATATAGTGTCCTGGCTCGACCATCGTCACCATGTGTAGAATGACGAGCCTCTTGGGAAGCTTCCTCTACACCCACATTTGTCTCCCTTGCTCGCTCTTCCTCCCTCTATGTAGAATTACGAGCATCTTCTGAACCATGCTCTGCTTCAAATAAAAGCAAAGTTATGTGTAAACATGTACAAAATTTGCGTACACACAAAAAAACAATTTGTACATAAAGATTGATGTTCATACCAATAGAAGGTCGAGATCGACATTCTCCCATAGAAGATAAAGGGGAATCATCTGTACCCCTATCGCCTCGCCGATGATCGAATGAATGTGAAATATACAATAAACTTGAATCTCGAGGAGAAGTCGTCAACCTCTAATTATCAATTGAAACACCAACTCCAGAAGAATGTGAAGACCTCCTACGCTTTCGCCTTAAAGACTCCTCTCTTTCCATTTGATATAATGTCTACACTTACACAAATATCAACTCATTACATGTTCAAATTCTACATCTTAATTCTACAAATTCTAAGACCTAGATGCTAAAGAGACTAAGTTATTTAATAAGGACCTAGATTTACCTAATATCATCTAATAGTTCTTAAAATGAGTATAGATAATATTGTTGGATGTATGAGGAATTAATGTACCAATCTTATAAGTGTTTTTGATGGTTAAAATGAATGGAACCAATATAGTTAAATACTAAGTGAAGGGTTCATTTATTTATGTCAAAGAATGAGTTCATGATTCTGTTAACTTTTAATTTAAATTTTAAATTAATAACTTAATTGATATTTTAATAATTTAAACATAAATTATATCTACAAATATTTTCATTATTCCATAGAATCATAAAAAATTGACGATTCATGGTATTATGTTTCGTGAGTTTACCATGTTTCCAAAATTTGCCATGTTCCACAATGGTCTTGAGTTTCAGCCTGATAATAGTGACGATTCTTGGTATTATGTTCCTTGCGTTTTCCATGTTGAAACCAAAGAAAAGCATAATACCAAGAATAGTCACCTTTACAAGGCTAAAACTCAAGACCATTGTTTTCCATCAATTAGATTCTCAATTCAAAATGCACAATCATAAGGCATGACATTCTCAAAAGAGTGTCAACTTAGAGTGAACTCAATACTAGGTGTTCATTGGATGACTATTAATGTGGAAAAATTGTTAGTGAGTCTCATGTTTCCATATATTTGTGGCATGAACTCAATACTAGGTGGACTAATATCATTGCATCACTATTAATGTAGAAAAATTATTAATGAGTCTCATGTTTCCATATATCTGTGGCATAATACTCTAATGTTTTGATATCAATACCTTCTAACAAGGATTCCCTAAATACATAAGATTAATGTGTACACATGACATTCATAAAACAATTGTTTGGTGCATATTACAATTGACTTTGTTGTTTTGGAAGGCCAGGATTTTTTACAATTTTTCTATGTAGTTTGTAGTTATGTGGACAGAGTTCAACCAAAAAGGAAAACTTGTACATAAACCAAAAATACCATTCGCAAATAGAATTTCAAAACTACTTTTATTTTTCCTTCTTATCACATAAGAAAAATCAATAGTTTAACAAGTTTAACCAACTCAATACTGTTTATATTTCTCTTTTTGGTCATATAAGAAAAATTAATAGTTAAATAAATTTAACTCAATAAGTTTTACTAGCTCAAAGGTATTTATATTTAAATAAGTTTTAGCATACGACTTGGATGTAAAGGTTCATGAACTCTGCCCAAATTGGATAGAGTTCATGAACTCTGCCCAATTTGGACAGAGTTCAAAAACTCTGGCCAATTTGGGCAAAG
Organism: Larix kaempferi; assembly: GCA_027924585.1. Lineage (NCBI taxonomy): Eukaryota > Viridiplantae > Streptophyta > Pinopsida > Pinales > Pinaceae > Larix > Larix kaempferi. The sequence goes on from BSBM01000519.1 coordinate 20,125,075, forward strand.
TTCATGAACTCTGTCCACATGGACAGATTTCATGAACTCATGTCTAAATTGGGCAGAGTTCATGAACTCATGTCCAAATTGGGCAGAGTTCATAAACTCATGTACAGTACCCACTAAGTTTGATTATAAATTTTTTACTTACTCCTTAATTCAGTAATAGATAAATTACAGTCATAGAATATTGTTTCGGCATACCTGTTTTTCTTGTTTTACTATTGAAAGCCAACCCCAAACCGAACTCGAATGAACGAAGCCGAATGATCCCGACCACTGAAAAAGAAAATGCCACCTGCAACCGAACAAAACACGATTAATATAAAATTTAACAAAAAGAAAAAAGAAAAATAAAAAACTGCAAAGAAATTACCTGCGCAGTCAACCCCACGACGAACAGCCGACAACGAACAACCACCAAGTGACGAACACTCCTCCAAATGTCGAACATTCCACCAAAGGACACATCAATGAACAGATGCAGCAAGGTGCCGAATTCCACTCCAAAACGAACAGACAAGCAAGGTGGCGAAGACGGGGTCAAAAGGAGGGGGAGACGAAAGGGCTTGCAGACCACGAACAGAAGTTGCAGGTTGGCGTACAGGGTGGCGAATAGGGTGGCTAATAGGTTGGCGAAAGGGTGGTGTGGATGGGTCCAACTAGGAAGACGCGGCCGGGTGGCTAGAGAAGAAGCGAAATGGGTGGCGTTGGCGGGTCCGTCTGTGGGTCTCACAACAATCTCCTGTAGAAAAAATGCCAAAGAAAGGCCGTGATTGAGGTTTTATACAGAACCATTATTCGACCGAATAATGGTTTGGTTGAATAAATAAGAAAACGCCGTGTGTTTTCCCCGTCCGGCTATACCTCGCACACAAATTGAGGTCGTCGTTAGTCCTAAGGGTGAATCATTAAACATTATTCAGCCGAATAAACTATACCTTATTTGGCCAAATAAATTTAGTTATTTGGCCGAATAATGTCCGCTATGTCTCTTTCACACCTGATTCTCATGGAAGTGTTACCCAACTTCACATTTTCACCCATGTTTCTATATCTATGTTTCTGTATTGTGTGAAATTGTGTGATGTATATGGGTGTATCTCTATGTCCGTGTTGTATGTGGCCCTATTGGTATGTCTCTTTACTGTGTGTATCTCTGTTGGAAGAGCAGTAGGAGTTGGATGAGCACCCCCTGCTCATTGACTCACCACATTGAGGACACTCCTGCTCATTTAAGGATATCGAGCAAGCAACGTGAAATAGATTCATGCAAACTTAGGGCTTCTAATTCAAGGTAGGAATTCTTCTAATTTATTTTGGAAATTATGTTGCCCTCTCTTTTTGTAAATCATTGTTATCTCATGGCCCTGCATATACTCATCTTTATGTGATTTTTTATCTACAATCCGTTTGTAAAAACTTATGGTTCTGAATGGGCATAACTAGACAGAGCATCCACAGTATTTTTCCTGCAGAATCAGTTTTAAATTTTTATCTCTAGAGGTGACAGACACGCTTGTTTAAAATTTTGAAGTGGCATCAAGGCATTAGTCTGCTTTCTTATTTTTCCCAATGATTTGAAAGGAATATTAAATTGTATACTAGAGAAATGGAAAAGTAAACTAGGCAGATAATAGTCTGAGTATGAATTTATTTACAAGCAAGTAGTGGTTTTCCAAAATTTTATATTCTCCACAAAGAACAAAACGTACTTCTTGGTATCAATAGTCATGGTTAGAGCTTCAGGAAACTTCTTATTGAGGTGTTAGAGAGGTCTTCCATCTCACAGATCATGAATAGAAAGTACTTGGCTTGTGGCCATCCTACAAGATTATAATAAATGCTTAAATAATCACTAATATTAACAAAATTCCATGGAGAAGATGGTTAAAGCCAACTATCATCTTAGGTCAGATAGTCAAATTTTGTTATTGTTTTTCCCTACATTTTTTTCTTCTTTTATCCTTGATCATATGACGCATATATGGTCGACAACTATGACCTACATATTTTTCCTTATTCAATAGGGGAAAGTATGAATATAACATGAATTATGAATAGTTACACTAAGGGAATTGAGAAAATGTCCAACACAATGTGTATTTATTGTGATCATTTGTACCCAATCACAAATGTGGAAATATACAACGCATTCCCTTTCCTTACAATTCCTCTTCCACTAGGAATGAAAATATTGTCTCCACTTTCCATCGATATCATCCAAGTCCAATTATTAAGGCATGGAGTAAGCACAATCAATAAGTCCCATTTAATATTTTAAGGTCATTTCTCATTAATCCATTCTTTTTCCAGTATCATAACTTTCATATGATTTATTGGAGCTAGCCAATAGGAATATACACTAATGAACTTTTACTTGTTACACCATTGACATGTCCAAAGCGTGGATATATCAAAATTATTCTAAATTATGGACTTATTCTTCATGTTAAAACTTTAGAAGGATCAAGAACCATGTAAAAGGCCTTGTTCCTTCACAAGGGATTGATACTATTTTGGATGGATTAAATGTAGATCCCATAGTCTTGTATTTTTCTTGGATAAAGATTAATGTTTAAATTATGGCCTATTTTTGAATTGCAGAGTGCCATGCATTTTTTTAACTACTGGTTTTGTGAATGGGTCGAATTATAATTGTTATAATGCAATAAACAGAGTTGGATCTCCGTTGGAAAATAGTACTAGAGTACGGGTTATGAATTGGTGTAACTGTAAACATATGAACTTTGCTTATTTGAGTAGCATTTCAAGGATATTAGACCATTCCTTGGTTGGGAATCCATCCAGTGGATGGAACTGCAAAACCATCAAACCAAGCTTGAAACCAATCAGAACAGAGCCATTCATTCATCCCTATTGGTGAATATAAAATAGAGAACACGAATATTTGAACTCAACATTGACAAAATAGCGACAAAGATTCAAAATTTTGGCACCATTGTTGATGACACTGACATACCATAGACCCGATGTTTTGGTTCATCTTGCTAGGTCGTGACCTTAAATTACTCTCATCATCATCATTTTATCTCTATTTCAATATTCTAAGGCCAATTGATTATGCAAAATGAAGAGAAAAGTAAAAGTGGAAAAAAAAACCTTCAAATGAAACATTGGTTTTACCATTTACGCAAAAGTCTAATTTGATAGAAATCAGCCACGAATTGAATGTACAAAGACCCACATTAACCTAAAAAAGAGTGAATACACAGAGAATGAGGAAATAAATGATGTTAAAATAAGTGTCATAACCTCAAGATTTTCCTCATGTACCTAAAGGGAAATAAGTATACTTGTGTTACACCCAAAATCTACTCATTATAAGATTCAGTGTATACACCCCTGAAGATACTTGGATTAAGTAATCATCCTGGGAGGATTTGTACCCAATTGTGCTAAGTTTTGAATTGTCGTCGCAGGCTGCACACTAGAAACATGCGACGTCGCACCTTGCTCCATTACAGGGTGCGATGAAGTCAGTTAGATGGAAAAAATAGCTTCTTCGAGGTCCATCTTGAAGCTTTCTGACTTGGGACCCTATCCCTGACCTCTTGGAAGAGTTGGCACTCAGTTCCTAAACCTTTGGAGAGATCCCTTAAGCCTCTCCTACCATCTCTCAACCTATCCTATCCATATACTATCCATTTAGTTCTATATAAATGAAGCTCACTCCCATCCCAAAAGGAGGAAGTCTATGGTATCTACATGTTGGTGAAATCACTCTTAGAACATCTACACTCACCTATTGGAGAACTCATACTTCCTTGGAAGGATATGGCAATTGGCTTTGTCAGAGAAGGGCTACAACGTTAAGCCTTGGTTGTAGTTATATATCTCTATTATGTACTCCTCTATTTGCAGTAATACAAATGCTTTCCACCAATATTGTTCATGTCTGTAATGATATTGAGTAGTTTACCTGCTTAACTGTTTACTTAGATCTATTATTGTATAGATGTCTTTTACTGGTTTCTCTTGTTTCTTGTCTTGACAAGTCTTGCAGCTTGGATCTGACGACTGTGGGACGTGGAGCAACATTCAGGAGAAAGGATTGCAAAGTGAGAGGTAAGACATCTAGTACTCGATCCTTAAGTATATCTAGGAAATGCATTAGTAGTATGCTCTATTTGTTCTAGACTCACTTTGTTCTAGAGGTAAGACATCTAGTACTCGATCCTTAAGTAGATCTAGGAAATGCATTAGTAGTATGCTCTATTTGTTCTAGACTCACTTTGAGCTAGGGAGATCTGGCTCACGTCCGCTCGAGTGGATTGTCTGATAACAAATTTGGCGACCATACTGGGGAGTATAGAATTTGGTTAGTAGTTGTCAATATGAGAGTCATTTTCAGTTGATTTCCTAACACAAGCCTCTTATTTTTTCCATTTACTTCTTGGAGTTGATTTCACTATCAGATCTTTATATTGAAGACTCTGATCTACTTCCTCTCAGTTTATACAACTCATCCCCAAACCATTCCATGGTTCATTGCGGAGAGATCTGATTCGTATTTGAATTTAGACTTCGCCTGTCGCACTTGGGCAGTGGGAACAGAGCTACACTGTACCATTATGGGTCTCTATTCTTTACCTATTAGTTACTCATCGCATCCCTTGCATTGGAAAACTGCGACATCGTTGCACTTCCCATGTAAGCAAACTGCTACATTGCATTGTGTACAAGCATAGAGTGCGCCGATTTGTCAAATTTTGGCATGCAGGCATCTCCTTCCCATTTGAGAGTCTGGAATTTGGTTTGTTGTATGAAATCCCTCTATGTTGCAAGATCCAGCTAGGGATATCACCTATGATTTGTGTTTTGAGTGTTTGGTTTTGTTTGGATTGATTTTGGGTTCCGTTTTGGACAAGTTTTAAGAATGGTAGTGGTGGATACTCTTGTCTCCTCCACCTTCATCCGCTCACTCTTGCATTCCCTTCCTTCCATCCCTGATCTGATCATTACATCAGATCAGTTTCCAGACCTCGTTTTCATTTTGTTTGAGCTTTGCTTGCTACTGCTTGATTTTGAGTTAAGTGTGTCCTTCAGCTTGATCGAGTGCTTGTCTTTTCTTGATTTTTCTGAGTGTACTAGTGCTGCAATTAGTGCTTTCTTTTTAGTCATTTAGATCTGAAGGCTCAGTTTTTATCAAGTTTATTCTTTGATGCATCCATTGAAAAATTAAAAAGTGCTTCTTTCCCATCATTTCTTAAGCATTATTGAAGAAAATTGTTGTGCATTGGAACATTCCATTTGTGTTTTGGAAAATTTGAGTGAGTGTATGATCTATTGTGTTTTTCTCGAATTATGAATTGCTCATTTTCTTGAAAGATTCAAAGTACGCTTCGATTTTTGCAAAATTGATTCCATGCTAAGGAAAGATAGATGCATTTTTAATTTATGTTGCTTTTAGACCATTGAAAGTGAAATTGAAAAACCTGCATATTCCATTTCAGAATCCTCTCTTTTCATTACATAGTGTCGTTTTGCTTTGAAAAGAAAAAATGTTTTGATTTGGATAGTAGTGTTGTTATTTTTTGTGTTTCGTTGAAAAAAGGAAAATAATATTTTCATAGTCAAGTTTTGTTTGAATTGGGATTGTGTTGCATTGAGTTTGTTTTGGCAATACTATTGGAAAAATATTTCTCCTTCCCATAGCTAGAATTCATTGAAAGAAAAGAATATTTCGTGCATGTAGCTAGGGCTTGGATTATTCTTCTGATTATGTACTCACCTCATGCATTCACCTAACCGTCCAAGATAAAATTAAAGGTAGAAATAGGTAAAATTTTTAGCAACTTGTGTGTAAGTTAGAGATGTGTTTCGACGTCGTTAAGCATGGTAGCTGTCGTTATTTTTCAGCACTGTATCCTGGGGGTATTGTAGTCTTCCACGTACTTATCAGCATATCGAGCTCCTTCATGTATCCACCAAGTACCATAATCCGTACTTGGCGTATATCGAAGGGTGTATCACATACTCGGTAGTATATCGGAAGGTCTCTTGCCGAACAGTTGTGCATTAGACAGCACCACTATGGATTTGAGCTCCCGCATACCTTGCGTATATTGGGAGACACTAGTAGGATTCCTGAAACCAATTGAGTTAACCATTTGGCCGTCTTGGCAAAGAAATACACCGAGAACAACACTCGGGGAGATTAGCACGCACGTACTCTCTAGGTAATCGGGTATGCAAGCAAGGGTACGGTCCCAAGCCTCCTTGTCGCGTCATATTGTTGGACCTTGTAGTATATCGTGGTTTGTGATGCCTTGATAATCCCGTGAGGTTCCAGACTTTTGAATCCACTCTGTCACATAAGTTTGCTTGTTTCCTTAGTTTGAGTAGGTTTTTCTGGACTGCTTTTCTTTTAGCATACCCTTAGGAGAAATGCTATTTCAGCCATCCTAGCTGATTATCCTGATGCTCTGGTGGATTTTCCCTGGAGAAGGTCCTGTAGGATCTTAAAATTATCACCCGAATATCCCATTAATCCGGAGGTTATTTTGAGGGTAAGAATGGATCAGCATAACATGGTCGTAGTTACTAAAGTGGAAAACCTCACTTTGAATGTTGGAGGACTTTTGTTTCCACAAACTCCCCCAGATTCACCTGCCTCTCATCCACCACAGGATGAAGGAGCACAAACCCCTGCTTCACAAGACCTTTCTCCCGTCATCCCGGGAGAACTTGGATCGTTGGAATGGATAAACCGACCCCAGGACAACCCTACAGCAGCTGTTGGTCCTTCAGCAGCTTACTGGACATCTTCTACAGACCACCCAGTGGCTCATTTTTCCATCTCATCCCCACCCAATGGGACTACTCCGTACGACACTTTAGCCTACTTTCGTGGCCAATTAGCTCACTTTCGTTCCATGGCTGAAGAGTTTCGGCAGTCAAGTCTCCAACGACGGGTTCAAGACCCATCGTTACCCCCTTCCTGACCCATCCCGGTTCATCCGATATCTTCTGGATCACCAAAACAGCCTTCCCCCCACGATACCACTAATAATACTGGTTAACCCTCACAAGAGTCCAGTCCTACACTTCCAATGAACCAACCTGTGGAAGGACAACAGTCCAACACAACCGTCACTACCACGGTTACTTAACCAGTTCCTCCCCCACCTCAAAATTCGAGGGGATGGTATTCCATTCCCACGGATTATCTTATTGGTAATGTTATTACTACGGTAGCTACTCAACAACCTACATTGGTTCAATATTTGAATAGTGGTGAACCTGTTGTAGCTAGGGGGAAACCCCCATTTCCTAACTAGAAGGTAGGTGGTGGGATCCCCAACGGACCTTTCGTTGGACCTTCCCAACTCGCTAGACCATCCACCATGGGATTATCTCATGTTTGGGGGCCATCCAATGTAACTCAACCCTCATGAAGTTAAGCGTATCCAGGTTCTGTTAACCCTGTGCCGGGCCAACCTAATCCTGGAAACGCACCATACGGGATACCTTATCCCGGGAATCCATACACTCTATGGGAGCAACAACCTGTGTTGCAACACAGACCCCAACTGAATATCCCTCAAGTACCACCACCCCCGATCGGCCCTCCCCCACCTCCTGCTGGAGGTGGCGGGCCCCCACCTAACCTTGGTGGAGGCCCACCTCATTTTACCAACAATTTCCCTCACCCTCCCAGCGGTGGCGGGAATGGTCCACCACCCCCTCCCGACAGAGGCGACGGGGGACCACCCTATCATGGTGGAGGAGGACATTTCCCTTCGGGTGGCGGAGGTGGTCCACAACCCCCTCCAGGCGGAGGTGGTGGAGGACCTAATTACTATGGTGGTGGCGGTGGTGGTGGAGACCCTCATCCTTCCAGTGGTGAAGGTGGTGGGGGCCCCCATCCTTCTGGCAGTGGAAGTGGTCCACCACCCCCTCCAGGCGGAGGTGGCAGTGGGCCACCTCATTACGGTTATGGACTCCCATTTCCTCCCAGTGGTGGTGGTGGACCTGCACCCCCTCCCGGTGGTGGAGGTGGGCCCCCACCTTATTGGAATGGACCACCTTATGGTGGAGGACCCCCTTATGGTTCGAGCAACACACCCCCCTACAACCAGTTTCCTCCTGGTACACCTTACGGTCAATTTGTCCCTTACACGCCTTATCTGTATTATCATTACGCACAGCCTAACCCACATCTGCCCTTCCTCGATACTTTGGACCTGTCTAACCTATCGCGTTTAACCAATGATCCTATTTACCACGGATCTAACTGGCCACCAATTCCGGTGAAACTTCTGTCTGATATCCCCAAATTTGACGGCAAGCCAGGTGAAGACCCTAAAAACCACATGATGACATAGCACTTATGGTGTTCATCTAATTCCTTAATGGACGATTCAATTCATCTTAGATTGTTTCAAAGGACTCTCACCGGTTCGGCTGCCAAGTGGTACATTGATTTGCCACCCCACTCTTTTCCTGATTTTGGTTCTCTTGCCATGAATTTTTTGATGCATTTCCAGCTGCCCATACGGTATGAAACTGGTACCGAGCTTTTAACCTCGCTCCATCAGAATACCACCACTCATATTTTGGATCATATCCACGAGTGGCGAAGGAGACGAAGTCTCATTAAAGCTCCTATTCTAGATCATCTCCTAGCAGACTGGTTCACAAAATCCCTCATCCCTACCATAGCAAGAGATGTTTCCATGCGAGGTGTTGTCATTGAAGAACAAGCCATTGCAAGTACTCATGTACTAGACCTAGTCCTACACTCAATCTGGCACTTTGTTTAATATTCTACCTGACGCACCCCGTGACGTTAATGACCCTGCGAAACCACATAAGGGACTCCAAACTGATGAAATCATTGGTTCCCTTAACACGCAGCCTGCTTCTAGTACTATTGGATCATCTAACCTCAACGGTTCCTCCCCATTATCGACTTAGGATGGCCACAGCACCACCAAATCCACCACTCCTGCTCTAACTGAAGAGGTGAATTCTATCCACTCAGCTTCATCTCAGAAGTTCAGCGGTAAAAAGAAGAACAAGGGGAAACCCAAAAATTCTTCCGCCTAGCAGGAACAAAAGAGCACTCCTGACGATACCAAGCCTAAACGGAAACTAAAGTTCCTTGTTTACTGTGTGGAGATGACCATTTCTCCAAAGAATGTCCCTATAGAGACTAAGTACAAAAATTTCTTAGGGGTAAACCAACTCTCATAGTACTCAATGACTCATTTCCTACTCAGAACCAGCAGATGATTTCTCAACCCCCCCATCCCAGGGGGAACCATCCAATACCGCGCATGTTCTCATGGTGCGTAACGAGACGATCAATCTGAACACTTGCTTGTGATGTTACGAACCGGTCCCTTCGAAGGAACCCACTAGAAGTAATGCTGAAAAATATTTCGACTCCTTAACTGATGTCACTGTACCATCAACTTCTCTCACCATTGAGAAGCCATCCTTAGACGCGATATTGCGACCACCCAAGAGTACGATTGGAAAAGCTGTTTTCAATCCCAATGCTCGGGCGGCACAAAATTACAATATCGTAGAAGACTTGGCACAAGCTCCTTGCGCCATGTCTACCCTAAAAGTTTTGCAAAATTGTCCTAATCAATGCAAAACTCTCCTTTCAGCCATTGGTGCAGTCGACCCCGATTCCTCAAACACCATCATGTTCCGACTTGACCACTTCAAGTCGAGGCTTTCCCACCAGCTCGCATTCCAAGTTTCTATGAACATTGCTGGGAAGATTGTCCATCGTACACTTTTGGATGAAGGCACCTCCACTTCTATCATGTCAATCGCCTGTTGGAGAACCATTGGCTCCCCCGAATTGAATCGTTCTCCTACCACGTTGAAAGCACTCGATGGGCATGGCTTTCAACCTCATGGGATCTTACAAGATCTTGCAGTTGAGTTGGGCGAAAAGACCATAACCGTTAACGTGGAAGTCGTCTCGGCCCCAATAGATTATAATCTCTTGCTTGGTCGCAATTGGTTTTATGCCATGAAGGTGGTAGCTTCTTCAGTCTTCCACATAGTACAATTCCCCCACCAAGGTTGAATTGTTACTATCGACCAATTAGATTTTTGCGCACCAGACGCTACTACTCATCTTGGTGACCATGTTCCTTCCATTGGACAAATGTCAAAACAGTATTAGAGTATAGGGGTTGGCCTTTTGAAAGATTCATCTCTCATGGGCGTTTTTCTGACGACGGACCCCCCTAATCATGTCGCTACAGTGAACATGATCTCCACAGAGATTTTATCTCACTCTACCGATGCTTGGCTTGTACTGAATGAAGCGACAACACACCTGCTTGGAGATATAATGCCTCTTTCACCCACTAAACGTATTTACGAGGCTATCCAATCAGCACTGGAGGACCATTTAACCGTGGCCTCTCCATCCTATTCTCTATGAAGGACTTAATCTCTACCTGATCTCTTACTTCAGACTTTTCATTCAGACAAGTCCATCATGGAAGTTATGAATGTTGACGACGGCCCTTGGGATGATCTCCACCATAGGTCATCTTTTCTTCCTCCTTTGGAGTACATAGAGGACAACATCCACACCCTCTTTTCACCAAATATATACCCGTTCCCTCATTCCCCCATCCTTACATGTCTTATGGACATGGAGGGCAACTTGGCCAATATTGAACCAACCACCCCGGTAGACATCTCGGTGAAACCTGGTATAGTGGAACAAATTTTCATAGACCAGAAGTGTTCCCCTGATGAAATAGCTATTGGCACGGCCTTATTCAAGCAATTTTGAGACGTATTTGCTTGGTCCTATGAGGAGATGCTTGGGATAGACCCCACGATTCTTTCTCATGAAATAAAAACCTATCCCGACGTCAAACCTGTACGCCAAAAGTTGCGACCGGTACACCCCCGGAAGACGGCAGCAATCAAGGCTGAGATTGAAAAGCTCTTAAACATTGGTTTTATTTATCCTATCCCATTGATGGATTGGGTCTCAAATGTCATCCATGTGAACAAAAGGCAGGGTATGATTCGCGTCTGTGTCGATTATCGGGACCTTAACTAGGCTTGTCCGAAAGACAATTACTCGACCCCCTTCATCGACCAGATTATCGACAATTGTGCCGGAAGCGTCATCTTCTCATTTATGGATGGATTTCCTGGTTACAACCAGATTGAGATCAACCCTGTCGACCAACATAAGACGGCTTTCATCTACCTGTGGGAAACGTTTGCATCCCGCAAACTCCTGTTTGGCCTTAAAAATGCTGGCGCCACATTTTAGCGGGCTATGTCATATGCCTTCCATGACATTAAGGACTTTGTGGAACCTTACCTGGACGATCTCCTTGCTCATTCAAAGCAGCGTGAGTTTCACATTGATCATCTAACAGCCATTTTCCTCAGATGCAAATGGTACAATATCCGTCTGAATCCTCATAAGTGTATCTTTTGCGTTGAGTCCGGACACCTCTTAGGATTTATCGTTTCGAAGGATGGGATCTGCATTGATCCCTTAAAGGTGGAGGCCATCATCAACCTACCACCCCCAACTGATGTGACGGAGCTTCAAAGTCTCCAAGGGAAGGCAACTTATTTAAGATGTTTTGTTTTCAATTTCACAGAGAAGACTCAGGGGTACATGAGACTACTCAAGAAGGACATCCTATTCATTTGGGATGACCAAGCTCAAAAATCCTTTGAAATTATCAAACATGACATCACGCACGTCCCCGTTCTCCAACCGCCCAATTATTATCGAGATTATATCTTATATCTCACCGCTTCTTCTACCACTATCGCCATGGTTTTGGTACAGGAGGATCAAAACACCCAGGAACATGTAATATACTATGCAAGTAAGGGTCTTGTTGACGCTGAAACTAGATATTCACATGTCGAAAAACTCGTATTCGCGGTGGTCATCGCCGTCCAGAAGTTCCAGCACTATATCTTGCTCCGCACCACCACCATCATCGCAGACTCGAACCCCATGTACCATGTCCTGACACGTCAGGTGCTTGGGGGAAAGTATTCATGCTGGATCGTGATACTGCAAGAATTTGATCTTCTTATCGAGAAAGCCAAGTCAAAAAAGTCTTTGGTGTTTGTCGAGATGATTTGTGACCTTCCCCGTCCTGATGCAGAAATTGAGCACAATGACTCTTTTCCAGATGAATCATTGTTTCTCATTAGTACGACTGATCCATGGTATGGAGATATCTCATTATATCTTCAAACCCAATGCTTCAACCTTCAACTGTCTCACGATGACTGTCGTAAGATACACCACAATGCGAAGTATTATTTATCATCAATGATACTTTGTATCGCCGTGGCATTGATTCAATTCTTCGACATTGTCTCGATGAGGCTGAACGCATTCTCAATGACTGTGACGCTGGGGCATGTGGAAATCACCTCTCTGGGATGGCTACAGCCCAAAATATTTTGCGCGCAGGATATTTTTGGCCTACTATCTTCAAAGATTGTATTGAGGCTGTAAAAAAATGTCCTCCTTGCCAACACTTCCATACGAAAAAGCGCACCCATCCCGCCCCGTTACATCCGGTTATTGCCGTGGGCCCCTTCGTAAAATGGGGCATTGACTTACTGCATTGTAATCCTACCTCGACCGGGGGGCATAGTTACATCATTGTAGCTATGGATTACTTTACAAAGTGGGCCGAAGCTATGCCTACATACTAGAACGATGACAAAACTGCCACACTCTTCATGTTCAATCATGTAATAGCGCGATTCGGAGTTCCTCAGGAAATTGTTATCGACCATGGTTCCCATTTTCAGAACCATATGGTTGATGAACTGAGCGATAGGTTGGGTTTTCAACATGAAAATTCAACACCCTACTACCTGCAGTCCAATGGACAGGTCGAGGCCATTAACAAAGTCTTGAAAACTATGGTTCAAAGGATGGCAGGTATGCAGAAATCCAATTGGCATAACATGCTCTTTTCAGCGTTATGGGCCTACAGAACCTCTGTTAAAACTGCCACAGGTTTCACTCCTTTCCAATTGGTCTATGGATTGGAGGTTGTCCTACCTATAGAGTGTGAAATTCCATCTGTACAACTCGTTGTCGAACTTCTTCCTAACACTACTGCTCAGGAAGAACTTCTCCTGCACTTATAAAAACTTGACAAGTCCCACCGAGATGCCGCTCTTGCTAATGAAGCGCACAAGAAATGCATCAAATACTATTACTACAAGTCAGTTGAACCTCGTATCTTTAACGAGGGTGACCTGGTCCTCACTTATGACCATAAGCATGACAAACTAGGAGCAGGAAAGTTTGAATCCATGTGGCATGGACCTTACATTGTCAAATGTGTTTTGGAGAAGGGAGTTTACGAGCTTGAAGACTATGATAGAATCTCTTTGGGTGAACCCCACAATGGGCTTTACTTGAAGAGATACTACGCCTAAACTTGTCACGCTTAGAATTTCTTGTATATACTGTACATGGCGTGTTTTTTGTGTTTTTGTGTGCTGTGATGCTTTTGTTTTCGAGTGTCTTTAGATCTTGTTTCCGCTCCTTATACCATGTTCAGTTTGCATGTGCAGATGGAAACGTGCTATGGATTCACAGACAGCGGCAGCTGGCATACTCATAACCTTTCTTTGGCAGCCTGGGTACTATATTCCCCAACAGGTGAGCTCATTAGCTCAAGAGGAAGTTGCCTAGGGTTTGCGACCAATAATGCCACAGAGTATTAGGAAGTAATCAGAACCCTAGTGTTGGCCCGGTTTTGCAACCAGGCTTAGTGCTATGGGCACCTGCTAACTATTAGCAGCAGTTTCAATAGAAATAAATAACAATAAACTAAATCTAAACTAAACTAATCTAGCATGTGCATTTTGAATTAAAAAACAAGAACAAGAAAGATAAAAAATAATTTTTGTATTGACAATGGGGCAAGCAAATGCTTGCAAGAACAATACCTCCAAGTGATGAAGGTTGTTTGAATGGCTCCAATGGTGAGCAGCTCCAATCTCCAATGGGTCCTTTCTCCAAGGTTGCTATGATGGCCAAATACTCAAGGGAGATTTTGGCAGCATGAGGATAGGAATATGAATGGATGTGAAATGAGGAGCCCCTACCACCTTTTTATAGGTTTTGGTGGTGGGGAATACCATTTGTGGTTTTGTGGAAACCAAATGGTATTGACCAACATGGTTTAGGTACTTTTCCCTCCTTTTTCCTTTTTTTGAATAAAATTAATATTTTTATTCCCTTTTTAATATTTTGGGAATTTGGACCCTTTTTGAGGGTTTTTTATGCTTTTTTAGGAAAAATAATCTTTTTGAGTGGGAAAAAGGGGTGTACCAAGGTCTTTTGGTGACCTTTTGTTGGCTTCAGAGGCTCAGATGGTGACAAAGTGGACAAATGGGTCATGTGAATAGGGAAATGAGTTAATGAGCACTTTTTGGGTGTTAACACCTAGCTAACACCATTTCCTTGGGTATGAACTACATTGTAATCCACATGGATTCTCAATTAGTGGTTTCACATCTTCACTGGGTTTACGCCATCCGTGATCCCACCTTACTCTGTCTCTTCAGACGAGTATGTCTCCTGGAAAGGTCATTTGAATCCATTCAATACCTACACATTCCACTAGAGTTGAACATAGTTGCTGACTCGATGGCCAACTTCATTTTGGATTGGTACATCACACACACATAATATTCATAATATGTAAAAGCATTCACAACATGTAAATAGTGCAATGTATAAAAGCAAACATGTAAACAAGATCACATCACTCATCATTTTAAAACACATAATGTATAAATCTCTGAGAATGTCTGTATATATATATATCACTCAAAAGTAGTGCTACTACAAAATCTGAAGCATGATGGCTTTCAGTGAGTCTCTACAAAATCTGAGGCCTCTAAGCTCTCAGTACAGGTATAATAGTGTCATCAAGCCTGACGCCTGACCCGTACACCACGCCTAGCATGGATAGCCCACTGTCGCTAAGTGAGGAAGCAATCCATGGTCCTCACTACCTTGCGGAGTAGGGCATTGAAGCATATGGATGCTCCAACCCCAAAACTCTGCATAGGTCTCGGCAGGTCATCTATCGCTGGCTCAGGAACCTCCACTGTCAACTGGGACAAGTTCCTGTATACCTCCTCCATCTCCTCGATGGAAGCATGAGCACCTGGGGGAACAACTTCTTCCCCACCTCTATCTCTACTTGCCAAGAGGGAAAGTCTTACCGACTGTACAGGTCCCACATCTGCACACACATGTTATATACTTGTCAACTCTGCATAAAAAAAAAGATAAATATACAAAACTAAAAGTACAAGGGTTTTTATTCTCACCTATGTCACCCCATGCTGCATCCTCAGGCAGCGCCAAGTCAGGATCCTCTCTGAAATCTATACCGTTGTATGGGAAGTCCTCAACCATGAGTAACTGGCCTTCCAGCCAGCTGAAGAACTCAGGACCAAAACTAATGATAGGTCCTCCACCATGAAGAGTCATCACCTTAGCCCATCTGAGCATGTGGGGATCTATAGGATCCTTGTCATCCAGTACTACCTGTGGACGCAAGAGAAGGATCCGCTCCAAGACGAACGATACCACGATCGATCCATAACCAAACTACTTGAGCTCTCCCTACCGACACTTGGTCAGCTGAGCTTGGAGGTTTGTGATGAGACCCTTGCACCAGTTGAAAACCATGGGGGACATGTAGTCCTCTGCATAAAGCATATGGGTCCGAGCATCCCTTTGTGGGGCTTGGCTACCCACCGCTCTAGTAATAGTAAACAATATGGTATGCAGTGGGTGGCTCACCACATCCCTGGTAAGGATCTTCTCACTTGAAGATTGAGCAAGAGTAGTACAATGCTATGACACCATGTCATCAACTATGCTGTCACTGGACCATGTTCCAGTAAGATGTACAGGTTCCCCTTTCTGGGACAGACCTATGAGAAAATAGATGTCCTCAACATCTATTGTGAGGATGTGCTCACCAATCATGAAATATTTTTGGGCCGCATCCCAACTCTGGGGCATGTGTGATAGCAATGGGATTTGGGATCTCATCCCCTGAATCTCAAAGAACTTGAGTAAACCGCAGTTCCTCAAGGCATCCACGCATTGTGGATCATTGGCAGCTTATTCATCTTCTACTTCGTGTTCTCGTTCCCACCACTCTAAAACCATGTTGGCTAGCAAGCAACTTGCCAAGAAGGGCATTTAAATACTGTTAGATCCTACTTCAACCTCTGCAAGTTCATTTTTTGGATTAAATTTGATGTTTGGGAAGTGCAACTCCGCCGTTGCACTGTACTTTTGCATACAGTGTGATGTCGTCGCACTTCACCCATTCAGGATTTGCGCTGAGTCGGTCTCGTCGCAGTCCCGGAAAGGGCCAACTGCGACGAGCTGAGAGCGCAATAGCCCTCCATGAATTCATCAAAAAACCCAAAAATTGAACCTAAAAACAAAATCTAATCCACTGGAAAGTTGCTGGATGAAGTTTAGGATTAGCTGCTCCCGACGGTGGGTGAAATGGCGGATCGTAGCTCTCGGAATAGGCAAAGGAAGTTTTGGCTCCAAATTGGTACTTCTCCTCCCAAATTGGAAAATGAAACAATGAAATCTATTTTGGCCCATTTTTCTATTTGTAAATAGAATGGAATATTCCTTTTCAAATATTTTGATGCTCTTGGGCCATTTATCATAGTTTTTGACCATTTTTGTCAAATTTGAGGCTATTTGACACATTTTCTAGCATGCAGGAGTTGTAAGTGGTCTTTTGTGCTGTTTCTCGTATCACAATGGTCATCACAGGTATGAACACTCCTTTGAATGTTTTGTCGTTATTTTTGTAACGGTTAGTTTGTAATTATTGCGTGATGACGAGTTTACTCTTCATTTGTTCTCGTACTCATGAAACTATGAGAACAAGTATCGAGTTATGATTTATCTCTTTTCCGGGCTCATTAAACTCCCATGAAAAAGGACACCCCTCGGAGTCTACCGTTAAGCTCTTTTCAGGCTCTCGAAAAATGAAAAGATTGCCAAGTGAACTTGTGGCATTCACGCTTGCTAAAGTATTTGAATGGTCGTCTTCTTGGTGATAGTTTACCCCTTTTTCGGACTAGGAGGCACTAATTACGAAAAAGGTATACTCCAGCCAATCATGACTGGAAGAGTCCTCTCCCGCGTTGTTTTACCCTTTTTTGGGCAATGAGGCTAACTTTACGAAAAAGGACTGTTGGAGTCTTCGTTAAATATTTTCAGACTCTGTAAACATTAAATGACGACCGAGTTTACCTTCTATAGACTCGTTAAAATTTTCACATTGAAGGGCCCGTCATGGGATGAACCCCTCCTATCCTAGGTTTGAAAAATATTTGGGATTGGACTCATCTATGAGATGAGCTATACTGAGCATCTGGTTACCCTCATCAAGCTCGTAAAAAACACATGAGGCACTCATCATTCATGATGGGGAAAAAGGAAAGCCTTTGTGTTACATACCTTATTAGTGGCAGTATGTAGTCGTTCTTGAACATGGAACTCATCTATTTGCATACAGTACTTGGATTATCCGTTTGTCGTCGAGTTCCACTTATTTCCTGATTATTGTTACTCCTTTGATTCATTCAAAGAAAAGCTTCCATCATCAGCCGCTTTGAGAATTTGTGTCGCACTCGTCATGTCAATACTACCAAGTTATGCCATGCCCATGTTCAAGAATATGTCTATCATTTATCATTTGTAGTCAATACACCCGCCATCACGTCGGTCTACTCTAAGTCAGTCTTGCATGTTACTATACCATCCAATCTACCCTATACATTTTTGTCATGTTTCGTGTTGATTGATGGGGGATTTATCATGGCCTTCCTTTGATGGATTCATCCTTGTCGACTTCACCACATCATCTGAGGATTGAATATAGAAAACATTCAAGTACCTTGGCCCTGCATGCCTCAATGGCAGGTTACCTCACTTTCATCATGGGTTTACATCATTGACTCTTGATTGAAAGATTTCATCTTGCGCTCGACTTCAACTCATTTATTTGCGCTTGATGATATGTACTGTGATACCTTAGGAATCATTGACATCAATGGTGATCTCCCTCGCACTTGTTAACGGTTTACATCAATGGCCAGTAATCAAGTGGTTTCTACCATGTTCGACGTCAAGACCTTTGTAATCACATGGATAGACTCATATCATTGCTGGTTCATCTTGAAGACCCCGGGGAGTCATGTTTTACCCAGGTTGCGATAGAGTTTGTATTGAGTTATATCACACCGATCCACCTTTGTATTGGTCGTGGTTGTGTTATCATCTCATCATGGATCTACGCTTGTGTCTAGTAGCCATGATTGTGTTCAGTCGGTCATTACTACCATGGATCTGCAATGTATTGGTCGCCAGCCATATTGTACTTCATATGAGATTGTCAGTTCAGAGTCAGTTGTACTGCAGCAGTGTCCTTCGTTCGACAAGTCTATTTCCATTACTTCTATCAAAGCACTTCACCTGTCTATATTCAATAGCTTCATGCTTTGGGGGGCATTTTGTTACACCCAAAATATACTCATTATAATATTCAGTGTATACACCCCTGAAGATACCTGGACTAAGTAATCATCCTAGGAGGATTTGTACCTGTTATCACTCCAGGAGTCTTTCTAGGTTGCAGTCGAAAGAGCCTGGTAACTTAATCAAAATCTCAATAATATAAAAAGTTTGGATCAAGTTGGATGAATCAATCAGTCCTCATCCACTCAAAACTTATCTAAATGCCCTCAGAAGGGAAAGGCTCTCAACCACTAATGCTCAGGGGGTTTGTAAATAAATGAGTGTGTGGAGAAGTAAGTATCATACCAGCAGAATCATATATAAAAGCATATATATGAATGGCAGATTACAATAATCACAAAATACTTGCAGAGTTAAGATTATGAATACATTGATAAGATGACAGTCATCAAGTGTAACTAAACATAACAGCATGAATATAGTTTTCAAATGCAAGTACAGAATAGACAGAAGATGGAAATCTGAACAATTAATGGCGAAAGAAGCTTGTTTTTTCTGATATAACATAAGAAGTCTGAGTTTACAACATGTGAAAAGTTCTCCAAATTCGAACCCTTGTTCTACATGAGTTATGGGATTTATATCCTTTACAACCTCTCCCCAGATCCTAAGATGCTGGATCGAATTTACTCCAGATGGGAAATCCAAAACCGTTTTTCAACAAAACAGAAAAATTCATTTTTAATTGGCTAGACTGCTGAAAAATGGGGCTCGGAGATGCCTTCGATTCTACCAACCTGTGACACTTGTAGGAAACCTGAGAGAGGTTATTGTTCTCTAATGTGTTAGGAAGAAAAAAATATGAGCGTGTTGCAGAATGATTCTCGAGTCGCTCAGAATCATCATTTGAAAATGATGACTCTGCACAGTAAAAACGCCACTTTTGCTAAAACTACTGAAAAAGAGGCTCAGAGATGGGTTCGGTTCTCCATCTATGTGACACTTGTGTATAAACTAAAAGAGGTTATTGTGCATTGATCTGTTTCGAGAAAAAACCTCTCTCAGATATTCGAAACTCATTTTGGTTTTCCCGATATCTGCATTTCAAAAACGTGTGTCAAACAGGCAGGTTTTAGGATCCAAAAATTTGTGCTCAGTGACGGATTCGATTCTCTCAACCTTCAACACTTGTGGGAAAACAGGGAGAGGTTCTTGTTCTCTGACATGTTAGGAACAAAAATGTCTGAGCGCTTTGCAAAAAGATTCTCTAGACACTCAGAATATTTAGTTGAAAATGATGACTCGGGACAGTAAAAAACGCCACATTTCTTCATTATTTCCATCTTGATGGCACCTTCAAAACTGGAACCGCACATTGAAACAACTCATATTAATTAAAACCTTCACTTAAAAACCATCCTCTTTCCATTTGGAAGCAAAAACCGTAATCTGGGAAAAAAATAATGCCTCTCTACCCTGTTTTGCACTTCCTGTGGCTAAAGAGCCAAATGGTTCGAACCTGTAAACCACCGAAAGCTCTGCTTTCGATGGCTAAGAATAGTTGTGAAAGCCTGCCTAAACCACCGAAAGCTCTGTTTTGAAACTAATCTTCCAAAATGGAAAAAAGATGTATTTTGTCTCGGCTTCTTGATGACAAGTGAAGTTCTCTTACTCTTTAGGTAGTTGGAATGAATTTGCATTTGAACACGAGCACTGCCGAAAAAGTGGTGAAAATGCCTCTCCTTTTGGTAGCTTATATTCCACCGTTGACATCGTATGCCACCGGAAAACGGTCTTAACAAGTTCTCTTTGCTTTCGGTGGCTGTAAGCAACCCAACCTTTAGATGGTAAGCTACGAAAAATATTTACCTTTCAGTGGCTAATGTTCACCATTGTGTTCGCCCAATCCACCGAAAACTTCCCCACAACTCATGCTGTAATTTGCCCTTTTGGTAGTAAGGAGTGCCTTGAAAATTTTGTTTAAGCTACCGAAAGAAAGCAAAGCTTTCGGTAGCTTAGGGGCTGTTTTGAATAAGCACTTAGCTACCGAAACTTGTTTTTTAAGTTTTTTGAAATAAAAACTTGTCTCGAAAGTTTCTTGATGTATTATGAGTTAGAACTCAGTAAAATGAGCCTAAACACAAAATTTAATAATGTGTTTTCATTTTCAAATGACCTCCTATCACCTCACATAATAAAACTTAAAAAAAAAAAATTGAGGAGATAACATCTGGCTCCCACTCGGGGATGAAATCCTCCTTGTGAGGTTTCAAGAACCTAGTAGTTCCAATCGCCTTTACCATTGGGATATGGAGTCATTTAAATTGCCACCAAATTTCTGCAATCTTTCCACAAATGTTAAACTGTAAACCTACTGGCAACGCCTTGCATCCATTGGGCTATGGAGTCATTTGGTCTTTAGAACCGATCCCCTGCAAACCTGTAACCTGCATGTAGTTTGCCTGTTTATTGAAGAAAATTGAAAACAACTGAAAGAATCTACTTGCTCATAGGACGAGCTTATTTTCTCTACCTACTCCTAACCCATTTGTACTGCTGCTTGATCAAGTAAACTCATGCTTCCAATGAAGCCATATCAAAAACTGATTTACTGCTAACATCCTTGATCTTGACCCGAACAATATAGGAAACCATATCATGCGAAAATGCAATTTGACAAGATGACAAGACCAACCTTCATCTGACAGAAATATTTTTGAATTTATGCTATTCATAGACTCCAAATAGTCAGCAAAAGGGTCATCAAATTCACAAACAAATACCTCTTTGGATTGCAGATCCAACTGAAAATTGAAATGATGTTGAATGTCTTTAAATCCAAATATGGACTGCTCAACCTCTGTCAGAGGGTCATAGAAGATGGATTGCTGATCTGAACTTTTCAACGCACCATCTCCCTCTTTGTATCTGGTGCAAACTTCTAGTCTTTGCAAATCTTGAAACTGTAGGTTGCCCTCATCATCTTCTGCAGATCTGAAACGGTCACTTGTTGATCTGTCAATTTCTCTTGCTGATATATACATTTGCTCTTTGACCTCAAAATTTTTAAAAGAAACATGTTGATCTTCATAAATATCTAAAGCCATAGATACATCTGATATGATGTCAGTTGTTTCTATGTCATTACAATCATTGAATATTTCTTGATCTTCAAGGTGAATGTCTTTTTCTATAATAAAATTTTTATCACTAAGTTGATTTTCGTGACAAGCAAGATCTTCATGATACGAAGAAAACTCTTCACAACATCCTTCAAAAAGACATTCAGCTAGAAAATATTTTTTACAAAAGGAATTGAAAGTTGTATGGAAACCTGTCAAAGAACTAACACTGGCGTTTGGAAGAGACCGATACTAGTCACTAGCAATTCCCTCTAATGAAAAACAGAAGAGCCAAATCTGAACATCCTCATGCACAAATTGCAGCCGATGCATGAAATCATGAAAGTCCAACAAATGTTCAGCTGGCACTTCCCACTCTTGACCTCGAAATCTAGGAATGCTATTTTCCCATTCATCTCTACTAGGCACTGGATTAGAGAAACCAGAAATACTTGAGAAATTGCAAAATGCATACCTCTTTGCTAAGATCTGATTCATTTCATACCAATGGAGTTGCCAATAGATTCGTCCTTCATGGAGTCGCCAGATAGATGATTACAACCGAAATAGTATCCAGACTTTGTTTATCATCAAAGCTGGGTCATTGTTGTCTCCCAGGGAAGTTGAGCTTCAATCTCCTCTCCCCAGCAATGGTGCCATTTTGTTATCACTCCAGGAGTCTTTCTAGGTTGCAGTTGAAAGAGCCTGGTAACTTAATCAAAATCTCAGTAATATGAAAAGGTTGGATCAAGTTGGATGACTCAATCAATCCTCATCCACTCAAAAAATTATCTAAATGCGCTCAGAAGGGAAAGGCTCTCAACCACTAATGCTCAGGGGGTTTGTAAATAAATGTGTGTGTGGAGAAGTAACTATCATACCGGCAGAATCATACATACAAGCATATATATGAATGACAGATTACAATAATCACAGAATACTTGTAGAGTTAAGCTTATGAATACATTGATAAGATGACAGTCATCAAGTGTAACTAAACATAACATCATGAATATAGTTTTCAAATGCAAGTACAGAATAGACAGAAGATGGAAATCTGAACAATTAATGGCGAAAGAAGCTTGTTTTTATGATATAACATAAGAAGTCTAAGTTTACAAAATGTGAAAAAGTCTCCAAATTCGAACCCTTGTTCTACATGAGTTCTGGGATTTATAGCCTTTACAACCTTTCCCCAGATCCTAAGAAGCTGGGTCGAATTTACTCCAGATGGGAAATCCAAAACCGTTTTTCAACAAAACAAAAAAAATCATTTTTAATTGGATAGAATTCTGAAAACTTGGGATTAGAGATGCCTTTGATTCTCCCAACCTGTGACACCTATAGGAAAATTGAGAGAGTTTATTGTTCTATGACGTGTTAGGAAGAAAAAATTCTGAGCGTTTTGCAGAATGATTCTCCAGTCGCTCAGAATCATCATTTGAAAATGATGACTCTGCACAGTAAAAACGCCACTTTTGCTGAAACTACTGAAAAAGAGGCTCAGAGATGGGTTAGGTTCTCCAGATATGTGACACCTGTGTGTAAAATGAAAGAGGTTATTGTGCATTGATCTGTTTTGAGAAAAAACCTCTCTGAGATCTTTGAAACTCGTTTTTGTTTGCCTAAGATATGCATTTCAAAAACGTGTGTCAAACAGGCGGGTTCTGGGATCCGAAAATTTGTGCTCAGTGATGGATTTGATTCTCTCAACCTACAACACCTGTGGGAAAACGGGGAGAGGTTATTGTTTTCTGACATGTTAGGAACAAAAACCTCCGATCTAGGAAAAAAATAATGCCTCTCTACCCTGTTTTGCACTTGCGGTGGCTAAAGAGCCAAATGGTTCGAACCTGTAAACCACCGAAAGCTCTGCTTTCGGTGGCTAAGAACAGTTGTGAAAGCCTGCCTAAACCACTGAAAGCTTTGTTTTGAAACTAATCTTCCAAAATGGCAAAAAAATGTATTTTGTCTCAGATTCTTGATGAGAAGTGAACTTCTCTTGCTCTTTGGGTAGCTGGAATGAATTTGCATTTGAACACGAGCACTGCCGAAAAAGTGGTGAAAATGCCTATCCTTTTGGTAGCTTATAATCCACCATTGACACCATATGCCACCAGAAAATGGTCTTAACCAGTGCTCTTTGCTTTTTGTGGTTGTAAGCGACCCAACCTTTAGATGGTAAGCTACGAAAAATATTTACCTTTCGGTGGCTAATGAACACCATCATGTTCGCCCAAGCCATCGAAAACTTCCCCACAACTCACGCTGTAATTTGCCCTTTCGGTAGTTAGGAGTGCCTTGAAAATTTTGTTTAAGCTGCCGAAAGCAAAGCTTTTGGTAGCTTAGGGGCCGTTTTGAATAAGCACTTAGCTACCGAAACCTGTTTTTTAAGTTTTTTGAAATAAAAACTTGTCTCGAAAGTTTCTTGACGTATTATGAGTTAGAACTCAGTAAAATGTGCCTAAACACAAACTTTAATAATGTGTTTTCATTTTCAAATGACCTCCTATCACCTCACATAGTAAAACTTAAAAAAAAAATATTTGAGGAGATAACAGTACCCAATTGTGCTAAGTTTTGAAGGGTCGTCGCAGGCTACACACTAGCAACATGCGACGTCGCACCTTGCTCTATTACAGGGTGCGACGAAGTCAGTTAGATGACAAAAATAGCTTCTTCGAGGTCCATATCGAAGCTTGCTGACTTGGGACCCTATCCCTGACCTCTTGGAAGAGTTGGCACTCGGTTTCTAAACCTTTGGAGAGATCCTTTAAGCCTCTCCTACTATCTCTCAACCTATCCTATCCATACCCTATCCATTTAGTCCTATATAAATGAAGCTTACTCCCATCCCAAAAGGAGGAAGTATATGGTATCTAGATGCTGGTGAAATCACTCTTAGAACATCTCCACTCACCTATTGGAGAACTCAGGCTTCCTTGGAAGGATATGGCAATTGGCTTTGTCGGAGAAGGGCTACAGCGTTAAGTCTTGGTTGTAGTTCTATATCTCTATTATGTACTCCTCTATTTGCAGTAATACAAATGCTTTCCACCAATATTGTTCATGTCTATAATGATATTGAGTAGTTTACCTGCTTAACTATTTACTTAGATCTCTTATTGTATATATGTCTTTTATTGGTTTTTCTTGTTTTTTGTCTTGATAGGTCTTGCAGCTTGGATCTGACGACCGTGGGATGTGGAGCAACATTCAGGAGAAAGGATTGCGAAGTGAGAGGTAAGACATCTAGTACTCGATCCTTAAGTAGATCTAGGAAATGCATTAGTAGTCTGTTCTATTTTTTCTAGACTCACTTTGAGCTAGGGAGATCCGGCTCGCGACCACTCGAGTGGATTGTCCGATAACACTTGTCCCTCTTTTTTTGTCTTGTGTTGTATGTATATATGGTAACACCATTGGATAAAAATGTGCATAGGTTTAGGTGCGTGTAGTAGACCTACCACTACCTCTATTTATTTTGTCACAAGCTTCAATATGCATAGCTTCAAAATATGCAAATATTCATATGGAACCTCCAGTCCCCCCTCATGTCCATGGAACATGGGGACTAGATCCACCAAATACACTGGGTTATGGTCCTCCAGATGCTATGATGAGGCCATTCCATCCTGTTCATATGGGCACACATTATTCACCTGCTATGTATTTACAATCTTCACAATTTGCATGCACAGGTCATGCAATATCCTATATCCATCTTCGTGAATAGTTTCAGCAGCCCCTTACTTGTGTATGGGTGTAACTAACATGCATTATATTGATATTTTTATTTATTTATTTAATATCGTATGTAGTTACACAAATGTAAAATCTGTATAAATTGCATAAGCAATTTGTGTTTTCATATTGCACATATTCCAAAAAATGTGCAATATGAAAAAAAGAGACTTATGGCGATAGTTGTAATGCTCACTTATGTCAAAATTTTAATTTACGGTTTCATTTGGTGGTCACTTTTTGGAACAAGATTAAATTATGATATGAAAGACTGCTACCAAGAAGGATATGGAGTGCATGAACACTTAGATGTACTTACATCTTTCGGGTGGGTAATGATGACATGGGGAAATGGATTGATGAAAATCTGAATCCTGAAAAAAAAACCCTATTTTCTAGAGTGACTACTTAGCTTCCCATTTTTAGTGAGTTCTAGATTCCCGTCTTGTTCTTCTTTTTCCATTACGTTTTTTATATTTGGTCCCTAAATAAATGAATACAGATTAGAAAAACATGGTAATATCGCTATCTTAAATTTAGGGGAGGCCAATGGAACTCTGGTGGCCAATGTAGCAGGGAAACCCAACCCATCCTAAATGAAACCTTCCTTCGGAGCTATCTAGTTAAAATTCCTTGGCTATCTGAGAAAAGATTAATATTTCAAATACATCTCGAAATGTAGAACTTGCAAATACTACAAATCTAGCTATTAACTACAAATCTATCATTCAAATTATGTATTAATGATATAACTCTAATGGGAAAATCCTCCTTTCTAGAAGAAGAGTTTTGTCTTGATATGCTTTATCAGACAATTTGAATCTACTTTTGAACTTTATGTGTACTAGAATGTCAATTATTCTTATTTTGTCCCTGACCTTACAGAGGAAAATTTTCTTGATGTTGAACTAGTCTGGAATTAGAATTTAGACTTTACAAACAAGTTTCTTTCAATGGAAGATTCTGTTGTAAGATTAGTCACCTGACCACTTCTTGTCATAAGCGTGATTTAGAGGATGCCCTACAAACATATTGACCAAGAATAGAAGAAATTTCATCCCACCTGATGGAAACTTCCAGAATTACATCATCATATAGTTGGCTCAAAGGGCCTTAGATAAAGAGAATTGAACAATGCATGAATCTCCCCAAAAAAGGATAATCCAAGGAAGACTTAAGGAGTTTCAACCTCAAAATTAAAAATCATTCAGTTCACTCGAAGGATAGTAAAAGTCTCTATGGAAATTTCCCATTGCAGGGGAAATGGATTGGTGAAGAAAATAAATACATAAAGGACAACACTACTGAAGAAAGAATAACAGTGCTTCATTTTAGAATATTTTACCATGTGGGGTCTATCATCTTATTTTGACATGATGGCCCCAACCTCTTCATTAAAAGGAAATTCAGTGGGCATAAACAAAGGGATAACTTTTAGCAATCAAATGACTCTAGGACTTCAAAAGAGTCAAGATCAAGCAAGTCATATTAAGTTTGTCAGTAGGTGCACTTGGTATTTCCTAGATGTAAGTTTTCTTTATCCATTAGCGTTATTAGGGGAATTGTTTTCATATGTCAAGTGGAAACCTTTTGTAAGTGTTTCACAATTTTTGCACACTATACTATAGCTCAGATACCTATAATCCCTTATAGGAATTCAGGATCCCATCTTTACGGGATTGCAATTTCTTCAGTAGTTAATATGATTTGTTTATGTTTAAAAAGGATAAATCATCATCCTTATGCTCTTCTCTATGATGCATTGTATGCATTTTTCTTTTCCTTTTACTTTTCATTCAATATGTTAAATGAAAATTAGTTGGGCCCATCTATTGTTAAATATGTCTTTAATATATGCATTATTTTGTTAACATATACTTGATATCTTTGAAGGTAATGCACTAAGTTATTAGTTGTTTTTCAAACATGTTTTCTTGGCCACCTTGGAGTGACATGCTTATACATTTTGGAGAGTTTTTATTTGATTTTGTGATGCTAATTAATTTCAATGAACTTGGGGGTAGTTGGAGTTTTCTGCATAGATATGCTGGTTCTACAATGTAAATAATTTTGTTAATTGAGCCTTATTTTAGTTTACATATGGGAGTACTAGGGGATGATTTGGCTCTCTCCTATTTGTTGCACCTTACATGCTAATTTGTTTTTCAGTCTTGTTGACCAATATCGTAATCTAATGACATTGATAAATATTTGATTTCAATTTCCATTCTTTTCAGAATCTCATATAAATGGAAAACCTTTAAACAAGTATGAATGTAAGCCGTCAAAATGAGAAAATTTTGCATAATTTAAATAACTACTAAGCTTAACTAAGTGTAATTCTAGAATCTCTTACATAATAATAACTACAAACATTTTTGCACTCCTTTTTATGACTTAAGACATTTGAATATAATATCCCATAAGGCCACTAAAACTAATATATTATTTGTTGGGGCAGTGAATGAGCAAAACATATCTGAGAAGAATGTGTTACAATTCGTCCAAGCCAATATCTAGGTCAATTGTTTCCAGTGATTGATTTTTTAGATTAGTATACACATTTTTTTCTTTATGTAGACATTACAGTTGGTACAGAGGATGTGAAGGATTTTTAAGAAACATTTATGGAAAATATTATGAAATCTTTTATTGCTTTGTCAATCAGAATTCTTTCATACTTTTTATTTTTGCAGGCTTATTGTGAATTGTTAATTTTCTTGTCATTAGGTTTTTTGGATCCAAAATCCGACGCCATATATTTCAGAATTTATACATCTGGCCATCGACCATCTGACAATCTCCATCTTTTTTCAACGTCGGTCCAAAATCGACTGATATCCAACATTTAAATTCCCCGTCAGATTTCGGACGTCTTGTCCAGTCAGAGATCTGACGTCCATTCCATAGACAAACATCCACTAACTGATGCCTTTAGCCGTCGGTTGTATAGCAAAGCCGTCGGATTTTGTGTGAGGACAAGTCAGATATCCGACGTTCATTACATGGAAAAAATACCAATAATCGACGCCTTTAGCTGTCGGTTGTATGGCAAAGGCGTCAGATTATTTGGGGGTCATAGAGTACAATTGCTCAGATTATAGAGTACAATACCTCCAAGGTGACGCCTTGGGGTCATAGAGTAAAATTTCTCTAGGGTCATAGAGTATCCCCCAACTTGCCACCCCTAGAGGTCAATGAGCTATTTGGTCATTTTCACTCTATAAATTGAAGTATTCCTGCAAACACAAACCACTTATATGTTACGTGAACTTCTTTCAGGGCTTTGTTACATTTAAACACCATCGCACAACTTCTTTTAGGGGTTTGTGTTTGCATGAATCCTTCAATTTACAGGGTGAAAATGGCCAAACAACTGCTACAGTTCGGAGACAAGAATACTGCTTATCTAAAAGTACACTTGATAGGTTTGGATGGAACAGTTTACCGTGGGATTTGAGAAAATTCTATATGTGATTAATTAAGAGCTCGAACATCTAAAATTTGTTTGTGTTTGAATTAAAAAAAAAAGAGACCTCCAAGGTGACACCTTGGGGTCATAGAGTACCCCCCGACTTGCCACCCCTAGAGGTCAATGAGTTGTTTGGCCATTTTCACCCTGTAAATTGAAGGATTCCTGCAAACACAAACCACTTATATGTTACGTGAACTTCTTTCAGGGATTTGTTACATTTAAACACCACCACACAACTTCTTTTAGGGGGTTTGTGTTTACAAGAATCCTTCAATTTATAGGGTGAAAATGGCCAAACAACTGCTACAGTTCGGAGACAAGAATACTCCTAACCTAAAAGTACACTTGATAGGTTTGGATGGAACATATTACCATGGGATTTGAGAAAATTCTATATGTGATTAATTAAGAGCTTGAACATCTAAAATTTGTTTTGTTTTTGTCGTACAAAAAGGCATGAGAATGAGGAAGAAGACTTAAAATGGTGGACTTCACCTTCAAAGAGTGCCTTACAATGACATTGATAAAGAGTGATAAGAAGATCATGACAATCCAACGTGTCAAATCTTAGTTGAGAGTGCCAATTAAATACTTATATGGTAAATTTCATAAAAGACTTACTTATAGTTGTCTCTTACTCTTTGCATCTTGATAAAATTGATATTTTATGGTTGTCTCTTCATCCTGACCCAATTGGTTGTGAGGATGTGCATGCATGATAAAGGCTTAGTTATGACTATGAGATGAGGATTTAAAGAGAAGACGATGTAAAGACATGTAATTTTTATATGTTTTTTGGCGGTAAGCACCAAAGACAAATGTGGTGAGAATAATCCTTAGTTATAATGACTATGAGATGAGGATTTGCATTGAAAAAATAACAGGGTACGAACTGAACTAAGGAGATTCGAACATGTGACCTATGTCTAGTCCCAAGGATACCACCTTCAAGCTTGACCTTATCAATCAATTCCCATCGCCATTTCCTCTCATACGACGTCCCACAACCATTTCTCTCGACAGCCACTCTTCATTCATTCTGCATGCATTTCACTATGCAACCATCTCAGATTCTAATTGCGTTTTCCCTCAATTAGTTTCTCAATTCAATATGACCCATGGCCACCGTCCAAGGAGTGTTTCCAACGGTCTTGAGTTTCATCCTGGAAACGGTGATGATTCATGGTATTATGTTTCCCTTCAGCTACAATATGGAAAATTCATAGTTCACTACGAAGGTTTGTCATAGTGAACTTTGAGTTTTCCATATTGCAACTGAAATGAAACATCATACCATGAATCGTCACCATTGCCAGGATGAAACTCAAGATCGGTGGAAACACTCCTCGGACGGCGAGCGTGGTTCATATGCTGAATTGATAAACTAATTAAGAGAAAACGCGGTGAGAATCTGAGACGGTTGCATGGTGAAATGCATGCAAAATGAATCAAGGGTGGATGGCCAAATTCCCCACTGGTTAACAACATATTCATATCTTCTTCCTCTCATATGCTTCATAATCCTAGGAATTTTAGTAAGATCATTTTCTAACACTCTTTCATAAATATGTTTCCCCGAGAAAAAACAGTGAGCAAGAACCAAATCATCCAGACCTGTACTAAAATATTTGGGGATAAAATTCAATAAAGAACTGAATTCCACTTCATTGTTGTTCCTATACCTTTGTATTAATATTTTCGTTGAGATATTTCAGTTATAGAATTCTGCAATTACATTTTATTTCCATTTGAATAACAATATTTCACTATTTCTTAAGAAAATCTCATTTTCTTCATATTTTAATTCTGGCAATAAAGCCTATCTGAAGAAGTTGGATAGCTATCTAATATGGTCCTTTATCGTGGGCTTTAATGACTGTTGGTGTAGGAAAAGTTCATTTTAATAGTTGACTTCATTGTGAAATTATTTATAAGGGTTTTTCCAAGTAAAAGCTCAACAACAAACAAAGTGTCAACACTCAGTTCTATGTTTGCTTCTACATAATGATTATTAAACATTTGTTGATCCATACTTAGCATATAGGAAAAAATTATCTTGAGATTATAAAGGGACAAAATGAATGTTCTCACTTAAAGAAAAATTACACACGCATATACTATGTCCATAAAATGCATTTAGAAAGTCTCATACATTAGTGTATGATAGACAACATATGTGTTATGATGTAAAAATCAGAAGTGAAAGCCAATAAGAATGGCAGAAACGTTCCAATTGGAATACAATTCCTATGTTTTAAGGCTTGGTTTGTCCAGGTTCTAGTTACTATGGCTTTTCAGACCACTCAATAGCCTTCACCAAAAATCCTACCAACAAACCAGGGTTCTTCTTTTTCATTATAATCTTCAATTATTTCCTTGGACTCCAAGTATAATGACTGCCATGAATATTGAATAAAGAACTTCATAAATAAGAAGTAAACGCATACCATCTTTGGATTTCATGGAGAAATTGAGGTTGCCTCATCCTTTTCTTAAGAAAATAAGTTTCATTGTGTTTGAATTTATTTTGTGAATGTTGCTATTGTGATTCTCTTTCTAAAGGTAATACAATATCTTTCTATAGCTTACTAAGATTGTTTGCATTACTGGGGAAATTGTACAGTTCATATATAGATGTTGCATCCTTTTTCAAGAAACCCAACGTATTCATAGCTTCTATAACATTTGAATCACCGCTTCTATATGCATATAATTAGTATTCAAAACTAATCACTTCTATGTATTAACACATCATCTGGAATATGAGCATTAGAAAAGGGGGTTGATACCCTGTCCACACATTATTCATGCCGAGAGTCTGACATGTATATGATTCCCATGTAACCATTCACTCGCAGGATTAAATGAGAACCAAAATTTTGAAAATTGATTATTGAATTCTAGGGGTTGCTTTGACAACCTGAGGTTTGGTATGGGAAGATAACCCAACTATTTACCGTTGGAATTACTCCACCATATCAACAATAATTTCGAACTTACAAATGCAAGGGAATGCAGAGATAGGTTTCTTTTGTATTACTAGAATGCAAAGAATATTTTAGATTAAAGTAACTAATTTAATCCTGCATTTCTTTGGTTTATGAATTTGGCATGTATACTTCTACCAACGACAGGTTTCAACGTTACCCTAATTATCAACCGTTTACAGTGATGCATCGATCACTCCGATGGTAACCTAGATTACTCCACTGCCATAACAATGTTAAAAGAAAGCATCTCTCTTATGGGGCTTGAAACGATATAGACAGGCTACCTTTTCGATTTCAGAACAGCACTAAATTCTCATGCAAATTCCTATTATAACATACACCCATGTAACATAAGTGACGTGGAGACAAATTGCGGTGGGTTTGATTCTAAAAGGATCACCCCATCGTTCCTCATTAGGAACACTCTGCTATACACATTTCACTATAGCATGGGATAGTTCCCTGGGCAATGCCCCTTTTCACATTTTGGTAGGATACCACTCTCATCTAAAAAGATGCACATTCGTTCTTTGCATAGGTTTAGTTGGATAACAAACACACCCATCAGTTTCACGAAGGGATCGGTTGGATCACACTCTAATCTAAAGAACAGCTCGATTTTACACAGGGATCGGTTTGATAGCGATTATGTGTTATAGAAATTATGATCTAAAGGAACTCATCGAAAATTAGTTACAGAAACCTCGAAGGGTACCAAACACAATATACAATAAAAAACCCTCATCCATGAACAGAGTAAGCATCAAGCTACAGATGAAAGGTGAGGGTTGTAATGGTCAAAGCTTACCAGGGCCATTCGACATCTACGAAACCCTTGCAGACAAGAACCACCCACACCCCAACTCGCTACGACAAATATGCACTCGCATTGCCATAGAAACATAACAGGGTTAACACCATTCCATGAATACAGATGAATAAACGAATCAAAACGAAATTTATGGACAGAGTTGGATTGAACAAACCACTTACCAGGTTGTTGTTCCATGATTCATGGGATCCTTACCACTAGAACGAGGTCACGCCTGAATATTCGACACCCTGGTAGCCTCCAAAACGCTCAATTAATGTCGCCCAATAGCCATCGACACTTGGCCTTGCAACACAAAAAAAGAAAAGTGGTAGTTAGACTGGGAAAGATACTGTAATACAAACTATCAATGCAACAAGGAAGAAAAATTAAGACAAAGCTTACCTTCATGGTTTCATGGCTGCCTATGCTACCCCTAGATGTCACCGGTATGCTCAGGAGTTGCGCAAACCAGGATCCATGCTCCGGTCATGCACATTCCCCTCTCCTTCAAACTGGAAATCACAGAGAGAGCTTCCTCCCACACCATCAACAAAACCACGAAATGAACCAAATGAGAGTGCAATAGAAGGTTTCGCAGCTCTTAATACCCTTGTCCAACGTGGAGTCCATCACGTGGCTTGTCACATGGCCAACTTTAAAGTCCAACCTACCTCCACTATGATCCATATCTTTAACCACTTTCCTATAGTTGCTTTCCGGCCCATTTGTTTATTCCATTAGTTAAGCGCTTGCCATAATATGACTTAGAGTTTAGGGTTATCCCCTTTCCCCTCTTGGCATGTAATTCTTGTATACTTGAAGTCACAATTTAAAAGTGTCCCCTCTAAAGCACCTGCACAAGGATAAGTTAAAGACTTTAGCTCATGACGGAGCTAAGTAAGACCTAGGTTCATATTTACCAAACATTATCTACCGTCCATATATTATACTCCATTCTACAATGTAAATTAAAATTTTGGGTATGGTCTAAAGGTTAAACAAAATGCCTAGTAAAATGTTGAATTGACTAGATAGTGAAGCATATGATGTGTATGCTCCAAAGGTTAGGAAAAATGCCAAAAAAAATGATGCATTGACCAAATAGTGATGCGTACGATGTGTACATGAACCAAAATGATAGGAAAATTAGCATTGTCCTTGATAGTATGAAGTCATCAAACTTCTGCAAAATTATTACCTTTGTTAAAATAACACTTGGTTGAACACCAAGAATCCCTCACCACTATTACGCCAACAAATTGAAACAAGAGCAACATATCACTCTTGCAATTGGGAGAGAAATTAATTTACAAGCCGGATGATGCACTTCAATAGTGTTCTTCTAATGGCTTGATAACAAACCAAGAACATAACCTTGCTTTATTTCCATAAGTCATAATAGTACTAGTATGTGGGTATGAACTAAGCATGAGTGTAGACTGAGGAGCCAATACCACATCTAATTACCAGGAATATTGAAGACCAATCACTAATACCAAGGTCAAAGACCATCCATATTTACCCTAGAATCTCTATCCATAAAAAATTGTAGAATTACTTTGAATGGAAAAACATGAGACTTTATATATATTTTGTTATTTTCAATAGATATCGTCGGATCTCTGACATCATCGAGCATAATAGGATGTCGAATATCCGACATCCTAGGGCATAACATTATGTCGGATAGCCGACGAATTTGGTTATTATTCGACGGTCATCGTCGGATATCCAACGGCCAATTCTATCAATTTGAATTTTTTTATCAAATTTTGTATTTTGAAGGTGAGATTCGACAACACAGTCCTTTTCGTCGGATGCCGTTGGATTTTCTCGTCGGATTTTGGGTTCATATCTAGTAGTGTGTATATTTTAAACATTAATTGTGAATTACACTATCCTCTATATAATTATTCAAGGTTGAAACCTTTGTATCACTATTTACTAATTACTAGTGGCATGTGCAAATTTTGGTGCATGTGTTATGTGCTTTGTATGTGTGTGTAGTCTTACAGGGATCAAATTTATTTGTAGGAATTGCATGATAGCAAGCATAGAGAAGTTTGCGTAGAAAGTGACGACGATAATCTAATTCCTAAATCTGAGATAAATTTTTTTTATTTTCATCATGACAACTATAGGCTATTCCAGGGGTACCAAATATCAAAGACAAATACAACCCAACCAAATGGATGTTAGAAGTTATCTCTACTGCTGCTGAACATGGTTTGGGGATAGAATTTGTAGAGCATTAAAAGAAATGTTCCCTCTACAAGTAAGCATTAAACTTATCAATATTTTCTCACCAAAATCCTTATTCTTATAATAGCTAGCTATTATGTAAGTGTTTCACCTGGCTGTGTATTATCAACAAGGCTCTATAACTCGTTAAATTTAGCCTATCCAATTGGACTGACTCTGAATTCATCATGAGCCAAGTTGTAATGGACTCAGAATATGGATGATTGTTATGAACATAAAAAATTTCTGTTATTTTGATTTTCATTGTCATGATCAACCTTCTTGATTTGCTTGACTTTCCCTTTGCAACACATTTGGTCACTAGGCCTGTTTGTAGAAGAATATATTAAGATGATAAATTTTAAAGAAGCATGCCAATAAGTTTTGCATTTTGGGGCTCACTTCACTCTTATCACTTCCTTCCAAAATTTTACCTGAAGATTCCATAGGCCAAATATTCAGGGTTGAACTTGATCTGCTTGTTGCATATAAGGAGCAAATTGCTGGTAGCAATTCAACCGATATAGATCTTATTTCTCTGTACATATGATTGTATATTTTAACTTAGCATCCAATATGCCTTAAAGTGTGTTTTGTTTGTCAAGAACATGCTAATTATTTTTTCGTCACATCATGTAAAATCCTGCAGTAGTGCTATGGCAATTTTTGTAACTTAATGTTTTTGGCTCTTGAACATTTTAGAAGTGGCAAAGAATAATGAAGATGAAGATGATGGCATGGATGGATGGATGGAATACTAATGATGAGGAGGAGGAGAAAGATGATTTAGATAAGGAAATGGAAGTTAATACTGAAGATGGGGACGAAGCTGATAGTCAAAGGCTTCACAGACTAGCAGCCCAAGTGCTTTAACATTTACTAGAGTTTAGTTTCTTGAGAAGGAAAAATTGTTTGGCAGATGTTTAGTTTCTGGTGTTGTATTTGGCTCAAGTGTTGTTAAGTTCTTAAATAAGTTCGATGCAAATGATGAATTTTTAGGCCAAAGATTTCCAGGCACATGTAGATGATGAAGATGAGGATTCTGATGATGATTTTAGTGACGATTAAGAGTTACAGTCTCTTATTGACAATGTGGATACTTTTGTGTTCTCAGCTGCGATCATCTGTATGTTCTAGTTCTGTCCTTCTGGTCTTTTCTCTTGCATTTTTCCTAGCAAAATGGGACATGCTTCAATGATATGGTCAAATGAATTACAATACTTACAAGTAGTGCATGGGTTCTAACAGTCTCTTGATAAATGTCTAGGTTGAGCGCAGTTATAGCAAACAATCTAACCTCTTCCTCGTCCTTGGACAATATTGCATCCTCTTCCTATATATCCACCGCATCCTCTGTATGTGCCTTGATCATACTGCGCATTTCCATTATTGTTATGTGTTTCTCCTTGGACTCTGTAGACATCATGTTTTATTTGTATCATGAGTTCAAATGCTCTACAGTTGGTATCATCATGGCCAACTAAATTACAAAATGTGCAGTACAGGTTCTTTGGTGTCTGTACATACTTCTGAAGTAGGTAACAGTCCTCTAGGCGATTTCCTCTACATCGAAAAATATCACACCATGCTCCTTGAGGTTGATTTAATGGATTCAATGCTCCACTAGCGATGTAATCTTTGAATACAAGGTAATGTTCCTTGGAATGTCCTTCTCCTTTACATTTAGTGCACCAAACCTAATCTCTTATCTCTTTTCCTTTCTTCATATCTTGCAACTATAATGTCAGGTTTTCTAGCTGTGTATGTATATGTGCCATTCATGTGCTGGTCTCTCCTATAGGTGAAGCTTCTAGCTTCATTGCAATTTCCAATTCTTCTGTTTGCAATGTTACCTTTTGTTGCATCAATGGTAATCTAATGTGGGGAAACAACGAAGCTATGAACCATTCTTGATGCTATTGTGGTGCTATATCAAAGCTAACTTTATCTAACAAGGCTTTGAATTTTTTTATCAAACTCCCACATAGTCTCATTAGGTTTCTATTTTATTTCTTTTTGCTCTGTAATGCACTGAGATTCTGGATTAGGTTTCTTAAATTCTCTAATCAAAGTAGTTCTGGTATCAGCTAATGTTTTGTTCTATCCAACATAATATTTCATAAACCATGTTAAATATATGTCTCTGAATGTGGTGACTAGCTGAGCTTGTTATACAACATCATCTTGTACTTGCTTAACATTCTAGATGACTTCACAGAAAAACCAATGTTGCTATGGATCCTCTAGACCAGTTCCTTTAAAAACATGTAGCTTAATGTTGTCTTCCATTATTCTTCTAGGAGGTGTAGTGTTCTGAAACGCTGAAGGTATACCACTACTTGGCTAATTCTAAGTATCCACTCTTGCAGTATTACTACTACTAGTGTTCTACGAACTAGTAATATTTCTTTCTTTAGCTATAAGTTTATGCGGAGTAATAGGCTGATATCCAAAGTATCTAGGTTCTTTTTCACTATCAAGCTTAGGTTGATATGGATTTATGTCACTTCATAACCCAGTTTCTATCACATCTATCACCTCTTTCTAGTGCTAACTTTATATCTTTTTCCACTACGCAAAATGCCAAAATCTTCATCTATATCACTATCTATGTTACTGAACATTACAGACTCAAACCATAGGAATTTGATTGCATTTTTAAGACACCGTTTTTAGCTAATAGCATTTTAATGCATAAACTCAAGTTTTTCAGGTACTTACCTCTAAATCCTTGGAATAAATATCCTTCTATTGTGTTGTAAGACTTCAAAGTTTCCACAAAAAATTATGTAATATAGCCTTCCAGTAAGCTATCCAACCAAAAGTATAGTGCTCTTGAAATATAGTTGTCAATCCCTTTAAGCCTCTGAATCAACTCTGGATTCCAAACTATAGATTCTTCACCCTGAAAATAGTTTTTTCATTCTGCTATCCTCGATATCCACTCATGTAGCTCATTACAAAAATATGTGAAGAAAATTTCATGCACGTCTGTGAATATATACCTCTGCAACCATTGTTCTGTGGTAAGACACGGATGTCTGTTTTCTTTCTTCGCAAACTCAATTTATCTCTGGCTTACCCAAGTATGTATTTCTTTCTTCTTTGGATTCCACATCAATATAATACATCATCAATGTATCAGTTCATGCAATGCATAGAACCACTTGTTGGTTACTTCTTTTTCTCATCCATGTAACACATCACCAGTTCTAGCGCGACAACATAACCATTTGTTGGTGATATTTTTGGCTGACCCAGGTTCAAATAAGTTTCTCTCGTAGACCCAACAAATCACCCCTTTTCATCGGCCCTTTCAGCATCAACCTGCAAACAGGATAAAGTCTCACCTGAGGCGAAGATGGGTGGTTACAAAATCAGGTTTCTGTAACCTTGGTAATTCACGGATGTGTTATGCAAACTTGCAATGTACTCCTTGATTAACACATACTTAATATAACAATACCAACATGTATCTGTGCACTTCATAGTTATCGAAAACCTACAGACTTTGTTGAATCGTTGTTCGTTTACCCTTATAACTACACATTCATCCTACTTAACATTACTCCACACCATTCATACATACGTGTTCTGCTTACTTAACATAACATTCTTATTCACATACATATGAAAGAAAATACATCAGCATAAGCATAATATGAACATAAAGCATATCATATATTCACACACATACACAGGGATTTACGTGGTTCACCCCCCAGATGGGAGCTACATCCATAGGAACTGTTATTATATTAATTGGAAGGGGTAACAGTTCCAGTCTATGAACTCAGTTGCAGACTCTTCTCTATAATAGAACTCTGTGTACTCAGCTGCAAAGTCTTTTCCTCTCTAGATGTCTCTCAGTCTAGATCTAACAATATCTAACTTAAGTCTAACAAGATCTAACAAGATCTAAACCTTCCTTATACAAAATTTCCCTTTATATAGATGTGCCTGAAGGTCACATATTGCAATAACTATGGGTGGCCCAACCCTCATAGTACCCTTAAACCCAAAATCCCGTGGTTCTCATGTTGACCATGCTTTGCCTTAACTTCGTTGTCCTTTTGCGTCGCTTCTTCTTACTCTGAAGCTTCCTCTAACAGACGCAGTTCTAACCACGTGTCTCTGACTCTATAGTGGTGTGTCCTTTCCACCATTCCGCTTATTTACTCTCTACTCCTGTAGCCGACAGTTTTCTGCTTCATTCATAACTGCTCCAACTACCTCTAGTCATCCTTAGTACTTCGTCTTTACTAAGGGGATAGGTCATTTCCTGTCAACTTCGCTACGCTCCATACCCTGCTACCAGGAATTGCGGAGTTGCTTCTCCCAAAACTGGTCAATGTTTGGTCTCACCTAAATGTACCTTTCTCATCAAAACTTCCTTCATTTGCATTACGCCCAACACTTGTTAATGTAAGATGAAAGGGTTGCATAGAAATTATGATAAAGGTCTTCTACATTACCCTTACTAGAGAGAGAAAACAAATTATTATTTAAACCATTTCAAAAAAGGTCAACTTTACTTTTGTTGAATATTAAGAAAGTTTGGCTTTGAGAATTTGTTTCTATGAGATTACTATGCATAACAAAATTGAGTGTTACGAAGGTAGACTATATTCCAAGTTAAGTTTATGGTCATTTAAAACGTCAAAAAATATTATTTGGTTGTTTAAAGGGATATTATAAACCACACTACTTCCAAGCCCATGAATGCAAGTCATTTCGGTAGAATTAATCCATTTCATAAGATCATTGCAAATAATTAGATTTTTAGCACTATAGAGTTTGATTAGCTCAAGACCAAACAAAATTTTCCCTAAATATTTAGGACTTATTTTGTAGTTGTTGGCTAAAGCAAGGTCTTCGCCTAGCCATAGAGGTTTAGAGTTGGAATCATTGCTTAAGAGAATAACTTGTTTAGTATTTGTTCAAGCAATAAAGTCACCCATTAAGAGGATATTGCCTTCATTTCTTAAACTAGAAATATCATCTTCATGGCTATTATAAGGATAGTTTTTATCTAAACTGATCTTCTTATAAAAGCTAGAATTGATAGGCACAAAATAACAAATTGTTATTAAGATTTTTTTAGCATTAATATCTATAATTTCCATCCATATGTACTGGATGAATGGATCTTTCTTATGAATCCTAGCATGAGGGGAGATGTTCTTCCTAATGTAACAAGCTATGCCTCCAATGCATTGGTGACAAGATGTCTTGTTCCATATCGACCATAAGACAAATCCTTCTATTGTAGGGACCTCATATTTTTCATGCTCCCAAGCTTAAACCACTATTATAATATCAAACTTGGGACCTCTATTCCATGGAAAGCCTCGACAATTCCAAGAGAGAATATGGAGTATGCCAAATTCCTAAATTTACTATTGACTTTTTGGTCTCTATCTCTGATGACATCCTTCCTATTTCTAATTAATGCCCATTTTCCTTCATTTCTAGCTTCTTTTACCTTTTGCATGATCCTTTAGAGATAACGTTAACTCGAATCATCCTATGTTTATTCTCAAATAGTGTTTTCAACATCTTTGCTTATGTAAAACAAGTAGTTTCAATTTGTAATATATTATGTAGTTTTCCCTTGACTAGAGCTAGCTTAAGCTTATCGTCTTCATCATCCCCCTTCAAACAAAAAATTATGAGGTTCAAGGAATTTGTTAGGATCATGGTCTAATTCAATGAACTTTTTTTTTTTATATCCAATTTACCTTCCAAACTATTTAAGGTTAGATTGTTATTTACCTTTGCTTAGAGTCCTTTAATCTTGCTCTTCATCTCAATATTTTCTAAATTATCAATTTTTATTTGCCGGATTGATTGATTTGTTTCTTGACTTTGCTTTTTGTAATATCCCGAATTTTGACTAACTATATTGATGTTATATATTGGGCTTAAAGCCCCAACACATACGATTTATTTGGATATACTGGGTGTAAGCCCCAATGCACATGCTTTTTACTTTTATTATATGATGGGTGTAAGCCTCGATACACATGACATATTTTGTTGTAGGTATATATATTTGGGCATGGACCCTTACAGATACAGGTTATTGCTATATACTGGGCCGGAAGCCCCAATGTATATTGATTGATGCTTTATTATGAGACCGAGTACAAGATCCTATTATACTGAGATGATATTTTGTTATATACTGTGCAGAGTTATGATATGCATGATTGACTTTTTTATGTGTTGAGCGTGGACTCTGGAGCACATGGAATGCCCTATGTGCTAGGCATAAGCTCCGATGTACATAGAGGAATTTTTATTATGTATTGGGTGTAAGCCCCGATGTACATAGAGTGTTGGGCATAAGCCCTGGAGCACTCCAAGATTGATAATGAATACTGGATCCAAGGCCATTTGTATATTCTAGATGTGCTTCACAAACACATTCTAGTACTAGTGTTGAGTAAAATGCTCTGGAATTGCACTAGTGTAACGCCCATGTGATAGTGTTGAGCCAAAGCTCTGAAGAGCACTCAGGGTTACTTGATCTTAAAGTGTTGAGTTGAGAAGACTCTGAATAGCACTACTACCCATCACAATTATTTAATTGGTTAAATGAATCATTTCTATCTCTCATCAAAGACTGCGGGAACTACCATGTTAAACGAGGGAATCCAACATGCAAGAGGGACCTAGAGTTACCTAACCTAGCCAACTATCCAAACCTATCAAAAGGACCTTGTCCAAAGATTGGACCCTATATTAAATATTTGTTATGTAATTTAATTAATTAAATAATCAAGTTGATTGTTTATAAAAGAAATCTCACTTATGTATAAATGATATGCACGAAACCTATGCATAGGATATTATTTATATTATATATATTATGTATGAATAATATGCAGAAAATATATGCATAAGATATTTCTTTATGTTATATATAAGAAAAAAATTATGATCTAAATTAATAGAAACACATAGGTTGTAAACAAAGTAAATAAAATATAAAGGTTCCTTTTAACAAATCATAGAGGAACAAGTTTAAAAGTCCTAGATTAACTAGGAGTAAAGAATTAAATAAAAATATTCTTTACCTATAGTATAATTCAAAACTAAAACAAATTTGGAGTTAATATTACAAATATTATTATTAACTCAACAGCTATATTCCAAAATTTCACCTATATAAAGAAACACAGTCCCCAAGTGAAGGGAATATTTTCTTTCTATCATTATTCTATGGTGAGAGAAGAGAATTTTCCCACAGAAACTGAAAGAGCCCTTTTATTTTCAA
The DNA here is from genome assembly GCA_027924585.1 of Larix kaempferi. Classification (NCBI taxonomy): domain Eukaryota; kingdom Viridiplantae; phylum Streptophyta; class Pinopsida; order Pinales; family Pinaceae; genus Larix; species Larix kaempferi. The sequence continues at coordinate 20,167,296 of BSBM01000519.1, forward strand.
GAACTGAATTGCATCAACAATCTTCCCTAGGTCCTTTATTGTCCTATTGCATGTTGGAACCAGCTCGGGGGGATACATTAGTGAATCAGGAAGGGTTCAAGGTCAAGGTTGGGAAGAACGTGGTAGTCCCAAAGTCATTCGGTTCAGTTATTCTATAGGCCAGCCAGATCAACACATACTTGTTTTCTGTAATTAGTGTTTGAAAGTGTGTAGGTCTATACCAGTAGAAGGATCAAGCTGCAACTGTACAGGTATGAGATACTCTTACATTCTTTTCAATTTGTTATTAGGCTGCTAAACTTAGAAATTTAATTTTGTCAATTCTTTTCATAATAATCTAGTAGCAGTAGTTAATGAGAGCAAGGGCCTATGGAATTGTCTCTCCTGGGTTATTTTTTCCTATTTCAATAGCTAAAATTCTGGTTTAAATATTTCAAACCCTAGCTAAAACCGAAGCAGTACAGAACCTCATCAAACAAATTTAAATTATTTATTTCAACAGAATCATCTCCTATAAGGAGACTGATTTGCTAGTTTTATTTTCAAGCTCATAATCTTAAACCTTTCTACTTTAGCAAAAATCGAAGTGCATGCTGTACCAATCTTTTTAATTAAACTTGAAATTTTAAATCCCTGATAAGATTACGTCGGATTTCTTCACAAATTACGTAGGATTTCTTCACACTTCAATAAGAAGATTTAAACACAACATAGGAAAACTTCAAACCATAAGATCATCAACATAACCTACATTCCTTAAGTCGCCTTACACAGGCTAAATTATGTTAGGGCATTATTCTAGATTTAAAAACTATTATTAAAAACCAACCAAGATTCAGGATCGAATGACCTTACCCTAAGAAAAAAATCGTAGGGATCATGCTATAGTGTGGGTCGTTGCCCTTTCCACATAATTATAAAACCATAACGAAAGTCAAAAGGAAACGATTTTATTTCCAACGCTAGGGCTGGGTCATCAAGACACATTAGAATTATTATAAACAAGAAATAAATTCATACGAACTCTCTGTATTTTAATCAAACGAGCTCACACATCAAGATTTCATCCCCAAAATATTTAGCTATTTAACGCAGAGAATATTACCCTCTCTCTACATTAATTATTAACCTTCTCAAACTAGAGGTACGATAACCCAACTTTTAAACTAGGAATTTCCCATTACAGAAGTAAAACCGATTCTCATTACAAGCGCATAATCCAACTAGGGCTTGCCCTTCCATAATTAAAATAAATAAACAACGTTTCTTTTCACACATTGAGAGAATCTAATTCTAGTTTAAATACTTAAATCAACTAAATGAGAAACGCAGAGAACCTTAGCATATTACAGGTAGGGTCATCACCCCAGGTTTCGATAGGTAGATATTTCATAAGGTTACCAAGGACAAATTTATCAAACCCTGGACTTGCCCAGGTCACATATTTTTCGGGAAAATCGAAGTAATTAAAATACACCCAGAGATTTCTGGAAACCCCATACGTTGCCAGGCTTAGTAAATAAAATAACACACAGAGCCAAATTAAACCATTAAAAGAATATACATTTCCAGGAGTGCCGAAAGCACAATGCTGGTACAGGAGGCAAGTGAGGACCATCTCCCTCAACACTAAATTTCCATACAGGATACAAACACAGTCAACGCTGTAGTTCATTACATTTTAGAGCGTGCCTCAGTTTAGCCACGACTTGTTACACAAACCCAACATTTCATGAAATCCTTGCATTACAGAGAATACAAACCAGCAGACAAACACTTGCTTGAAGGGAGGAAAAGGGTCATCAAAATACTAGACTTACCACAATTACCATAGCTGCAAGTATCATCGCACTCAGCTCGAAGCCACCACCACCGAGGGACCTGCCAAGGTCAAACCCCAATACAACTGAGTTATAATTCGAAACAAAAAATGATTGTGGAAACAAGTAAGAATGAGTTTGTTTATTGGCAAAGAGTTTACCTCGCAAGGCTCATACATTTGGTGATGAGCAAGTCGAAGACCTGTCATGGGCGCCTCCAAGTCCTTAAGAGACTTGCTCTTCCTTCCCCTCCCAAAACAAGCATTTCGATAATACAGTAGGGTCATCCAAAACTCTTAGGGTTTAACCCCAAGTGACATCCAGCTATCCCCAATTCGTATGCTTGGTAGTGGACTCCATTAAATGTGTTATCCACTCCTCCAAACATTTTATCTTTACCCCTTCTTGTATAGTTAAGTGTTCCTTTCAAACCTTGTATGATTACATTTTAATTGTTGACCAAAAGTATAATAATAAACTCACATATGGAGCTACAACTCTAGGAAACACAAATCCTAGATAGTCTTATACATACCTACACAATCAGAAAGGAATAAGCTTTAGCATGAATGCTAAGTAAGTCTAGCCCTGGCTACCAGTTCCATCCCTTCGAACATGATAATGATTATAATATAATAACTTAAATAGATAGCAAGTTAACCCATTAAGTTAAAATACAAACATAGTTGCAACATTTAAGGGAACAACATAAGGACTCTTAAGAATTCAATTAAGTTCCAAATTGATCAATCAACTGAGTTATTTACCATCAACCCAAGGTGGGTGGTTAATGAAGACATGAAACCAATTAGGTCGCTTCTGCAAAACCGTAGAGTAAAATCATCCATAGTAAATAGATCCATTTGTTGTTCACGAGCAGAAATACAATCCATGTATTAAACATTATATCATTGCAATCCTCTAGTTATGTTTCCAGTGCTGAAGTTAATTTAACTAAACATCTACTTAAAAAGGCAGTAATAAGTTACATAGAAATTTTTTTAAATTTTTATAGTTTTAGGGACATTACACTTTTCTATTTCTTATAATATAATCTCCATGATATACAACTTATTCTCCAAAAATGTGATTTTATTGTCTATTTGTTTTTAAATCTTATCTTCAAAATATACAAATTTATTATAAACATTACCATAAATTAAAACCTATTTTATTATTTAAAAAAATAAAAATAAAAATTTTAAACAACATTAAACCATAACCATAAATTAAAAAAGTATATATTAAAAAATCAACCAACATTGACGACCATGAGACAACTATATTCCCTACATGGACTAATAATATAATTATTGGTTGTTGAAATTAAGGAGAATATTATAATTAATTTTCAACGACCATATTTAATGCGGACGTGGACTGTTTTATACATGATTGAAATGGGAATTTGGTTCACATGCCCATTAAGGAGTTTGGTATACATTTAATTTTTTTTATTAATGAAAGTTTTATTTTGTCATTTGCCCTTTGTTTCTCTCCACGACACTCTTGTTGTTTCCCTTAAGAAATGGAATGGACATACCAATGCAAATGAGGACATGTATATCCTCACAACTCTTGTTTGTCAATTCTTAAAACATAGAGGCACGAATGGATTTTCCATTGTTGTAAGTCTATGAACATTGAAGATGAAATCACTTTCTCTTAGAACATTAAATGCTAGTTACACTGATAAGTGTTTATATCTTAAAATTTGGGGTGGACTATCATTTATGCTTTTCCTATATTAAAGGAGGATGGGATGTGTATTGTACAAATTGATTTTATGTCAAGGGAAAAACACACCGCTCAGTAAATAAGATTTAACTGCACAGTAGATGAATATCTTCTTTTTCTTCTCTTCAAACTTGGCCGACCATACAATAGAGAACCCCAAATTTTACTTCACGAAACACTTGCTTCACTAAGAATTAACTTCGGCGGAGCCTAACTGCACGATGTCAACTTTTTACTTTGCGGTGATTAACTGCGCGATTTCAACTTTCTACTGCCTAGTAGTACTTCACAGAGGTGTGGAGTTAAATTCACAATACTTTACTTTGCAGACTTCACAAAGACTTTGCAAATCACTTAAACAAACTTTTCAAGAAATATATTTTCTAAGGCATAACAAGTAAAACATCTTACGCGAAGTTACTCGTAAAAATAGAACTTTCACTACGGTGAACTTAATTGGAAATCTTGATTCCTTTTACTGCGCATAAATGTAAACAATATTCAAGGAGAAGATGTGCGACTTGCAATATTCAACATTCTTGGGAATGAAACATAAAACCTATGAACTTATATATTACCACAGTAAACTGCAGGATGCCTCAAAACATGGAAATGAGTTTTTACTTGATCTTTTACTTTCACAGAGCTTAGGCTCTTGATACAATTCACGGGAGCTTCTTCTCCTTTCACTCTTCTTACACATCTCTCTCTGAGTTTCAACTATGAGCTTCTACTTATAGAGTTTCCTAACAACTAACTTAACATCGCTTCACTTGGAAGCTTCAGGATTGCATTAAACATTGTAATTAATTTCTACCTAAGAAATATTGATATGTGAACTATTAACGCGGTTACATAAATATAACTTGACGTGCGACGGATTGGTTGTGAACTTACTGATAGACTAACATTGCAGTCTCTGTGCGCTGACACAAAAATACTGACAGGGTCGACTGACGGGGTGACTGACAGAGCCGACGTAGTAGATACACGATCAGCTCATTAATTACATATTTTCCAACAGTCCCCGTTAATTATGAGCGGATGGGGATAATAAAACAAAATTAAAATTTTACAAAATGTTTCAAAGCTGAAACATGCTCTGTGCCTGACAAAGTTCACTGCACAGAACTTGTCACTCCCAAACAACTTCGCAGATATTGGAATGGGTCCTTTGCTAATGGTTTGGTAAAGATGTTTGCAACCTGATCTTCAGACCTGCAAAATTCTAAACAGATTTCTTTGTTGTTTATCAATTCTCTGATAAAATGATATCTTGTATCGATGTGCTTTGTTCTCTTGTGAAACACATGATTCTTTGACAGTGCGATAGCTGAGTTATTGTCGCAGTAAATGACTGTGGGTTCTTGCTGATCCTATGACAGATCACTTAACATCCTGTGCATCCAAATTGCTTGACATGCAACGCTTGTAGTTGCGACATACTCTGCTTCTGCTGAGGAAAGAGTTACTATGGGATGTTTCTTTGAAGCCCATGATACAACACCTGTTTCTAAATGAAATGTATTTCCAGATGTGATTTTTCTATCATCTATGCTACCTCCATTGTTGCTGTCAGTGTATCCAATGCGTTTGAAATTTTTTGAGGTTGAATAAAGAATACCAAAGTCTCTTGTTCTATTTACATATCTCAGAATTCTTTTACCTACTTGCCAATGTGATTCTTTTGGCGACTCCATGAATCTTGAGATTAAGATGACTCCATACATGATATTTGGCCTTGTTGCTGTAAGATACATAAGGATGCCAACGAGCCTCTTAAATAGCATAGGATCTACATTGGATCCATCATCATCCTTGCTCAATTTCAAACATGTTATTACTGGTGTAGGGGCTGTCTTATAGTTTAACATCTTAAATCTATTCAAGACATCACTTGCATATTTTGACTGAGAAATAAATATCCCATTTTCAGAATGTTGGACTTCAATGCCCAGAAAATACTTCATAAGCCCCAAATTAGTCATTTTGAATTCACTTTCCATGACTGATCTAAATTCTTCTATGCCAAAATCACCAGTAAATATTAAATCATCTACATACAAGCAGACAATTAGCTTATTACCTTGCTAGTTGATTTTTGTGTACAACATTGGCTCACATTCACTTAAATGTGAAACCCATTCTGAATGAGGTAAGAGTCAATGCCACTGTACCAAGCTCTAGGAGCTTGCTTCAAACCATAGAGTGCCTTCTTCAACTTGTATACTCCGTGTCCTTGTCCTAGAACTTCATAGCCTTGTGGTTGCTCCACATATACTTCCTCCTCCAAATAACCATTTAAAAATGAAGACTTAACATCCATTTGATAAACAAACCATGACTTATGTGCTGCAATGGCCAAAACTGTTCTGATAGTGTCCATTCGAGCAATAGGTGCAAAAGTTTCATTGAAGTCTATGCCAGGCTACTGTGTGAATCCTCTTGCTACCAATATTGCCTAGTGCTTCTGCACATTTCCATCAACATCTTGCTTGGTATTATAAATCCATTTCATGCTTATCACATCCTTGTCTTTAGGAACATCAACTAGTTCCCATGTTTGATTCTTCTCAATGCATTCTATTTCTTCATCCATGGCTTGTGCCTAGACTTTATCTTCAACAGCTTCTTCAAATGTTAGAGGATCATTAACTTGAGAAAATAATGCAAAAACTGAGAATGAATTAGGTGTACCAGTCTCATATATCTCATGCAGACTTCTTGTCCTTAGTAGAGTTGCTGGTGTCGAACTGCGCGAACTGCCTGCTGGGGTCTGTTGCGCACTTGAAGTGCTTGTCGGAGCTGCTTGTACTGCAACTTCTGTCGGAGTTCGTTGTGCTAAAACATGCTACGCAGTCTTGGGAATAGGCGGTGCTGCGAAGTTATGATTCACATGCGGAGTCTCAACCACATCTTCTGCAATGTCATCATGTTCGACATGTGGCACATTTTTAACATTCTTCTCTACAGTTCCATCCCATGCTTCATTCTCTACAAATTGAACATCGTGACTGATAATAAATTTTCATGCAATAGGATCATACAACTTGTATGCTTTTGTGTCTTCAGAATAATCAATAAAAATGCATTTCTTTCCTTTATTGTCTAATTTCCTTCTTAGCTGATCTGGAAAATGTGCGTATGCTACACAACCAAAAACTTTCAAATGCGAAACGCTATGTTTCATACCCGTCCATGCTTCCTGTGGAAATTTGTTCTTCACGCTCTTCATCGGACATTGATTCATGATGTATACAACAGTTGCCACTGCTTCAGCCTAGTATTCATTTGACAGATGCATGGCTGCCAACATATTGCGCGCCACCTCCATAATGGTTCTGTTTTTCCTCTTCGCGATACCATTCTGCTGCGGTATATACCGCATAGTGAATTTCTTCTGTATGCCATGATTTTTGTAAAAATTTAAGAAATCATTTGAAACATACTCACCACCTCAGTCCGTTCTTAAGATCTTGATGTTGTAACCACTCTGCTTCTCCACAAGTGCCTTGAACTGTTGAAAACAACTAAACACATTAGATTTATGTTTTAGAAAATATACCCAGGTTTTTCTTGTGAAATCATCAATAAATGTGAGAAGATAAGTGCATCCTCCCATGGACGGTGTTTGCATCGGTACACAAATATCAGAGTGCACAATTTCAAGTGGTGTGCGAGCTCTATATGACTTTCCGACTGGAAAAGTCTCTCTGTGTTGTTTTCCTAAAATATAGCCTTCACAATTCTCTCTGGATTTTCAATCAGTGGAAATCCCTTAACCATGTCCTTGATGTGCAGTAGCTTCAGCCCACCAAAATTCAGATGTCCAAATTTGAAATTCCATAACCAAGATTCATCCCTTATTTCTGTCTGAAACGTAGCTTGTATTGCGCTATCTTTTTCTTCCTTGTCGCAGTGAATGTTTGCTCCTTTGCTTGCTGCTTTGAACGCAGATCCATAATTTTCATTCTGACTTTCATGAACAACTTGAGTTGTTTTTCCTTTTATGATTGGTGTTATCTTCAAAAGAAACAAGCAATTACTTGTCATATGCACTTGGACTATCAACTGATTGCTTGGATATATGTCTTTGATCACACAACGCTTTCCTATCATATGGATTCTGTAACCTTTTTCCATCAGTTTTCTAGTGCTCATCAAATTATGTTTCAAACCTTGAACATAATAAACACCAAACATATATTTCTGCTCCCCCTGTTTGGTTAGAATATCAATAGTACCCTTACCCAAAACAGTGACTTGAAAATTATTTCCAAGTGTGACATCAGTTTGAACTGATTTATCTAGACTAGAAAATAGATTTAAATTACGAGTCATGTGATTGCTACACCCTAAGTATAAATACCATATGCCATTCGAACTTTCTTGGACAACATTGCATTCAAGTGGCGATGTGCATGCTAAGAACAATGAGTTGTTCATGGTGCTAGTGTTGCTTGACTGTGTTTGGCCTTGCTTTCCTTGGTCATACTGCTTCTTCCTACATTCATATGCGAAGTGTCCATACTTCTTACAGTAATGACATTGAATTTTTTATTTATCATGTACCTTTGTCCACTTGGCTGACTGGGCTTTGATTCTGACCTCTTGCTGCGACATGTGCAGGACTATTGCTGCGACCTCCTCTGAAAGAACTTCTTCCTTTGCCTCTAGATTTTGATCTTCCTCTGCCTCTTCCATGACTTATGGATGATTGTGTTGTGAATGCACCTTCCAGCGATGTATCTGAACCGCTGATTCTATGTTCATGATTGAGTAATGAGGCTTGCAATTCATCAATGGTAAATGTGGACAGATCTTTGTTTTCCACTAGGGTCACAACTAAAGATTCAAATTTCTTTAGAAGAACTCTAAGAACTTTTTCAACAACTCTTTGGTCACCTAGATTTTCTCCATGAGACTTTATTTGATTAACCAGACCAATAACACGAGTATAGAATGATTCTACTAACTTTGTATCTTTCATTGACCGAGAATCAAAATCTCTTCTAAGAATTTGAAGTTTCGCAGTCTTTACCTTGTTCAAACCTTGATATTCAGTTTTTAGTGTGTCCCATGCTTCCTTAGCTGATTACGCTGCTACTACTCTTGGGAGTATGGATTCATGTGTCACTTCATGTATGTGGAACAATGCCTTTCCATCTTTTTTTCTATGTTTCTTCAAGACATCTTTCTCAGCTTGTGTGAGATTGTTATATGCTGTCAGATTTGCTGGTTCTGCATAACCATGCTAGACTATTTCCCATACATCTTGACCTCTAAACAAAGCTTTCATAGTTAGAGACCAATATTCATAATTTTTACCTGAAAAGATTGGAGTTTGCAAATTACCAGAAGTGGAAGCCATCACTTTTCCCTTATAGATAGAATTCCTACTTTCCGTAAACCAGGCTCTGATACTAGATCAAGGGAAAAACACACCGCGCAGTAAATAAGATTTAACTGCGCAATAGATGAATATCTTCTTTTTCTTCTATTTGGACTTCGCTGACCATACAATAGAGAACCCCAAATTTTACTTAGCAGAACACTTGCTTCACTAAGAATTAACTTCGCAGTTTAATTGTACAGAGACTAACTGCACGATTTCAACTTTCTACTTCGAGGCGATTAACTGTGCGATTTAGACTTTCTACTTTGTGGTGATTAACTGCGCGATTTAGACTTTCTACTGCGCAGTAGTACTTCACAAAGATGCTACTTTACTTTGCGGACTTCACAAAGACTTCGCAAATCACTTAAACAAACTTTTCATGAAATATATTTTCTAAGGCATAACAACTAAAACATCTTACGTGAAGTTACTCCTTATAAAAATAGAACTTTCACTGCGGTGAACTTAATTGGAAATTTTGATTTCTTTTACTGTGCCTAAATGTAAACAATATTCAAGGAGAAGATGTACGACTTGTAATATTCGACATTCTTGGGAATGAAACATAAAAACTATGAACTTATATATTACCACAACGGGGCGATGCCTAAAAACATGGAAATGAGTTTTTAGTTGATCTTTTACTTTCATAGAGCTTGAGCTCTTGATACAATTCATGGGACCTTCTTCTCCTTTCATTCTTCTTACACATCTCTCTTTGAGTTTCAACTATGAGCTTCGCTTCTACTTATAGAGTTTTCTAACAACCGACTTAAGATAACTTCACTTGGAAGCTACACGATTGCATTAAACAATGTAATTAATTTCTACCTAAGAAATCTTGATATGCGAACTATTAACATGGTTACATAAATATAACTTGACGTGCATCGGATTGGCTGTGAACTTACTGACAGACTGACATTGCAGTCTCTGCATGCTGACACAAAAATACTAATAGGGTGACTGACAGAGCCGACTCAGTAGATACGGAACGGGATCAGCTCATTAATTACATATTTTCCAACATTATGGTGGCCATTCAAAATTCTAAATAAACAATTATAAAAATACATAAATAAAAAAATTAACTGGTAGTTGATGCATGGATAACTCATAGCTCATGCATGCATACTAGTAGCTCATGCATCATACATGGATACTAATAGTTCATGCATGGATACTAGTGGCTCATGCATCATGCATGGATACTAGTAGCTCATGCATGGATAACAAGTATGGACACACAATCCATTTAACTAAAGAATGTAAGGGTAATTACAACTAAGTATGGATAACAAGTATCAAATAACTTGTTCATGGCACTTAATTTGTGACCTATTGGTGTTCACCAGCCATGTATTTGTTATAATACAATTATGCCAAAACTATAGTGAGTTAGGAAAGATTTTCTTCAAGCTATCTGAGCATAGAAATAAATTTTAAAGCAAACCAAATAATTCCTTCTCTCTTGTCAAAGTAGGATAGTTTGTCTCAATGGACCATCATCATCACCACCACCACCACAATGACCATACCAATGATTAACTCTTTTCTTCTCACACATGTTTAGAAGTCTGGATTTATTGTATTGTTTCAAAAGTTCAAGTTTATCAATGAAAATGATCATAAACGGCCTCTTACTTTGCAATACATTATGCATATATTCTTTCTAAACACGATAATTTGTACTACTTTGATTTTTTTGTAAATCAACATGAGTGTTAAGTATGCCCAAATCAGAATAGAGACTTAAAAAGGCAGGCTGAAAAATTGAATGCATAGATGATTTCTCATGCAGATTAAAAGAAATTACATGCTGAAAACTTTCTCAAAATAACCTTTGCTCACAGTTCATTATAAAAAATGACATTAGAATTGAAGAAGAAATAACTTCTAAAATCACACTACGATCTATGATTGGTACCATAAATTCATTTTCCTACATCTTATTTTTACCATAAATTCATGATAAAAATCTAAAGCTGCAAATCTCAAACGTTCTTCATATGAAGTTCCAAAATTATCATGATATGAAAGCAAACTGCAATTTTACAAAATGGAAGTCATTAATTTCATCAATATAAAATGCAATTTTGCAATTCTAGAAAATAAAAAGCAAGAAATATAATTTTGCATTCCGAGAAAATAAACAGTTATTATGATAAGATTATCATAAGAATAAGCCAATAAATACTATTCTTCCCTTTGGAGAGATAAAGATCAGTATATGTCTTGACATTATTATCATAACTGTACGCCATTAAATACTATTCTGCCCTTTTCGAGATATAAAGGGAAGATTACTAACAATTACTATTCTGCCTTTTTGGAGAGATAAAGGGCAGATTATTCAACAATTGGAGTAAAAAACATGTCCATGCAGCATAATAATCTCAGAGAGAATTCCTCTTCTATGTTACCGACCAGTAAAGAGCACACATAACTGAAATCCCCATGTAGGATCAACAAAAATACATGGTTTTAGAAATATTAGGATGTGGAACGGGGAGCTGGGGAGCATCCCCTTCCCTTCTTTCTCCTGCCTGCAGAAGTTGTTGCATCTGACTTGCTGCTAGATGTGCATAATTTATTGGAGCAACTGCACATAATACACAAATATAGAATGATCAGATCATTTATATTAACTGGTCGAAATTTCAAGTATAAACTCAAGACACAATCATGGTCCCTGGGGAAGATTAGTATCTTAACCTGTAGAGATTGCCACTGTACTTTTTTGATACCTGCAACCAAACCAAACAAATACAATTTCAAACCTCCTATGAAAAGGCAGAAAAATAGACTTTCACACATTAAACGTGAAGGGTTTGTTTCTTACACATAAGACAAAGCATGAACAACACTCTGAAGTTCGTCCACAGTGAAGTTGTTCTCATCGAGTAATACATGGTAATGAGTGGGCCGTGAAGTTCCCTACAACACATTTTGCTCTTCAGGTAAACATGGACATCATGCAACATACAATATCTACGGTTTTTTACTGTGATATGATTAAAAAGTACATACCAAAAAACTTACCATCTTTCCATCTTGAGAACACAAGTAGAAATCAAAATTTCTAGGGTGACAAATATGAGAATCCACAATTGTCCCTGCATCCAAAACATATAAAATTCACTGTTTTGTTTTACATAATAATAATAAGACAATCTCAAATGAGTAAGTACTGTATCACATTCTGGTTAAGCTTTGATTTCTTGTCATGCAATACTAAAATAAACGCTTTACTTTGAATCACATGGTAGAAAAAGAAGATAATTAACCTGGCTGCACATTTTGTTTTTCCTGCCCATTGGTTGGGAATATCTTTGCATGATGATTCTTCTGCGAAATTATTAATGTAACTCTAGGTCTGTAACCACTCTCAATAAAATCGCATGCCTGTAAATCAATGATCATTTTAATGAAAGTTAAATCATAATTTTGAAGTAGGTTAAATTATATGTAGCACAGTCATTTAACTTGTGGGTAAGTTTACTCACAAATTGTAAAATATAAACTAATCAAAATAATGAATTTAGCATCTAGAAATAAAAATAAAAAAACCTTTAATATAGCTTTCAACTCAGCTCTCAAGACCGTGTCGAATTGAGAATTGCTAACTCCATCTCTGAAAATGATGGAAAATAGAACATTATTAACTATTGATTAAAATTGAAAACAAAATGACACATTAATATTGTATAAGAACATCTATAAAGGAGATAAATATAAATACGTCATATTATAAAGAGACAAACCAGAATTATACATATTTTCATAATTATGATGTTGGTTTTAATTGGTTTATGTTGCTAATTTATTTTTGGGAATGATTGACTAACATTCCACTAAACCTTTTAACAAATAAGTTGAAATGTGTAAAAATTTTAACAGTTTTATTAAAACTAACACAATTACTTAATTTATGGTTAGTGAATACCTATAGGTCATAAGTTAAGTGCTACTATAAGTTATCTGTGAAGAGTTATCTATGCATTCATTCATCAACCATCAGTTACTTTTTAGAATTTTTTTTTATATTTCTAGCATTCTTCTAGTTATCTGCCATAAACAGATCCATTCATCCGCTACCACTTATTTTTTAAAGTTTTTTTTTTATAATTGTTTATTTAGAATTTTGAAAGATAGCTAAATAATCAATCAACCATATAATCAATTTGGAAAATATACTGGTATACAATCTTAGAAAAGCTACACTTGTCTCATTCTCTACATACTTAAAAAATCATAGATCATAGTCCAACCCAAATTCTAAAATAAAAACACCTATACCTAACTATCAATTTTCATGATTACATCAATTGAAATTCCAACTATCTAATGCAACGTATTGTCAGAATAGCATTCTTGCCTGAGAAAGCGCTGTAAAAAACAACACAACATGAAAATATTAACTACATATCTGAAGATGATCATTCGCTTTGGTTTGGGGTCAACACCTTGTTCACAGGTTTGATAAAAATCTTTTAGTAGTTCACTGTGTAACCAACGTAAATGTTAGTTGTGGAATTTACACCAATCATATGACAGTTTCCTATACAGCATTGCCCAGGTTAAAAAAGGGAATATTTTATGAGAATAGAATTACTTCATCATGCCAGAATCCCTTTCTCCTAATTCCGGCGTAGACGTTATTGTGCAAAGATCCTCAATCAGTTCAGCCCTGGGCGCTTGAGTTCTCACGGAGGCTCTATACTTTGAAATGAGCGGCCAATATCTAGAAGAAACAACCTACAAACTGTTTCGTTTACACAATTAACGTCACATGTAGGAGAGAAAGTTCTAATAACAATTTTCATGATACGTACAGCTGCAATGGCAGGTGAATCTATAATCCCAACAGATCGACGTGAAACGTCCATCCCAATAATAATTGTTGGTATGGTAGAGATCTTTGGTATCTTTTTTTCAATTTCCATATTTAACACAGTGTTGAGGCCACCCATCTGAAAGAGAGGAAACGAACAAAAGTACAAGAATATCATTACATAACAATGACTTGACTTGCTTGAAAAGAAAGGGCATATCTAGCAAACCTTAGAGGGAGTTTACCTTTGCATTTATTTTAATTGCAACATTCGTTAAAAACTGGTCAGTGATCTTCTGCGGGTTGCCGGGTGAAATACACTGATTCACCACGCCGATCCTCAGGAACATTTTCTTCCAAGGCCCTGGGAAAAAGCAAACAAATATTACAAAATGATAAAATGGAATGGATCATCCTCAGAAGTAAAAAACTAGAGTTGTTCATAGTCACAATTGTTAAATTAGGAAATCACCATAGAGATCACTGTTTTTTCTTTCTGGTAAAAGGCAAATCATAAATTTAGGACGATCTTGTTCTCCTGGAAATATATCTCTGATACGATCTCGCATGGCTATCACTCTGTCAGCAGGCTTCATATATCTGTCTCCCGGATTCTCCTCTACGATACCGGAACACTCGGCCATTTCCTAGAGAAAGCTTTTCAAATTATGTAATGTACTAAAATAAAAAAATTTATTGTATTGATACATGTCTAATTTATTGTATTAATTTATTGTATTGATACATGTCTAATTACATGAATATTTGGTAGCTTATTTATGAATAGTGATATAATAGGTAGTTGAAGCATAGATAACATGTGATTACAAGTAAGTATGAAAAACAAATAACAAATAATTTGTTCATGGCATTTAACTTGTGACTTATAGATGTTTAGCAACCATAAGTTAATTGATTATGCTAATTCGTATTCACTTACATACCATTCCTCTTCTGTTACAACATTCCTTCTGTTACAACATTCCTGAAGATCACGAGCTAAATTCCTTATGTCCACATTTCTAAATTTCGATATGGAGAAATTAACAAGTATCCATTTTGAAATTTTCGCTCCTCTGAACATCGTCTGATAACAGGTGGTTCAGACTGATTAGAATCTAAATAGAGAAAACCTTAAAACCGTCCAAACATTAAAATGAGAAATACCTTTTGGACAAAGTTCCAACGACCATTCCTTGGAGTGTCTCGCCTTGTAGCCATTTGCTCCCCAAACCTAAGCTGTTACGAGAACCAAACAGTCAAACAGAAAATTGGCCTTCACGCTAAGAAATATAAATAATTTCAGATTCTAATAACTGCAGAACAGAAGTACATTAAATATAGAGCTAAACTTAACCCACAAAGAAAAGCCAAGTTCAAAGCCAGCAATTGCATCCTTGTTAGGAGGGCCATTATTTGTCAAATGACTTGGTAGCAATAATGTTTATTTTTCATGGAAAAAAATTTAGATTATTATTGTAAACAAAATTTGATTAAAAGTATAAAGCTTACCGATAAAAGTATTTAAGAATTTAATTCTGAACATGGCTGTTAAAGTTTTAGGTTGGAGAAAGATGCAAAATTTTTAGGATCTTCAATAAGATTAATTTAATAAAAGGAATCCTGGTAAATATGTGTGGATTTTATGATTTTAGTGAGAAAGAATTTGAGTGGAGAAGCTATATTCTTTCACCTTTTTTCATCTCGATTAAGTCTTCAATAGAATCCAGGGTTTTGATTTTATTTTTTCTAATGTGTTATTTATTGATTATTTATATTTTAGAATTTGAGATTCCTAGATTGTCCAAGAATAACAGAACAGTACTGTGTAAATAAATAAATAATAACTAAAACATAAGAACAAATTACCTGACTATACTAATATATATAAAATTCCATATATTAATTTTGTTATTTAAATTAAGTTTTAAAAAAGCTAGTTTAATCTATAAAATTACTTTACCTGTTAGTTCTAAATGATACATAATTCCAAAGAAATTTAGCTGTAAGCTTTATATAATTAAGAGACAATAAATAAAGCTTAACATATAAATTAGGTAATTTTTTGTTGTTGTTGTAAAATTCAAATTTTTACGTGTTTAAATTGTATTTTTGAATAATTTCTAAGTGTTTAGAATATTTAGACTACACTTTTTTAATTATTTTTCATAATTTTTATTTTATGAGCTGAAATGAATTTTTTTAATTACGGTAACTTTACATGACAACATCTCCCCATATTCCGCTGTATGACAACATCTCCCCCATATTCCACTGTAGACCACCTTGTTTCTCTAAAATAATTTAAATAAAAACTTCACAAAGAACACAATTTAAAATAATTTTTTTCATATAAATAACACTTAATTTAAAATTAAAATATCACATATAAATAACTTAATTTAAAATGCTCATAGCTGTACTGTTAAAATACTCCTTATCTTAAGTCACTGATTAAAAATTCTATAAGAGTATTGTGGGGGATTGTAACATAAAAAACAAAAGTATCCACATGTAGCACTTCCGACAGAAAAGAGACAGAAATACCTCGGGTGCGGAAAGAACTCGGCCAGGTAAAGCTACCAACTGTTTGTCAATATTTATATTGCATACCCTGAATGCTGGGTCGGAATTGTAATTATTGCTTTCCATTGACTGCATGGTTAAATGCTATTGTTATAATTTGTTGGCTATAAAGAAGATAGAAGTTGGAAGAGATTGGATGGTAATAGAAGTAATTTCAAAATTTTTATGGATCAAACTAACTGACCATAATATTATAAGAAGAGGGCACTAAACCATATATAGAAGAAATCCCATCATTTCAAACTAAACCATACTTACATTATGTAACAGACGCATCCGTTGACCCGGAATTTGTCTGGATTTTTCTAGAAGCTTTGAGCGTTGTGCAGAAGAAAGGGATTTTGTATATCTCTGTCCGGGGAGGATGTAGCAAAGCTGGCAATTGGAGGAAGCACACCCCAGCTTAGATATTCAATGTTAATTTTAACATCAACGCCTAGTTATAAGATATAAGAAGATTATCATACTGACCTCCACGGGAAGATAGTTAGGACGGTTTCTTCTCCCTACATCTAAGCAGGGAAGATTCTTCAAAGTAAATCCTTTCTCTTGAAAGTACTTGAAAACAGTCAGCTCTCTTTCTTGGTCGCCTCCGTTTCCTTGTTTGATCAAGAAGCTTCACATACAGACCTCAAACTTTTTAATACAGTCTGAGTAACCAAAGTTAATGAAAATACCATTTCCAAACATTAACATTTTTAACTTTGAAATAAATGAAAGGAAGGCAAGATTTGTACCGTAGATCTGTGCACGGTAGATCAGTTATACTAATTATTTTATACTCAAAATTTGTGTGGCTTGTTTTAATGCGTACTCCTTTTAGTACTTGTTTAGCCTGCAAGGAAGGAACAAAGATTGACAAACTCACTGTTTAAAAAGAAAGAGATTTAAACGTTCAAAGATTTTGCTGGTTCGGTAAGTTTTTGGTTGCAATTCAGTCATTTTGTTTTTCAATAAATTTAAATAGTATTTTGAATGTTCTGAATGTAGAATGTATAGATAGATTTAACATACTCGAAAACCTCAATAACCCCACAACACTTAGATTATACAAGTTTAACACCCAGATTATACAAGTTTAACATGGCTCTATAAAATTTTCAAAATTTCTCCTTAAAAATATGTCCTCTCCAAACAAAATGGTCTAACTTTTAAAGTACCATTTTGAAAAGTTACAGTATTTGAAAATCCAAGCCTCATACTTTGAGTTAGATTTACCTTGTTCCAATTAATCTGATACTCATTGTTTAGGCCTTGATTTTGCAACAGGAAATCAATGACCTTATCTTCCTTGATAAGGACTGTCGTGGAAGTATCTGCACATAATTCCAATGTTGGTAAATTTCACGTTATTTTCCAATCTCTTTTATATATGATCATAAGAATATCGAGAAAACAATGCTGAAGTACATATATTCAAAGTCACAAAACAGAATGGAATTAAGCCAAATCATATTGAAAAAAAATTACTATGTGAAAATTTTAATTTTAATGGGTTCATTATTGATGAATTATATATAATTGAACTATTTATATTACTAAATTTTATATTAAATAATTTAATTTAAATAAAATTATAAAAAATATACCCATATTAAGAGTAAGCCCGCCTTGAGTAGGTTTGAAACTATTGTGATAGCCTGGGCATCCAGTGACACCTCCTCCTAACTCCATCAAAGGAGCAAATCTCCAATCAAAGAAATTTTGTCTAATTAATATGCAGTCTCTGCAACAATAAAAATGACAAATACTTCAAAAATATTTTCAAATGAAATAAAAAATGTTAGTAAAATGAAAAAAGTTCATTAACATCTTAAAATGAAAAAACACATACCTCTTAGAAGCATGCTGTCTGAGTATAATATCTAAAACCCTAAGTGCGCTTTGGGCATGGTCACAAACTTCACCCCTTAAAACATCTTGTATGGTTCTCATTGTTATCTTACCAGCATATTTAAGCTCTACATTAAACTTTTTCTGTCTATCAAGTCTTCTTTTCTTTGTTTGTTCTGTATCTGTGGAACTTCCTTCGCCAGCAGTCCTAAGTAGAAAGCAATACAACGATATATGATTAACTTAAAAATTCTTTAACATTTGAAACATAGATTTAAAAATAAGAGTAAACGAGAGAAGATTTAATATTGACAGTGAACCTTAAACTTTTTTTTTAACTTGAAATTGTTCCATCTTCATATTCACTATGAATAAAAAATGGTAAAAAAATCAAATTTTGATGAGAAAAAAACATTGTTCCTCCCAACCAACTACCCTGTCTCCTGGAAAACACAGTGAATCCTAAACTAGTTACACTCACTGGAAACAATTAAACCAATTAGAGATTTCAATAAACTGTTTACCTTCTTGAAAGCTTAACATCATCAAGGACAACAACGAATTGCGTGCTCAGTTTATTGATGGGTTTACCAATAATAAACAAACTGCTCTCTCCATCGTATGCGAATTCGTTTATATTGGAATCTTTGATTTTATCGATGATTTTTCTGCTCAATGTCTTGTTGATCACAAGCCTCCGATCTGCACTGCCACGTTCATCACCACCAGTAATTGTAACCTGCAAGCAATGAGAAGTATGAGACATATTTGGTTTTGTAACTTGCAACCAAAATCTGATAAATGAGAAGAGCGAAACAAAAAGTGACCAAAGGCGTCGAATTTGCTTACATGGTAATGAAATGAGTCCTTAATTTGTGGGAAGGATACTTTAAAATGATTCGACAGTAGATCTACACGTCTGCCAGCTTGACCTTGTCCAGGTCGTTTCATTAACTCCAATGGAGGTGACATTTGAGGATCAAGAGGGGGTGCAGGAGGTAGATTACTTGAAGGTGCCTCTGCTCTATTAGCAATGCCTTTAATTCTCCCATATTCCATTGGAAAACAAAGTTCTCGCTCCAAGAGTTCGCTAACCTGCTCAAAACAAGAGTAAACTGAATCAAAATCATGGAAATAAAAAAGCTGGATTCCAGATATTATAGACACAATCTGATTGCTACAAAACAAAATAAAAGGTTCTAAACAAAATATTTAAGTTCATAGGTATTTTTATTTTAGAATTTGAAGTGGATTATTGTCTATGTTATTCTAGCATTATACGAAAATGAGACAAGTGTACTGTTCATATTGATTTTATATAGCAGTCATTTAAAATGACTTAACTTATGAAAAAAAAACTAAAACAAACAAAAAGGTAATCCATAGTTTCTAAGTTCAAATTAGTATCCAATGTATTCAAATTCGCACTATTAAAAATTTTAAATTATAAAAAAGTTCATAAATTCTTTTTGTTTATAAGAAATGTTCATCACTGGGGTTGTAAGTGTATTTCTACCATTGAACCCAAGAACATTTAAGCGGTCAAAATCATGGAAATACACTTGGTCTGGAGTAGGCTAACCTTTAACTGTATTGAGTTTAACTCACCAAAACATTTGAACCTGGATTACCCTTAACAAATACCCACTTAAACAAATGAGCTAACTAAAATTGACAATTCATAAATATATTAAAAAACAGAAAATATAATTATTAAATAATTGATAACATAAATAGTATATGTAATCATGTATTAATATACTAAAGCCAAAGACAGGTGACACTCCTTAATTAATAATCCTTCAAGAATGCGGCCTGGTTCCATTTCTGGATCCAACATCTATTCCTGAGATCTCCAGTGTCGTCTTTAGCCATAGCCCGTTTCGGATCCTCTTGATTCATAACCAGTAAATGATTCCACATAGGCAAAGGAATAAATAGCAGCAATATAATGGATTAAAGGGAATGTCTGAAGAAATGTTCTATACATCCTCATCCTAGTCAATGATAAGGTTATAAGCTATTCCCCATTCATTTCATTTCGGACGAGTTTATCTTTTTCTTTATGCGCTCTACTCCAAGTAAACATATATTTTTACAAAGAATCTACCCAATAGCAAGTAGTTAAGGCATTGTTTGATGTTGGAAATATTAATTATTAGGTGTTGACTATTTGGGTGGTTTCAAAATCATGATTTAACTTAGAAGGCTTAATTATGAATGCTGAAATTACATAATTACAGAAACCAGAAATATTTGGATAAAAAGCTATGCCTAAAAATAAGAGGTTTTGGGTGTTCTTTATCCTAAGTTTGTTGGAAAAACTTAATTCAGTCACTCTGTCAATCTCGTCAAGTTTGTATTTATGTAACAGCATTTGTATAGGGAAGAAGATATAGAGTGAGATGTGTAAGAAGAGTGAAAGGAGGAGAAGCTCATCCCATGAAGTGTGTGAAGAGCCAAAGCTCTGTAAGAAGAGAAAGATCAAAGTAAATTCTCATCTCTATGTAATCCTATTGAATGTTGCATGTCACATCTTCTCCAGATTTACTTGAGTGAATGTTATTTACATTTTAAGAGTATCGCGCAGTAAAAAGGATCCAGCAAAAATTTAGATATTTACTTTGCAAAGTATATGCTTGGAGAAGCAAAGTCCTAAAGCAAAGAAAAAAAAAATATTCATCTACTGAAAGCCTTGATAGCTGATAAGGATGCTTAGTGATAGCCAATAAGGGTGCTTAGTGATTTGTAGAAATTATTAATTTTCGGATGAGTCAAAACGATTCAAGTAGGTTATGTTGAAATATTGGTTGAATAAGAATCTGGGACTATATATTTGGTTTCAAATGTTTATTAATATCTTCAAGTGTATGAGAAACCATGTAAAGTATGTTTATGTAAAGTATGTTTGACACCAAAACCTATAGATGTTGATAAACATTTGAAACCAAACACATACCCAAATAGAGCACTAGGCCTTTTTACCAAAGAAGCAGTGCCAAGTCATGGCGGTCGCGTCAGTGACGAGCCCCGTAATGGCATGCAGCCCTTCCCATCCGTTTTTGCTCAAATAAAAAGTGGAATGCATAGTGAAGGCTGATTGACTCCGCCAAGTATCGGCCGCTGGTGTAGGAATGATCAACGTTTAACTGAGACTAGTGTTGATCCGCACTCGAACTCAAATTTACCGCCCGCGGGAACAAACTCAACTACCCGACCCGACCCGAACCTCCGCTGGAGATATAGCCTACGGGTAAGGCCAGTCTCCTCATGTTCAATTAAAGAATAAACACACTTCTATAAGGTAGGTCGCGATCTGACCCACGGGAAATAATCTGAACATCGATCCATCCCGACCGGACCCTCCGTCGGAGATATGGCCTACGGGTTAGGGCGGTCTTTCATGTTCAATCAAAGAATAAAGGCAACAGAGGTGCTACTGCTCATGGCTAGGTCTCGATCTGACCTTCGGGATACTGCCAGTCTCGGCCCGACAATCAAAAAAGAAAGACAAGAGGCAAAGGTTGATGTTCCTATATGCAAGTCATGACGCCGGTCAGTGCTGGTTTGTTAAGCCGCTCTTAGGCTACTTGTTTACAATGCTCTGAGGCCGGTTGTAAGGAACAAAGACAAGGCCGAGATTTGACATGCGGGCTCGGGTCAGATTTCTCCTCATGTCTAATAAACATAAACATATGCAATTTGTACACTGAATTTTATAACTTATATGATCTAGTAATTGTTTTCCTGGTTAAATATAATTATTTTTACAAGGAATTCTTTATATTTGAATGATAAATCTATAATTTTGGCTAAAGTCAACCTCACAATATTTTGAATGAAAGAATTATTTATCCATTTAAAAGATGTTGTCACCAATTTTTGTGTGAAGATGACGACCCTCCTCTCAAACTAAATATCCTATTGACTCAAAGATGAGAGACCGAACCAGATCTGACCTACGGGAAAGAAGCATTATACCTAGAACTAGATATCCTATATACCTAGAGATGAGAGACATAGAAATAGAGTTATAGATTCAGAGTTGACTTACCCGAAAGAAGTATTATAAGGGTTAAAATAATAGTTTATTTGGTATTGTTTGTTTGAAATGATAGAACATTTGAGTGACCCTAATAATTAAGAACATGTGTTATTTGAGTGACCCTAATAATTAAGAACATGTGTTATCTCTGTTAGTGTTATCTCTGTGAAAGTAACATGTTCAAAACAGGCTAGATTGAGCTAGTTTCTGCAGACAATTTGAATGGTCCTTAGGAACCCTACATTTAAGAATCCTACATAATGAGATGTTTAACAAAGAAAGACGATAGCATCAGGTTTGCCATTCAGTGTTTGGCTGCCAGGAATTCTTTATTCGAATAATGGGTTTATAAACTTTGTTAAAGCCAGCTTCACAATATTAAATGAAGAACTTTCTACCCACCTTTCAAAGGTGACACAATATCGAATGAAAAAACTATCTACCCACTTGAAAGATGCTGTCACCAATTTTTGTGCTAAGATGACGATCCTCCTCTCAAACTAAATATCCTATTGACGCAGAGACGAGAGACAGAAATAGAGTCATAGAACCAGATCTGACCTACGGGAAATAAACATTATAAAGGCTAAAATAAGCGTTCAGCCAGTGCCGTAGTTAACACATTTTCTCCTTCAGTCTCTTAACTTAGTTGAGTCTTTCTGGACTGGCTGGTTTCTGCAGACAACTCTGATGGTGCTTAGGGACCCTACATACTGAGATGTTTAACAAAGAGGGATGATAGATAGCATCAGGTTTTTCCTCCAGCATTTGGCTGCCAGGAATTCTTTATATTCGAGTAATGGGGCTCTGATTTTCCTTAGAACCAGCTTCACAATATTGAATGAAAGAACTATCTACCCACTTGAAAAGTGACACAATATTAATTAATCAAAGAACTATCTACCCCAGTGAAAGATGCTAGAAAGATGCTATCACCAATTTTTGTGTGAAGATGACCCTCCTCCCAAAATAAATATCCTATAGTCCCAGAGATCCCAGAGATTAGAGACATAAATAGAGTCATAGAACCAGATCTGACCCACGGCAAAGAAGCATTATAAAGGCTAAAATAAGCGTTCGGCCAGTGCCGTAGTTAACACATTTTCTCTATCACTCTCTTAACTCAGTTGAGTCATTCTGGAATAGGCTGGTTTCTGCAGACAATTCTGATGGTGCTTAGGGACCCTACATACTGACATGTTTAACTCAAAGAGACGATAGATAGAATCAAGTTTGCCACCAAGCGTTTGGCTGGCAGGGATTTCTTCTCAGTGCACTGCTCGAATTGAATTGAATTGGAGGGTACTCTGGAAACCAAGTCTCACTTACAGCTACACTTAAGACAGTCATTCTTAAAGGACGGATTCAAAGCATTTCTCAGTTAATGTCCTACCGCTGGCCAACACTCAAAGGTGAAACCTTGAGTAAAACAGGCTTTAATATGAAAAGGAGATCATGAATAATGAAAATATATTAACAAATCAACTGAATGCCATTATTCAACCAAAATTATAACTAATACATCCAATCAAGTTTGGAAGGACTTACCAAAATTGCAAGAAAAATTGTAGCTGCAAATCAACTGTTGTAGCCACAGTCACCGGTCGAAAAATGAAGAGAATAACAAGAGATTTTGTAGGAAAATATGTGAGAGATCAATAGATTTTATAGTCATCAATATATAAATTCCACTACCTCTATACTCGTCCATGTATAAATTCCACTACCCGGGTTTGTTAGTAATAAAATCTAAGATATTAATGCCTATCGGCGTAATCATAATGTGTTTGGTTATTTTAGTTAACCATATTTTTGGAAGTGGTGTATCTTACTGTATTTTTATTGTTGTTTATTAATTTTAATAGTTAGATTTCACTACCACCAAACTAAATCAAATTATATATTAATTGCATATCGAAAACAATAGAAAATATGGTACGACATAGTCAAATTATATATTAATTGCATATCGAAAACAATAGAATATATGGTACGACATAGTCAAATTATATATTAATTGCATATCGAAAACAATAGAAAATATGGTACGACATAGTCAATTGTGTTACAAAGAAATTTAAGTTAGTTAAATATATACTTATTCTAGATTTATCTTAAAACTTGAAGGATGGTGGTTAAAATAATTTTTTAATTTTTTAAATAACACGTACCAATGATCTATTGCTTGAATACACATTAAGGATTTTATAGGTTTCTTCTACATTATTATATTCTTTCTAATGATAAATTTGAGAGTGGTTTTGAAAAATTTACCGCCAATTTAAAAGTGAAGATTATAAATAAATTTTTAAAAATAAAGTTTATTTTTTAAATAATAAGTTAATTTTTTAAATAATGAGTTTTTTTAAATAATTTATTATTTTTTTAAATAACACGTGGACACATTTGTTAAGTAATGATCGATTGCTTGAATACGCATTAAGGATTCTATTATTATAAATTTGAAAGGTTTCTTCTATATTATTAAATTCTTTTTAGTGATAAATTTGAGAGTAGTTTTGAAAATTTTATCTAGTTTGGTTGGTGAAGAACTTAAGCTTTGTTTGATTTTTTATTTAAGACTTTCAAAAGAAAACTTATGAGTTGTACTTCAATACAACAAAATTCCGATAGAAATTTGTTTTTTTTTTCAATTTACTGATGATTAAGTTTTATAAATTTCTCATTACATAAATAATAAAAAATGCATTAATTACATATTAATGAGGTGCAACTAGTTTCTATAATGACATTATAGAAAATAAGATAATTTGGTATGAAAAATGATATATCCCCTAATCACAATTTTGACAAAAATAAATAATAATTAACAATCAATTAAAAATGTGGGTGCCGCTCATAAGTGAATCCAATTCCCAATCACTTAATCTCTTCTAAGTTGTCTCATACACATTTATTATTTGTAAATGATGTAGTGTTGGCTCGTTTAAACTCAATGGAGGAATGGCAGAATTATAATTCTATTATTAAGGACTTTTGTGAAGTATCGGGTATGGTGGTGAACAACAAGAAGTCAAATATTTATCATTTTGGGATCGAGGATAGGAAGCTTGAGGAATATAAGAGATTATAGCCATATAATTTTGGTCACTCAGAGGAAGGGTTCAACTACCTTGGATATTTCCTTAATCCTGGTGCTTATAGAAAAAAGGATTGGCTGTGGCTCACTAAGAGAGTTTAAAAAAATATTTCTCATTAGACTTGTAGACTTTTGTCAATTGGTGGACGTTTAACTCTGGTGAAGTCTGTCCTTATTGGTATTCTAGTATATTGGTTCTCCCTTCTCCAAATTCTAGGTTATATCATAAATTATATGAGAAAGCTATTTTTTAACTTTCTCTAGACAGGTAGTTTGGAGAGCAGTAGTTTGATAATGGCGAGATGGGAAAGTATAGCTATGCCTGAAAGCAGTGGAGGATGGGAGATAAGGAATTTAACATTGTTCAGTTGTGCTCTTTGAATGAAAACCTTTTGGCGAGGACTCTTTGGTCCTATCGTGTGGACACGAATACTTTCTGTTAAATATATGAAAGGGAATGTGACTAATTGGATAAGGAATCCAGTGAAGAAAGTGTGTGGGGTCTCTCCCATATGTTTCTTGAGAGTGTATAATTTGTTGGCTAAAGAATTTTCATGGAAGATAGAAAATGGAAGAAGTGTATTGGTGGGGATTGATACAGTATTAGGACTGGAAGAAGACTACTCATTATCTAGTGAAATTATTATTACACTTCACCAGTTTGATTATGCAACACTCAATAAAATAAAGAGAAAAAACACTGGTAACAATCAGTCATATTGGCTCAATGCTATGGAAATAGGCTTCAATGACATTGCTGCTATAGAATGGACCCGATACATAAACAAATTAAATGTTGTTTGATGCATATTGAACTTGGAGAAAGATAACCTAATTTGGTCAAATAATAAAGCTACAAGCATTGTTATAGCCAAACTGGCATATAAAGCTATTATCAGTTACTGTTGTAACTATCTTGTTAACTGGTGGTATAAAACATTATGGAAATGGAAAATACCGTTGAAAATTCAGTGCTTCATGTGGCATGCATTAAGGGGAGGACTGTCACATACCCAAAATATGAACATTTTATGTTATGAGAAAAACATTATGTTATATATTATTGTAAATTTTTTATGATTATTGACCAAGTGGGGTGAGGATGACTGCAATTAATTACTCTAATATTTTATTATTAATAAATAAAAGAGGAGACAAATATCCAAAGGAGAGTGTTTAAAAGAGTGTTCACTTACCCACTAGGAGGAATGGATTGGGGTGGAGAGGAAACTGACACTCGGTAGCATCATCATTCACTTCTAGATGTTGCAGGGGGGAAACTTCCCTATTTTTATGGTCATGTTTCCCAATAAAGTGGAACTGAGCAGGTGGCTCAATAACTAATAAACTGACCAAAGACGTAGGCATGCTATAACACCCATCAAATTGAGTAGGAGGCTCATCAATTTTTCCTTGTGATAATTTCAAGAAAGAGAAAAAGAAGGGTACATAAGAGATTCGATGAGGAGAAGGATAGGAAGTGCTTGATTGAGTTAAGGCTGCATTTCTGAACTAGTACTGCTTAATGCAGAGTTCAATATTGCTAAACGCAGAAGTATTACTATTGAGAACAATATGTAGTACTGTTGAGTTGCAGAGAACTACTTACATGTATCCACACAACATCTTCATCCTGGTGGTTCAGTGAACAGGCTTGGGGGTCCTAAGGCAAGTGATTTGGCTGTCTTCAGGAGAAGGTTGGGTGGAACGAGCTCCTTTGGATGTTTGTCCCTTCTACAATTATCAGGTTCTATTTGTGTTATCTTATTTATTTACTGAATGAATGTGTGTAAATGTGTTATAAGTTTCCATTAAAACTTAGATATCATTTGGTTGTTCTAAAATGTTTTTATTTATGGAAATTTCATATAACTTAACTACTATATTTACTTGTTGAATTGATAGTTTATTTCTGGTAGAATGAAAAATGATAGAATAGAATTATTCTATGTATTTTTCCACTCACCTTTGTGACGTACTCTAGTACAGAGAATCGAGTTTAAGTAGATAGAATTCATTGATCTTATATGATAGACTGAATGATTATGATTAGTAATATCGTATTTTGATAGAATAAGACTTAACAAGTATTTCAAATGAATATGAAGATATATTTATTACATATGCTTGGTATTTTATGAACTGAAAACAAAGTTTACTTACAGTCAAACAAATTATGTTATTATACAGAACCATAATACAGACCCTAAAATTTATTGCAATATTCTAGTCTAGGTTAAACATTATCTACTACACAGTAGTCGTACAAGTATCATTTCTAGAACATCATATATATACATATAAATATCGAACTCTTAGTATGAACAGAGTTTATTTCAAAATTTTGTAAGTATTATCTATCATAGAAAATATAATATATATAAGCCAAAATTGAAACCTGGTTTTGAGAACCATGTTATACGGTTAATATTCACAACTACTACATTATATTAAGGTGCATACAAAAGAAACAAGATATATACTTTCACCATCTAATAACAATTATATCAAGGGTCAAATCATGATAATAATGAGAAAGTGTAAGACTGTAGGAATAATGCTTACAATATACAGAGTATCGAATTCTGTATTTTATATAAACATAATGCTTGCACAGTATAAGTTTTAAAATCGAATGCAGTCTTGCAAACCCTAGCTATTTAGTTTTTCAATACATCTATTTAAAGAACATTTCTTAGACATCTCAAGAAAAATCCAACAGCTTACTAAGTCGTAGTCGACTTATCAAATTTTTTAACCAAACAAATATTACATAAAGGATTTAGGGTTTAACATTTATTTTTATACAATGTAATCTTAAATGATTCCAAAAGAATGAACAAGTCAAAGGTTCGACGCCAGCTAGGTTCACCCTAAAGTTCTTAACTTAAAAAGAATAAAAAATATGCTTTAAACCATAGGTTGAATATCCAATAGGGTCGTAATAGTTATAAGCTATTAAAATAGAAATTATAGAGCGAGCTCTACCCAGTCTCTTTCTTATTAAAAATGAAGATATTTCCCGAATGGGTTATCCTCTTGCTCACGATTTAATTACAACCCTTCACAAATACACGACGATGATAGGGCTCAGTCCCAAAAACCTTCAACACATTATCATTTCGAAAATAAAAACAAATTGCATTTTAAATTGAAGCACAGGGTTTTCATGAAGGCTGGTTTTATGCCCGAGAAACCAAAATCTTACACTTTTAAAGGTTGCAGGGTTCAACCCTAACCTTTTCAAGATTTATCCATTATAATTTATACATAGAACATATTTCATTTTAGTCCAAAGTCGTAGCTCGAGGGCACCACTATTAACCATTTCAAGTCTGTACACACAGTCTCTTAACCAAACAGAATTGCTATTATTATAAATTCAAGTGAAGCGTTGAGAAACCAAGGCGAGCCAAAGGCTCGAGGGTTCAACCCTTTTTTTACAAAAATGCCATACGGCTTACAAGATATAACCACGTGTGAAAAACATTAGCCCAAGCTTTGGTTTAAAGTTTAAAATTGATAGGGTAAGTATTTATACTATTCACTTATAATTTATAAGGAGATTTCAACATAATAACTATACAATTGTTACCATCTATATTATCTATAAGGCATCCAATCTTTACAAATACATTTATAACTTGCATAAAAAGAGAAGAATTAATGTATTATAAACCTAAATAATACTCAGGAAAAGAGTCATAGTTATAATGTGACATTTTCATATTAAATGGCACGACTAGAATATGCTTCACCCTAGGCCTTAAGTCGAAGACTTCTTATGCATGCCGACAACATCGAGTTTTAACATAAAGAATGTTAGGATAGAATAACATACACTATTTTAAATCTTGATCTTTAAAACTCATATAAACCTAGAAGTATATCTCTTACCTGCAATCTATACAAGAATAGTAAGAGCGTTAGCATTTAAAATATAAGTAAGCCTTGGGGTACCCATAGGACCCCTTCAACACAAAAGAAACAAACAATTAGTATCTAGGGTTAAAATTTATAACATAGTAAGAGATAAAATAAATGACGATGTACACATTGAACAAGAAACAATTTAAGTATTCAAACAATGAAGATATTATTTTAAACATTCATTATAATGTTGCATTTGGACAGAGGAATGACGGGTACATAATGATGTTATAGCATTAAATACAGTTAGGATAAGCATTCAAACAATTGTATGCATTAAAAAGGTAGTTACGACAAAATAAAGTAATTACAACATGTAGATGATACAAGACAATTAAAACAATGACGACTGTTTGAAGTAGGTGTCATCATAGATTATAAACAATTGGTTGTTAAGATGATTATATGATCATTAATTATACTTTATGCATAAAAAATACTAGCATTAATTACTACATAGAAAATTTTAAATTTTTGGTAAATTTTGGGGATGTTACATTTGGTATCAGAGCGCAAATTCAAATACTAGGCCTGAAGTGGCTCAATTCGCACAATTGAAATTTAAGACAGAATTGCCATTACTAATTTTTATTTTAATTTGTTTTTTGTTCAACACATTTTACATTTAGTTGCGGGTATGGAAGGACCAGAAGAGTTAGCTGAGGATAGGTCCCATAATAATGAACAAAATAATAATGAGCAGGAACATATTAATGCAGGAAATATCTTTGTTGAATTAAATGATAATTCATCTGAATTACTAAGAACAGTTAGAGATTTAAAAACATAAATAGAAACTGTTAAGGAGGAGAATAACGAATTCTAAAATCTCAGGAGGAGATGAATCAAATCTTGCTGGATAAATTCCATAATAACGGAAAGGATAAAAGAACATAAAATAATTTTGAATCTAGAACCATATCCTACCAACGTAAGAGTAAAAAGTTAAAACTTACTAATTATAATAGTAGTTTTTCTTTTGAAATTTATGAAAAAGCACGCAGGAAGAAGCACAAGTATTCCAACGACAGCAGTGAAAGTGATTATTATACTGAAAAGAAAAAGTACAAACCATACGAAGAAATTTTTGGAGAATTTAAGAAGATAAAACCACCAACTTTTAATGGAGAAACGAAAAAAGGAGAGGAATCCGAAGCATGGTTGTCCAGTATGAATAAGTATTTTCAAATTTATAATTATTCAAGTCATTTAAAAACTAAAATGGCAATTTATAATCTGACGGGAAAAGACGACATTTGGTGGCAAGATCTAAAGTGAGTAAAAGGATTAAAAGAGAAACATGTAAATTGGAGTAATTTTAAAATAATATTTTCAAAAGAAATTTCTTTCAGAACAGTACTTTGAAGAACGAGCCAAAGAATTTTATGATTTAAAATTGGGTTTCATGAACATGAAGAAATTAAGCAGCATGTTTCTAAGTTTATTAAGATATGTGCCTTACCTTACTAATGAAAAACCTAAAGTACAGAGATTTCTGAACTATTTACCCTCTCATATAAAGGACAGAATTGAGTACA
Organism: Larix kaempferi; assembly: GCA_027924585.1. Taxonomy (NCBI): domain Eukaryota; kingdom Viridiplantae; phylum Streptophyta; class Pinopsida; order Pinales; family Pinaceae; genus Larix; species Larix kaempferi. Next base: position 20,198,117 of record BSBM01000519.1, read on the forward strand.
TGACGTCCCTAAGACCCTTGAAGAGGCCATGAGAAAGGAAAATATATGTTATGAATAGAACAGGAAACGGGAAAGCATACCAAGCTCGAAGGTAAAAGGGCCTAATAATTTTGAACAAAGAAAGAAGCATTTTACATTTAATCGAAATTCTGGAAACAATAATTCTTGTAATTTTTCTAACAGAAAATTTCAAGGAAATAATCCAAGAGGAAATGTACAACCAAATTTTACAACTGCAAGAAACAAAGATCCACCTAAAAATTATTTTAAAAATAATGAACAAAAAGAACCTGTTAAATGTTGGGACTGTCAGGGGCCTCACTATGCATCAAACTGTCCACTAAGGAAGAGAACTATCAACAACATACATACATTGTAGGAGGAGGCTACTATTAGTGACTTAGCGAGGGAAATGCCTAGGATCCATGCAGTCTTGGAAAACAGACAAGATGATCATCAAACTTCAATGGTCGAAGTAGGAGGTATGCTGAAACATACACCCATTTCTATTTTGATTGATCCAGGAGCTAGTTTGAGTTATGTGTCACCTGATTTAGTAAAAAGCTGTAATTTGAAATTAGAAAAGTTTGAAAAGTCTTGGATGGTCCAGTTAGCTACAGGAATTAAAAGGAAAGTAACTGATTATGTGAAAGATTGTGAATTATTGATGAATCAATTTATGACTCATGCTAAGTTGAATGTATTACCATTAGGATCTTATGATGTTCTAATTGGAATGGATTGGATGGAAAAGCACAAGGTAGTGTTAAATTTTTTTGAAAATACCTTTACTTGCTTGAATGATAAATGTGAAATAGTAACAGTAAAAGGAATTCCTAGAAAAACTTCAGTAAGACAGATTTCTGCTATGCAAGTTTAAAAGGTTGTTCATAAAGGATGTAAAATGTTTTCTGGAAATGTAATTAATGATGAACATACAACTAAAGAAGATAAGTTAAAACTTGAAGACATACCAATTCTAAGAGAATTTTCGGATGTATTCCCAAAAGAAATTCCATTGTTACCTCTGAAAAGAGAATTGGATTTCACCATTGAGTTAGTACATGGTGCAGTACCTAAATCAAAAGCTCCTTACAGGATGAATATCGTGGAGCTTAACGAATTAAAATCATAGTTAAAGGAATTAATTGATAAAGATTACATAAGGCCAAGTGTGTCTCCATGGGGAGAACCTGTTATTTTTGTTAAAAAGAAGGACGGTACCTTGCATTTATGCATAGACTATCGTCAATTAAATAAAATGATCATTAAAAACATATATCCCTTGCCTCGCATTGATGATATGTTTGATCAACTACGCGGTGCAGCAATATTTTCTAAGATAGACTTGAGGTCAGGGTACCATCTAGGGCATGTGATATCCAAGGATGGAATCACAGTAGACGCAGACAAGATAAAAGAAATTAATTAATGGCTTGCCCCTAAAGACGTAACTGTTGTATGATCTTTCATGGGAATTACAGGTTACTACCGGAACTTTATAGAAGGATTCTCACAAATCGCGAATCCTACAACCTCTTTGCAGAAGAAGGGTAAGAAATTTTTTTGGGATCAAAAGTATGAAGAAATTTTTAAGAAATTAAAAGAGTTGTTAACAACTGCACCTATTCTAAAAATTGCAGATCCGAACAAGGATTTTGTTGTATGCACTGATGCATGCAACAATGGCCTCAACGGAGTCTTAACACAAGAGGGTCATGTAATAGCGTATGAGTCTAGAAAGCCAAAAATTCACAAAAAGAACTATGCTACTTAGGACATAGAGTTGGTTTCCATGATACATGCTGTAAAGATGTGGCGCCATCATCTAATCGGAAGGAAGTTTACATTAATGGCAGATAATAAAGGCTTAAAATATTTTTTGGATTAACCAAATCTTAACGCGAAGTAAGCTAGGTGGTTAGCTTTCCTTAGAGAGTATGATTTTGAGATCTAGCACATAAACGGTAAAGAAAATAAGGTGGAAGATGCCTTAAGCAGAAATGCAAGACTAAATTTTGTAGTAGCAATCAGTACTTATAAAACAGATTTGCAAAATCAGATTAAAGAAGGAATAAGACTTGATGAAAAGTATCAAAAATTGCAAGAAAAGGTTGCTGAAGATAATTCTGAAAATTTAATAACAGATTTCAGATTTAATGAAACATGATTAATGCTGTATAAAAACAGACTTTATGTGCCCAATGTTTCAGAAGTTAAGTTGTTGATTTTAAATGAAATACATAAAATTCCATATTCAGGACATCTTGGTTACCAAAAGATGATAACAATGCTAAGGAAATATCACTATTGGCCAAATATGAAAAATGAGGTAGTTGAATACATTGCTAGGTGTATGGAATGTCAGCAAATAAGGTTGAGCATCAACACCTAGTTGGATTGTTGCAGCCACTACCAAATCCAGATTGGAAGTGGGAAATAATTAGTATTGATTTTATAACTGGTTTACCTAAAAATCAAAAGCAGAATGATTCTATAATGGTAGTTGTGGATAAGCTGAGTAAAGCAACCCATTTTATACCTATTAAAACCACTTACAAGGCTGCTAACATTGCTGACATTGTTATGAAACAAATTTTTTGTTTGCATGGAATTCCTAAAGTCATAATTTCTTGTAGAGACTCTAAATTTACAGGAAATTTCTAGAAGTCTTTGTTTAAAGGTTTGGATACTACTTCGAATTTCCGTACATCATTTCATCCACAAAAGGATGGGAAAATAGAAAGAGTAAATTAGATTCTTGAAGATATGTTAAGAATCTATGTTAGAGATCAGCCAGGTAAATGGGAAGATTTTCTGCTCTTAGATGAATTCGCTTATAATAATCATTATCAAGCTTCAGCAAAATTCAGTCCATTTGAAATTTTGTATGATAGAAATTGTAATACACCTATTTCATGGAGTAATCCAGTTGACAGGTTGATGTTAGGACCTAAGTTATTGAAAGAAATGGAACTTACTCTGAAATAGGTACAAAGCAATTTAAAAATTGCACAAGATAGACATAAAAGTCATGCAGATCTCAAAAGAACTCAGAAAGAGTTTCAGGTTGGTGAGCATGTTTTCATCAAGGTAAAACCCAAAAAGAGCTCCTTAAAGTTAGGAAGTTGTGCTAATTTAGCACCAAGGTATTGTGGACCTTTTGAAATACTGTCCAATGTTGGACTAGTGGCATATCAGTTGGCCTTGCCACCAAATATTAAAGTACATAATGTCTTCCATATTTCTATTTTGAAAAAGTATGTGCATAATGCTACTCATGTGATTAATTGGAATGATGTACAGGTGGAACCAGAAGGATATTTTTTGGTGGAACCAGATTGTATCCTCGACAAGAGGGAAATTTTGCTTTGGAATCGCACCATTGGCCAGGTAAAGGTGCAATGGAAGCACCTTAGTCCAGATGAAGCAACCTGGGAATTGGAAAGTAATATGCGGGTGGCATATCCAATTATTTTCCAGGAAGGCTTGAGGATGATGAATAAAGCAACATCGAGGACGATGTTGAACTTAAGAGGGGGTGTTTGTCACATACCCAAAATCTGAACATTTTATGTTATGAGAAAAACATTATGTTATATGTTATTGTAAAGTTTTTATGATTATTGACCGAGTGGGGTCAAGGATGACTGTAAGTAATTACTCTAATATTTTATTATTAATAAATAAAAGAGGAGACAAATATCCGAAGGAGACTGTTGAAAAGAGTATTCCCTAACCCACTAGGAGGAATTGACTGGGGTGGAGAGGAAACTGAGACTTGGCAGCATCTTCATTCACTTCTAGTTGTTGCAGGGGGGCAACTTCCCTATTTTTATGTTCATGTTGCCCAAGAAAGTGGAACTGAGCAGGTGGATGAATAACTAAGAAACTGACCAAATACATAGGCATGTTATAACACCCATTGAATTGAGCAGGAGGCTCATCAAGTTTTCCTTGTGATAATTTCTGGAAAGAGAAAAAGAAGGGTACACAAGAGATTCAATGAGGGGAATGCTGGGAATTGCTTGATTGAGTTAAATTTGCATTTCTAAACTAGTACTGCTTAATACAGAGTTCAATATCGCTAAACGCCAAAGTATTACTATTGAGAACAATATGTACTACTGTTGAGTTGCAGAGAACTACTTGCATGTATCCACATGGCATATTTGCCCTGGTGGTTCAGTGAATAGGCTCGGGGGTCCTAAGGAAAGTGATTTGGCTATCTTCAGGAGAAGGTTGGGTGGAACGGGCTCCTTTGGATGTTTGTCCCTTCTATAGTTATCAGGTTCTATTTGTGTTATCTTATTTATTTATTGTTCATCTATTTACTGAATGAATGTGTGTAATTGTGTTATAAGTTTCCATTAAAACATAGATATCATTTGACTATTCTAAAATGTTTTTATTTCTAGAAATTTCATTTAACTTAACTGCTAGATTTACTTGCTAAATTGATAGTTTATTTCGGGTAGAATGAAAAATGATAGAATATAAATTATTCTTTGTATTTTTCCACTCACCTTCGTGACGTACTCTAGTATAGAGAATCGAGTTTAAGTAGATAAAATTCATTGATCTTATATGATAGACTGAATGATTATGATGAGGAATATTGTATTTTGATAGACTAAGAATTAACATGGATTTCAAATGAATATTGAAGATATATGTATTACATATGCTTGGTATTTTATGAACTGAAAACAAAGTTTACTTACAGTCAAACAAATTATGTTATTATACAGAACCATAATATAGACCCTAGAATTTATTGCAATATTCTAGTCTAGGTTAAACATTATATACTATACAGTAATCGTACAAGTATCATTTCCAGAATATCATATATGTACATATAAGTATCAAAATCTTAGTATGAACAAAGTTTATCTCAAAATTTTGTAAGTATTATCTATCATTGAAAATATAATATATATAAGCCAAAATTGAAACCTAGTTTTGAGAACCATGTTATACGGTTAATATTCACAACTACGACATTATATTAAGGTGCATACAAAAGAAACAAGATCTATGCTTCCAGCGTCTGATAACAATTATATCAAGGGTCAAATCATGATAATAATGATAAAGCGTAATACTATAGGAATAATGCTTAGAACCTCCAGAACTAAAACAAGTTAAAATTTATAGTATCAAAACAATATACAGAGTATCAAATTTTGTATTTCATATAAACATAATGCTTGCACAGTATAAGTTTTAAAATCGAATGCAGTCGTACAACCCCTAGTTATTTATTTTCTCAATACATCTATTTAAAGAACATTTCTTAGACATCTCAAGAAAAATCCAACAGCTTACTAAGTTGTAGTCGACTTATCAAATTTTTTAACCAAACAAATATTACATAAAGGGTTTAGGGTTTAACATTTATTTTTATACAATGTAATCTTAAAGGATTCCAAAAGAATGAACAAGTCAAGGGTTCGCCACCAGCTAGGTTCACCTTGAAGCTCTTAACTTAAAAATGAACAAAAAATCTACTTTAAACCATAGGTTGAATATTCAATAGGGCCGTAATAGTTATAAGCTATTAAAATAGAAATTACTAAGCAAGCTTTACCCAGTCTCTTTCTTATTAAAAACACAGAGATTTCCCGAATGGGTTATCCTCATGCTCAAGATTTAATTACAACCCTTCACAAATACACGATGATGATAGGGCTCAATCCCAAAAACCTTCAGCACATTATCATTTCAAAAATAAAAACAAACCGCATTTTAAATTGAAGCAGAGGGTTTTCATGAAGGCCGGCTTTATGCCTGAGAAACCAAAATCTTACACTTTTAAAGGTTGTAGGGTTCAACCCTAACCTTTTCAATATTTATCCATTATAATTTATACACAGAACATATTTCATTTTAGTCCAGATTCATAGCTCGAGGGCACCACTATTAACCATTTCAAGTCTGTACACACAGTATCTTAACCAAACAGAATTGCTATTATTATAAATTCAAGTGAGGCATTGAGAAACCAACGTGATCCAAAGGCTCGAGGGTTCAACCCTTTTTTACAAAAATGCCATATGGCTTACAAGATATAAAAACAAACAACTAAAACCAAATGCAAGTTGAAAACTATATGTCGGCAAAGTTACACAAACTGACATCAATGCCATAACTTCACCATCCATATCAAGAGAACCACCAAGGCTTACCAGGGTCGTAAGAAGCAACCACTCCATTTCTTCACAATTGTAAATGTTAACGAGAAGCCATCCTGGCACAAAGTTCCAACGCAAACAACTGGTCAAAAGATTTGAAAATCAAAAGCAAATAATAAGCAATGTAAATCTTTGAACCCTGTCAACTCAAAACTCGAAACCTGGGATTACCTTCATAACTAGAGAGCACCATGAGCTTCATTGTCAAACTTAGAATGTTAGTATCCAGGGTCAAAATTTATAACATAGTAAGAGATAAAATAAATGATGATGTACACATTGAACAAGAAACAATTTAAGTATCCACACAATGAAGATATTATGTCAAACATTCATTATAATGTTGCATTCAGACAGAGGAATGACGGGTACATAATGATGTTACAACAATAAATACAGTTAGGATAAGTATTCAAACAATTGTATCCATTAAAAAGGTAGTTACGAAAAAATAAAGTAATTACAACATGTAGACGATACAAGGCAATTAAAACACTGACGACTATTTGAAGTAGGTGTCATCATAGATTACAAACAGTTGGTTGTTAAGATGATTATATGATCATTAATTATACTTTCCGCATAACAAATACTAGCATTAATTACTGCATAGAAAATTTTAATTTTTTGGTAAATTTTGGGGATGTTACAAGGACGAAAAACCTGGGACAACTTAATCAAGAGAGGTTGGGTCGGTCCAAGTATGTGCTACTTATGCATAAATAATTCAGAAACTTCACAGCATTTATTGATGGATTTTGTTTTCTCAAAAACACTCTGGTCTTTAATTATTAAACATCTTCAATTAGACTATCATTGGGGATCAGGAGTGTTTGATATTTGTGCTCTCAATTGGTTCAAAAATTGTAAAAAATTGCCTTATTTCCTTGCGGTGATATCTTGGGATATATGGAGGACTAGAAATGCAGCAGTATTTGAAGAGAAAAAACCCAGTATTGAGAATTCTTATAATAGGATCCTTTCTTTGATTAAAGATTACTATTCGGTAACAGTTTAAAAAAGTATTAATTGGGATAGTAACTTCAGTATCCCTCATCATAGACCAGCTACAGTCTTTGATGAATCAACAATTGACGGTTTATGTGTTGTGGGGGGAGTGATATACATCAACAAATATCTCTACTTCACCCTTAAGCTGAATTGTGAAGTAGGTACCAATACTAAGGCGGAATTACTTGGTCTATGGAGTGTGCTTACTGTCTCTTTAGTTATGGGATTGCATGTTGTGATTGTATTTGGAGATTCTAGAGTGACAATAAAATGGCCCCAAGGGGAACACAATTTAAATGTGATTTCCTTATATCAATGGTGCTGTAGAATGAAGGAGAAGATTTAGCTCTCCAGGAACATTACTTTTGAACATATATTCCAGGAGCAAAATTGGATGGTTGGCACTCTCTCTAAAGAGCCGCACACAGGAGTCGAAGGCATTATCAGATGGGATGAATTTCAAGATACACAATACAATGATTTTGGCAGTGTGAACATATTTGAAATTTAGCAGATATATGCTGAATGTAGATGTATTTTTTGTGTAGGGATTATAGTATATTTTTTATGAAATATATGTCATAGAAATAACAAAGGATACTTTTTTTAACATAAGTCTCAACTATATGACTTATGTATGATTGTACTATTTGATTCATCTTATGAATAACAATAGTACATTTTTTTTCCGCTGAAAACAATTCGCATGGCCTTAACTCTAATTAAAGTTCAACATCTCCACCATTTCCTCCAAGAATATTTTCTACTAAAATTTAGTTTATTTAAATTAAATTTTATTTAATTTTTTGTATGTAGTTAGTGTTTAATTTATTAAGATTGTAAAGCTTTAGATGAACAATATTTTATTTCACCCTTTTTAAGGTGTAGTCTAAATATTCTAAGTTTTTAACCTTTTTTGGTTGTAAAACATTTTTAGAATCACATATATTAGCTATGGAAATTGCATAATATGGATGCCATGGGTGGTTTTGAGCATTTTGAATCTATTTATGGATTAAAAAACACAACCGACCAAAAACCATCGAAAAATGCAAAATACAACCCACCAAGAACCATCGGAAAGTCCAAAACGTAGAATAAATACATTGTTCCTTTTTTTAATGAAGGGTTTAGTTAAATCACACTTGTCAATACAAGTACAATTATTTATATAACCCTCCAAATTTGAAAGTTTAGCTAAATATATGTCTTCAAACTGAAATTAAGACCAACCATTCAAATTTTATGAATGTTCCCAAGTAAGCAAGTATTTAAGTAAATATAGATCTAAGTTGACCTATATGTGTATATATAATTAATGTCACAACTATTTAAAAATAGAAATTGTTTTAGGTTATAATTTATTTATTTATTTATAAACATAATGTTACACATCTCATTTGTATTGCAATTATAAATCTTTTATTTCAGTTCCCACAAGTCCATGTTCCTACATAACTACTATGTTCCTGAACAAATATATCTATTTTATTCTCGTATCATGTGGCAAAACTAGATGATGGTTTCAAATACATGGACTACTAATTGAAGCCTCTTTTTTATAGAGCTGAGGATTGGAATTGGTTGCTGCAAAAATTAGATAAGAGAATTAGTAACTAGACCTACAAATGGTTTTCTATTGGTGGTAGATTGATTTTGGCAAAGTTTATATTATAAAGTATTCATGTATATTGGATTTCACTTGCTATGGTTCTGGCTACAGTAATTCATAACATTAGGAAGATAATTTACCACTTTTGTGGATAGGTAACCATGACTCTTCAAAGTTTCACTTTACTTCATGGGAGAGTACTGCTTTGCCTAAAAAGATGGGAGGGTGGGGACTAAAGCATCTAGACTGGTTTGGATTTTCATTGAGCATTAAAAGCCTATGGAGAGGACTATTTGGGAATGGTTCGTGGAGTAGAGTGACGAAATAAAAATACATTAAGTGATTCTATGTTTCTTAATGGATTCATAATTCACAAAAGACCTTTACAAATGCTTCTATCATTTGGAGGGGCTTAATCAAATATTACCCAAAATTGGGTATATTGCTTCTTTGGAATATTGGAAGAGGTTCCTAGGTTTTTGTTGGTGTCGATCTCTTCATTGGTCATGATGAACAACACAAGTTATCTGATGGTTTATTGTTAAGACTTCACAAATTAAGCATTTAAGTTCTTGCACGAGTGAGAAGAATGGTTGGGGTAGATGACTCTTCACAATATTGGTATGTAGAAAGTGATTTGGGATTATAAGATTATGTGGAAGTTGAATGGAATAACTATGTAATGGTCTTAAACATATTTGGTATTACATTAAGTGATAATGAGGATACATTAGTATGGAATTGGAAAGGTTCAAATCAAATTACAACAACTAAGAAGGAATATGAATCCATTTTCAATGAATAGGTGATTATCTCTCCAAAGTGGTGGTCAAATTCTATCAAAACTGGAGAATCCCCTTAAAAGTTAAATGCTTCATTTGGTTATGTATTGAGAACAAGATCTTCACTTGGGACAATCTCCTTAAGAGAGGATTCTATGGTCCTGGTATTTGTGTATTCTATAAGGTAGAAGTAAAATTTGTGTCCCACAATTTTTTCCAATGCTCCTTTCTCATAGATGTTTGGGTTGAATTAACAATGTTACTAAAATTACAGGATGTTTGGGAGCCTACAAAATTTTCAGGACTCTATGTATATTAGTTCGAAAAAAAAGTAAAATATAGGGAGCTCCCACTGTTTACTATTTGGGAGGTTTGGAAAGCCATAAATAAATTCGTTTTTGAAGATAAAAATCCTTTTGTCCTTTCCATTTTCACTAAGATTATATGTCAGTTCTTTGAATATTTTAAAGTGAAGGGCCAAAAGAGGGTAACATCACTTATTCGACCACAGATGGATGATCTTATTTCTACAGGTTGTTTTGATGGTGCAGAGAAGGATGTCCTATGTGAAGCAGGCATAGTCCTTATGATTAAGAGTGATCACAAAATAAATATGTGGATGGGTATTGGCCTTGGGACAAATACCAAAGATGAACTCATTTCACTTTGGTGGAATTTGTGGTTTTTCATAAGAGAAGTAATATATTAAATATTCAAATAGGTAGTTATTCCAAAGTTGTGATCGATCAGGCAGTGGGAACTCAGAAGCTACAAGTACTTTTCCTTGAACAATGGAAAAACAAAGTCATGGAATTGATTAAGAGATTTTCCTACATCTCTTTCTCTCATGTATTTCAAGAACTAAATACGTGGGCGGATAGTCTCTCAAAAAAGGTTGTGGGTGAAATGGATGGGTTATATTTGGCCTACTTATGACACATGAATGGCATGGACATTACACTTCTCTCATAATGGTGCATATATATTAAGATGGAGGAATACTAGTGTAAAATGAAGAGGGAAAGGATTTTATCACAACGTCATATTCAACTCCAATGAGTTACTAGAGATATGGATGGGTACAAGGTTGTAATTTCCCTTGTTAGGAATTTTATTAAAATGACAATTTTTCACTTTTTTCCTTGGTTCGACCTTTGACTAGTTTCGATCTCTAGGTCCCAAATTTGCCCCAAATGATCCCAAATCTTCTGAGAAGGTATATGAATGATATTATAAAATAAATATGTATTTCAGGGATGCCTTTGTACCTTTAAAACACTTCTCCAAATACTCTTTCAATTCTGGTCAATGTAGGTAACTTTACTAGTGATTTCCCTTTGACTAGTATTGGTCTCCTCAAATTTACTCCAAATGCCTTCAAATATTCAAGGAAGGTTTATCAATGTTATTAGGAATTGAATATTATGTTCAGAGATAACATAGGTCCACCAAAAGACCTCTGCAAACTCTCTTAAGATTCTGGACCAAGTATGCAATTTTACTAGTAATTTGGGGTTCAAATCCCCCTAAGGTAAGTACTGAAAATGGCTTCCCAAATGCCTCCAAACCCACTCAAATTTATGAACAGAGGTATGTAATGTGTTAATTATGTTATTAAGGTCTCATATGCACCATTAATGGTTTATTACAACTGTTCTCATCCTCTCCCATTCAACTGCAAAAATCCCCAATTCGACCCTTGGGGAAATGGCACTATTTCTTCTCCCAATGCAATTAAACTGAGTAAAAATGCTTCAAATGCGCAAGTACAGTACATGAAACTTGTATAATACATCCATGGCAGTATATTTGTCACAAATATATCATAGAATCATACATTCATTCGAAATCATCATCAATACATTGGCTCACAATAAGGTAGTGGGGAAATGGCATTGTTCTTCCATTAAAAATGAGATTTATACATTTCTACTTGGAATTTAGACCTGAAACTTTTTGGAGATGAAGAACAGAGTATTTAATTCATATTGAAAAAGAAATGGGGCATTATAAGCTCCCCCAAAGAGTACAATAGCTCACCAAAAATGCCCTCCCTCAAGGATCAAGAATATGCCATCAAAACTGGAAATGGTTGAAGGAGCGAGCTGCAATAGAAGAAACCATGAGCTGCCCTGTAGCTTACACCTACAAATAAATACTCCATTAAAGCTCCAAATGAAAGGTCTGAATGGCCTTTCCAATTGCCAACTTGGATGGGAATCTTTCACCCTCGAAATTGGCTAAGGCAAGAAACTAGTCATCCACTAGCTCTCCCTCTTCACAAATGCAATTGCAAATTCTAAAAATGATCAAAAGCTGGTTTCCTTCTTTGTTATTGACATTTATAAAGTTCTAATGTCCTCCATGGGTCGAATTCCTTCCAAGAGACTCATGCCAACTCAAGTTGGGAAGAGATTCCAAAGAACGCCACTTGTACAACAATTCCTAGTCTCCCACTTCCACCAAATCACATGTGGAAGCATCTTAGCTTCCCTAACACCCTTGAGCGCCCTCTTGGAGTCTATTTTTAGCCCTGACATGTCATATATGTCATATGTCAGCCTTCAAGTCTGATTTGTGTCATAGGTGTCATAGCATCTTCATCATTGTTGTCATAGAGCTAGGGAATCTAGCCCAAGTGTCTCGCTAGCTCCAAATTGCCTCTTCCTCTTCCATGGGAGTTACTCTTCCTCTATATTTCGACCTTGGATGAGTCATGCCATGAATAATACCTTTTGGACTCCCCCAAGTATGTTACCATTCACCTTGAATTCGAATTGGTGAGAGAATGATGCCAAATGTAGTGGGGAAATCTAGCCATATGTGGGTCCCACTTCCTCCATGTGTCTTCATGATGAAATGCCACTTTTATTTTCACTTGTATATATTTATTTAGCTCCTTTATTAAATATTTATGCCATTCTAATGTTCAAACATTATTTATTATCCCCATTATTCCAAATCCCAAAGCTTCCACCCCAAACCTAGGAAACTAGTAATTTTCCTCCTTGGCAATTATTTGACCCTTAACATCAACTTTGCAAACTCTAATGAATATGGCTAATGTGATTAGGCCATTGTGACCCAATTCCAAATTTGGGACATGACAAATCCTCCCTTCCCAATATTGCTTGTCCTCAAGCAATTTCAAACATGGGTGTTGAAGAACCTGCTTTCTATATAATTCTTTGAAATGCCATTGAATTGCCAAACCTTGAGTCTTTGAGTTTCCATGAAGATTTTAGAGAGGAACCACCATGCTTGCTGCTGCACTACTCTGATAAAAATCACTTTATTAAGTGGGGAAATCCATCTCCCATACTGCTTGTTTCCCCAAAAAAATTGAAACCAATGAGATAAAAATTATTCCAGGGTCCCATTGCTTGTATTGCACCCCAACAATTAAGAGTGCTCTCCAACCTACACCATTAGATAAGAGGATTCCTGGATCCCATTTTCTTGTATGCATTCTTCCAAACATCATGAGTACCAAATATATATCATCAAAGTACATAACAACATAATGAAAATGTACATCAAGGATATGCTTCATCAAAGAGTCATGAAAGTGCTTATACCTCCAAGCAAGTAGACCACCATTTTCCAAGTGCATACAAGCTTCGAGTGACCAATCAAATCTGCTCCAATGACATAGGTGAGGATCCCATGTCCTATAATGCTGCTCCAAAAGGATGTGATATGCATCAAAATATTCAGCCATGTATTCTTTCATCCAAGAAGTGAATGAAGAATCTCCACTAAAATCTGAACCAAATAACGAGCAGAAAAAACAAGGAGACTTCAAATGACTCAAAGAAGTCTCACCCATACATCCATGAATGTGAGAATCATAAAAATATAACAAAGTATGTGGCTTCCAACAAAAATGTTCTCCAATCATAAATCTATTCTCCCAAGTGTTGGATGAAGTTCCTCCAACATCAAATGAATCAAATGTTGAGCAAGAAAAACCATGAGTCTTCAAGTGACTCAAATGCATATCATAGGTGCATCCATGTAGATTTGCATCATCATAAAGTGACAAAGAATGTTGCTGCAAATGTGAATAAGAATGTTCTCCAACCATATCATCATAAAAAGTAAATCTAGGAGTTCCATACTCCTCATGTGGCACCATCAAAAAGAACCATTTCACCCATACTTCATTGAGACTAATGTTGTAAAACATGGAATTGTAGGATGTAGGAGAATGAACCAAATCACCCAAATGTTCAAAAAGTACTGAAGTTTCATCATGGGAAGGATCCATATGGGTAGTATCATGCAGCTCCTTCAAAAGTGTAAACTCTTTGTCATAGTTTGGTTCCAATGTAGAGGAATCATGCTCTTCTTTAAAAATTGCATAACCTTCATCAAGAGACAATTCAAATTCCTCTTCCACCACATCAAGTGTTTGGATCTCTTCAAGTTCGTCTTCAAACACATCAAGAACATTCAAATTTTCACATTTCTCATGATCCACCATGTCATGAGAATCCTCCAAACAATCTACCATTTGACAATCTGAAACATAAGAGGAAAAACAAGTACCTTGCAACTTTTCAAGAAGTTGCTCATTTTGAATTGTGAGCTTATGATTATCCTCATTATTCTTCAAGTATGCATCATGTAACAATTCATTAAGCTCAAACAAATGGTTTCTATCAAAAAGCAAAGACATGAAATTACCTTTGATGTGGCACATTGCTCTTTGAATCTTCTCCATGTCTTCAAGGAAGGATGTTTCCTCCAATGAAGTTGCTCTCCAACAAGAATTTGACACCAATGCTTGAGTGTCATGGAGAATGCTGAGGGACTCTTGGATCTTCTTTTCATTCATCTTTAAGGACCCTTCAAGAAAATAAGGCTCTTGCAAGCAAACCTCCTCATCTTCTTCATTTTTTCTTGGACCAACTTCATGAAGCTCAAGTGGTGATGGGGAAGTTGATCTTGGTTCTTCTTCAACTGCTACAAGGTATTCATTATCATGCTTAATGGAACTTGGGCTTGCAGCAACACTTTCAAAAGTGATCTCTATGTCACCAACATAGAGGTGTGAGCACCCATCAGTAGGTACTCCTTCATAGTTTAAGCATCCATCAGTAGATGCTCTTTGGTTCATGTCTAAGCTAGAAGGTGTCTCGAAATGATCTTCCATATTTTCAATAGAATCTTCTTCATGCTCTTGTGATGTCTCTTCATTTTTCTCCTTCAAGAAATATGATGCATTTTGCCCCTTGTTTTCCTTAGGATCAGTATATTTGGAAGCTCTTCTTGAATAAATATCAAAAGCTCTCCTCAAGGAGGACATCATTTCATGCACACATATATGATACTCGCTCCAAGGGTTTTTACAAGAAGGGCATAAACCTTTCTTCACTAACTCCACATCTTCATTTTTGGGCCTATTTTCAAAAACATGTTCAGCATAGTACTCAAAAGACATGGCATTTTGTGTATTTTTGCTCGAAGCAAGATATTCTTGATATTTTTGATATTGTTGGGGCAAGGTTTTATATTTTTCTCTCCATCTTTGGAACTCGCTCATAGAATTATCCTTGGTTGGTGTGACACACTCATATTCATCAGATCTAAATTCATAAGAATAATCTTCATTTCTCTTGAAATTGTATGAAGTGTTGCATGATGGCACCTCTTCCTCATACCATTCACATTCTGCTTCATATTGCTCATAAGCATCTGCATATTCCTCATAAGAATTGTACTCATAGGATTCATCATAATAGTAAGACATGGATTCCAATTATTATTGAATGTATGTACCTAATACACAGGTGCAAGGACCATGCTCTGATACCACTGTAATGTCCCTTGTTAGGAATTTTATTAAAATGACAATTTTCCACTTTTTTCCTTGGTTCGACCTTTGACTAGTTTCGATCTCTAGGTCCCAAATTTGCCCCAAATGATCCCAAATCTTCTGAGAAGGTATATGAATGATATTAGAAAATAAATATGTATTTCAGGGATGCCTTTGTACCTTTAAAACACTTCTGCAATACTCTTTCAATTCTGGTCAATGTAGGTAACTTTACTAGTGATTTCCCTTTGACTAGTATTGGTCTCTAGGTCTCAAATTTACTCCAAATGCCTTCAAATCTTCAAGGAAGGTTTATCAATGATATTAGGAATTGAATATTATGTTCAGAGATAACATATGGCCACCAAAAGACCTCTGCAAACTCTCTTAAGATTCTGGACCAAGTATGCAATTTTACTAGTAATTTGGGGTTCAAATCCCCCTAAGGTAAGTACTGAAAATGGCTTCCCAAATGCCTCCAAACCCACTCAAATTTATGAACAGAGGTATGTAATGTGTTAATTATGTTATTAAGGTCTCATATGCACCATTAATGGTTTATTACAACTGTTCTCATCCTCTCCCATTCAACTGCAAAAATCCCCAATTCGACCCTTGGGGAAATGGCACTATTTCTTCTCCCAATGCAATTAAACTGAGTAAAAATGCTTCAAATGCTCAAGTAAAATACATGAAACTTGTATACGATATCCATGGCAGTATATTTGTCACAAATATATCATAGAATCTGTTAAAATTCAATATGCTAAGACAGAAAATAGTAGCATTACATTCCATTTCACAATAATAGCATATACAGGATCACTGAAGAAACAACAAGCACAGCATAAACACAAGAGACAGAGATTTATCCTGGGAAACCCTCATGGGGTAGAAAACCCAGTAAAGCTTCCTCAATATAGATGACCAGAAATATACAAAGATGAAACCCTGAGACATGATCTCCTTCTCCACAATAGCAGACCTCTCCTCCACAAGTGCGCTATCCTCAAGTGAGTGAATGTGTGTATAATGAGGAACACACCTCCTCTATTTATACACTTCTCTGATATGTATTTTACACAAGTACATGTAGGCTCGTATTTAACCATTAGGTTAAATACCCCATTATAACTGACTGGGTCGACCCCTCTAGGGTGGTCTAATAACCCTTTGACCCACATAACACATTTAGGGCCAACCCCCACTAGGGAAGTCTAATAACCCGAGTTACCACATTCCGACGGAGGAATAAACATCTCCGGATATACAATAAGATCTTCATGGAGGAATGAATCATCTCCGGAATCATAAAGTACAAATATAATATTCTTTGAAGTTACAATATCTCAACACTCCCCCTTAACGAGAAGGATATTATAACAGCATCTGCTCGAGCAAGGAGTCATCAACATCATACATGATACATCTATAAATCATTGGAAGCTTTCTCAACATCATTAGTAACTCAAGCAGTTACTGGAACATCTTCAATATTGGAACATCGACATCTTCAGTATTGAGTCTTTATCTTCTGTAGCACTTGAATAGCTACAACAATATCATCATCTGGATCCTCACGATACACGATCATCAGCATCATCATCTCACGATCATCAGCATCGTCATCACACGATCATCATCATCGTCATCACACGATCATCAGCATCATCATCACACGATCATCAGCATCGTCATCACACGATCATCAGCATCGTCATCTCACGATCAGCAACATCGTCATCACACGATCATCAGCATCGTCATCACACGATCATCAGCATCGTCATCTCACGATCAGCAGCATCGTCATCACACGATCAGCAGTACAAGTATTCATGCCAATACAAGTAACCACATCATCAATACAAGTATCCATACTGATACAATTAACCACATCATCAATACAAGTATCCATACCGATACAAGTAATCACATCATCAATACAAGTATCCTACCGATACAAGTAACCACATCATCAATACAAGTATCCTACCGATACAAGTAACCACATCATCAATACAAGTATCCTACCGATACAAGTAACCACATCATCAAAACAAGTATCCTACCGATACAAGTAACCACATCATCAATACAAGTATCCTACCGATACAAGTAACCACATCATCAATACAAGTATCCTACCGATACAGGTAACCACATCATCAATAAAATCACTTTCTCGGAGACCATTCGTCTACGGATCAATTCAGGGACCGAAGTCCGGGGATGATACAATCCCCATCACGTACATTTTGAACTAGCAGTTCCGGGATGATGCAATCCCCATCACGTACATTTTGAACTAGCAGTTCCGGGATGATGCAATCCCCATCACGTACATTTTGAACTAGCAGTTCCGGGATGATGCAATCCCCATCACGTACATTTTGAACTAGCAGTTCCGGGATGATGCAATCTCCATCACGTACATTTTGAACTAGCAGTTCCGGGATGATGCAATCCCCATCACGTACATTTTGAACTAGCAGTTCTGGGATGATGCAATCCCCATCACGTACATTTTGAACTAGCAGTTCCGGGATGATGCAATCCCCATCACGTACATTTTGAACTAGCAGTTCCGGGATGATGCAATCCCCATCACGTACATTTTGAACTAGTAGTTCTGGGATGATGCAATCCCGATCACGTACATTTTGAACTAGTAGTTCCGGGATGATGCAATCCCTATCACTTTATTCTCGGAGACCTCACGTCTACGGCTCTCTTTAGGACTGAAAGTCCAGGAATGATCCAATCCCCTCAACTGTCCTCTAAGGACTTCATTCTCGGAGACCTCACGTCTACGGCTCTCTTTAGGACTGAAAGTCCAGGAATGATCCAATCCCCTCAACTGTCCTCTAAGGACTTCATTCTCGGAGACCTCACATCTACGGCTCTCTTTAGGACTGAAAGTCCAGGGATGATCCAATCCCCTCAACTGTCCACTAAGGACTTCATTCTCGGAGACCTCACGTCTACGGCTCTCTTTAGGACTGAAAGTCCAGGGATGATCCAATCCCCTCAACTGTCCACTAAGGACTTCATTCTCGGAGACCTCACGTCTACGGCTCTCTTTAGGACTGAAAGTCCAGGGATGATCCAATCCCCTCAACTGTCCACTAAGGACTTTATTCTCGGAGACCTCACGTCTACGGCTCTCTTTAGGACTAAAAGTCCAGGGATGATCCAATCCCCTCAACTGTCCACTAAGGACTTCATTCTCGGAGACCTCACGTCTACGGCTCTCTTTAGAACATGTGTTCAAGGATGATACAATCCCCACATGTATTCTCATCAATACAAGGACAAGTATCATCAACCATACAAGTACATTAATCAATACATGTGTCATCAAAAGTATGTATTCTTACCAATACATCTTATCATCAAAAGCATGTATTCTCACCAATACATCTATCATCAAAAGCATGTATTCTTACTAATACATCTAACATCAAAAGCATGTATAAGTAAAACTAAGTAGTCTAAGTATAAGAGTCCTAAATCTAAAAATTTCTAAGTATCTAGGTGTGGAGAACAGTTTACCTCATCATCGACCTTGTTGTTCGATGAGACCAACTTATCATCAGTGACTATACTACTTCCCCTTTCGAGGAGGGTCCTTTTGAACTACACCAAGCTTGTCTTGGAAGTATTCAAATTTCACTCGAGACAGAGGTTTGGTTAGTACAATGGTAACCTGTTACAAATTCAAACTTTATAGTTCCTTTCTGCGTCATATCTTGTTAGTTCCCTATGTTCTTTGACTTATCATGGAACACTAGATTCTATGTCATCTTGATACAACTCTAATTATCACATAGGATCTCAGTTGGTTCTATCTCTAAGTCAAACAATCCTAAAGCCAAACTTCTTCACAACTAGCAGAGCAAGCAGCCATATATTCCGCTTGTGCTGAGAGCCACACTAGACTGCTTCCAGCTAAACCACGAGATCATGGCTAATCCCAGAAAATAACATCCTCTCGATGTGTTCTTCCTATCTGATACACTTCCTTCCCAAACAGAATCTGAATAGCCATCTGAAGTCATGATCTTCAAGATAGCATAGATCAAATTCTATCGTGTCCTTTATGTGCCTCATCACATGCTTTGCAACTATCAGGTAAACACATCTAGTTTCCACTAGATACTGACTCAAGGTGTTCATAACAAAGCATATATCTAACCTAGTATATGTTAGATATATCAAAGACCCAATAATTTGTCTGTTCAGAGTTATATCCACTAACTCTAATGAGTCATCTGCTAAGAACTTCAAGTTGGAATTCATGAGAGTGGCCATTCCAACACATCAATTCCTTTTAATATTTCTCAGCATACTTTCCCTGGTTGAGAAAGATTCCTTCTAAGCCTTGCCATACTTCCAGACTTAGGAAGTAATGCATCAATCTGAGATCTTTCATTTTTCATTTCTGCAGCCATCTTCTTCTTTCTTTTCATGATCTGTTTCTCATTCCCTATAAGAAAGATATCATAATAATAGTATGATCCATAGCCTTAAGGTAAAGGTTAGGAACAACTTTACTTTTGGTAAAGCCCAAGCTTATCAAGAAACTGTCAATTCTCCCTTTGTGACTGAACATCATTCACACTCTGCATTGAATGATTTTCTGCATATCTATCTGTGCCATCTCTCGATAGATGGGTCTATTGATATGAGCCTCAATATTATTCGAACTCTATGGTGAGTTCCTTCTTGCATCCATGTCATCTATGTATAAAAACCATATTCAACCTTGTAGCAAAGGTTGAGATCCACATCACCCGTGGTGATCATTAAGCTCATCAATTGATTTTCGATCCTAGGTACCCATACAGAACCTAAATCACACTTCTTCTTTGATTACACCATTAAGAGAATGGTTTTATCTATCCAATTGGAACAAACATCTCATTATGATTCTCTTTCTCTTTTCTAAGAGAATCTTCTAGCCACAAGCCTTCTATCATTTGATTTGTAAATCTTTTGTTGAACATCCATTTCTTGTTCAGTGTTCATCATTCATCATGATCTTTCGTACAAATCAAAATTAAGTACAGGATTAGTAATACTTCATAATCATCAAATCATATTGACATGATAACCTATTATGCATGCAGATATCATTTACATAGTTATGCAACTATCTTGTCCAATACTTTGGCACAACACTTTCCCATATCCTGTATGCATACAGTGGCTATCTAGATGCCTTCCATCTCCACCAGAACATACTATCGAGAGTGTGCACAACTCTCAGCAGGTCAGCAAAGAGGTTTCATTCTAGACAAGCAACAATGGAATGTTTGTCCAACTTACCAATCATATGCATATTAGTAGTATACTGTTCAATGTTCTATGAATATTTACACTCAGCATGATACATTATAGGAATACAAATATGCATACAACCTATTACAGGCAATATCATTTACTATTTCAAATAACAACTCAAATACTTATCTTTTATGTTTGTGTGGTTGCCTCCCGCTTGATCTTCTGTATGTCTTTTGAACTTCTATTCATTCTGTACCACTATGCATGTTCAAGTGTCATCCTCATGATCTCATACACAAACATACACCCATTAGTATGTTCTAAATGTTATCAAAACATTATATTTCTAAATAATCTTGAAAATGTATAGTCATGATTATAGTTAATAAACATTAGTATTCAAGATTTCAGGGAAGTCTTATTTTACTCATGCATATCATCAATCAAGATAAAAGACATAATATGCATAATCCCTTGATTACTAACTTTATGAATAAGCAGAACCAATCATACCAAGTATACTTATATAAGGGATCCCAATACAAGGTAAGATTCTTAACATGACATAGGAAAACATACCTGGATTAGTATACCTGCTTAGTTATGTACAACATACCTAAACAATCTCTTCAATGATTTAGAGATCCTGAGCTAGAACCTGCATGTCTCATAGGTTAAGCATAATATAATAAAGTCATACATACCTTGTAAGTAGAACAAAGATTATGGATGAGTCTTTGTCTTCATGATGTCATGGTCATGGAACTTGATTTGTCTTTTGTGATGTACCTATATCTTGTTAGCAGACAGCATCAACCTCACACAACACCATAATGCATTAGTACAATCATATAGCCCTAATCAATGAATGTCTTTGATCATTCACATGCATTCATATTGTTACTAGGGTGATAACACAATTCTAACATTAATCAAGATTGTACTAGTAAATAATATGAAGACAAACACATCATGAACTTAATCAAGAATTAGATTTCAAGACATACCTGAACCTCCTTAAGTCATACCTGTCGAGACTTCTTGTAGTCTTCTTATGTAAGGCCTTGGCCTCAACTCCCCCTGAACCTTGATCTGGAGCTTAATTAGGGTTTTCTAGAGAAACCCTAAAGATTCAATCTTTGACTTTCACACTTCTCAATGGATGAAAGAATATGTCTTGCAGAGCTGATCAAACTAGCATACTTCAATTTTGGAATTTCCAAAATTTGACCCCTCAAAATTGCCTTTGAAACTTCTGGATCTTCTGGAAAGGAACCCGAACTAGGGTTTGATGAAGCCCACCCTTCTGCCCAAACAAAAGGTTCGATCCAAGGCTCTAAACTCTTATTTTTCTTAGGAGTTTCCAGTCGTGGTTACAGACTTCAAAAATTCCAACTTTTGCTGAAGCCCTAATTTTCCATCTTTTCGATCAAAATCCCGAACTGGGGTTTGATCAAGCCCGGTCTTCCACCCAACCAAAAAATTCGATCTTGGTCTCTAAATTTCGATTTTTCTGAGTGGCATTCAGCCGTGGACTCCGATTCCAAAAATTCTAACTTTCTCCGAAACCCTAAATTCTGGAAGCCATGAATAAAGGTGCTCCAAAAATAATTCTATTTTGACAGAAATATGCACCTGATTGTTTCTGCTATAACTCTTAAATTTTTGCTCCACAGGGTCTGAATCCTTTTTCCTGCAGTAGCCTGACCTGTCATCTTTCCATCCTGACAGGTCTGACCTCAATTGGATTTTCGGAGAGAGAGTTATGCCAAGTGTCGCAACGTGACTTGTTTATGGGATAAAACAGGAGAGCAAACTTGTACGGCCTGCCACGTGTCACTGGTTCACCTTCGGCCTCTGAAAACGTTTCCTGAGATAGCTCGACCTGTTATCTTTCCATCCTGATAGGTCTGACCTCAATTGGACTCTCTGAGAGAGAGTTATGCCAAGTGTCACAACGTGACCTGTTTATGGGATAAAACAGGAGAGCGAACGTGTACAGCGTGCCACGTGTCACTGGTTGAATTTCGGCCTCTGAAAAAGTTTCCTGAGATAGTACAGTCTGTGTACTACCTGTCACTTTTTACTAAATTTCATTTGGAGCTTCCTAGCCCAAGATATGACCTTTTTCCCAAGGTCACCTGATTTTGACTCAGATCTGGAAGAGGCAGAAACCCTATATTGTACAGATCATAAATCACAAAGTACAATGAATTAGAGGTTGTCCTTTGGACACAAGTTACCTGGAGATTTAATCTTCGTCCTGTAACAATTTCAGATCCGAAAACTTCTCCAAAATGGATTTATAGCGAACGTGCTATGATGACTGGTTTTTGCTATGTAAAACCCTAACCTTAAAATTGTCGTAAGTAAAGCAAGTGTCTTTAGTGCCATACCTTGTCTTCCTTCAGGTTAGCTCTGATACCATGTTAAAATTCAATATGCTAAGACAGAAAGTAGTAGCATTACATTCCATTTCACAATAATAGCATATACAGGATCACTGAAGAAACAACAAGCACATCATAAACACAAGAGACAGAGATTTATCCTGGGAAACCCTCATGGGGTAGAAAACCCAGTAAAGCTTCCTCAATATAGATGACCAGAAATATACAAAGATGAAACCCTGAGACATGATCTCCTTCTCCACAATAGCAGACCTCTCCTCCACAAGTGCGCTATCCTCAAGTGAGTGAATGTGTGTATAATGAGGAACACACCTCCTCTATTTATACACTTCTCTGATATGTATTTTACACAAGTACATGTAGGCTCGTATTTAACCATTAGGTTAAATACCCCATTATAACTGACTGGGCCGACCCCTCTAGGGTGGTATAATAACCCTTTGACCCACATAACACATTTAGGGCCAACCCCCACTAGGGAAGTCTAATAACCCGAGTTACCACATTCCGACGGAGGAATAAACATCTCCGGATATACAATAAGATCTTCACGGAGGAATGAATCATCTCCGGAATAATAAAGTACAAATATAATATTCTTTGAAGTTACAATATCTCAACAGAATCATCCATTCATTCGAAATCATCATCAATACATTGGCTCACAACAAGGTAGTGGGGAAATGGCATTGTTCTTCCATTAAAAATGAGATTTATACATTTCTACTTGGAATTTCGACCTGAAACTTTTTGGAGATGAAGAACAGAGTATTTAATTCATATTGAAAAAGAAATGGGGCATTATAAGCTCCCCCAAAGAGTACAATAGCTCACCAAAAATGCCCTCCCTCAAGGATCAAGAATATGCCATCAAAACTGGAAATGGTTGAAGGAGCGAGCTGCAATAGAAGAAACCATGAGCTGCCCTGTAGATTACACCTGAAAATAAATACTCCATTAAATCTCCAAATGAAAGGTCTGAATGGCCTTTCCAATTGCCAACTTGGATGGGAATCTTTCACCCTCGAAATTGGCTAAGGCAAGAAACTAGTCATCCACTAGCTCTCCCTCTTCACAAATGCAATTGCAAATTCTACAAATGATCAAAAGTTGGTTTCCTTCTTTGTTATTGACATTTATAAAGTTCTAATGTCCTCCATGGGTCGAATTCCTTCCAAGAGACTCATGCCAACTCAAGTTGGGAAGAGATTCCAAAGAATGCCACTTGTACAACAATTCCTAGTCTCCCACTTCCACCAAATCACATGTGGAAGCATCTTAACTTCCCTAACACCCTTGAGCGCCCTCTTGGAGTCTATTTTTAGCCCTGACATGTCATATATGTCATATTTCAGCCTTCAAGTCTGATTTGTGTCATAGGTGTCATAGCATCTTCATCATTGTTGTCATAGAGCTAGGGAATCTAGCCCAAGTGTCTCACTAGCTCCAAATTGCCTCTTCCTCTTCCATGGGAGTTACTCTTCCTCTATATTTCGACCTTGGATGAGTCATGCCATGAATAATACCTTTTGGACTCCCCCAAGTATGTTACCATTCACCTTGAATTCCAATTGGTGAGAGAATGATGCCAAATGTAGTGGGGAAATCTAGCCATATGTGGGTCCCACTTCCTCCATGTGTCTTCATGATGAAATGCCACTTTGATTTTCACTTGTGTATATTTATTTAGCTCCTGTATTAAATATTTATTCCATTCTAATGTTCAAACATCATTTATTATCCCCATTATTCCAAATCCCAAAGCTTCCACCCCAAACCTAGGAAACTAGTAATTTTCCTCCTTGGCAATTATTTGACCCTTAACATCAACTTTGCAAACTCTAATGAATATGGATAATGTGATTAGGCCATTGTGACCCAATTCCAAATTTGGGACATGACAAAGGTTCTACAATGAGGAAGGGTCATGTTTTGATTAATAATATTAACAAAAATTAGTAATCTCACAATAAAGAGTGGTGCTTTCCTCTGTAGGAAAAGGATGGTTCAATGACAATAAAAATGACAACAAAACAAAGATTTTGCCCTTGGATAATGCAAGGACAAATAAGAGAATTCACTTCTTTGAATTTGGCATAGGAGGTATTAGAGAAAAGGTTATCATGGATCTTTGTGAAGATAAAGATATAGGTAGAGTCTGGTTGAAGGTATCATTTCTTTGAGAAACACAAAAGAGATGAGGGACATATTTCCATGTTTTGATTCCAATGAAGAGCTTCAAATCGTAACTTTTGAACTTGATCTAGGAAAGGTGTTAGGATTAGGAGAAAGGGAAATTTCTTGGAGTGCTACCTATAGAAGAATAGAGAGATGAATGGAAAACTGATAACAAGAGCGACGGAAAAAGAAATAATATCCAATGTGTATTAAAAGAAAAGGAAGAATTAGTAGATAAGGCCAAGAAAAGAGAGAGAGGATGTAGGAAAGAGGTAGTTAAAATTATTATGGAGAAATTTTTCATAAGGTTCTGTTGATGCCCCGAAATTCGTAGCACCAGCAGTTCGGGATTCTCCCCGGTAAGAAAGCCCAATTAGATTGCTCATTTTTTGGTGTAGGGAATCCATTCAGTTAACAACCCAGCTACCGTGTGTGATTTAAAGTTTGGTTTTACTGGTTACGGCCCGATCCACCGTTTATGTATTTTTATTTAAAGATGAAATGCAAGTGCTCTAATTAAATGCATGTAATCTAATCCAATCTATATGGTCTATCTAAACTATCTAAACTATCCCTATAGGGAGCACATCTGAATTTAAGAGTAATAAACTGGAAATGCACATAAAAGCCTCACAGATAGTTGTTTCAACATAATAAGTGCATTTATAGCAGAAAGAAAAGATACCAAAGATAACTCTGATATAATTAAAGCATTCTATTGCTCTTTAAGCACATCAACATTTACACGGGAAATAAAATCATTCACAACCATGAATTAATTCAAAGCATTTTAGAACAATCTCACAGTATGCATATGAATGTCTAAAGAATTAGTTCCACAATGGCATTCCACATATTCCAAGCAAAAATATATGTGCTATCTTTCCCTAGGAAACAGATCCTTCTTTATTATGCAGAAAAGTAGTTCTCATACAAAATAGTCCAACTCTATTGTACCTACCAAAAATCCTTTACATCCTATGTTCTTCCTTTATTTATAATCTATAGATTTGTCCTCTAGTGACTTTTCATCTAACCTAACCCTAAGATTCTCCAAAATTTGTCTTTAATTTTTATACAATAGAAAATACAAAATTAGTTTCCAACTGTCTTTTCCAACTCATAAATATATTTTCCCCACATGTCAATTTATTCTAAAATGATAATGCTTTGCACAAGCTCCACCATCCTTAGAGAAATTTCATGAGTTCCTAGTTTTGAATCCACACTCTTTACACCTTCAGTTGTTGCCTTGTAGCAATCTTCTGGAAAGTAAGCATTGATGGACGCTTTCCCAATGAAGTGATGAAGGTATCCTTCTGCTAGTACGTCTTGCTTCTTAATATAGCTCAGCTCATCACTCAGTCCATCCTACAATTTTGACAGGTGCTGGTCTTTATCCGTAAATTCTTCCATGGTTGGAGGTATAACTAACTAAAATTTGTCATGAATTTCATGGATTTTCTGATAGAAACCTGTACATTTTTCTATGGTTTTCAGGATTCTGTTATTGATTTGCAGACTAGCTTTTCTGCAGAATTCCAACAGGCTTGAGTCCAATTGTGAATATGTGGCAGTCTTGTGAAGCAAATATTCAAGGAATTCTGATTTCCCCTTTCTCCATTTTATATGCTTATTAATTTCTTCCATGGTGCGTACAAATTTCCTCATGAGCTCCACAGCTTCAGCATCAATCACCTTCATTCTTTCTACCATCACTTTCATCTTGCAGATTTCAGTGGTGAGAAGCTCTTGCGACTGATAGATTTTCTTTTCGATCTCACATGCCTTCTCATGAAAAGGGGCCAGATATTGTTCTTGCTATTTGCAAGTTCCAATTGCTCCATCATAGACTCATTGTCCTTCATCATCTCTTCCAATTGAGCCTTTAAGTTTTCAACTTGTTGCCTGATGTATGTATCACTTTCCTCTGAATCTTTGATGTGAGTTTCCAGGTCCCTCTTCTCACGCTTTGTAATTATCAATTGCACAGTCAGTGCATCCTTTTCTTCTTCCAGACTCTGGTATTCCTCTGATATCCTTTCCTTTTCAGACAAAAGGACGTTATGTTTCCTTTTCAGCTACAATCCTTGTTGTACCTCCTTCATCAAATTATCTTTTACTTTGAAGAGATTTTCCTTCTTTCTGGCCATGTCATCCATCAGCTTGTTGACATTGTCTGCACTTGCTTGTGCAGTAGCTATGTTGACTGATTCCACGAGCTGAGGGTCCTTTTGAGTACCCTCGAATATTGTGTTTTCTTGAATTGTAACAACATCTTTGTGGGATGGAAATTTCATTCTCTTTTCTAATCTCTTCATGATGGTCTTTCTTTTAGATTAAAAAAAGATCGTGTCCTGTCTAGCCACTGTATGTTGCTTTGATGGTGTAAATGTGGTGAGATCGAACTCTTGAAGTAGGAGACGTCCTCCAGTGATTATTTCTGGAGGGTTTGTTTCCATAACTTGTATGTCAGGGATCCTCTGTTCCACAGCTTGCTTGGACTTTTCTTCTTCATCCCTTTTCTTTTGCTGCCCGGCTGCTTCTATCTCTTCTTTTTCTTTTATTTCTTGCACCCTTACGGCCTCTTCCCTTTGTATCTTTTCAGCTTCCTCCTTTCAGAGTCTTTTGGTTTCCTCTTTCTAAAGTCTGTATGCTTCTTCATTTTGGATCCTGCCAGTTATTTCCTTCTGTAATATGTTTGCTTCTGCTCTTTGGATCTTTTCCACTCTTTCCTTATGGATTTTGTTAGTTTCTTCTTTTAGCTTATTTTCAGCTTCTGCTAATTGTATAGATAATGCATCTTGATGTTTCTTTTATGCTTCCTCATTTTTCCTTATTTCATCCTCCTTGACAGTGTTAGCCTTATAACTGGAACTAGCCCTGCTTTTGGGACGATAGCACTTGTTTAATTTGGTCATGTTTTTCATGCTCCGAAAGAATGCTTCATCTTTGTTGAACATATGTGCATAATCAAAAGTGATCTTGCAGGAAGCACAGTGAGCAGCAACCTTACCTTCGGGATCATGTCTTTTGAAACTCTTTGTTCCAAAATAAAAAACCACTAAATATTTAGCAAAGTCTTCACCATCTTTTTTCTTTTGAAGCTTGTATGCTCCAATAGTAAAAGGCATCTGTGGATAGGCATCCTTCTTCTTGCCATGAAGAAACCTACTAACCCCATTGATGAAAAGTTTCCTTCCAGACTCTTTGTGCACAACAAAGTCAGTGGCGTACCGGGGAAATAGAGAGGGAGGTTTTTTTCCTCCATACATCCAGATGAATGTGCCTTCAATGGAGAAGTAATAATATCTATATTCCTCAATGACTGACATGGCATTCTCTGACATAAAATTTGGCTCTTCTTTGAAAATTAGTTGGTACAATGGCATGATAAACTTTTCACAAATTTGTGTGTAGTGACCTACATATTTGTGGGCCCATTTCATTTGATAGGTCACGTGGAGGGGAGACTCATTATGGTTCCAAACACATCCTAAATCATGGAAAGAGTGTCTGATTAACAAGCAATCCACTAGATAAGAGGACATGAAGAAATCAGCTTTCTTCTGAGTCAATCCTCCTTGTGTTGCATTTATATGCAATACCATACTATTAGAGATAATATATTCCCAATTGAACATCATATCATGTGTGGAACGGTGGTACATAACCGGCACCCAGCTGAGTTTATATATGTTCCCATTTTCCAAATCAAAAAATTTCTTTCAGAGATCGTCATCATTTTGGCATAATCTAAATTATCCATGTTGACTGATTTCACCCAATCATCATTCATCATGACCTTAGGGGAGGGAATTTTATATGTTGCATTTATATGGGCTGGTTGAAAGGATGTGAGCCCTCTCCCATTGATGTCTGAGACAATGCTGGTGTTAGTATCTACTTGGGGCAAGATCCACCCAATGAAATTCGAGCACGGGAACAACTCTGGGAGAGAGGATGCCTTATGGAGGCTATACCTATTGATGTTTTGGTAAGACATTAATTCTTCAATAGTTGCATCAACAAAATTTGTATCTCTTATGGCCCTGTATAGTTCGCCCCATTGAAACTCTGGGGCGGCTCTTATTACGGCTTTGGTATCCCCAAACATTGTTTCAAGCACGGTGTCCAACAGGATTTCTATGTCTGAGTCTGATTCAACCAACTTGGATTTACTCCTGGCGGAACTCCTATGCATATCAATTATGCGGCGACACTGAATGAACAAATAAGGAATCAAAATGTTTATGAACAATGCAGTACCCATGATGTAGTAAATAAGCAGGACAAAACTTGAGATGATATGTGTGTTAGTTTCTTTTTTCAAAATTACTCATCAAAGTTGATCTTCAGGGTGAAGGATGATCTTTAACTTTCTTTTATTAATGTACAAATAGTTATAGAAATCCAAAAACAACTAAAAAAATACAAACAGTCAAGCAAACTGATTTTTAAGTGACCAGAAAGAGTTATTAAAGTTTAACAAGTTCTGTGTATGTGCGTGAATGTGAAAAACATAAAATCAACGTGACGGTAGGACACTTTTTAACTAGAGATGACTCTTGTGTTAAAACCCTGCTAGAAAAACATCTCCTTCTGGGCCCAAAAGCAACTCGATGGATGCAAAGAGTAAAAAAAAAACAACAAGGCACGGTGGTGTGCGAGTCCTACTAGCGGGAAGTTTGGCAGCACGGTCTTTCGGAGTCCAACTACTGAAATGTGAGCCACAAGCTATGCCTAGAACTTTTTTTTTAGCGTGGCTGCTAGGCGCTTAAACTCTCGTAAGGCGGGAGATGCTTGGTCATGAAGAAACCAATACTCATAACATCCAATGAAGGTATAGGAGCTACGAGTGGCCGGGATGAAAAGTAAACTTGGGTAACATTGAGCAAGGAAAAAAAAAATCTCTTAGAGGTTTTAAAGACAACTAAATACAAAATGCACTAAGACCGAGCTCAAACAAATTCACCCCCAAACCCTTAAGACCAATTAAAACCTAGAAAGCTTCAAAACGACATCCTAAGTAGCCAAAAAAAATCAATGGAACGGTGCTAAGAACACCTACATGTCAACGACGGAGTGGTTGGGCTAGATGTGAGCATGTCAGTTGGGTAGATTCCTGGTGCTTTCTGATTGGTGGGGACTCCAAAGGTGACAAACGACATTTTGCTTTTGTAAACAGTGGTAGAAAAAAAACCCGCTTTATATAAAGCCTTAATCATTTAATGCAGACAGGCTTCGGTACGTGGGAAATTAAAGACTGTGCCCCTTTATCGATCTGCGAGCCAAGACTCACATGACCATTACATTGGTATTCTCTCAGTCGTCGCGAAATGGTAGGAGCCTTTCTTTCAAAGGCCCCGACATGGTCGGGGAAAAATGCACAAAAAACTTGCGACGAAGGGCCTCGAGCATGGATAAAATGACGGCAACAACGTGGATCGGGTTTAAAAGGTCGGTGCTCAAAATGGAGCCTCGTCGATTGTTTCAGCAAGTTTATCTCAGCCACCCTGAAACGGTCGGTGCCACTCTTGTTAAATGCCCTGAAAGAATGCTACGATGGCAGGAACATGAAATGGTCAGCATGCATTTTGTGAAACCATGGCGAAACGGTCGGGAAGCTGGGCCAGACCATGGTGGATTCTCTGCCAAAAATAAAAGACAATGAAAGATTGTTAGGGTTAACCTTGACTTAGGATTGAGTCAAAGTTGGTTAGGTCTAGCATATGTTTTTGGGCACATGGTTTGTTGTAGCCCATGGTATTTCCGCATGGTATTACATGTAAGGAAGCCTTGATAAGGCTTAAGGAGGCTCCATTGTAAAGTGGCTTAGAGGTGAGGTGGCGAAGTCACTTGGCCGAGATGGCCGGTTTGGCCATGTAATGAAGATTTTCATTGGGTGTTGTTTTTCCCTGCATTGGGGTTTCCAGGGTATATTATGTGTCATTTATGTGATTGCTTGTTGCAAGTTGATTTCTCTTGTAATTATTATTTATGTTCATTGAAAACCTAACAAGTGGTATCAGAGCCATGGTGTTTGAAGTCCCATTCGGTGAAAATAAGGGGGGTCCTCACCTGAGGGTTGATGGGGGTTCGGGGGCAGGAGCCCCCAAGAAAAATTGTTTGGTCCATTTCTTTTAAATCTGGGCAGTGAGAAGCTAAAGAAGAGAACTCCCTTCACTTGGCCACAAGAACAAACACCAATCGCATGAAGGAGAATTGATTTGGGTGTGCCCTAATCCATGTCAACCAACATATAAGAGATCATTGCCACTATAGTGATCTAGAGAGATCCAACATGAAATGGACGAGAAGAAGCCAAGCCATGAGCTGCTTAATTGAAGGGCATAAGCCGTGTGAACAAAGTGGTGTAAGAAGAAGATCATTGTAGATCTGCAAAGTGGAGGTTGCAGTGCTGCAACCAAACATTGAATGAATACCCAAGAGATATCATGAGGAACACTTCAAGTTGTGGAACAAGAGGCTTTCTAATCGATTCCAAAGAGAGATCGGATGCTTCGTGAACCTATTGTGTAGTTGAGGAGTCCTCATTCGAAGAACCGTGGCAAGAATCCCATGAAGAGTCCGCTGGAAGTTAACGTTAAAATCGAAAGGATCTACTGGCCGAAGAGATATCCGTGCTCATATCGTGAAGGAGGAAATCACTGCTTGTGAAAATCCAGCCAGAGGTAGGAAGACAATGTGAATATAAAAGAAACCCTAGCATGAAAATGCATGAAGAATATCACCATTGCTAGATTCTGGTAAGGAGAACCCATTTCAAAATTGCAGGAGTCATGAAGTTCACAAGGTAGCCGCAGGGAACATTTTTTTTGTGTGAAGAAGATAGAGCCAATCCACTGAAATCTCTAATTGCCCATGTGAAAAAAAAATTGGGACAGTTGTTTATGGTGTTAACCTAGAGTATCAGCATAAATCCAAGTGAAATTGCAAAACCCGATTTAGAAAACCAATGGTTTGTGTTAAAAAAGGTTCACCTGTATAAATAATGGTAAATGGTGAAGGTATTTATTAAAAGAGGAGCTCACGTTATTTAAAATGGGAGATATGAAAAGGTGGAAAGGTAAAATCATTATTAAAATAGTTTTTGCTTCTTAAAATGCTCACGTCATATTAAAAGGGACATAAAAAGGCTCTTTCATGTCATAAAATGTTTAAAAGTTTTAATGTGGGAGAGGGCATATGACAAGCATGGATAAAATGGAAAGGCATGGCAAAAATCAGCAGTGGACAAGCGAGAAATCAAGCATCGAAAAGTGACAGGATGATGCAATGGATGGTGATGGTGTAGTCACCATGAATACACATGAAAAAAAGAAAAATTAAAAATGGAGTAGTTTGCATGTAAAAGGGCATATGGCTATAAGACCTAGTAAGGCATGCATACCTGTAACATCCCGAAATTTCACAAAAATTTAAAATTTTTAATGTAGCATGAAATGTTATACTTGAGATGTGGGAGTAAAACCAATGTCGATCTCTTTAACTAATAACTGTTAATTATTATGACGCTTCATATTTTTTGAAACCTAAAATGACAATACTTTTGCTTATGCTAAACTCTGGAACTATGTGATGTATTTAAGTTCATTTGCAATACAGTTTTCTTGATGTGTACTGATAGTTTTCTTTGGATGATGATGATGAAGGGGTCCTACGGGGTACGCTGAGGCTTACTTATCTATGTAGCTAAAGCATTTGAACCTTTCTTTTCACAGATTTGCAGGTAAGAGTGACACCACAGTTCAAGTAATACAAGTATTTTTAAGAAGTTTTAACTGTACTATCAATTTGACATTAATGCTTTGTGTTAATTCTAAGTTCTCCATGTGAGAGCTATTAATGGTTTGAACTTCAGTCTTAAATATGTAAGTGTTACTTAACCCATGATTGAATTCGTAAAAGTCACATCTATCAAATAGCTAAACTAGGCCCTTAAAGAATTGCCACAACAGAGGGTCTTCTTTGCCAGTTATCTTCAAGAGCATCCTAGAAAAGTGGTTGAAAAGCTTATCATAAATATTAGCTTCAAAATTAACGTTGTGTAACTTGTAAAATCCAAGTGCGAGAGAAAGGTTCCGAACTTAGAATTTGATACTAAAATGTTTTCTTTTGTTTAACTTTTACTATTAGACTCTCCATCGTATTAATACTTATTTGTAGTTTGGTACTTAAATTTATTATCCTATATCATAATAGTAGGATACTAGGATATTGTAGCAATGTTTTAATAAAAAGTGACAACATAAATATATTGTTACAAGCGCGCATTTGTGAAATTCCAAACTATATGCAATGTACCAATTATTTCCTATAGTAGTTCATTTATCTACAACATATAAAATATGAGACTGTGTGAAACTATGCAAATCATGTACTAACCTTTTAACCCTAAGTTCGATGCTTTGTGGATGCGTTACAAAAGGTGGAAACCAAATAGACTTACAATATTATAAATATAGTGATATGTTGCAACCATAACCTTTGTATCGAAATTCGATAAGGACCAAGCATTAACATCTGGGTGGTTTATACGTTGGCAGGCATTCACATCATGGCTTAGCATTTAATTTCCTATCTACCACAATCGTGGGAGGTCTCAGTGGCTACCATCGTGGTGAATGTCACGTGAAAATGTCGTAAGGATACTGTTGATGTTGTCGAGCTGTGCAAGTCTTACCCTAGTGTTTAGCTGAGCTGGACTTCGCGGTGGATATGGTGATTAATGTGTCTTAAATGCAGTTGGTGCTTCGAAATCCATTGTGCCTCGATGGCAAGATCTCTCCTATTGATCTTGAATTGTCTTGGGTTTGGGACTCAAACCCTAGTATTTCACTATGTCAAAGTTGTTTACTTGGAATTCATTTTGTTACTACTAGTTTGGTGGAGAGGCCGACCGGCCTGCAGAAAAGTAGGGTTTGTTCGCAGTTTTCTAAGGACTCCTTCCTCAGATTCGATACCTTCACTTGTAGGGAAGGATTGTTAGTTCCAGGGTTTTAAAGCCGAGCCAAATATGGAATGTATTACAGTAATGCTTTGGTGTTTGAAAGGCTTGGAAGTATCATGCCAGTTATAGTGGTGCTCAGTTTCGATCCTTGTTTCTTTATAAAGGTAAAGTATCAGTTCTTTTCTTTTTTTGATAAGTTATAGATATCCTACAACTACGTTTTCCAAAATGAATGCGTATATTTAACTACCACCTGTGTTATTGACAGGTACCTCTTCTCGTTTACTCATCGATTTGTTTGAATCTTAAGAGGAGATGCAGCTCCACCATCCGATAAGCCTCGGTGGTTTGTCCCCCTTGTAGGTTACTCATGTCACTGTTGGCCATTGTCTGAGGTTTGGTTCCTGGAAGAGGATTTTGGCCATCGTTGTGATGTTTTTGTGAGTCACAAGATGAATGTGCGAAGGAAGGGATCCTCGGCATATTTTGACATTCTGTCTTGTAGCGTTTCACTGTAGAGTTTGTTGAAATGTATCACTTTTTGAAGTGATAAAACCCTCGGTCGTTTAGTGGAAATGCGAAGTGTTAAAAGTTGTTGTACGCAAACTCAATGTTATTTGTACATGAATGTTATTGGGGTTTTGACCTTGTGTTGTTACTATAATTTTTTAAGTTGCTTTTTTACTGTGTAAACGTCGGTTACGGTTCACTTTAGTAATGGATAGAAAATGGAAACAGTTATAAGTGTTCCACCCTCGGTTATTCAATATGTCAGAATAGGTTCTAGTGTTTGTTCTTAATACAATTTAAGTGCGTTGTGGCTGTATTATCTAAATCGAAAGTTGTTTAAGAAAAATACTATGTTTGGTTGTTGGCCCAGAGCCAAGGGTTAATGCCACATTTGATACCTTCAAACCCTAATTACTTTGATGGGTGAAGGAGGTGACCTAAGGCTGAGACTCAGTCTCGTCTACTTGTTTTGTATCGTTGCAAAGGTTACATTAAGAATGTAACGCTATTGTTTTGAAGTTGATGCCGAACTATTATCTTGTCTTTAGTTAGGTTTTGTACAGTGTATTAAAATCATGACTGTACTCGTCAAAAGAAGAACTTGGGAAAATATAATTAGCATTTTCAGGAAATGACGGGTTTGCGTAGAGAGTCTAAAATAAGATTGTTTCAGTATTTAGGGATTTTCAAATGTAACCAGAAACTGAATAAGGAAATTCTTTTGAAGATATGAACTCTATCTTGGTAACTTTTATATAAT
This sequence comes from Larix kaempferi, assembly GCA_027924585.1. Classification (NCBI taxonomy): domain Eukaryota; kingdom Viridiplantae; phylum Streptophyta; class Pinopsida; order Pinales; family Pinaceae; genus Larix; species Larix kaempferi. The sequence goes on from BSBM01000519.1 coordinate 20,233,662, forward strand.
TCCTCCAGTACTAAATGTTTACAAACTATAATGATAAGAAATCCATAGTTCTGTCAAATGAGGTTTTTCGTCTTCAAAAATGTTAAAAGCTGTCCTAAAGATCTAAAGTAGGAATGTCAAAAGTCTTACTTACTCGATATGCTTAGTTTTGATAGTTTTTTTCAATTCCAGAATGTTGGTAATTGTTTTGTTTAAATAAATATAATGTAATACGAACATAAGTCCTATTTGGGCTTCGAGATGAAATATTAACGAACTACAAAAGTTAATTATCTTTTGCAAGAATTTAGGGTAAAGGAAAAGTTAACCCTAATTTATTCTGTTGTATCAAAAAGTTAAGATATGGTAATATTTAGATGATATGGTCGCTGCTAAGTTTGTTTTACTGATATCTATTTTTCACATAAATACAAATGACTAAGTGAGGTTCCGATACTATAATTTTTTGAGAAGAAAAGATAAGGAAGTGTTTATTATTTATCTTCTATAAAGAAAGAGTTGGAAAACCCTAGGTTTGTATAGAAATAAGATGTTTACTTTTGTTGCCATGAAATATCAAAATGACTGTGCAAAAATGAATGCTGTTATGTTTTTATGAGTTTAAACATATATACTTTTAAATTTTAGAATACAATAGATAAGAGAAATTCGAAAGAAACATAACAGAATTATATTACTCATTCAATCTACCCACTGTATATCATTCATCTATTTTAATCTCCCTTCCCTGTACTAGAATACGATACAAAAAACAGTATGTGGAAAAATGCAGGGAAGGAAATTACTCTATCATTACATAAACTTATTCTACAGTCTACTAATTCATACTCAGATTTAGATATCAATTATTTACTTCTGCATACTAATAACTATCAGTATTTAATTATTGAATATATTCACATCAACAGTTACAGAAATAAATCATAACTATCTAAGAAATAAACTAGCAAATAGAACCTGCAACTGTACATAGGGCGACAAACACCCAAGGAGGCCTATTCCTCCCAACCTTCTCCAGAAGAAGCAGCCAAAAATCTCTTGCTCCTTTGGACCCCCGAGCCTATTCACTGAACCACTAGGTAGAAGACTCTGTGTCGAAGCAAGGCACTCAAAATGTATAACCAACAATCAATAGAGATTTTCCAAAAACCCTCAAACTCTGTACTCAGCAGTAAAACTCTGCACTTAGCAGTAAACAAGGAAGACTTACACCATGATGAAAAACTAGTTTTTCCCCTCATCGAATCTCTTGGGTGCATGCAGCAGAACCCCAAGGTAAATTTCCTTGTTGGGAAAAGTGATGAACCTCATTCCAAAATTCGATGGCTCTTAAAAAGATTTCCTAGGTCTATAGTGGTTAGTTTTCAATAAATGAGCCTCAAGATCCAGTCCCATCTTTCAAGGCACTATGACCACAGTTCAAGGGAGTATTCCCATACCAACATCTAGTTACTTGCCTCATGATGTTGCCACTTGTCCATTGCCTTCTACCCTAGATTCCATTCCACCTAGTGGGTCAGTAAACACTCTTTCAATAGTTCTCCTTGGGTGAGTGTCTCCTATTTTATTTATTTAAATAATAATATTTTGCAATTACAGTCATCCTTGGACACTTGTCCAAATATAAAACTTTACAATAAAAGTTAAGATAATGTTTCCAACATAAAATGTTTTTGAGCAAAAGGGTTATGTTACAAACACCCCCACTTAAGCTCAACATCGTCCTCGATGTTGCTTATTCTTCATCAGAGCCCCCCTGGAACAGAACTAGGTATGTTGCCCTCATGTTACTTTTCAGTTCCCAGGTAGCTTCATCATGGCTAAGGTTCTTCCATTGCACCTTTACCTGCACTATGGTACGATTCCGGAGCACAATTTCCCTCCTGTCGAGAATACAGTCTGATTCCACCTGAAAATCTCCTTTGGGTTCCACCTGTATGTCATTCCAATTCAGCACATGAGTAGCATCATGCCCATACTTCTTTAAAATAGAAATGTGAAAAACATTATGGATCCTTAAATTAGATGAAAAAGCCAGCTGCTATGCAACAGGTCCAATCCTTGATAGGACTTCAAATGGTCCATAGTACCTTGGTGCTAGTTTAGTACAACTCCCAAGCTTAAAATAATTTTTATTGTGTTTTACCTTTACAAAGACATGATCTCCAACCTGAAATTCTCTTTCAGTGCGTTTTAGATCTGCATAACTTTTTTGCCTATCTTGTGCAATTTTTAAGTTACCTTGTACCTGTTTCACAGTTAACTCCATCTCTTTTAACAAATCTGGTCCTAGCATCAATCTATCAATAGGATTATCTCAGGATATAGGAGTACTGCACTTTCTTCCATATAAAATTTCAAATGGACTAAACCTAGTAGATGCTTGATAATGATTATTGTATGCAAATTCTGCTAAATGTAAATAATCTTCCCATTTAGATGGTTGATCTTTAACATACATTCTTAGCATGTCTTCTAAAATCTGCTTTACCCTTTCAGTTTTCCCATCCATTTGTGGGTGGAAGGAAGTGCTGAAATTCAGTTTAGTATTTAAACCTTTAAACAGTGTTGTCCAAAAATTTCCAATAAACTTGGAATCTCGATCAGAAATAATTACCTTTGGAATTCCGTGCAAGCGAAAAAATTGCTTCATAAATACATCTGCAATGTTAGGAGCTTTAAAAGTGGTCTTAACAAGAATAAAATGAGCAACTTTACTTAGTTTTTCCACAACAACCATTATTGAGTCATTATGCTTCTGATTCTTAGGCAAACCTGTAATAAAATCAGTACTTATAATTTTCCATTTCCATTCCGGAATTGGCAATGGCTGCAATAGACCAGCTGGGTGTTGATGTTCATCCTTAATGGCCTGACATTCAAAACACCTATCTATGTACTCAGCCACTTCATTCTTCATGTTGGGCCAAAAAAATCCTTTCTTAACATAGTTATCATTTTCTGATAACCAGGATGTCCCGAATAAGGACTTTTATGAACTTCATCCAAAATAAATAGCTTAAATTTTGACACATTAGGTACATAAATTCTATTTTTATAAGTCATGAATCCCTTTTCATTAATGCTGTAATCTGTTATTAAATTTTCAGATAAATTTACAGCAACTTTATCATGCAATTTTTGATAATTTTCATCTTGCTTAATTCCTTCTTTGATTTGATTTTCCAGATATGTCTTAAACGTGTTGATTGCTGCCACAAAACTTATTTTGGCATTTCTGCTCAAGGCATCAACAACTTTGTTTTCTTTCCCTTTAATGTGTTGGATCTCTAATTTGTACTCGCTAAGGAAAGATAGCCATCTAGCTTTCCTCGTGTTAAGATTTGTTTGATCCAACAAGTATTTTAAGCCTTTATTATTTGTCATTAATGTGAAATTTCTTCCAATCAAGTGATGGCGCCACATTTTTAGTGCATGTATCATGGTTGCCAGCTCTAGATCGTAAGTTGCGTAATTCTTTTCGTGGATTTTTAACTTTCTAGACTCAAAAGCAATAGCATGACCTTCTTTAGTTAAGACCCCACCAAGTCAATCGTTGCACGCATCAGTGCATACAACGAAGTCTTGGTTAGGATCAACAATTTTTAATATAGGTGTCATTGTTAATAACTCTTATAACTTCTTAAAACTTTCTTTGCATTTCTGATCCCAGACGAATTTCTTCCCTTTCTTCTGCAAAGAAGTTATGGGATTTGCATATCTAGAGAATCCTTTAATAAAATGTATGTAGTAACCTGTTATTCCCATAAATGACCGTACATTAGTTACGTCTTTAGGGACATGCCACTCATTAATTGCTCTTATTTTATCTGGGTCGACAGAAATTCCATCTTTAGAGATTATGTGACCTAAGTACTGTATTTTATCTTTATAAAAGTCACATTTACTGAACTTAGCATAAAGCTGATGTTCTCTTAACACTTGCAGAATTATTCTTAAATGTTTGTCGTGCTCTTTTTTAGTTTTTGAATAGATTAGAATATCATCAATGAACATGATTACTAACTTATCCAAATACTTATGCAGAACACTATTCCTTAAGCACATGAAGACTACCAATGCTTTAGTTAGCCCAAAAGGCATAACTACGAACTCGTAATGTCCATAACGAGTTCTGGAAGCAATTTTGAATATGTCTTCATCTTTTATTCTAACTTGATGATACCCAGACCTTAAATCAATTTTAGTGAATATATCTGCTTCGTGTACCTGATCGAATAGATCATCTATGCGAGGCAAGGGATATTGATTTTTAATTGTCATTTTATTAAGTTGATGGTAATCGATGCACAGTCGCATGGTACCGTCCTTATTTTTAACAAAGATAACTGGTGCTCCCAAGGAGACACACTAGACCATATGTAGTTTTTATCTATTAATTCTTCCAGCTGAGATTTTAATTCATTTAACTCCAAAATATTCATTCTGTACGGATCCTTTGAGTTTGGTACTGCACCTGGTACTAACTCAATGGTGAAATCAAGTTCCCTTTTTGGAGGTAGTCCTGGAATTTATTCTAGAAATACATCAGAAAAATCCTTAAGAATGGGTATATCTTCCAGTTTTATCTTCTCTTCTTTAGATGAACATTTGTTAGTAATAACATTCACAGCAAACATTTTACAGCCTTTTCTTGCAGCTCTTTTTACTTGTAAAGCAGAAATTTGTCTTACAGATGTTTTCCTAGGAATTCCTTTTACCATCTCAGTATTATCTTAATTATTCAAACAAGTAAAAGAATTTTCGTAACAGTAAAGAACTACTTTATGTTGTTCAAGCCAGACCATGCCAAATAACAAATCATATGACCCTAATAGAAAAACATTCAAATTAACTTGCGTTTTTAGCTGACTCATAAGTACATCACAATTTTTGACAAATTCTGTAACCTTTCTTTTAGTGCCTGTTGCTAGCTGAACTAACCATGAATTATCAAAATTTTCTACCTTTAACTTGCAACTTTTCACTAAATCAGGTGAAATGTTACTCAAACTTGCACCTGGATCTATTAGAATTGAAATAGATTTGTTTTGTATCATACCTTCGATTTCGACCATAGACATTTGATGGTCTGCTTGACGATTTTTCAGCGCTACATTTATCCTGGGCATTTCTCTTACTACATCACCAACTGTCAGCTCCACTTGTATAGTGTGAATGTTGTTGACTGTCTTTCTGTTTCATGGGAATTGAGCTGTAGTATGGGGTCCACCATAGTCATAATGTAACATACCCTCCTGTGGACCCAATTCAAGGAAGGGAACATGATGCCAATTTGTGGGGCTTTGACATAAAACTCAGCCCATTCATTAGATTCATACCATTAAAAACCAATGTGTGCAGATGCAAATCAAGAAAGTATGCACAGTGGAATTCAAAAACATCATCCACACACAATTCATGCTCATCCAACATATCAAAACAATCATCAATTTAAATATTGCAGAAGAAAATGCATAGACAGAAAACACTTATCTTCGTTGTGCAATTGTCCCAAACAACTAGCTATATCACTGCAACATTCCACACAACCATAGGTCTCTGCCCAGCCTATATTCTTTCAGCACTCAGAGACCACCCCCAAGTTGGGCATGATTTCTACAAGGAAAAGGGGAGATTCATACTCACACACAGCCAAATAATCATTCCATCTAAGCTAAGACAGTCCACAGCTGGGTTTATCAGGCGAATTCTAAACCCTGGATGCTTTCACTCAATCTCAAGCCAAAGCAATGGAGACCCATAACCCATACCCCAACATACTCTTTTCTCACAAGGCAAGCACAATCATTGGGTAGGGATACACATTTAACAATGCTAGGATTTACAATAGGTTGGTCATGGGTTTTCCCCAATTCGTTTCTAGCCAAAAACGGATTATGGGATGGGGAAAAACAATCACAGGGAGGAAAATGATTTCTATGGAACCCCATTTTGATTCCCCTTCTTCCCCACTGGTATACAACACAAAAACACCCTTCTCCTAGCTGAGAATGAAGGAAAACACATAAGTTCGATGGGAAAAAATGCCCAGCAAACTCCTAACTCGTGAGAGAGACCAACTGGTTGATGGATGATGGCTTGGGGAGAAATTCATGGCTCTTTTCTTTCCCAAGAAGCAAAACATAACTTCCCATGCAGGGTGGCTTGCCCATACCCGAATTTGGACAGCCATACCTTCCATTCCCCAAGGCATTAACTACCTCAACCAACTCTTTGGAGAAATCAATGATTGGGTACAAAAGTCAACATGGGTAGTTGATGGTTTGATGGGTCTCTCATTGAAACTTGGCTTGACCTGATTGGCTCCAAGGATTTGAATGTTTTCCCTCCCAATTCCTTGTAAAATCATGCCCCCATCTCTTTGTTGCATTGCATATCTAGTTGTGGGTATTTGATTAAAATGTATATTTACATGATGTTGAAATTCCAATGTGCCTGGCTAGCATGCAAACCGTATGCATCAAACATAAACAACTATTGTTTTACAAAACACCATTCCAACTATAATGCATGTTGGTCTAAGTCTCAACATGGCTTACATCAGTATCAAAACAACTCAAAATTTGTTTCACATTCTTTTTTGCAACATACTAGTGCAGCTTTTCTTTTTCTTTTGATTCCAAAGTTTGAAATATGAAACTTTTTTCTACTTTATCTTCATTTTTACCTTGGCCTTCTTCAGCTCTTGCTTCACTCGTGGCTTCAACCATATCTTCATCTTGACTTTGGATATGAACTTCTTTTGCTCAGCTACTCCACGATACTTGTTCTCATTAGCTTCAGTTGGCTGGTCACAATCAATAAAACATAATACTTTATATTTTTCATCCTTTGCTTTAGCACCCAAACCATTACTTTCAAACTTCTTGGACTTTGCAAACCAATCATCATTCATAATTTTAATTGCATCATTCTCAGCTTCAGCTTCACCATTACTTGGCTTAGAAATCCAAACTTTATACCAAGAATACTTTTGATTCTTCATCTTCACTTTCTTATTTACCTTCAATATTTTCTTTGATTCCACAAATCCATTATGATCAACTTCAGCTGCAAAACATTCTTCAATTTTCTTACCAACATTCACATTTTCAATGTTCTTTATGTCAAGGACTCCATTCCAAATCTTTTCCTCTAACTACTGTAATGTGGGCATACAAATATCCCACAAGATATCTTTGACTTCACTAAGAGTAATTATTTCAATGCCATTCTGTAAACACATTAATTGATAATAATGCCCGATTTCTTCAGAACTCCATGACGTGAATATTTTTCCAACTGATTTTGCAACCAATTCATCTTTGCTGCAATTTTCTTCATTCAAATCAAACTCATCATTTTCAATATCATCATCAGTGGATTCTTCTTCATCTTCGATTGGTTGCTCACCTGCACACTCAAACATTTTGTCAAGATTATATAAATTATCATAATGTGAAACATATTAGTTCTTTTTATTTTTATTTTCTCTGATAGCTATCACTGTCTCTTCATTCAAATCTGCCTCTGCTTCCACAACAAGGAAATCAACATTCTCCATCTTCTCTTCTGCAATAAGACTTACATATTTATCATCATATCTTGGATTTTCAAGCCATTCTTCCAAAAAAATTAAATGTTCATCAAGAACATCATTCCTTCTTTTAGCTGCTCTGTCTGCATCAGAACATACAACATTTTGATTGTTACATTATGAAACTCTTTTTCTATCACTGCTTCTGCAATCACCAAATCATCAAACCTTTTATTTTTAGCATCATTATAGATTCCTTTTGCTTGTACTTTATATATTTCATTCACTGCAACTTCTGTGCATTCTTCAACAATCTTATCAAATTCTTCAACAAAATTAAAATCATCAATATTTTCAAAAAACTCACAAACAGGTTCAAGCACTTCAACACAATAAACTTTATATTTCTTAGCTTTTGATGTTGCTTCAAATACTGTTGATATGGTAGTCTTAATTCTATCATCATGATCATCATTGACCATTACTTCTCCATGGTCAATTTTACCAATATTGTATGCTTTATTGGCATCTTCTTCATAATTGTCATCAGCAATAGACATCACTGGAATATTCAAAGAACAAATTGCTACACTGGAAGTTACTTCACCTTCAATATTTGAATTGCAATCCAAAAATTCATGACTTTCTTCCTTTGTACCTGCACAATCACTAACAAACAAATTATTAGAAAAAATATCATTCTTTTTTCTTTCCTTATTTGCACCATTCAATATCGCTACAGATTCTTCTTCAAAAATATCACCAACACTTTTTCCATCATCAGATACACCATTTTCATGAATGTATTTTTCACACAAAGCTTTATCATCTTCCTTATGTGCACCAAGTGGATGAGTGTAGCATTCTTCATTTTCTGCAACATGACTACTGTAAATTATTTCAAGCACATCTTGGTCTTTGTTTTCTACAACATCTTCACAATTGTTTTCTAGATTCATTCTACCTACATGTCCACAATCATCATATTCAATACATGATTTAAATACCTTCACGGGCGTGTCCATCAATGAATCTTCTTGTGCAAATACTTCTATGTTGTCCTCACACTTGAGGAATTTATCATATTTATCAACATACTACATGTTAACCATTCCATCATTTTCACAATTCACTTAAGTGACATCTAAAGTCGAAACTACATCAACATCTTTATCAATAACAATTTCAACTTATTCAAATTTTGCTGCTTCTATACAAGATACAACAACCTCATTTTCACCTTTAGTTTTGGCATCATTTTCATCATTTGATATATCAACACAACTGTGATATTCACAGATAATTTGACTATCTTCTGTTGCTTCTGCAAATTTGTCTGTTGAAATGCTAACAAACTATGAATCAGCCATATAACTCCCCCTTAAATCAAACTTTCTCAGGCTTCTTTAGCCGTATTTGCTTCAGCAATTACATAAAATATATTATCATCCAAAGCTTGTTGGATATAGTACAAAAAAAATGCATCCTCTGCCTCATCCTGAGGTTTCTTAAATCCATCCTTAACAAAAATCCATAAACCTCTACAGTGAGAAATTTTTCATAGTAACTGACCAAAATTCATATGCTATACCTGAGAAATATGGCGGTGGATAATAAATGTTTCTCCATGCATCCTCTACCTTTTCTTGAACTTCATCCACTTCAGTATCCTCTTCCATCTCTTGAAATTCCTCTGCTTCAGCAGGTTCCTCGATGGATTCTCCTAATATCTCTGCTATGGAAAAACCAACTTCTTTGCATTAACAACATTCTTCTTCATTCGTTTAATCCTCCTGCTTTTCCCCATGTCTTTGTCTTTAAATAAATACTTGAAAAAAATTAAATTTCTTTTGGATACGGCCTCCCAGTCCTCTTTCACACATAAGGGCTTCAACTCAAACCAAACAAACTTCCCAAACAGTTGGAATCAAACTGCTCTACCATTAAAGTATATGGGAGCTCTCAACCAAGAAGAATGTATTCCTTTCCACTGATCAACCTCTATTTGAGGGAACACAAACACAGAATCAACTTCATCCAGGGGCTACAACCCTCTCTTCCCTTTACACAAACCACGACCAGGATTGAACATTTTAACCAACATACAGATGACACAAGAAACACTTGATTTAGACTTCAACTTCTAAATGATGACTGAACCTTTAATTAAGGGAGCGTAGGATCTCTTACCAACATAGAGATGAACATGCAAACTGAACTTACTTTTGCTCTTTCTACATAGCAGGAAGGGGACACTGGAGTAAAAATTAATAGCAAGATCTCCAAACAAGACACAAAAGGTTCAACGTACAATCACACGACTCAATCATATGATGAAAGGAACAAAGAACCAATGAACAAAAATCAGAAATGCTTAGCTCTGATACCAACTGAAAGAGATTTAGGCACAACGGAAGTGAGCTTCAACTCATACAAACACTCATGGACAGAGCTACAACTCTATCACACTTCACAAACATGATGATACTATTGTGGGTAGACATGGGAGTGCTGCACACAGTAACAATAACACGTACCAATCATTACAAAACTAAATTGACACCTACAAGACGAGTTTCGGCAAGAACATAATAATTCTACAACTATTTCAACAAACAATAAGCTACAAGAAACTGTTTCAACAATTCTGTAGGAGTTTCAGCAAACTGTATTCTATAGGAAATGAGTCTCAACAATGAATTTAACATAAATTTCTAACTCCCTTGCATTCATAAATAATGATTGATACTCTGTTCAACAATCAAGTTAATTTCACACTTCCACAGTCAATCATATAAGGTCATAAAATTATCATGCTACAGCAAAATCTTAAACTTAAATATTCAACAATGAGTTTTCAAACTCATAAATATAGAGAGGAACATAGCAACAATATTATAGAGCTAAAACTCTGTTTCATATTCAACTCAGAATTCACACTCCTCACTATGTTTGTCTATATCACAAAATCAAGATTAGATTAGTATTTATACATCACAAATATAGTCGTTCATTTAATTCAATTTGACCTTTCGCTGCAACCAAAAACATAATTGATTCTTTAGAATTAAATATTCTGCCTTTTCGATCTTTGACAAGCTACAACAATGCTTGTGAATGTCCCTTTGAAATTTAATGTGCTGCAACAATGATGGCCCTTAAGCAATCTGATGAAACATGTTGGCCCTTTAACATCTGATCAACTGAAACATGTCAATGGATGACTCTTCAAAAACGGGTCTTCAAAAACCACTGTAATACTCTTCCCCAATAATTATTCAATGAGCTATTATAGAGGATGTAGCTTCTTCTTCAAAAATTGATGTGGTGTGCTTCCCCTTTGAAACTTTGAAAGCATGACATAATCAAAATGGTGTGGCGGTGGTTGACTCTTCAGAGTTTTGGTGGCCACTCAGCAGGGCGGTGATTGACTTTTCAGACTTTGTGGCAGTGAAGTAATTAATCGCTGCCAACATATTCTGCAGGACAAAACCCCTTGCAGATATGGGAGAGACGCATATAGGGAATAAATTTGTAATGAACTACAATTTTTTGTAATTGTTAATGATGGAGTCAATTAATAAAAATCTTGAATTTATAGGTTTGCAAATTGTTAATGATGGATTCAATCAATAAAAAGCTTGAATTTATAGGTTTTCTACAAGAGAAACTATTTTGAGAAGGATTGTGTCTCTTTTACTAAAATGTCAATGGCCATCAACCTGGTGAATGAGTATGTTAGAATTTTTCTTCTTAGATGTATTTATTTCAGTTCAACTTGGATTACCGCCATGCGAATGAAAAAAATTAAAATGTTTCCATTAAATATTAGTAGATGGAGGCATCTAATCTTATGTTTAGGAATTGTGGAAAATATTGTAACATGATCCGGGTCATCTGCTCTTTTGGGATGTATCTTTTCTATCATATATTACAAATAAATTACGAAGAAAAAATTAACATTTTCAGTAGAATATCTCAATTACAAATCCTATCCCATTTCTTAAAATAAGCCTAACACATTAGTCATTTGTCTAGCATTTTTAACTCTAAACAAATTTGTTTCATCATATGGCTATTTTAATTTTTTATTTTTCTCTGGTGTGTGAAGTCTGTTATGTTCCATTTACATGTGTCCATTGGATGTATCTTGGGTGGTTGGGAGGAAAAATTGTTACCCTCCTCACCCAGGTTCAATTCGAAGTCTTCACAAGCAACATGTATGTATAAAATCACTAATGTTCTTATTTTTTGTTCCAAAGGCTATTTTATCTTGTTCCTAAAGCTTCAAGCTGGTGAAGCTTAATTTATAGGCTTCTTGGAATTTAATTTAATATGCCATCATAAACTAAAAACATATGAAGAGAGAAACTGAAATCACCTCTTGGCCTCCTTGCACCTGCTTCAAATCCACATTGGATCCATAGGTGCGGTGATCTTCCTCTGGATTTGCATTCATTTTGGTGCTTCCATCCCCAATGTGTTTCCAGTGGCCAGAAATGCACCTGAGTTGAAAGACCCTATGGTAAATGTTTTCAGCATGGGAAAATCCTCAAACCTCCCATTATCAAAGGGTTATGAAAGGCCCTTCAATATAAATGGTAAATGTGAGAACTTTGTTTCATATTTCTTCCCAACAGATGGAGTTCCAACGTCATCATTTGTGAGTTCGTTGAAATTCTATTAGAAGAAAATAATTATACCTATTTTATATAAAACTCATAATTACAGATGTAAAATCAAACATGTCCTTTTGAAAGACTCGTGAGTTTCTAAAACTATATTTCTTCAATTGGTTGAAAGATTTAAAAAAAATAATCTGAATATAAATAGAGAATCCATGTTTGCGTTTCTGTGGAATATGGATATGTTGAGGCATGCTAGTTTGATAGAGACATAATAACATTGATTTTGACAACTACAGAATTGGCTTTCATATGTAGTATTTTTTGGATAGGAAGGGGAATACAATCATAAAATAAAGATTGATATCAATCACCAAAATTAACATAACTACATTTGATTCAATACTGGGTGAAAGGAGCTTTCAAGATTTTCTTTGTTAATTCAAAAACTCTCTTTATTCTCTATATACATATTAAAATCAATCTTCATACATATAAAGAGGCTCTAGAGTCTAGACTAGTTCGGGAAGTTTCTCGCATTAACTAAATTACATAATTCTATTTAAAATTTCACATCCACTTCTGAGTTCACGCTCCAACGTCAATAGCAGGGTTCATAAATTTAGAGTTCAAGCTTCGCCCCCCAACAACAACTTCGAAAGATCCAAGCGCCAGTCCAGGTTTCAAATTTATGTTTTCATTATTTATTTACAAATTTACAATGAAACTCTGAAAACTTGCCTTTGGAGGAGACTAAAAGTAACACTATAAGTCTGTAACATGTTCAACTAGTCTGTGAGTATGTGAATGTAGTCTGTATCCAATGAAATTATCACTGTTGTTTGTATCAAACTATCAGTTAACATATTCACCTTATGAAATTAAATTTTTACCATTGTAATTTGTAACAGTAATTTTTATGAAATTAAATTATCCATTGAATACACTTATTCTGCAAAAAATTTGTTCAGATTTCAAATGGCACCCCATAAATCTTCTGTAGAGGCATGGAAATATGTCAAGAAGAAAGGTTTAAATGTTACCTGTCAATTACGTGGGAACAAGTTTTGTGGTTCCTGTTCGGATATCCACATCATCTTTTTCAGGATCTTGCATGCAATTAGGGTTTGCATGCAAAATCTAGGGTTTGCATGCACCTGCATGCACTTGCATGCATCCCAGTCACCAGTTTGATTCCTACAGCACCTTAGCCACCTCATTCTAGCACCCGGGAGCCACTTACTACAGAGTTTTATCCCTCCTAGGCTGAAAGGCGCCCACTTCTCACCTACTGCCAGAGAAGGGCGCACTTGTTCACCTACCACTGCAGTTCCACTTCAGTTACACTCAGTTAGCTCCGATTCTCCCTGATTTGAGGCTAGTTTCACTCCCGACTGATTGTTTCACTTCCGTTGGACCTCCAGATTGACTAGATGACTTGTTCTGACTTCAGTTAGCCTCCCATGCGCCCCCACTAAGCCTCCTTTCCTTAATCAGTGCTACACACTTGAGTTACACATGACACACTCAGTTAGACTCAGATTGACACCTGGATGACTGGTTCTTGTGCATTGATGACCACCACCGATTGATGATGAGGACTCCTAGTTGGAGTCAAGCTACTCCATTCAGTGATTCGAATGACCTACTTAGGCAATTCGAATTGCTTAGTCATTGAGACAGTTATATATTGTAATCATTCACCCTTATTGGGATATTGAGCACTGCTGCATGTTTTGCACAGTTTTGCACCATATTTTCTATGTTCATCTATTGTGATTGATTTACTTGTTCATTAGATCTGCTGTGACTAATTTTACATGGTATCAAAGCCATTGCAGGGACAAGATCTCTTTTCTACAGGTGTTTGTACAAGAAGATTTGACTAAATTGCTCAAAATTGCAAAAAGTTTGGCATGAGATATCTCAAGGGCATTCACTCCTGTGCATGCAAAGCTTGAAAACTATTCCAATACCACTCCAGAAGCTTGAGTTTCCACATAATTCCTGGATCTGATACATTGGACCCATTCAACATTGTTTGATCTCCAATCCCAGGTGTGATGCAACTCTAAAAGGGTGGATTGTTCGACCTTATTGTGTTTGTTTTATTGTGATTTGCAGGTTTATTGTCTCCATCAATTGCACTCGCTAGATTGTGCATGCAAGCTTCCCTACAGCAATTGCATTCACTACACTGTGCATGCAAGCTTCTTCTACATCAGTTTGACTCGCTCCTAGCAATGGAATACTCTTCTTCAAATCCTATCCTCACCCCATTCAATTACTTTGATTGGAAAGATGATATGGAGATCATATTACGTTCAAAAGGTTACTACTGAGTCACTATTGGTCTTGAATTGGAGCCAAGCAATCTATCAGATAGAACCAAACACTACAACAAGCTTGATGAAGCTTATGGTCTTCTTTGTCTCTCCATCTCCAAAGATCTTCACTTCCATCTCAGCGGATTGAAGATTCCAAAATCTATATGGGAGCAACTTGAAACACTATTTGGCAAGCAGGATGAGCTTAAGGCTTTTCAATTAGAGAATGAATTGATTGCCCTTAGTCCTGAAAATTTCGAGACCATCAATGAATTCTTCACAAAATTCAAGAACTTGAACTTGCAATTGAAGAACAGTGGAGTTATCAAAGAGGATAAACAATTGATCCTCTCCATTCTAAGCAAGCTTGGGAAAGATTATTCGGTATTTGTCTCTACTTTCAATTCCGGTCGGCTAACTACCCCGAATTGGAAGATGCCTACCTTGAATGCCTTCATTGAGTCCGTCACAAAAGAGCATGACAAGTTGATTCAAATGGGGTCCATAAGCTCCAAAGATTCATCCCTATATGTTCAAGGACCCAATATCTCGAATGGTAAAGGAAAGCAAAAGAAGGAGAAGCCCAAATTCGAGCCTCACAAGCAAAAAGACCAAGGCAAGCAAATGGATGCACCATCCAGTTCGAAGTTCAAGCAAAAGGGCAAAGAAGGTAACCAAAAATCTAAATGTACTTATTGCAATCGTGGCTTTCATCCCGAAAGTTCATGTATGAAGAAAAATATAGATCAAATGGCCCTCCTTTTGGAAAAGAACAACATAACTCTTCTCGATGGTGCAAGGAAGAAGGATAGGAATGATGATCATGAAAGAGGACAAGCACTCATGGCAACGGTTTCGAAGCCCACTACTCTCTTGATAGATTCGGGTGCATCAAATCATATGGCTGTAAATATTGATTCTTTTTCCTCATTCGATCCAAACAACTCCATCCCCATCCATTTGGGAGATGACTCAAAAATTTCTTCAAAGGGCAAAGGTACGATTCATGTAGAACATGGAAGCTTTCAGAATGTTCTCTATGTGCCTTCCTTGGCTTCAAATCTCCTTTCTGTGTATCAAATGACACACACTGGTGAACCAAAGCAAGTTACATTCAGCCCTAATACAGTTGAAATTTCTGATATCAAAATTGGAAGACTAGTTGCAGTCGGAAAGGCAAATCACACTGCAAAATGCTATGAGTTTTCACACTTTATTCCGCTTGCAAAGCCCACTGCTCTTCGCACACATGGTAATGAGGTTAGTAGGATTTGGCATGAAAGATTTGGACATCTTAATTATAAGTATTTTCTGCTGTTATCAAACAAATCCATGGTAGATGGGCTTCCACAACTCCGTTCCTCGAAGGGAATATGCACTGGTTGCATCATTGGGAAGCACCCCTAGCACAGATTCGACCGCGGCAAAGCTAGCAGAGCTTCTACTATTTTGGGATTGATCCATTCTGATATCAGTGGTCCACTGCCCCATATGTCATTAAATGGTTCAAGGTATGTTTTGACATTTATTGATGATTTTTCCCGCTTTACATGGGTATTCTTTCTCAAAAACAAGTCAGAAGTGCTTGGAAAATTCAAGGATTTTAAGGCTTCTGTTGAGACCACCACTGAGAGCAAGATCAAAGCTCTTAGATCTGATAATGGTGGGGAATATATCAAGTCCGATTTGCTGCAACTTTGTGCCCAAAGCGGAATTAAGATCCAACATACAGTTCCCTACACACCCCAGCAGAACGGTGTAGCGGAAAGGAAAAATCGGTCACTGAAAGAGATGGCTACATGCATGATTGAATCGAAAGGTTTGGCTACAAATCTTTGGGCTGAAGCAATCAATGTTGCTGCATATATACAGAACCATGTTCCACATTCTTCCGTGAAAGGTATGACTCCTTTCGAAGCATTCTTTGGTCACAAACCGGATGTGTCAAATTTGAGAGTTTTTGGCTCTACTGCATGGGCTAGAATTCCTTCTGAGAAGAGACGAGCTTTGGATCCACAAAGTACCGAGTGCATATTGATAGTATATGGGGAAGAATCAAAATCATAGAAACTCATGTATATTAGATCTAAAAATATATTCATAGAGCGCAGTGTGCAATTTGAAGAACCGCTTCAAGAATTGCAACTAGTCGAGGAGAAGACTGCCGATTCACCGCCTTCACCAGAAGAAGATCCGTGCAGCGATAATGAAGGTATGAGTTCTGATATTTATTATATTGTAGAAGCATATGATGATCATGAAATATCAGGTTCGGAATCCGACCATTATGATCCCCCTCAGTTACCAAAGTGGGCCCAAAACACTCTACAATCTGCTGGTTCAAACCTTGGAAATCCTCCTGATCCGAGACGAACAACAGCAGACTTTCAAAGAGCAGGTATGGCTCTTTCTATTGCTGATGCATTTATTCCTGAGATTTGTTATTTGATGGCTATTTCAGATCCTACATCATACTATTCTGCTCATCGAGATCCGAGATGGAAAAGTGCCATGGATGAAGAGTACAGTTCTCTTCAAAAGAACAACACATGGGAGCTAGTTTCTCTTCCACCTGGAAGAAAATTAGTGAAGTGTAAATGGGTCTACCATACTAAAGTTGCTTCTGATGGCACTATCAGCAAATATAAAGCAAGGTTGGTGGAGAAAGGTTTCTCCCAAGTCCAAGGAGTGGACTACACTGAGACCTTTGCACCGGTTGCAAAGATGGATTCCATCCGCCTTGTTTTAGCTATTTCCGCATCCAAGCACTGGGAGGTGCACCACATGGATGTGAAGAGTGCATTTTTACATGGAGACCTTGCTGAAGAGGTATATATGCAAAAACCATAGGGTTATACATCAGATCCATCATTGGTTTGCAGATTGAAGAAATCTTTGTACGAGTTAAAACAGGCCCCAAGAGCTTGGTACGCAAAGATGGAATCCTTCCTTCTTTCTCAGAATTTCCAAAGATGCAAATCTGATCCAAATGTGTATCTTCAGCGAGTTAAAGGTAATTTGTTGGTTATTGTACTTTATGTTGATGATCTTCTCATTACTGGTAGCACACTTACTTCAATAAACAAGCTAAAATCTGCCTTAAATCTAGCTTTTGACATGAGCGATTTGGGCTTGCTGAGTCATTTTTTGGGCTTGGAGATAGCTCAAAATTTTGATGGGATCACTATATATCAGAAAAAATATGCTTCCGACCTGTTATTGAAGTTTAATATGGCTTAATGTAAGGCATCCCCATTCCCATTCCTCTCAGGAATCAGTCTTGAGGAGGGAGATTCTACACCGCTTGCAGATTGCAGTATGTATCGACAGTTGATTGGTTCACTACTTTATTTGACACACTCACGGCCTGATATCTCATATGCCATGAGTGCCGTGTCAAGATATATGTAGCAGCCACATGAGCTTCATTGGCGAGCAGCCAAGCGGATCTTGCAGTATGTGCAAGGTACGAGATAGTTTGGCATACATTATGTTGCAGATTCTGAGCTAGATTTCATTGGTTTTACTGATTTAGATTGGGCAGGTGATAGCATTGATCGGAAGTCCACTTCCGGTTATGTTTTCATGATTGGTCATGGTTCTATTTGCTGGTCCAGCAAAAAGCAAGCAGCCATTGCACTTTCTTCAGCAGAGGCAGAGTATCGAGGGGCAGTCAATGCCTGCATTCGGGCAGTTTGGTTGCAGGGTATTCTTTCCGAGTTTGGTTTTGGTGGCACTACTTCGACTGCTCTATTTTGTGACAATCAAAGTGCTATCAAGATCTCCACAGATCCATTTCAGCGGCAGAGGACCAAACACATTGAGATTCATATGCATTACATTCAACAGTTGGTGCATGACCGCACCATCATTCTGCAATATTGCCCTACTGATGAGCAGATTGCAGACATCTTCACCAAGAGCTTCACTGAGAAGAAGTTCTCTTACCTCCATTCACTGTTGGGGTGAGTTCCATCATGGTGGAGACAGATTGATTCATTATTATGCTTTAGCTTGAGGGGGGGCTTTCTTCCCACTGGGTTTTCCCTCTTTCCTCACTTAGTTTATTTTCAGCATTTTTTTGGATTATTGTATCGGGGTGACCTTTGGTCTTAGTTACCAGGGCCCCACATTATTTTTTTCACATCATAGTCTAGCTTGAGGGGGGGTGTTCGGATATCCACATCATCTTTTTCAGGATCTTGCATGCAATTAGGGTTTGCATGCAAAATCTAGGGTTTGCATGCACTTGCATGCATCCCAGTCACCAGTTTGATGCCTCCAGCACCTTAGCCACCTCATTCTAGCACCCGGGAGCCACTTACTACAGAGTTTTAGCCCTCCTAGGATGAAAGGAGCCCACTTCTCACCTACTGCCAGAGAAGGGCACACTTGTTCACCTACCACTGCAGTTCCCCTACCACTGCAGTTCCACTTCAGTTACACTCAGTTAGCTCCGATTCTCCCTGATTTGAGGCTAGTTTCACTCCCGACTGATTGTTTCACTTCCGTTGGACCTCCAGATTGACTAGATGACTTGTTCTGACTTCAGTTAGCCTCCCATGTGCCCCCACTGAGCCTCATTTCCTTAATCAGTGCTACACACTTGAGTTACACATGACACACTCAGTTAGACTCAGATTGACACCTGGATGACTAGTTCTTGTGCATTGATGACCACCACCGATTGATGATGAGGACTCCTAGTTGGAGTCAAGCTACTCCATTTAGTGATTCGAATGACCTACTTAGGCAATTCGAATTGCTTAGTCATTGAGACAGTTATATATTGTAATCATTCACCCTTATTGGGATATTGAGCACTGCTGCATGTTTTGCACAGTTTTGCACCATATTTTCTATGTTCATCTATTGTGATTGATTTACTTGTTCATTAGATCTGCTGTGACTAATTTTACAGTTCCTTAACCCGGGTAATGGACCACCTTCTTGGTATTAGTAATGGAAGTGGAGGTGGTGAGGAAGGATGTAAAGGAATATCAGATGAACAGAAAGTTGCAGTGCAACAGGATTATGACAAATCAAAAGCAGAAAGGGCAAAAAGGGAAGTAAAAGGGAAAAGAATCCTGAGGGAGATTGATGTGTCTTCTTCACCTGAAATTGGTTCTCTCACTTCAAAATTTGGTGGCTCAAGTTCCACCCTAGCAACAACAGGTGGAACAACTACATTAAATACATTTTGGAAACCTGTAGGCAATTAACATAAAGTTGATGATTCTATTGTTGAAATGTTTTATGCATGTGCAATTCCTTTTAATATGGCAAGGAGTCCATATTTTAAAAATGGAATTAAAAAGGTTGTTTGATTTTGGAAAGGGGTATGTTGCTCCTGGATCCGAAGCCTTAAGTACCACTCTATTATAAAAAACAAAGGAAAGAGTGACAAACAGGTTGGCTGAAATTAAGAAATCTTGGGGGACTATAGGTTGCACGATTTTGAGTGATGGTTGGTTCGATTCATGCCATTAACCACTAATTAATGTTCTTGTTTATTGTCCTCAAGGGCTATATTTTTTGAAGGCAGTTGATGCAATGAATCAGGGGAAAACATCATAATACATTTTCATCATTTTGGATGAAGCAATTCAAGAAGTTGGGGAGGAAAATGTGGTCCAAGTTGTCACCGACAATGCCTCAAATTGTGTTGGTGTAGGAA
This sequence comes from Larix kaempferi, assembly GCA_027924585.1. Lineage (NCBI taxonomy): Eukaryota > Viridiplantae > Streptophyta > Pinopsida > Pinales > Pinaceae > Larix > Larix kaempferi. Next base: position 20,253,831 of record BSBM01000519.1, read on the forward strand.
AGATGATTATGGAGAAGTATAGAACTATTTATTGGACCCCATGTGCAGCTCATTGCTTGGATTTATTGCTGCATGATTTATCCAAATTTCCATGGGTCAATGAGACAATCCGAAGAGCAAAAACTACTGCAAACTTTGCCATTAATCATCATCTCACTTTGAGCTTATACAGGAAAAATGAAACTAGAGAATTGTTGAGGCCTTGTGATACAGGTTTTCCACTTTTTACATCACTCTAAAAAGAATTGTTGAGGAAAAAACAAGCATAAGAAGTATCTTTTGCACTATTGAGTGGGAGAGATCTCACCTTTCAAAAGAATCAGAGGGAAAGCATGTTGAACATATAATGCTAAGCAACAATATCTTTTGGGAAAATGCTCAGAAAGTTCTAAAAATGTGTGATCCAATTTTGAGGTGTTCTGCATGGTTGATGGTGATGATCCTTTTATGGGTTTTATTTATGAGGCCATTGATCATTGCAAGGAAAAGATTTCAAGTGATTTTGATAATGTGGAAGCTGCTTATAAAGAGATATGGGAAGTGGTTGATCAGAGATGGAAGATGATGCATAGCCCATTACATGCAACAACACATTTTTTGGACCCTACATTGTTTCGGATACAAAGACATAAAGATGAAGAGGTCATGATTGGACTTTATGAGGCTATTGACAGGATGCATCCAGATGAATCTATTGCAACTTTGGTTAGATCTCATATTAGAGCATATAGGTTGCAAGAAGTCCTATTTGGAACCGCAACAGTAAAGAGAGATAAGGCTTTGGTTGCTCCAATAGTGTGGTGGGATTTTTATACATTAGGAGCCCTAGAATTGCAAAAATTGCAATTCATATCTTGAGCCAGACATCAAGTGCATTAGATTGTGAACAGAACTAGAGTGCATTTATCCATATTCATTCCAAGAGAAGAAGCAAGTTGTTATCGAGAAAATTAGGAGATCTTGTTTATTTTCGCAGCAACTTGCAATTGGCTTTAAGCATTGTGGCTAAATATGAGACAAATTATTTTAGTCCACGGTTGGAGCCTATTCCAGACGCATTAAGAGATCAAGATGATCTTGACAATGAGAGTGATGAATCCAATGGTGATCATGATTCTAGTGGTTTCACTCCCCCCGAGTGATCTTGATGATTTAGATATTTTTGATGTAACAAGTAGTCCACGAGAATAACACGAATAAAACTTGTGTTCTCATTCTAGTTTCTTTTTGGAATGTTATTTTTCTCAATAGTTGCTAGCATAAATATTGATGACATTTTAATATTATGCTTTATCACTTCGTGAACATGTTTTTTAAATTTCAATCAAGATGTAGACTCTAATGTTTTCAAAATATATGTTTAATCATTCTTGTTTCCATATTTTTATTTCTATGATTAAATGAATATCATGTTCATACTTCATTCAATGTTGATGTGTTCATTATTTCTATGAGTCTATGACTATCATGTTCATTGTTGATGTGTTTAGTGTTCATAGTTTAATGAGCATAATGATTTTATTGAAAATTTTCATATATTATAGTCATTCGAACTTAATGCCGATTTTTATCGCCAAAATATCAAGTGCCATATTTTTTCCAAGTTTCAAAGTCACCGAATTCGAACATGAACTTGAACCAGGTGACTAATTAGCCTGCGATTATTCCCCTTAACTGGGTGGGGTTGTTTTCCTTGTTATTATGTCATCCTATCCAACTTGATTGCTTTTTCAATATTCTCCACCTTCTAAAAACCATCCCCTTCATTTGCTTGTGAAGCCCAGGGGATTCATTTCAAGGACTAAGTAGATCCACCTTTTGGGGAAGCTTGCCATGAAGTGTTTAATATTATGACACTGTCTACATTGAAATGTGGTGTTCTCATAGTCTTATTGCTGGAATCAGTGGGATCTATTGATATCCAATATGATTCTATATAGAAGGTCGTGGTTGAGATCTAGCTAGACATATAACGTTGCACAAAGAAAATTCCTTTATCGCCATTCTGTCTATTTGAGAAAATGCATCCCCCAAGGAATTCCCTATCTTTTCATATATACTACTTCCCAAAAATTAATAGGAAGTTTTAGTAATTGTGACTGAAATTGTAGCATGGTTGAATTCTAGTAAACATGTCTTCATTATGAGGTTGATTCTTCCGCAAAGCCATGGTCTACTTGATAATTCACTCCCTATGTCCTCAGTGTTGGGAAAATACACTATAAAGAAGACTATAATGCATAAATTTAGTTGGTGTTCAGGAGTAGTTCATGTCCACCCATTTAATCACAACATCATTTATGGGCCAAAAAGTATGATGAATCTTTGTATAATGGTTTTGTCTCTATAGATTTGGAACCCAAATATGACCTGATGAAGGATGAATGGAATCATTGCAACCTAACTCTGACATGACCAAAGCTGACTGGAAGCACTATGTATGCCTCTGATTTTTCAATATTTAAGCTTCCTCCCTAACCAGCTCAGAATTTCATTATAGATGTGGTTGATAGAAAGATACCTCCTTGATTAGGAGAAGGTGTGTTGTTTTGGATCCCACTTCTTTTGAGCTTGAATTCAAAGCTTTTTTTTAGGATGGGGGACTTTTGGGTGCTGTAGGACACATCTTAGTTCCATACTTCATAGACATTTATGGAGTTTTCCCTTCCTCCAATCTCTCCAAAGCATAGGTATTTAGAATTTCTACCATTGCCACCTGTAAAGGACACTACAACCATACTCTAAGAATTGCTTGAATGATATTATTTCAAAGCACACTGCGCATTTTCCTTTAGACTAAACAAATATTCCATTACAGAAATAGGTTCATTGGAATGTTGATCACATATGTAGATGATATGGTATTTTTATTAGCACCATTTTGGTCTTAAGCAGGCTGTGCTTTTATAGGTTTTGCAGAAACCCAAGAGGCTGGAACTCTTCTTTTTCGCCATTTCTCTCTACTTGATTGAATTTTGGATGGATGTTACTTAGAAAATAATTGATTTATTTTTCCTTGGTACAATATCTTGTTGGGTTTGTGGTCTAATATTGATCTCATCTCCATGTTACACTGTTGCACCCAATATTCCTAAATTTGGGTCCTATGCCAAAACTGATCTGTACTCGATCTTGCATGTATGCCTAATACACACCCACAAAATGTGTAACTTGGATCAAAGGTGATGGTAAAGTTCATGCATAGAAACATCTTTGCAAAAAGATGGATTTGCATTAGTTCTTTTCTTTGATATTTTTCCATGTTTCACTAAGATTTTGAGATGGGGGGATGCGAGAATAGAGAAATGCATCTCTGGTAGATGCATGGAGAGAACTCTCCAAATTTTAGGGAATGCCACATGGGATCTTGGATGGGGATTTGTTTGAAATCCTTAAAATAGTAAAAAATTAAATATATGAAAATTATAAATGATCATATAATTGTTAGCACATGGAAAATGACGACATTTATGATTTGAATCAATCACAAACATTAACGATGAAAACTTGAATTTGGCATGTGTTACCATACAAACAAGCATCTTAAGATTGAAGCTCTAAAATCAATGATAGCTTATGGTTAATTAAGAGGAAATCCAATGTCACCACATCTATTCCTCTTTTTCTCTGTAGGTTAGCTCTTCTCTAGCTCAAGGGAGGAGTCCCTAATATATGATTACTAGAGTTTGACAATAAAGCAAAGGTGAAATTGAAGAGTAAATCTAGCAGAACTTGGTGTTTTTTATTATTATAAAAGATAAGGTTGATTAAGGGATTGGATATTATTTTTTTATCCAATGGAAAATTGGGGTCAACCAAGGATCACATGCTGGTTTTCTAAAGAAGATTAGAAAGGGCTAGGGTTGTGTTGTTTCACAACCTAGAAACCTTGAGATTGAAAGCTTGAGATTTTTGGTTTAATCCAACAATAACATGGAAAAACCAAAGGAATCTATCCCCAAGTGTCATTCAAATAGATTTCTCTCTCTTTAGGTCTCTCAAGTCCACCAAAATAGACATAGACTAACCATGGTAGGTATCCCCAACCAAGGTTTCGTAAATATTTTCTAGAGGTTATCTGACTTTCTCTAATATTAGCTTGATCAAATTAAAGGAAGATAGTGTACCTAAAATGATTACAAAGATCTAAATGTGTCACACTATGGGTGAAGGTGGCTAGGGTAGTTGCGGTTATGAAAGTTGACAAGGGCATATGAGGCCCTAGCTTAAACGGAGTTTCATAGTGGCTCTTAAGAATGTTTTTATGGCATAACTAATGAGGATATTGTGAATGATTTGTCTTCATAAAGGGAATACTAAGTATCAACAATGTGCAAATGTTTCTTGCTATTATAAAAAATATAGGTTCTTTGTTCAAGTTAACCACTAAGATTATCAATTAAGAATGAAATCACCTAGTTAACAAATATTACTTGAACAATAATAACTAGTGAAATTTCCTAGAAAAAGTGTGAAATGGGTTGATACTAGTGGATGCTATTTAATATGTACGTGGATTAGTGATTCTAGAAATGGTATGTATATTCCACCAAGTAAACAAAGTAAATCATTCAATCAAAATTCTATTAATATATAACTATTGAATGATGTCCACAAATGATATTTTTTTGTTGTAAATTATATGTGAAATAGGTAAAATCAAAACAATGAAGACCATACAAGTAGGAAGATTTAGATATAGCCACACCACTCATATTTTTAAATTAAAAATGCACAATTCCTTAGTTTTATAAGGTTTCATTTATGAATATCCTCCAAAGTAAAATATCAACTATCTAACTAGTTACTATGGTGAAGAAAACGAGAGTGTAGAGGTGGGAAACAAGTGAATCATAGTACCTAGTAAACCAAGTTCCTTGTAGTAGATGGGAAATGGAGTTAGGTGTTTTCCTTAATAGTAGATCTGTAATCCTTCACAAAAAGGGAGGCTCCAAACAATCCCTTCGATGCACAACCCAACTCAAGAAACCAATTCTCCCTTCTCCTTATAACAAACTTTCTAACAAGGTTCGATGAAATAATTGAAGCAAGATAGACAATCTAAATGAGATGAAAGAAACAACTAGTAATCTATTTATTCATCAACAATTTTTATCTAGTGGAAAGTTATTGCAGTCCCTACTATTTGTTTACATAATAAATAACAACACATAAGAAAAATATTACCTAATATTAGTTACAAGAATCACATCACATTCATCATGAAGAGCAATAGAGATCAAAATGCACCATCCATAAGACACGAGAAATTGAAGAACATAATTTTATTAGCAAAATATCTTAACTATCCAACCCCTTACAATGGTGGAGGTCTCTTTCTTTTATAGAACAACAAGAGCCTTAATATAATGGCCCAAATATTATGGGAAAACAATTACCATGGGAAAATACATGGTGCTGTTACAAAACCATGGTCTCAACTCAACAAGTGTGCCCCACTTGGTTGATTTGGCCCTCTCAAAAATCGCCCCTCTCATTGTGGGCCTAAAAACCATTGAAGTAGATTCCAAATGGGATCAAGATGAGTGCCTCATAATGCTAGATAGATAAAGTGAAATCCAATGTCAAGCTATGAGTGATGTGGAGCAAAACAATTCACCCCTCTTGGACAAAATGTGGCCCCTTGAAACTCATTTTTTTGATATAGTTGAAAAAATTGACGAAAGTGGGGTCCAAATGCCATGTAGATGATTAATAGGTGACTCGTTATGGCACTGAAGGGAAGATGACCTGGTAAGACTTGGGAATTTTTTAAATCATACTTTAGAAAACTAATTTATTAATGCTTATTAATCCAAAAATAATGAAACCATGTGAAATTTGAGGGGGAAATGCCTTTGATGATGTTCAAATAGACATTGTGGATCCTATCAATCAAAACCATAGTTGAAATCCATTTGAACATGTCTTTTACAATTTGATCCAAAAACTCTTATTTCGACTTAGGCATTTTTTAAATCAAGCCTTAGGAAATGTATAATTAATTGTCTCTTAGTCCAAATATACATGTAACCAAGGATGGAAAGATCCAATTAGCGTCCAAAGTCATATAATAGATGGATGATGATGTCATAAGTGCATTCTTTTCTATCAGGTTTGGTTAACTAAGTCAAACTTCCATGTTGACCAAGTCAAATTGCTTTAAAAGTCAAACTTGATCAATGAATCTTTGAATATCTCTAGAAGGAGGATTTTGATATTTCTAATGCTTTGAATTGATGAAGCATTGAAGAGAAAAATTACACATGATTGTTTACATAAATCATCACATAGCCTAACTCATAGATCACAATGCATAAGTTTCACACGGATTATAGTGGTTAATGTTTTAGGAACACATGAAAATCATATCAACATCAAAATATTTACAAGGGTTAGTTATTTCTTGGATGGATAGTCCAAAGGTTGGTCAATTAAATTGGTTCGAGTTAATGGAATGACTCAAGAAGAAGGAAACATAGATCCTATATGGTCTTCACCATTAGTGCAAACAATAGGGATGTGTCCAAGTTAACAAATATTGTGTTAGGAGGTATTCCCCCCTTTGACCTTAGCAATGAGACTCTCCTTTCATTTTTATTTTTTCAATCTGCTCCTTTTCTTCTTGGACTTTTCGTCTTGTACATTGGACGAGGAGACATTAGCCTTGATTTTATTGAATACATATGAAAGTTAGCCTAGCAAAATTTTCTTTTTTTTTCTTATGATTGTTGGATTTTGAAATTTTCTTGGTCCCCCTTGATTTCTTCAGGATCTAGTACTAAGTTTTCTTCTTCACCAGCTTTTGGTACAAGATTCTTGGATTGGAAGTTTGTGGTATCCCTCTCACCGTAGTGGAGTGCAGATCAGAATACCCAATGAGTGGAAAACAAACCAAATGAAACACAAAAAAATCACCACAAAGAATTACTTTTATTAATTCTTGGGGGAAATTAGAATTGTTGTTTATACAATTCCACGATTCAAAACCCTTCCACTTTATATGCAAGTTTTGTTATGTTGGTGTTTATCTCTTTACATGGGAAGCCAAAAGTTCTTTTACATTATTCTCAAACAACTCTTATACTCAGTTCCACCGCATCAATTTCTCACTGCTACTTCTTCTAGAATCCTCTGGGTTATTCTCTTGAAATATCCTTGGCTTGTTGTTTCATCTGGCATATTCACATATTCCATTAATTCTGCATTTATTGGTGTAAATAACTTTGTGATGTTCTTGGCCTTCCTATGCTTTGACTCCTTCTTCTGGTCGTGATCTTGACCCTTTTACTTTAGTATTCATCGTTTTCAAATCGATCCTAATTGGATCCCATTATATGTCGGTCAATCCTTATGTATTTCTTATGCTTTGCATCATCTTCAAACTTGATTTCTCTCCTTTCCACTAGTTGGTCTACCTTCGACTTCTCCTCAACGCCATCTCTCAATGTCTCGTCACTTTCCTCTCCTGACTTTACTATCCCTTTGACTAGTTTTGTGACTTCAACTTTAAATGGTTTTTCTAAATCTATCGACTTCCATCCCTTGAATGCTCTTACTTTGACTCGATCGTTTGGGAATGATTCCCCTTAATTTCACTACGAAGGATATTAATGATTCCTTCCAACAACTATCCATTGTCTATATGCAACTACATTAGTCTCCCTAGGTACAAAATAACTTCATCCTTGGTTTGGATCCTACAATCGATCCTTCAACCTTTCATACTCTTCTTTATATATCCATGCCACTTCCTCCAAGCTTCTATCTTTCCATTGGACTAAATATTTCTTTTGTTTCTAACTTCTTATCTGACCAATTTCTCTCTCACTCAGCACTTCAACAACATCCTCTACTGGGTTTCCTGGAAATTGGTATTTCCAGTCGATAGTCAATTATCCTCCACTGGTCGATCCTTCTTCATATTTATACAAGTCAACAACATTGAATGTTGTTGAAATGTTTAACTCCCCCGACAACCCGAGTAGATATGCATTATTTGAAATTTTCTTCATTATTCTGCACATAATTTTTTTCTTCATCTTCATTTTATTGTATGTTCCCTTGGAAACGTTTCCTTGTGGAAATAAGAATAAACCAAATCTCATTCATTGAATGTCTTCAGTCATTGTTTCTAGTTGACTCCCAAATTATAACCGGTGCTGCTTTTATCTAGCTTTTTTCTGACCTTCTCATACACTTCTTTGATATGCTCCACAAATGACTCTACATCTGAACTCCTCTGCATTATAGTTAGTCACTCCATGCATACTTCTCCCTTGCATGACTTGGAATGGACTCATTCTAGTCGACCTATTCACCAAATTATTATATTCAAACTTTCCCTATGCTAGCATGTTTTCCAATTGGTCCGGTTAGTTAGCAACTAAACACCTTAGAAAATTCCCAAATTCCTATTCACAACTTCAATCTAGACATCCATCTACGGATGGTATGCATAATTGAACTCCAACTTTGTGTTCAACTTTTTATACAAATTCCTCTAGAAATGTCCCATAAACTTGGTGTCTATGTCCGAAGTCATGCTCTTTAGAAACCCATACTGTTGAACTTTGGTTGTCATTGATGTCAATTGACATCAAAGAGGATTTAGTATTCATGTGCCAGTTTGAAGAAATATATGAAAGCTGCTTTGAAGAAGTATAAGAAAACCACTTTGAAGAAGTATATGGAATCCAGTTTGAAGTAGTACATAAGGAATACATTCAGTACATATGGTACATACGCAAGTCCCAAGTTCACCTAGTTGTGCCACTTCAAAAGGTATATGCAAAAGACATGGTTGGACAAGGTTCGGGAGTGCATAAGAGACTTGAGAACAAGAAGAGGTTGAACATGTAAGCAAGTCTCGAAAGTGCACAAGACTCACCAATCGAAATAATCCTTCAAGTTGTTGATGCGTGCAAGAAGAAAGTAGCGGTTGAGAAGTGAAGTGTGCAAGTCCCACAAGCAATGGTATATCAAGGGTGCAAGACCACACTGCAAGGTTGAAAGAACCACTGGACAACGAACCAAGTAGGCACAGGACCCACAAGAGATGGCACCATAGTGGCGCATAAAATGACAATTGGTGGAGGCATGAAGTAAGTAGAAACATGAAGGAAGGAAGAAGGGATGCTACAACCAACTTGTGGACATACCATCAGTGTAGGACAAGTATAAATAAAAAATCCAAGTTGCGGAGTTGAAGTAAGCTTGTGAGCTCAAGACTCGAAGATACAGATTTGGAAAGCTTCTTATGTAGGGGCATCAAGGGATCATGGAACCAAAACAATATGATCTAGCAAAGATCCAAGTGTGCACGAACAGAAGAACATAATTGTTGATGGTGCGTAGGATGATGTAGTTTATCTGTGACAGTTGCGTGAAGACGGAAATGAAGAACTACAGAGGATGTGCAAGTGTGTGAGAACATAATTCTAGTATCGCGGATAGTCTGCAGAAAGTTATAGACGATCTAAGACGTGTGTGAATATTGACTGTATAGCGAATGATGCGCGAAGTGAATTAGTTTATCTGATGCACAAAGATAGATTGCCAACATAGTAGAAGATGTGCAACATAGAATAATTTGAGATAAGTGTGAAGAATGGAAAGTATGAATCACAGTTGATGCACTGAAGGTTGCAGATTATCTAAAGATGGATGCACAAATACAGAAGGGTAATATCATAAAAGGTGCAGAGATTGATCTGATACTAAGGTGCATAGTCAGAACAAAAACACTATAAAAGATGCGCATTATCTGTTAAGTTTGCAGATGCGCAGAAACATAATATGATGAAGCAATAGATAGTTTGTGAAGTATGAAGTTAGTTGTGATGTTGGTATAAGTAAAGGAAAGCTATCCATTTACAGAATTTGCGCACATAATTGTGAACAACATATTATCAGAAGAGTGCATGGATTAGAAGAACATCAAGGCAATATCTTCTGCTTACATATTAGGGAGGTAGGATAGGGCAAGCAGCAAGGGGTCAGTGCCTCCTTGTAGTTGAAGATGGTAAATCAAGGATTCAATGCTTCCTTCAAGTTGTATCCTGTAAAACCAGGGGGTTGGTGCCTCCTTCTAGTTAGTTCTAGATAACTTCGGGAGTTGGTGCTTCCATGAATGTAATCTTTATAGTATAAGTAATCATTCCATGGTTTTCTCCCATTTGGGTTTCCATGTAAAAATCTATGTGTTCTGTGTATTGTGCATATGTGTGGATGAATGTTATTATTTATATGTAATGCATAATTTGAGTTCAAGTTAAATTTGATATGAAGTAAAAATTGTTCATAACTTCGTTAATATTGATTCACCCCCCCTCTCAGTATTAATAAGATTTCGAGAATTGTTTTCAGAGCGGGTGTTTTCAGTAATAGCTTAACACCTAGAAGATAGATCCACGCACATATATGAACATGCAGGAAAAGATATTCATGGCCAATGAAGAGGACCTAATAAATATGAACACAAAATATGAGGGGATGGCTGAAGTAGACTTTGAAGGTGAGTTGATCAGTGCTTTGGAAGAGTTAAAGAAATCAAGGAAGAAAAAAAAACATTTGTAGGAATCTTTAATGAAATTAGAAATAGATACAACAAGGTAGTTGAAATTGAGAGAAGAAAAGTGAGAAAAGCTAGAAGCTGAGATCAATTGTTTGAAGGAAGAACTTCAAAAGATCAACATCCAGTTGGAACATGGAAACAACACCAAAATTCTGTCAAAACAAGACTATGAGGTTTCAAACTTTGTAATTGATACAAATAGTTATGAAGAGGTGCTCAAAAGTTATATTCCAAAGAACAATAAGAAGTTTGAAGAAGAAAACATGGAGTCAATTCACACAGAAACTAGACCTACGCAATTCAAAAGATTGCATCCAATCAGATATGAAACTCTCTTTTTGGGTAACTACTATTTCTGTCATAACTTCGGTCATAAGGAATACAATACATAGCACATGCATTTGCAAATGCTAGAAGAAACGACAATTGTAATAAGGCTATCCCCAAATAGAACAGTGTTAGAAAGTTAGTTAAAACTCCAAAAGAAAATTTCAATCCTTTCATCCTTCTGGACTTAGACAATGAATGTTATAAGTGTCACAATTGCGGACATGACAGTCAGAACTGCAAAAATCATTTACCACCTGCACAGTCGGTCCAAGCCAAAAACATCTCCAACAAAATAGAGTCTGTGGAATTCCAGAAGGATCAAATCCATCATGAAGGATGCAACTTAGTTTTACATGCGCAAAATAAAAGGAGACAATGGTACATTGATATCAGCTGCTCTAAGCATATGTCAGGGGACAAAAATACTTTTCTAAAATATAGGGAAGAAAGGGGATGCAATGTCTATTTTGGAGATCATGGCTCTACCAAAAACCAGGTAAAGGACTGCTAAGTTTAGGAAAGAAAAGAACCAAAGTAGAGAATGTCCTATTGGTTGAAAACATGAAACACAATCTCCTTAGTTTCATCCAGATGTGTGATCAAGGAAATACACTCACCTTTGACTTAGAAAAATGCAAAATTTGAAGCAGAAATATAGGAAGGCTAGTAGCAACAACCACCAGGACCCCTAATAATGTGTATATTTTGGATGAAGAAAAGAAAGAAAAATGTTGAATGGGACAAATAGACGAAAGTTGGCTTTGGAACAAAACACTGGGACATACCGATTTTGATAACCTGGATGGAATCAGTAAAAAGCAACCTATAAGAGACATTTCAAGAATCATGAAACTATTGAATCATGTCTACAAGCACTTCCTACATGTAAAGAAAACAAGAGTCACCATTAAGACAAAAGAGTAATCCACATCAAAATATTTGAAACTATTACACACTGATATATGTAGTCCAATGAGATCCAAAGGGTTAAATGGCAAGTCTTACTTTCTTCTTTTCATTGATGATTTTACTAGGATGACATGGGTGTTTTTCCTTAAAGAAAAGTAAAAAACATTTGAATGCTTAAAATTTTTTAAGGAAGCGGCTAAGAATGAAACTGAGTTAAGGATTACGTGTTTAAGATCTGACAATGGAGGTGAATACATGTCGAACAAATTTGAAAACTTCTATGAAAAACATGGAATCAAAAGATAATTCTCAGATACCAGAAGTCCGTAGCAAAATGGAGTGGCAGAAAGGAAAAACAGAACTGTGCAAGAAATGGCTAGAACAATGTTAAATGATTCAAAGCTATCATGTATTTTTGGACTTAGGCCCTTCATATAGCTGTACACATCCTTAACAAATTCTAGATAAGGAAAAATAGTAACTTGATGCCTTATGAAATTTGGAAAGGGAGGCCAACCACAGTCAAGCACTTCAGGGTATCTTGAAGCAAGTGCCATATAAAAAGAAATGATGAAAAATCGGGAAAGTTTGACTCCAGATCAGATGAAGGAATTTTTCTTGGATATGCTACAAGAAGCAAAGCACACAAGTTCTACAATATACGACTCAGAAAGATGGTGGAAATTCCATACGTAAAAGTAGATGAAGTGTTCACACACAAGAGAGTAGAAGACAATGATGATCAGCCGATATTTGAGCATTCATGTGACGAAGTGCCAGAAAATAAATAAATAGGATAATCACAGGAGATGATATATCAACGCAAATTAGAAGACCAAAGACATGATACAGAAGCTCCTTCTAGATATGTTCAAAATAATCATTCAGATGATTTGATTATTGAATATAAAAATGTCGGCATAAGGACCAAAATAATATGTTTAAGTGACCCAACAGAAGAAGTTCATTTTTCCTTACTATCCCAAATAGAACTGGAAGGTTTTGAAGAAGCTAGAACATATCAGCATTGGGTTAAAGCCATGGAAGAAGAATTATATTCGATTGAAAATAATTAAACCTCGGAACTTGTTCCAAGACTCAAAATAAAAATGTTATTGGTACAAAATGGGTATTCAGAAACAAACTAAATGAAGAAGGATAAGTTCTCAAAAACAAAGCAAGGCTAGTGTGCAAAGGTTATGTGCACATTGAGGGAATAGGGTTTGAAGAAAGATTTTATCCGATAGCATGGATGGACGCAATTATTCTGTTCCTGGCCTATGATTGTGCTGAAAATTTCAAGGTATACCAAATGGATGTAAAGTCGGCATTCTTAAATGGATATCTTGAAGAAGAAGTATACATTGAAAAGCCAGATGGATTCTCTCTTTCAGATAACAAAGACTATGTCTGCAAATTAAAAAAAGCTCTTTATGGACTCAAGCAGGATCCTAGGGCTTGGTATTCAAGATTAGGAAAATATATGCAACAACAAGGTTTCAAGAGGGGTAGTGTAGATAGTAATATTTACATAAATATTGGGCATGAAAATATGATTTTTGTTGAAGTATATGTTAATTGGTAAGTACACGCATGGTAATAGGGTGCAAATTAAGTAAAGAGGATGAAGCAGAGGAAGTAGATAAACGACTATATAGATCAATGATTGGAAACCTATTATATGTAATTACCTCAAGACCAGACATAATTCAAGAAGTAGGACTTGTTTCAAGGTTTCAAGAAGCACCCAAAGAAACACATGTCCAAGTGATGAAGAGAATTTTCAGATATTTGAAGGGACCATGAATTTTGGTTTATGGTATCCACGAAGTAACGATCTAAAGTTAGTGTTGATGGAAGAAGAAGTACTAGTGGAACTGCGTTCTTTCTAGGAAAATACCTTGTATCTTGGATTAGCAAAACGTAACCATCAATCGCACTATATACAATAGAAGAAGAATACATTGTAGTAGCTTCTTGTTTCACACAGGTACTATGGATGAAACAAACTCTGAAATATCTACAAGTGAAAATTGATTATCCCATACAAGTTTTATGCGACAATACAAGTGCAATTATCATCTCAAAAAATATTATTATGCATTGCAAAACAAAACATATTCCCATCAAATATCACTTTGTGAGAGAACAAGTCACTAAAAACACTGTCAAACTGGAATATATTGACACTAAAGAACAAATTGTGGATATATTTACGAAACCGCTCCCACGAAGCACATTTGAATATCTCAAGGAGAAAATGGGTGTGGTCCACAATCCACAACATGATGGGAGCCTCGAAAAGAGGAATGTCATGTCCCAAATTTGGCATTGGGTCACAATGGCCTAATACCAATGACCATATTCATGAGAGTTTGTCAAATTGATGTTAAGGGTCAAAATATTGCCTAGGAGGAAAATTAATAGTTTCCTAGGTGGAGAGTGGAAGCTTTGGGATTTGAAATAAGGAGGATAATAAATGATGTTTGCGCATTAGAATGGCATAAATATTTAATAAAGAAGCTAAATAAATAAATACAAGGGAAAATCAAAGGGAAATGGATCATGAAGACACATGGAGGATGTGGGACCCACACAAGCTAGATTTGCCATGCCACATGACATCCTTATACTCTTGCCATTTCAAATCCATAAGAAGAAAAATGTTATTGTGTGAGTTAGAAGATCAATATACTGGGAATGAGTCATGTAAGGTCGAATTGGAGTGGAATAATAACTCCCATGGAAGAGGAAGAGGCAATTTGGAGCTAGTGAGACACTCGGGCTAGATTCCCTAGGTCTATGACAACAATGATGAAGATGCTATGACACCTATGACACAAATCAGACCTGAGGGATGAAATATGACATTTATGACATGTCAGGGATAAAAATAGCCTCCAAGAGGGTGCTCAAGGGAGTTATGGCAACTAACATGCGTCCACATGTGATTTGGTGGAACTGGGAGACTAGGAATTGTTGTACAAGTGGCATTCTTTGGAATCTCTTCCCAACTTGAGTTGGAATGCATCTCTTGGAAGGAATTCGACCCATAGAGAGCTTGGAAACTTTATAAATGTCAAGAACAAAGAATGAAGGCATATTTTGATCATTTTTAGAATTTGCAATTGCAATTGTGAAGAGGGAGAGCTAGTGGATGACTAGTTTCTTGCCTTAGCCAATTTTGAGGGTGAAAGTTTCCCATCCAAGTTGGTAATTAGAAATGCCATTAAGACATTTAATTTGGAGATTTAATGGAGTCATTTGTTGTAGGTGTAAGCTACAGGGAAGATCATGGTTTCTTCTAGTGCAACACTTTCTCTCAACCATTTCCAGTTTTGATGGCATATTCTTGCTCCTTGAGCAAGGAAATTTTTGGTGAGCTATTGTACTCTTTGGGGGAGCTTATAATGCCCCATTTATTTTATAATCTGAATTAAATACTCTGTTCTTCATCTACAGAAATTTTCAGGTTGAAATTCCAAGTGGAAATGTATAAATGTGATTTTTTAATGAAGAAATGGTGCCATTTTCCCCTTAGCTCTTGCATAATGCTCTTGTGGTTGCATATAATAGTGAAGGAATGCCATTTCGAATTCATGTACATGTAATATGATATATATATCTGTAATAACCATATCATAATATCCACAATTCGATATTCCAAGAAAAACTATGTTAAATTGCTCATTAATGGACAAACAATGCCATTTCCCCACTACCTTGTTGTGAACCAATGTAATGTTGATGGATTCGAATGGATAAGTAAAATAATGATGGTTTATTGATGTATGGACTGTTATTTATGTATTATACAAGTTTCATGTTCAGTATATATGCATTTGAAGTCAATTTGTGAAGTTTCATTACATTTGCAGAAGATTTGATGCCATTTCCCCCAAGGTCGAAGTAGTGATTTTTGCTGCGGTTTGGGAGAAGGTTATAACAGACTTAATAATTGATTAATGGTTTACATGAGACCTAAATAATGTACTTTAGACATCCCCTACCTCTGTTCAGAATTTATAGTGGGTTTGGAGGCATTTGGAGAGCCATTTTCAGAACTTACCCTGGGAGGATTTGAACCTCAAATTGCTAGTAAAATTCCATACTTGGTCCAGAATCTTAAACAAGTTTTCAGAAGTATTTGGAGGGCCATAATTCATCCCTGAACATAATATTCAAGTATTAATATTATTCATATACCTCCTCAGAATATTTGGGATCATTTGGGTAAATTTGGAGACCTAGACATCAAAACTAGTAAAAGGCCGAAATTGGGCATTTTAATAAAATTTTAAAAAGGGAAATTACAAAGACATAGAAGCATATGTAAATTTGTAGTTGTTGACACAAAATATATAAACAGGGGTTCACTTTGCACTGTCTCCAACAAACTACCAACCCAAACTCCCTTACACACCGGCCCGGAAAGTTGTAACCCTTCCCAACAACACTTGCGGAGAAAGTGCAGTCTCACTCGAGATGGATAAGGGGGCTGCAGGAACCAAGTTTCCGCAGTGGATTTGAGGATATTCTTTCAACACACATTACCCTTGTAGCAACCAGATATTATAACATCCACAGTATATTATCAATTCATCATTTGCATATTAAGTCATTCGCAGATTTCAACATATAACAAACATTCGGAACAACATATATAATTTACTCATTCATATCAATAGTACTCCCTAAACCCATAGCATATTTGCATCAAAGATACTCTAAAACATTCACATTCATTATCGCATAAAAATAGAGAAAAAGATTGCACCATAATCAAACATCTTCATTCATTCATTAAACCCTGCAGAATGAACCTCGCAGAAATAGTCAATACACCATGTCTCGTATACAAAACAGACCAAAAGATAGGATCGATCATAAAAAAATGGGTGCCCTTAGGCTTATAATCCTACTCTATTTATATGCTTGTATTCGGTTACAAAATGGTCCACATGACCAATTCTAACTAATTTAACTCTTCTTGCACTTCTGCGAACTCCGCAAATGGTCCTTCTTTCGTTGATTGACCCTTTCGCACCTGTCAGCTTCCGCACTTCCTGCGGACTTATCCTGTGCCAACAGGTCCCCAACACAAACTTATGGCTCATCCCCGATCCATCTCAGCTGGACACTGCTAGTGTGTTGAACTCATCCTTTGTTGTGGTCTGTGTTTGAAACTATTCTTGCTGTCTGGAGCTCACTATTGTGTACTTCTCAACTTCACCCGTCGATCTCAGATTCGCTGTAATGTACTTCTTGAACTCATCCTCTTGTCTCTGGAAACCTTGATCATCTACCTCTTCGGTAGCTGTTGGCTCACTCCATGCTCGTTCCATACTGGGAATAAATTCATCGTCATCTCCAAGGTGGGAAATAGGTTGACCGCTCCGGCACATCTATTTCGCACCTTGGATTGCCTCCTACTGGGTCCAGGGGGCCTCCACCCCTAGAATTATAATGGTCACAAAGACTGCAAATCTTCTCACTGTTGATGTATATGTAACTTCAGAATGTATTTCACATATATGTATATTGTATTCCTATAGAGATGGTATTATTCCTCTATACGGAAGTGTCGTCATTTATATTGTAAATGTCGTAACTTATACTTGATGGGTTATTAGACCACCCTATTGGGGGTCAGCCATGTGGGTCAAAGGGTTATTAGACCACCCTATTGGGGGTCAGCCCAGTCAGCATTATGTTATGTGGTTAAGTTCGAGCCTACATGATTTATGTAAAAGGCAAGTCAAGTCAAGTATAAATAGAGTGCGAGAGGCACTCTATTTGATCACTCACTTCTCACTCATGCACTCAAGGAGGAGTGGCACACTTATGGAGGAGGAGGATCTACTGCTAGGATATGTCTATCTCTTGTTTGGGTTGTATCATTGCTCTATCTATCTCTGAAGAAGTTATTGGGGTTTTTCACCTTTATGGTTTTCCCCAAGTAAATCTTTGTGTCTCTTGTGTGCTTGCATTATTGTCTCTATGATTGATATGCTGTAGATATGTTGTACATGTTGTTCTCTCAGTTATGATCCTAGATCATATTGAAGTAAATTCTGAAAATTTAACATGGTATCAAAGCTAGCCTGAAAGAAGGCATGATATGGCATGTATGACACTTGTTGCACTTACGATGCTAGGGCTTGATATAGCAAAAACCAGTCATCGTAGCACTTTCGCTATAAATCCGTTTTGGCAAATTTTTTGGATCTGAAATATTTACAGGTCGAAATTTAAATCCCCATGTACCTTATGTACAAAGGAAAACCTATAATTCATTGTACTTTGTGATTTATGATATGTACAATATAGGGTTTCTGCCTCTTCCAGATCTGATTCAAAATCAGGTGACCTTGGGAAAAAGGTCATAACTTGGAATAGGAAGCTCCAAATGAAATTTAGTAAAATGTTTCAGGTAGTAAACAGACTGTACTATCTCAGAAAACGTTTTTAGAGGCCGAAGTTGAACCAATGACACGTGGCACGTTGTACAAGTGCGCTCTCCTGTATTATCCCATAAACAGGTCATGTTGCGACACTTGGCATAACTCTCTCTCAGAGAGTCCAATTGAGGTCATACCTATCAGGATGGAAAGATAACAGGTTGAGCTATCTTAGGAAAAAATTTTAGAGGCCGAAGTTGAAACAGTGACACGTGGCACACCGTACAAGTTCGCTCTCCTATATTATCCCATAAACAGGTCACGTTGCGACACTTGGCATAACTCTCTCTCAGAGAATCCAATTGAGGTCAGACCTATCAGGATGGAAAGAAAATAGGTCAGGCTATCTCAAGAAACATTTTCAGACCCTGTGGATCAAAAATTTCAGAGTTTCACCAGAATTTTTGGTTGGGCAGAAGGCCAGGCTTGATCAGACCCTAGTTCGGGACTTTGATCAGAAAAGTGGAAAATTAGGGCTTCTGTAAAAATGGGAATTTTTGAAATCTGAGACCACGGATGGAAGCTGCTCAGAAAAATAGAAGCTTAGAGCTTTGTATCAAACCTTTTTATTGGGAAAAAGAGTGGGATTCATCAAACCCCAGTTCAGGGTCACGTCCAGTGAATCCGGAAGTTTCAAAGGCAAAATTGAGGAGTGAAACTTTGCAGTTTTCAAATTCTGAATATACTAGCTTGATCAGCTCATCAAGGTGCACATTTCTATCGTTTCGTAAGTTTGAAATTCAAATTTTGAATTTTTGGGGTTTCTCTGACAAACCCATATCCAGCTCCAGGTCCAGTTCTTGCAAATCAAGTGGATTGGGTTAATCCTAGAAGAAGATGGATTCGTCACCTGCATAAGTGAAGAAATTCCTATTTTAGAGGGAGATGAGGCTAAGGCCTTGCATAAGAAGATTACAAGTGATCTCGACAGGCATGACTCATCGAGGTATGTTTTGATATTTGTTCATGATTAAGTTTATGGTATGTTTGTTTTCATGTTATTACGGTTAGTACAATCTTGATTTTAGACTTGTCATATCACCTTAATAAAATTATGAATGCACGATAGAAAATATTCATTGATTTGGGTATTGACACTTATGATTGTACTAATACATTATGGTGTTGTATGAGGTTTATGTTGTCTACTAACATGAAAGGTACACAAAGAAAGAAAAATCATGTTTTGGTTCAAGAACATATGATCATGATGACATGAGGACAAAGATTCATCCATTGTCATGGATCTCATAGAAGATCCATTTACAAGGTATGTATAACTTGGTTTTATAATGGTTAACCTATGAGATATACAAGTTACTAGCACAATTCATTGAAGAAGAGCAAGAAGACATCATGTGAGTATAACTAGCTAGCATGCTAAGCCAGGTATGTTTTTCCTATATCAAGATAGAATCCTACCTTGTGTTAGGATCTTATACTGTTGTGTTGTTGATAATGATTATTCTTGAAGTCATAAGTTTGAATAATCATGGGTATATGTATATTATGTGTCTTACCTTAATTAATGATATGACTAACCCGAAGAGTCATAGGTTTGAGTAATTATAAGTTTAGACATGTTATGTTTCTTATGATTTGACTAACCATAAGAATCCTACATAAACCTTGAATGCTAATGCTTATTATTTCTGTTTGAAATGATCATGACTATACATGCTTGAGATTATTATGTTTTAATAGTATACTAATGAATGTATGATTTTATATGAAATCACAAGGATAACACATTCATGATACTAATAAGCATGCATAGGGACCAAGGATGAATATGAGTTCAAGAACAGGTAATCCAGGAAGCAAAGATCAAGAGGGAGTACACTCCAGTGGTTTATGCAAGGATGCAGATATTCAGAGGGAGTTGACCATCTCCCTACATTCCACAACAGAAAGGTGCAAAAGAAGCTACTTCAGCAGCACCTACAAGGATGCAAAGACTCAGAGGGAGTCCACCTAGCAAACAAACAAAGATAAGCATTTGAATTGTCATTTCTTGCATATTTGTTTGTTTAAATAAAATTGTTCAATGATGTATATGCTCATGTTCCTAGACTTGGGATATGTATTGTGCATATTAGAATAGTTGCATTAATGAACAGTATACTGCTAATATACATGGGTAAGTGGCCTATGGCACTGTACAACATTCCATTGCTACTTATCTAGAATGAAACCTCTTTGCTGACATGTTGGGAGTTGTGCACACTCTTAACAATGTTCTGGTAGAGATTGAAAGGCATCTAGAAAGTTACGTGATATGGATAAATGTTGTATTGAAGCATTGGCTAAGATAATTGCATGACTGTATGACATATTTCTTTATGTGTAAGAATTTGTTATGAAAATTATGAGATGTTTCTAATCATGCAATTTAACCTGTTTTGTAGGAAAGACCGTATATCTTCACCTACAAAAGGACTACAACATTTGTTCCAGCAACAAAGATATCTATTGAAGATATTGAAGTTCCCAGGATCTGGGATGAAGAAATGGAATTCCATGATCCGTCGATCATGAAGAATGATGTTTGGGATGTAGTCCCAAGACCTGAAGGGAAGTTTTTTATGACTTCCATATGGATCTATCAAGATCAAGCATGCTGCAGATGGCAGCATAGAGAAATATAAAAGTGATGAAATAGAAGATACACCAGATGGATTTCAAGACAGCCTTCTTGAATGGTGTAGTTGAAGAAGAAGTGTATGTGGTGCAGCCACTTGGTTCTAAGACACATGACAGGGATTCATATATGTGCAGAACTTGGTATGCTAGGATAGACAACTTTCTATCCAGTTTGGGCTTTACCAAGAGTAAAGCGGATTCCAACCTTTACTACAAGGTTGAGGAAGGAAATCTAGTGATACTATTTTTGTATGCGGATAACATGTTTGTTACAGGTGAAGATAGATTGATTGCCAACACGCAACGGAATCTTACTGCCGAGTTTGAGTTGAGGAACTTGGGGATGATGCACTATTTGTTTTTGGCATGGAGGTGTGGCAGAGTGATGGAATCTTCCTTGGACAAGGGAAGTATTCAGTAGAGATCCTGAAGAGGTTCGGGATGATGGACTGCAAGGCTATGGCCACTCCTATGGCATCGAATCTGAAGCTTCTATGTAATGCTTCATCTGAGCCGGTTGATGTCTCTATGTATCGTCAGATGATTGGGTCCTTGATGTACCTGACGAACACGAGACCCGATATTTGCTTTGTGGTGAACACATTGAGCCAGTTCCTGACGGATCCGAGGAGTGCTCACCTGGTTGCTGTAAAGCATGTTCTGAGGTACTTGAAGGGTACAGTGGATTATGGGCTCAAGTACGAGGTGAATCAAAAGTTTAACCTGCAGGGTTATGTTGATTCAGATTGGGCTGGCAGTGCTGCAGATAGGAAGAGCACATCTGGGTGTTGCTTCAGTATGGGATCAGGTGTGATCTCTTGGTTTAGTAGGAAGCAGTCCTACGTAGCACTGAGTATAGCTGAGGCAGAGTATGTTGTAGCTTGTTCAACTAGTTGTGAGGCAGTATGGCTATGGAAGCTACTGTCTGAATTATTTGATCTCCCGTTGGATGCTACTGGTATCTTCTGTGATAACCAGAGTTGTGTGAAGCTATCTGAGAATCCAGTGTTTCATGATAGGTCGAAACACATAGAGATCAAATATCACTATATCAGGGATATGGTGTAGAGAGGAGCTGTGAAGCTCCTGTATGTTATGGACAAGCAGATTGCAGATGTGCTGACGAAGCCACTAGCCAGGGTGAAGTTCGAGTACTTCAGAGAGAGGCTTGACATTCTTCAGATCAAGGACACTTCGAGGAAGAAGTGATGGACACATTTGCTGAAGCCATTCTAAGCATGTTGGAAGGAGGATCCTTCACATGGATGTGGATGTAAGCGCTGGATGATGAGCATCAGGATGATGTTCTGGTTTCTGCTTGGATATGATCAGTTGGAT
Source organism: Larix kaempferi (assembly GCA_027924585.1). Classification (NCBI taxonomy): domain Eukaryota; kingdom Viridiplantae; phylum Streptophyta; class Pinopsida; order Pinales; family Pinaceae; genus Larix; species Larix kaempferi. The sequence goes on from BSBM01000519.1 coordinate 20,276,088, forward strand.
CATTTGTATATGTATGTACGCATCATGTTGGATGCTGGATATGATCAGTTGGATCATTTATGTATGTACGCATCATGTTGGATGCCGATGGATACATTGTGTGGATCATGTATCATTGTATGATCAGGTAGATCATGTATGATTGATGGATACATTGTGTGGATCATGTATCTTTGTATGATCAGGTAGATCATGTATGCTGATGGATACATTGTGTGGATCATGTATCTATGTATGTATCAAGTGGATACTTGGTGTGCATCAGATGGATGCATTGTATGATCAGGATGATCATGGATGACGAGCTTCTCCAGATGACATGCAGCAGGATGTTGCAGTGATGATGATCAGGATGATCATGTGTACATCAGGATGATGTATGATGAGTATCAGATGATACTTTGTGGCCGTGGATCAGGTTGTGCAGGTAAGCAAGTAATTTGTGCCCTGGGAGATTTGTAGATGGTCTTTCGAGGTTTTGCCTATGGCATGTAATTCGGTGCCCTGGGACATCTGGAAAATACTCTTTCGAGGTTTTGCTTTGGGAGGACATATAATTTGTGCCCTGGGAGATCTGTAGATAGTCTTTCGAGGTTTTTCCTATGGCATGTAATTCGGTGCCCTGGGATATCTGGCAGATGCTCTTTCGAGGTTTTGTCCTATGGCATGTAATTTGCTCCTGAGAGATCTGGACAGGATGAAAAAGGCCTCAGATGCTTCATCCAGGTTTCGCCATGACCACATGTAATTTGCTCCTGGGAGATCTGGACAGGATGAAAAAGGCCTCAGATGCTTCAGCCAGGTTTTGTGGTGGACCACATGTAATGTGATCCTGGGAGATCCGACAGGTAGAGATATGTGCTCGTAATAGCCTAGGATGCTTCAACCAGGTTTTGTGGTGAGATCACATGTAATGTGTTCCTGGGAGATCCGACAGGTAGAGCTGTGTGCTCGTAACAGCCTGGGATGCTTCAGCCAGGTTTTGTGATGGGTCACATGTAATGTGCTCCTGGGAGATCCTACAGGTAGAGCTTTGTGCTCGTAATAGCCTGGGATGTTGCAGCCAGGTTTTGTGACGCACGTAATAAGTCCTGAGGATTCCATAGTATGGCTAGTGATGACGAAGACCTACAGGTGGTGGGCCTACATCTAGTATGAAAAAGGACTGGCTCTGTAGAACTTCCTATGACAAGTAGATTCAGAGATTGATTGAGATAGTAGTAGTAGTGACGATGATCCAGAGAAGATGACTTGTGCTGAGAAATACCTTCCTAGTTAAGAGGGAGTGTTGATGTATATGTAACTTCAGAATGTATTTCACATATATGTATATTGTATTCCTATAAAGATGGTATTATTCCTCTATACGGAAGTGTCGTCATTTATATTGTAAATGTCATAACTTATACTTGATGGGTTATTAGACCACCTTGTTGGGGTCGGCCCTGTATAAGTCATGTGGGTCAAAGGGTTATTAGACCACCCTATTGGGGGTCAGCCATGTGGGTCAAAGGGTTATTAGACCACCCTATTGGGGGTCAACCCAGTCAACATTATGTTATGTGGTTAAGTTCGAGCCTACATGATTTATGTAAAATGCAAGTCAAGTCAAGTATAAATAGAGTGCGGGAGGCACTCTATTTGATCACTGACTTCTCACTCATGCACTCAAGGAGGAGTGGCGCACTTATGGAGGAGGAGGATCTGCTGCTAGGATATGTCTATCTCTTGTTTGGGTTGTATCATTGCTCTATCTACCTCTGAGGAAGTTATTGGGGTTTTTCACCTTTATGGTTTTCCCCAAGTAAATCTTTGTGTCTCTTGTGTGCTTGCATTATTGTCTCCATGATTGATATGCTGTAGATATGTTGTACAGGTTGTTCTCTTAGTTAAGATCCTAGATCAGATTGAAGTAAATTCTGAAAATTTAACACTCACTACCACCACGCACTTAGACATCTCGGTTGATACCTCATCTCTGTTTCCCCCTAAGTATCCTCACTGTTGCCTTCTATGGTTGTTCATGCACACTCGTCGTTCTATCCCTCAACGCCCCTGGGGTGCTACCGCATGAAATGAAATGGATCATTTCCACAGCTTCCTTGGAATTCCTGACTTAACTCTCTTCCTAACCAACTTGAAGCATGGGATCTTCTCGACTGATAGGTACTTCCTTGCTCCGCTAGCCTCCTGCGCCTACTTTTGTGCTTGTTCGTTGTGTCCTTGACGCCTGACTTTGTAATCATTGAAAAATATTTTATCATTATATTCTGATCCCATCATCATAGATTTTCGCCATCTTTTGATGAGGCTGATCCGTAGTGCTCATGGTTGGACTTGATACCTCATGTGTCAATCGTGGGAATCATCGACCGTATCCCGACTGGCCATGGTTCCATTTCCACGTGCCAATCGTGCGAAGCATCTACCATGCTTCCACTATCTTTCATTATCCATATTTTTTCACCTCTGGTGGTCAGCCGCTCTGAGTTGAATCATGGCGATAGGGATTCATCCTATTCCCATTAACTAATTTAGGTAACAATACTCCATCCAAACTTTGTAACTACACCGCACCTCTGTCGGTGACAAACGTTATGATGCATGGTCCTAACCAGTGCATTTGCAACTTACTTGGGTGTTTAGTAAACTTACTGTCATACAACAGAACTGTATCCCTGTTCTGAAAGTGTTTCGATTTGACATGGCGGTTGTGCCATGCCTTCTGTCAGTATTTTTCCACTTTCAGATGGAACTTTGCAATTAATCGATCTTCGTCGAGTTGTATCAGTTGTGCCAGCCATTCCTCCATTGCACCATTGTCGCTCATCTTTGTCGCTACTGTGATGCACAAGCTTGGTACAATGTATTCCATTGGTATAACTGCTTCCTAGCCGTAAAAAAGATTAAATGGAGTCTGGCCAGTCAGTCGCTTGCATGTGGTGTGATACACACAAAGGACCGCTGGAATTTTTAAGTCCCAGTCGTCGCGGTTCGCATTGCACACCTTGGTGAGTGCATGCTCCAATACCTTATTAAACACCTCAACTGTCCCTTTTGACTGAGGGTGGTAAGGCGTACTCTTCTTGTGCTGGATATGAAATTATTCCATCATTGCTGCAATCGTTCAGTTAACAAAGTACGTCCCTTGGTCACTCAACAACACTTTTGGGCACCCAAACCTGGTGACCACATTGTCGAATAGGAACCGTGCTACAGTCGCGGTGGAACAATCTCTTACTGGTGCAGCTTCTTCCCAACGTGTCAGGTAGTCTGTCACAATGACAATGTAGTGTGACCCTATTCTCTTCCCAAGTGGGTTGATGGGTCCCATGAAATCAATGGCCCGTTTTTCGAAGGCCTGCAACGTCACTTGTGGTACTAGTGGCATTTCGTCCCGTCGTGAGGGTTTCTTGGTTCGTTGACATACATCACAGCTCTTGGCATAGTCTGTAGCATCTCCATGCAAGGTTGGCCACCACATCCTTGCTCGAATGATCTTCCTAGCAGTTGTGGACCCACCATAATGTCTGCCAGCAATCCCATCGTGAGCTTCCGACATAATCCTCTCTTGTTCATGTGGAAGGACATACCATCGCAGAATCTCATATGGGCCCATTTTGTACAATTCCCCTGCAATTAACTAGAAGTCTGCAGCTCAGAAAACTAGCTACTTCTTTTGATTGATAGAAAACTCAGCCGACGCCTTCCTTGTTACTAAAAATTGAATTATTTGCTCATAATAGTTATTGACCATGCCAACCCTGAATAATTGAGCATCCAGTAATCCTTCGTCGATGCTCCTGGGTTCTGCCCCTGACTCTATCCGTGAAAGGTGATTAGGTCCCGCATTTAATCGTCCCGGGTTTACGATGATCTCGAAATCAAACTCCTGAAATAGTAACAACCAACGATAAATCTTTCCCCCCAACACAGGCTTGTTCATAAAGTATTTTAGCGTGGGATGATCTATGAACATCTTGAAGTGGCCCCCTAAGAGGTAATGCCGGAATTTCTGCAAAGCATAGACCATCTCCAACCCTTCTTGCTCAGTGGTCATATATTTCTTCTTCATAGTAGACAACTTCCTATTGGTGAAGGCTATCGGGTGGTTGATGTTGCCAGTTCCTGGTTGGGCCAAAATGACACCTAGTACAACTGATGATGCATCAACGTGTACATGAAATTCCTTTGTCCAATCTAAAAATACAAGGATGGGTGCTACAACCATCTTCACTTTCAATATGTCCAGGATTTTCTAACATTCCTCGTTCCATTCAAACTTAGCATCCTTGTTTAATAACTTCTCCATGGGTGTCATAATTGCTGCATATCCTCTAATGAATTTCCTGTAGTAACTCGTGTGTCCCAACGTCGCTCGTAGTTGTTTAACTATCGTCGCTGGTGGGAGGGTGAGGATGATGGCAATCTTCGACGGATCTACCAACATTCCTTCTCTGCAGACAATGTGTCCTATCAAGATTTCGAACAGAGCACAAAAGATACACTTATTGAGGTTCAGGGAGATTTGGTGTTGTCGACATCGCTCCAGCATTAGTCTTAAGTTCGCAACATGATCCTTAACTAATCCATATACTGTCTAGTCGTCCATATAGACTGAAAGAAACTTATGAATATAGTATTTGAACACCGCAACCACTAATCTCAAAAAAATCACTGGCGCATTCTTGAATCCAAACGACATCATCGTGTACTAAAAGCATCCCCACTCCATGACGAATGTAGTCTTGTGTTGATCTTCTTTCGTAATCTTGATCTGGTGGTTTCCAGAAAATCGGTTCATAAATGAATATATCTCTTGGCCTACTACTCCTTTGAGCACCTCATCCATGAAGGGGGTTGGGAATGGATCATGTAGGCAGGCATCATTCAACTTCCTCAAGTTGATGCATATTCGTACTTCGCTAGTTTTGTTATCCTAGACGACCATTGGGATGATCCATTCTGATTCTTCCACAGGTTCTATAATATCAACCTCGAGCATTCTTTCAATTCCAGCTTGCACGCATTCCTTGTATCATGGGTTCAATCGATACGGTCGCTGCGTGACTAGCTTCACATCGGGTTTCAAGGGGATCTTCATTTCCCCTAAGTCTCTGGAAATGCCCTTCATCTCTGAAAATTTCATTGGAAACAAATCCTGAAACTCATGTAGCAAGTCAGTCATCTTCGCAATGGTTGACTCGTCCCAGTAGTCTCCTGCTTGCGAACTTTGGGTTCTCCTCCAATCCATTGTTCACTTTCTTGATCTTCAATGGTTGCTGGAATTTTTTTGACAGTATTTCTGGTGCCTCAACACTGCGACTACCCTTTGATTTTGGAACATATATAGACCTGGGATCATCCTCATTGTTGGGTTCTCTAGTGACATTGTAGCATTCCATCAACATTTCTGGTGTCGCAGTCCATTGAAGTGCCATCGATTGTCTTGTTGGTACTGCCTCTAATATCTTTCCGTTGATCACCTGTAGTGCAGTGTGGATGAAGGGGTTTTCGTCTGAGAAATAAAATGATTGGCTGAATCCAATGGTAAGCTGTTCCCAAGAAGTCGTCCCACGTCGCAGTTCTACTGTGACATACCAACTCCGCAGTACTTCATCCAACGTGTGTACGAATGCATTTACCCACTCCTACTTTGCTCTCGATCCCCATCAGTGTTGACAAGCATTCAGATGCTCCTTTGGGTTGCCTCATTAGTCATATCTCATTTGGTCGTACCCCGCAGCTTCGCCGAACCGAACCTCCATGAGGTGTCAACATAGTATCCAAGTTTTGATGTTTGATTTGTGCGTCGACCACCATTGTGTAGGAGTAGTCTTCAAGGCTTCCTCCAGGGCTAGTAGATGCTGTGTTTCTGCCACTTTTTCCTCAAATTCTGTGAGAAACTTTCCCAAGTTGGGAAATCCCTCATATGTAGGTAACACGTATTCCTCTATGGCTACCCTTCACAGTGGCTGCGTTACCCGTGCGCATATTCTAAAGGATACTTCATGTAATTGGTTTTGCCAATTCTCGAGGGCCTTGTCTGAATCTAATGATGCCGAGCTGGCACTACACCATCCTAATTCTCCATCCGCGGTGGGATTAACATTATCCTCAAATATGTTGTACAAATTGTCCCACCCTTCCGCAAACTCGTTTTTGGCTAGTTCCACATAGCGCATCCCTTCCGCGGGATCTAGTGGTGCGATGACTCTCATGTTGCGATTCTCAAATGACATTGTCCTCTTCTTCAAATTGATAATTGATTGGTTTTCCATGGCCCAGTCTATCCCCAACAACACCGGATAGGGACTAGTGTCATCCGCAATTTCAATGACATCAAAATCAGCATACGTCCCGAGCCCCTCAATTTCAACTGGAAGTTGACATACCCAACCAAGCAGAGTGACCTTACTCTGATTTTCCATTTGCAGCTGTACTAGTGACCAGGTCATCCACAGCTTCCCCATTGTCTCCCACGTTTGCTTGGTTAGAATAATCACATCTGAACCCAAATGCAGAATGATGGAATCGACATCAAATGCTCCAATTTGTGCCGACATCCGCATCTCCCTCTCTTTCTTCTTCTTATGTATGTGATTGACTTTATGTTCCTGACGTGCACCTTCCCATCGATGCAGTAGACCATCTATTTTTTCCAGTGGGTTGGGTCCTTTTGCAACTCCAAGAAACTTTCCAAGAAGGATTTTAGAGTGTTTTCCTTCCTCTGCGACTTCGTTGAGTCAAACGTCAGTGGCATGTCGTATATTTCTTCCTAAAGAGGTAGCTCTTGCCTATTCCTCATTGCCTCTTGTGCCTTCAACAAGACATCCCTTTCTGCTTCCACATCAAAGGTGAACTGCTTCTGCTGTGTTTGCATTGGTCAAACATTGGTGTGTGACCTGTCGCTTCCTATCACCACTCCTCCTCGTGTCACTATTCCAACTGTCGCATGGCTACTTCTAGCCTCCGTCGATATCATCTGCACGGCCGAGGGTGCGTTCTGATTATTTTGGTTATGGTTCTGGGGTGGATTTTTAGTCTGCCATTTTGTAGGGAGTTGAGGGCAGTCCTCTACACTGTGATCTACAACACTGCAATAAGTACACTGCGATGCTGGGTTTGGAAAATCCCTCTGGTAGTGCCCCTGTTGTCCACAGTTGTAACAAATGATAGACCCTCTTCCCCGTCCAACAACTCCTCCACGTCCCATACAGGTGCCTTTGCCTCCGCAGAATCCTCCCCTGAAACCTCCGCATGGTGGCCCATATGGTTGATACTGTGGTTTCCCGTACTGCTATTGCTGATACTATGGCTGCCCATATTGCGGTTGGCCATACAACGGTGGCAAATACTGCGGTTTCCTATATTGCCCCTGATCATATTGCTGTGGTTGGTTGAACTGCGGATGTGGTTGGTTGTACTGCAGTTGCTGCTGCACTGTCGGTTTCTCTTCTCCCTTCATAAAATATGTGTCAGTTGTCCGTTCTTGCAGCTGGTCATAGGCCCTACAGTTCTTCTCATCATGGCCAATCAATCAACATAATTTGCAGTACAATTTTGTTGGTTTCAACACCATCTTTTGTAGATATACACATTCCTACGGTCGATGGCCTCTGGTCTGATAGATAGGACACCACGACATGCTTCCATGGTGATGGGGGTTTGGTTCCCCTAACCGCAAATACTCATGGAACTCTGGGAAATTGTCCTTATGTTGTTCCTCAGCTTTTCACCTGGTGCACCATATGTCTCTGCGGGTTTCCTTTCCCTTCTCGATATCCTCCAATTGAAGCGTTAGATTGGCCAATTGCGCCTGGACTCTATCCATTCCTATCCCTTCTTCGTCGATTGGTGAAGCCTCCAACTTCATCGCAATCTCTAATGCTTCCACCTGTGTTGCTACTTTTTGTTGCATTAGTGGTCCACAGATATGCGGTACCAGTCCTGCATTGAACCACTCTTTGTGTTGCAGCTCATTTATCGGAAAGATCACTTTGGCTATTAGCATCTTGTACCACTGATCGAATTCCAACACTGGCTCATTCGGGAATTGCTTAATCTCCTTGAGCTCAATAACGTACTGTGACTCAGATTTTCCCTTTTTAAATTCATCAATCATCACCATTCTAACCTGCGCTAACATCTTGGCTGGTGCTCCCGTTGGAACCTTTACAAACTTCATGTACCAATCTAACGCCTGACCCCTAAGGGTGTCTCTAGTTGTCCCATCTTTATGTCTTTGTCCTGGACTTGCTTTATAGTACAAATTGCTTCACATATGAACCAATACTGTTCGGTATCCTTGGTCCCGTCCCCCTGAAAGGTAGGCATCTTCGCCTCGTCTGCCATCCTAACGTTGCTACTATTATTGTTTACTAAAGTGCTACTCTTACCACTGCACGTAGGGAAACTCTGTGAGTATTTTGTATTTCTTCCTATAAAATTTGGAGTAGTGCGCGGGGTTGAAGGTATGTTGTAACTTACGATTTGTCCTGCCTCTACTTCTGGGGTAGCTTGGTCAACGTCTCCTTCATAGTAAGGTTTCTTCCTCCCTTGTGGTCATGTTTAGCAGTCCTTTGTTTCGGTCCTTTCAGGAGACTCTCTCTCAGTCCTCCTCTTCTTCTCAGGATGCCAGAATATTGCTCCACTCCTCAAGGCACCACACTCTTCATAAGACTCCCTTAGATAATTGTCATCGCTTATGTCCATCTACCCCACATCTTTCTGTCAGATCCACATTTACGTGATACCCTCAACCTCCGCACATCGATTTTTCTACTCGTCGGAAGACATCCTCAATATTCCCCTTTCGCAGACAAGCATCTTAATCCACAGTTTTAATAATGACAAGAACCTTTCTCTCAGTCCCTTGAAGAAGTTTGTCTCGGCATCACTATATGACTTGATAGTGTCTATTGCGAACTCAGTTACGTATCCCTCGAGGATACTATCCACCCAAAAATCAATAGCTCGCAATACCTTGTTATCGAATTGCTTCAGCTGTCGAATCAACTCCGGGATCCAACAATCATGTTTAGTCTTTTGGCCATGATTCTTTCAGAATGTCAACTGCGCTAGCCACTCATGCAGCAACACTGGGAATTCACAGAAGAATATTTCATGAATATCTGAGTAAATGTATTTCTGCAGCCAACTAGTTGTTGTTTATTTAGGGTCTCGCTTCTCTCTTTCTATGAATTCTTCCACCTTCTTATCGAACCACTCTTGGATCTCTGGTTTCATCGGATGCCACAACATATCCTCTTCTTTTCTTCCTCAATGTCTTGGAAACAGAACCATTTGTTAACGCAGCGTCTATCGACAGGGGTTCACTTCGCACTGTCGCCAACAAACTACCAACCCAAACTCCCTTACACACCGGCCTGGAAAGGTGTAACCCTTCCCAACAACATTTGTGGAGCAAGTGTAGTCTCCCCCGAGATGGATAAGGGGGATGCAGGAACCAAGTTTCTGCAGTGTTGTTGAGGATATGCTTTCAACACACATTACCCTTGTAGAAACCAGAGATTATAACATCTGCAGTATATTATCAATTCATCATTCGCAGATTTCAACAGATGAAAAACATTTCGGAACAACATATTCTATTTACTCATTCATATCAATACTATTCCCTAAACCCATAGCATATTCGCATTAAATACACTCTACAACATTCACATTCATCATCGCATAAAAATAGAGATAGATATTGCACCATAATCGAACATCTTCAATCATTCCTTAAACCATGTAGAATGAACCTTGCAGAAATAGTCAATACACCATGTTGTGGATACAAAATAGACCAAAAGATATGACCGATCATCAAAAACTGGGTGCCCTTAGGCTTACAATCCTACTCTATTTATATGCTTCTATTCGGTTACAAAACGGTCCACATGACCATTTCTAACTAATTTAACTATTCTTGTGCTTCCGGGAACTCTGCGAGTGGTCCTTCTTTCACGGATTGACCCTTTCGCACTTGTTGGCTTCTGCATTTCCTGCGGACTTATCCCGTGCCAACAATAGTGTGCAATCAATATGGCAGAGATATGGTATGAAATATTGCACAAGAAATTAATAAGTGCGATTGATGATTGACAGATAAAAGGGGGATCATATCTGAGATAGCTACAAGAATAAAATTGAATGTATAGATTGCAATATGACTGTACTCTATGCAGCAACCCCAGTGAAAGAGAAGAGATGAAATCATAAAGACTAGGGGAGTAATCCAAGCAAGTAGATGCTCAAAGGCCAGTGCTAAAACAAAGGAAGGAAAATATGTAATTATGCAGTGATGGCACCTCTTTTCCATTGATGTCAAAGGGGGAGAAAGATCATGAAGCATGTGATCAACACAGAAAGATCAGAAAGCATGCATCAGTGGAAGAGATCTACGCATAAATTAAATATAGCATAAAAGTATTGATATCAGGATGCACAGATGATCAAAGGCTCAAATAGTAAAGAACACAAAGGGAGTACTACGAATAAGACAGATGAAGCACACAACTTCATGAGATGATTATGCAAAGCTTCATGAAGTGTTGACATCAATGCCAAAAAGGGATATTGTTGAAATTTGGTTGTCATTGATGTCAACTGAAGTCAAAGAGGATTGATGTCAATTGATATGGATTCCAATTTGAAGAAGTACATAGGGAATACATTTAGTACATATGGTACATGCACAAGTCCCAAGTCCACCTAGTTGTGCCACTTCAAAGCTATATTCCAAAGACATGGTTGGAAAAGGTTAGGGAGTGTGCAAGAGATTTGAGAACAAGAAGCAGTTGAACATGTAAGCAAGTCCTGAAACTGCACAAGACTCACCAATCGAAAGAAGCATTCAAGTTGTTGATGCACACAAGAAGAAATTAGTGGTTGAGAAGTCAAGTGCGCAAGTCCCATAAATGATGGTACATCAAGGGTGGAAGATGACACTACAAGGGCACAAGAACCACTAGACAAAGGACCAAGTATGCGCAACACCCACAAGAGATGACACCTTAGTGGTGCATAACATGACAAGTGGCAGAGGCGTGAAGCAAGGAAGAAGGAACACTACAACCAACTTGTGGACATACCATCTATGTAGGACAAGTATAAATAAGAAGCCAAGTTGGGGAGTTGAAGTAAGCTTGTGAGATCAATATTGGAAGATACTGAATTGGAAAGCTTCTCATTTTGGGGCATAAAGGGCTCGTATAAATAGAACAACATGATCTAGCAGAGAGATAATCAGTACGCATGAACAAAAGAACATAATTTCTAATGGTGTGTAGGATGATGTAGTTTATCTATGGCAATTGCGCGAAGACAGAAATGCAGGACTACAGAGGATATGCAAGTGCATATGAAAATAATGACAGTATCATAGACAATACATAGAAAGTCAAATATGATCTAAGACGTGCATGGAGGCTGAATTGAAGTATAGCTAATGATGCAAAAAGTGCAGTAGTTTATTTGATGTGCAAAGACAGTCTGTCAGCATAGAAAAATATGTGTAGCATAGAATAATATGAGATAAGTGCAAATAACATAAAGGACAAATCACAAATGATGCACTGAAGGTCATTGATCTAGGTGGATATTGGTGGCCACCCACCTTTCCAACTGGCTCAAAATAGTTTTATGGCAACTTTGGTATTGTACTATTTTTAGCAGTTTTTCGGGTCCTGAACTTCCGGGGCCATTTTGAGGCCCTAAACGACCTTTTTTGGAAATTTGGGGGGCCAAATGGTTTCCCTCAACATACATTTATCCCTAGTTGAAAGTTGTAAATCTCGGATAGACCTTTCCAACGGGCTACCGAGCGCCCCAAACGGAGATCGTATGCAAAAGTTACGACCCTGGGAAGTTGATGTACTAACTTACCCAAACGGGGCCCACATGACTTTTGGCGCTTCATCTCCTAGGGTTAGGTTTTTGGATGTCTAGGGCTTTTGACATTCCTGTTTATTGAAAAATGCCTTGAGAGCCTCATTGTAACCATCTTCTTGCGAAATGAGCGCAGCCATCACATCTCTTCTCAGAGATAAGCCGCCACCATTCTAGCAAGCTTGTTTTCCGCTGCATTTTACAGTTCTAGCTTATTTCCTTATTGAATAGAAAACCAGTTTTACTGTATCTCTGTTATTTTGTGTTAAGCATCTGATAATAATCTGTATTCATTTCATTTTGCTCATAAAATCGAGATCAGTGGTTTTAGAGTGGTCTGCTCCTTGTCGTCTTAATGCATGTCCCCAACAAGGTCAGGGTACACAGAATTGGGTCTCGAGCTTGTTTCTCCTGAGGACAAAAGCTCTCGCACGCCCAAGCAACCTCTCATGGCAGGAGAAAAGAAAGATGACGGGACAGGAGATCCTATCAAAATGTTGCTTGAGGAAGCCCTCACGCAGCAGAGGAATGAGATGATGGATAATTTTGCGCAAATCCTTCGGTGACTACCAACAAGCGATGCATCTTCCTCGAGCGGAGGCGCCGCCCCCTTCAAGGTACAAATCAACTTTGATATCCCTATATTTGAAGGACAGATAGACATAGATGCTGTAGATAAGTGGTTGAATCTACTAGAAGGGTATTTTTCTGTCCATAACTTTTCGAATAAAGAAAATATTACTTTTGCGCTCCTCAAAGCCATTCCCCATGTCAAAGATTGGTGGGAAACATTGTACGAGCAAAAGGACACAGAAGAAGCCTCATTATTTTCAGTCACGGCCACCTAGGAATCCTTCAGGGATGCTATTAAGGAACAATACTACCTTGTTGGAAGTTATGATGACTTGTATACCAAATGGACCACACTGCAACAAGAAAGAGACCAAGTAGTGCCAGAGTTCACAAATATCTTCCATACCTTGCGCACCAAGCTGGGTATCAAAGATTCAAAGCGACATCTGGTGCTCACGTATCGTGGTGGTTTGCATAAATACATCCAGACTGAAATAGAATTTCTGGACATCTCTTCCTTGGGCGCGGCCTACCGATATGCCGTCAAAATCGAGCAGAAGCTCATACAAAAGATGCGGCAATTTGAGCCTGGGAACCCTTCATAGCAAAAGATAGGAAAGGGCGGCCCCAACCAACAGAATAAAGGATAGAGCAAACATGGACAGTATCGGGACAACCAGTCCAAGCTGCAAGCAAAGAAGGACACTGAAAAAACAAAGAAAGATACTAGGAAGTGGTGCGGCTTCCATAAGAGACCTTGGCATAACACTGTTGATTGCTGCTCAAAGCAGTCGCTGGTGGCCGAAGTGAAAGCATCTGAATCAGATGCGGGTTCTGACTCTGAGTCTGAACCAAAAAGGGGAAGACAGATCATTGATGCGGAACCCAGTGCCACCACTGCTACCACCAAGCTCCAGCTTGATGAACCAGATGAGCCAGAAGAAGGAGAACGCCTCTTCCATTGACACATGTGGGTAAAAGGCACCCTGTTGCACTTCATCGTTGATAGCGGTAGCCAGAAGAATCTCATCTCAGCAGAGGTCGTCAAGCGCTTGGCCCTGCCGACAACGCCGGACCCACAACCCTACACCATTGGATGGCTCCACAAAGGAAGCGATCTCCGTGTCAGCCAATAGTGCCGACTGCCATATGACATCAAGCCCTTCAAGGACGAGGTATTGTGTGATGTTGCTCCTCTCGAAGTTTCAAATGTTCTTTTGGGCCAACCTTATTTATGGAAACGTCATGCTGTATATGAGTCTAGGCCTCGTAGTGTTATTATTTCTTTGAATAGGAAATTGTACAGGATACCCGAGGCAGTCCCTCCTAGTGCTATTTCCTTGATCTCTGCCAAGCAATGCAGGAAGGTCATCTCTCAAACTAGGAAATTTGTCTTCTTCGTGAGTCACTCTCAGAGTGAAAGAAAGATTGCAGCCACATCCCGGGCCTCCATGACCGATCTATCCACACAACAGAAGCAAGTGGATAAGGTGGTGGAAGGATACTCAGATATCTTCTCCTCTCTGACCGGGGTACCTCTGCACTCCCAGGTCAAGCATCCCATCGATCTGACCCCAGGCGCACTGCTACCCAATGGGCCAATCTATCGCCGCTCTCTGTTGGAAAATCAGGAGATCAAGAGGCAGATCCAAGAATTGCTCCACAAGGGGCACATCTGTCCCAGTTCATCACCTTGTGGGAGCCCAATCATGCTGGTGCAGAAGAAAGATGGGACTTGGAGACTCTGCATTGATTACCGGGCCCTGAATAAAATCACAGTCCATAACCGGTACTCGATTCCCTGAATCGATGACCTCCTTGATCAGCTCACGGGGACCAAATACTTCAGTAAGATTGATCTGAAGTCTGGCTACCACCAGGTCCCAATAGAACAGACAGATGTATGGAAGACTGCCTTCAAGTCAAAAGAAGGTCTTTTTGAATGGCTGGTCATGCCTTTTGGTTTGACAAATGCTCCAGCAACTTTTATGAGGATGATGGACGATATCCTACGACCTTTCACCAACAATTTTGTAGTGGTGTATCTAGATGACATCCTCATCTACAGCAAGACTTGGGAGGAACACTTGCAGCATATTCAGCAGGTTCTGCACACCCTGCGGAAGCCCAAACTATATGCAAAATTGGAAAAATGCTCCTTCGGCATGGACAGGGTCCATTACTTAGGCTACATCGTTGATCGACATGGTGTGCATGTGGATCCAGCCAAGATCCAGGTCATTCGTGACTGGACAGCCCCAACCACACTCACTGAACTTTGGAGCTTCTTGGGCCTCACCAATTTCTATCGCCGGTTCGTGCTGGGATTCTCTCATATCGCATGGGCACTCAGCCAAGTGACCAGGGGTGGTGGTAAGGCAAAATTTGTGTGGGGCCTATCCCAACAACAAGCCTTCGATGACTTGAAGAAGCGTTTGTGCTCATCGTCGGTACTCTCATTACTGAACCTACAACATCCCTTTGAGATTGAGACAGATGCTTCAGATTATGCTGTGGGCGCCGTTCTCACTCAACACGGCCACCCCGTGGCATATCATAGTGAGACACGAGACACTATCAGATGATGTCCACAAGTACCCTACCTATGACAAAGAAATGTACTCCATTGTACAAGCCTGCCGCCAGTGGAGACATTACATTCTTGGGAAGGAGACAGTCATCCACACTGATCACAAGCCACTACAGTTCATGCAGACCCAAGTGAGAAAATCCTTCCTTTTGCACATTGTATCCTGAAATGTTGTCTTTCATTGAGCACTAGAAGCCTCTGAGTTTCCACAACAAATCCTAGTGCTATTGCCTTGAATTCACTGGAGCAATCCAGTGAAGTATAGCCAGGTGTGAAGGACTTAGTCACATGTGCTTAGTGTCCTAAGGAAATGTTCAATTCAAATTGTAGCAGGTCTTCTTTTCATAATTCTCATTTGTTTTGCAGGAATCTCCCTCTCTCAGCTTCGAATTCTTCAGTATCATGGATCTCAAGTTGAAATCATTCAACTACTTCGAATGGAAGGCTAAAATGGACATCTTCTTGAAGTCGAAGAGTCTTTCCAGAGTGGTGAGTGGCTCTGTAGTTGCGCCAATTGGTGCAGTAGAGAAATCTAAGTACTTAGACAAGCTTGATGAAGTAGTAGGACTGTTGCTACTCAACATTTATGAAGATTTGCACTTTCATGTTATCGATTTGAAGACTCCAAAGGAGGTTTGGGACAAGCTCGAATCCATCCTTTTTCAGAAAGATGATTTGAAGGGGCATAAACTAGAAAATGAGCTCATCTCCATGAGCCCAAGCAGTTTCCAAACTATCACTGAGTTTCTCAACAAATTCAAGAACTTGCTTTCATAGTTGAAGAAGTATGGGATTGAGAAGTAAGAAAAACAACTCATCCTTTCCATCCTATCGAATCTAGGCCCTGATTATTCAGTGTTTGTTTCAACCTTCTAGTCAACAAGATTTTCCATTCCAAAATGGAAATTCCCTTCGCTTGAAGACTTCAGCAAATCTCTAACTCTTGAGGAGGAGAAGCTAGTACACATGGGAGTGATAAAACCAAGTTGGATTTAGCTCTTACATCCACTGATATGAGAAGAGCGAATGGCAAAGGGAAAAATAAAAATTCTAATAGAAATTCGAATGATACAAAGTAGAATGAGGCTCCCATACAGTCATATGGAGCCTCGAATCCTAAGAAGGACAAGCAAACTCAAAAGGGAAAATCCAAGTGCACATACTGTAATCAAGGATATCATCCCAAGAGCTCATGTATGAAGAAGACCATAGATTTCATGGCTTCACTTCTTGAAAAAAATAATCTTCCACTACCTGCATGTGCTAGAAAGAAAGAGAGTGAACCATCTGGATCTGAGAACAAAGAGAGATGCCATGCCCTCATGGCAGGTGCATCAACTCAATCCTCCTCCATCATAGATTATGGAGCATCTAGGAATATGTATTCCTCCAAGAATCTCTTCACTAGATTTGAAGCTGCTGTTGGACCATCCATTATGTTGGGGAATGATTCTGAGGTCTCCTTTGAGGGGATTGGAAGAATCAAACTAGATCATGGATACTTCTCAGATGTACTCTATGTCCCCACTCTCACTACGAATCCACTTTCAATATGTCAGATGACCCATACTGGAGTGCCCAGGAGGGTGATCTTCTCTCCAAATGAGGTTGAAACCTAAGACATGGTATCAGGTTCTACCATTGCAAAAGGTGTTGCAAATCATAAGTCAAAACTGTATGAGTTCTCCCACTTTTTACCTCTCTCAAAGCAATCTGCTCTTCACACTCATGCCAATGAAGAGAGTAGATTGTGGCATGAAATATTTGGGCATATTAACTATCGATACTTGCAAGACATGCATACTAAAGAGATGGTTGAAGGGCTTCCCAAGATCAAGTTTGCTAAGGGAAACTGTCATGGTTGTTTGATTGGAAATCATCCTGAGAAGAAATTTGAGAAGGGGAAGGAAAGGAGAGCCTCTCATCCTCTAGATGTGATTCATAGTGATGTTTTAGGGCCATTTCCAGATCTATCTTGAACAAATCTCGGTATATACTCACTTTTATTGATGATTATTCTAGATTTACATGGGTATACTTTCTTAGATTGAAGTCAGAAGTATTTGGATTCTTTATTTTTTTCAAGTCTTCTGCAGAAAAGTTTTCAAATAGAAAGATCAAGGCCATTTGCATTGACAATGGAGGTGAGTACATCAAGGGTGAATTTCAAACTTTTTGTGCTGAAGAGGGCATTGAGATGCAACATATTGTTCCCTATACACCACAACATAATGGTGTTGTTGAAAGGAAGAACAGAACATTGAAAGAAATGGCCACCTGCATGCTAAAGTTGAAAGGGTTGCACCTTAGTCTTTGGGAAGAAGCCATTAACTGTGCCTCCTATCTTCAGAACAGATTTCCTCACAAAGGACTCAAAGACATGACTCCTTTCAAAGCATGGATGGGATACAAACCTGATGTGTCTCATCTAAGAGTATTTGGATCCAGAGCATGGGAAAGGATTCCAGATGAGAAAAGGCGAGCCCTAAATCCACAAAGCAGAGAGTGTATCATGGTGGGTTATGCATTGAATGCAAGGGCCTACAAGATTCTTGATCCTTCTACCATGACCACATTCCTTGATAGGAGTGTACATTTTGAGGAATGGCCTCTTCATGATGCTCATCCTGTTGAGCAAGAGAGCTTGCCTACTACACCTCCATTGCTTGATGAGCTCCAAGAGAACGAATCTTCATCACATGACAGTTTAGATTTAGAGTATGAGAGTGATGATGATGAAGAGTGAATGCTGGTTCTAGATCCACAAGAACCTGGATATCTAGCAACTCATTCAGAAGATGAGCAAATGGGAGATCTAGTTCCACAAGAACCTGATGATATCTCAACTCATGATCCTCCTCTTCCGATATGGGAAGCCACTACTCTTAGATCTGTCGAAGATCTTTTTGGTGATCCAACTGATCAATGGATAACTAGATAAGATTATCAGAATGGAAGGTTTCATCCTTCTCACATTACCGATCCATTTCAGGTCGATCGATCCTTCTTTGGAAAATAATGACACTTTCCTCCTTCCGGGGTGAGTGATGATATGCTACATTAGCATCCTTCAGTCTATTTTGAGGGAGGGATTTATTCCCATTGGGTTTTCCCTCTTTCCTCACCTTGTTTATTTAGATTGATTGTATGGGGTGACCTTCGGTCTCAGTCACCAGGGCCCTACTTTTCAATTTTCAGTTACTACCTCATAGTTTAGCTTGTGGGGGGGGGGGGGGGGGTGGTGTTGGAATATTATCACCATCATTTTTGTATTTTGCATGCCTGCATGCAATCATACATGCATCCAATCATCTGCATGCAATTTCATGCATCCAATCATTAGTTTGGTGGTCTCCAAACACCTAGTCCTTATTTTGCAGCCCCTGGGAGCCTATTTCTGTTCAGTTTTATCCCTCCTAGCCACTGATGCACCCTTATTTTCATCACTGGACCACAAGTGCGCCTTATGCCACCCATTTAGGAGTTACTTTAGTTAGTTAGTTGATTGATGACTCGGTTCCTTGATTCAGTGGATGATTGATCAATTAACTAACTAAAGCACTTAGATAGGCACCTACTGAGACTAGTTTGAGCTCTAATGACTACTGACAGCTCCTCATGCGCCCACATTGGATTCTCCTTCCCTACATCAATTCCCATGCACTCAGTTAGACTCAGTTAGATTCATTTGACTGACTAATTGACTTCTGTGACCACTTCCACTGGTTTGGGTGATGTCTCCAATGTTATCCAATCCAACCATTGAGGATTATTCGAATGACCTTAGTGGCATTCGAATTCTTTTGATTGTATTAAGTTATTATTCACATTACAGAGTGCCAGCTTACAGCTGATGTATGATACAACAGTTTTTCTCCATTTTCTGTGTAATGAGTTTTAATTGATTCAACATTTCTTCTTCTTCTTATTATACTACATTAGTAAATTCTAGTGAGGTCTGCTACTGCTAAGTGATCCTACTTCTGAAATATTACACATCTCTCCTAAATTCACCTCTCCCTTATTTCTTTTCTCCATTATATTGTCCTCTTGTGGAGGTGAATTTTACTCCACCTCTCACAACATTCTTTCCCTTGGTTGTAGAGGTTTACCTTGATATTTTTTCTTCTTATTTTAAGGATAATTGATAATCTTCTTTGACTATTGTGAACCTATATAGACTCAACTCATCCTAAATGTCATACTTTAGTCCATTGGACATATACTTCCATAGCTTCTTCACCTTCATAATTTTGTCCTAGCCTTATGTATAATTGATAGAATTCTTGAATAATCAGCTCCTTTTGTCTTATGATCTGCAATTTTTTGGATAAGGTTATCATATAATCATTAAGAAGGAATTTTTCCTTTGTCTTGGAGACCATTCTATATCATGTCTTAATTTTATCATTTCCTTTCTTTACTTTTTCATCATGTATATTGTCCCACTAGAAAGAGGCATGACCCTTCAACTTCAAACATGCTATCTTTACCCTTCTAGGGTCTTCATTCTATTCCATATCAAAGTATTTCTCCATGTCTCTAATCCAATTGATCATTTCTTTAGTATTTAAGCTTCCTACATATGTATATACTTCCATTTTAGTCTTACCCTTCATTTCTGACAAGAATTTCAACAACCAGTCTTATGGGTCTTCTTCCACTTCCTCATGAGGTTCTTCCTCATCATTGTAATCCAAGGTTTCAGCAATGAATCCATTCTTTTAGGATTATTTCATAACATCTAACTTACTCTTTATAGTCTTCATTGTTTGGATACATTCCTCAAATGTCTCATTGTCAATGACCACTCCTACATGTGATCTATGTCCTCTACCATGGATATTCGTGCCCCTTTCATCCATCTCTCACTTGAAATGACCAATTCCTCATCCAATCGCAAATGGACTCTTCAATACCATTCCAATAGGATTCTCATGCTCTAATACCAAGCTGGTATCCTTGTCACCGTAGTGGGGCGTAAATTAGAATAGACAACAAAAACTATACCGTGAAATACTTCCCTAAGTGTTCTGTTGCATTGATGAAGATTTCTTCTCAGGATTTAAGAATATTCTTTAGTATTATGTACGAATGCAATGGATATTATTGAAAACATTACCTTCTTACAAAATTTCAAACAAAGTTATCATAGCTTACTTTATTTAAAAAACAATTAAACAAAATAAAACTAAAAAAAAATCTAACTATCAGCTGAAAACATATTTTAAATTTTTTCAGATACAGGAATCCCTTGAAACTAGTTTTTGGTGAATCCTCCCCCGATGTCCATTAGAAAGGAATGGGATATGATATTCATTCATTGTTCTAAGCCTCATAGTTTACACTTATTTGAAAATCATGAAAAAGAGGGTACACTATACCTAGAGCTAAACCAACAATTATATGCAACATTTGTTTATTTATTTTCTATCCTACCGTACCTGAAAAGAAAACCCTTTTTTCAAGTGTAGGGATATTTCCAGTGAAACCATTTGTGTAACTAGATCTAAAAAATACTCATATCCAATTCCAAAAGATGTACTTAAATAAATATTGGGTTATGAGAGACCAGTTGTTCGTGTAAGGATGGTGCCCATAATTGTTTAAATATGGAGTGATGTTGTAGACTAATGGATGATTGAAACCAAACATCAATATAATATTTGTTTCCTTGAATTCATTTAGTTATCATGACATCAATTTATTCAAAAATTTGATCTTCATATTTATGAATGCATAAGGGATTTGTGTCTGAGGATAGAGATGCAATGAATTCTTAAATTTCTAGATCTAGTCTTTGTTATTCATAGGATGTGGTCCATGACTCTTTGATATCTTCCTCATGTTGACAAGGATAACTAGAAGAAACTTCTAATTCCTCACCTCTTGGAAATTGTTCATGGATCCTCCTCTACTTCCAGAGATACAAACTCATCCCTAGTGATAATATTGAACTTTGGACAAAGATTTTAAGAAGTTCCTTGTAGTGGCATGCCCTCCTCTACTCAACAAGTTCTTTGAGCATCTTTATCTTCTTGCTAATCTAGAGCTCCTGCTCACAATGGATTAGTACCTAGGGTTCTTACAACACCCATAAATAAAAATTATTGAAAATATGAAATTAAATAAAAGCACACACTCAAAGAAAACTTAAAGGAAAATTTCAAAATTCCCTAATGATACTAAGACCATGTTGTCACTAAGACCCTATTAACATGAGTAACCATTGAATGAAAATTCAATGTTCTTCTCCCTCTATTATCTCTAGCTCTGAAAATTAAAATCTACTAAAAATTCCAACACGACAAGGGCTTGGAGAAACCCAATAAAGTGGATGTGTCGGGATATTACACCACATAAATTCCATGGGGAGGTCATCTTTATGTCTTACTGTTTCTCCTTCTTAGAGTCTTAAATGTTGGACCTGTAAAAACAAAAAAAAACACGCACTTCAGTACTATCCCTTTAGAACCTCCCCGAAAATGGTGACAAAATATCAATCAAATTATATGGTAATAATTATGATACATTTGTTATCAATCCAAGTTTGTAAACTTATGAGGTGGAAGGAAAATTACATGCATAGATAAATCCTGAAGTGCTTCTAAGACTATGAAATCCATTCACCAATCAACATGCACAACCAAAAACCAAACTTGCATATAAAAAAAACCTTAAATCCTAAGGTACCATTCAAGAGTGATTTCATTTCACCATGAGATCCTAAGGTAGAAATGTAGGCCGATTAATATGTATCTCTATAATTATAATAACTTCAAAATCAAATAAATCATCACACTAATCCATAACTCATTCAATCAAAACTAATATAAAATTCCAATGTGTGCTACCGAAAAACAAACGTTGTAGGAACAAGAATCAAGCGTTGTAGGAATAGAAAAACAAACATTGGGGGAATAGGAAGATAGGTGCTGCAGGAACATGAAGCTAGGTGTTGCGGGAATAGAGAAGTGCAATTACATGATTTAATTAGATTAAATATATAACACAAATGAAAATAGAATTAAACACACACCAATACATAAATAAAAAACACACAAGGGCATTGTTTCTGAGAGGAAGGGGGCCTTTCCTTCTCTCAGAAGAAGGCCTTCTATGCTACTTACAAACTTGAAAAATTATCAATGCTAGCACATGAAAAAACAAGATTATATTATTTGATGAAAAGAGAGATATAGTATGGATCGAATATTATTTATATTGCTTCCTATAATCTAATCCCCCCAAAGAACTAGTGTCTCCTCATATTTATACATGAATCATGAGAGGAAAGGAGGTTACAAGGGATAAAACCAATCCCTGAACAAGTGGATCTGCAAAATATGTGAATCTGAACCAATTGGTATTTACTTTACTAAAAAATATATTGTTGGATCAAATGATAAAGGAGGAAGTCAATTTGATTTCGAATTCAAACTTGTGAGGTGGATGTTCCATTAGACTAGGCATTTTTGGAAATTGGTAACTACAAGAAATAAGGAAAAAAAAATATTTTAAGAATCCCCCAAATCTCCCAAACCATACTGAACCTTGGAATTTTGCTTGCATCTTACTCAATTTGGCAAGCTATGAACAAAACTCATGTTTTTGTTTCTCAATATTCGTCTCCATTGGCCTGAAAATTGCATCGAAAGTTGGTCTGTTAAAATAACCACCTATAGGAAATTGTTGCAAGAAATTAAGTTTAATTGTTACAGGATCTTGTCATGCTGCAGGAATGGTTGACCATGAGTTAGAGATTCCATTTGAAACTTGGGCATGATCTGAAGATCATGGAACCATATTGACATATTTTCCAACCAATCCTATATTTCCAATTTGTCCCTTGAAGATCACAAGTATCATAACTGCGGAAGTTGTTGCATGATCGTGACTGGTCCTAGATCATGATTGTTGCTGCAGTAACTAAAATTTTACAACCATCATTATTAAGACCAAGAACAATCCTCTTTAATTAATTAAAAATGAAGGAAATTAATAATAATTAACTACTTAATACTTATAAGCTTGGAAAGGCACATTTACGAAGGATTATGGATAATATGGTAGTAAATGGATGAAATGGTAAGGTAGAATGGTCATAAATAAGTGAATTTGGTGATGAAAAGGGTGTCAAATTGGAGATTCAACAGTATGCATGGGCCTTCTTGGCGCCCTCCAATGAGGTCAATATCATTCTACACAATATTGACATGGATAATGATCCTGCTTGTGGTCCTCTCATCGATTACATTGCCATCAGGGCTCTCTTTTCCCATCCCTACATCGGGGGTAATTAATTATTTGTACAATGGTTTACTACTCTTCTAATAGTATATCATATTGATATGGCGAAATCATAGTGTATAATGAATACTAGTCCTAAAGTCTTCTACTTAGAAGAAGAACATAGACATTGAATAATGAATCATATTTCTAATAGGTAACCTGGTGAAGAATGGAAATTTCGAATAGGGGCCTTTCATCTTTTTTGACTCATCCTCGGGGGTCCTCCTTCCTCCCAACATCGACAACAACAATTATCCTATGCACAAAGGTTCAAAGCATCCACCAAAAAACAAAGCTTAGGACAACAACGATGAAGCTAGCAATGATGTAAACTGATATTCATCAAATGAGCCTGAGATTGCAATATAAGGAAGGAAGTGGGAGATCGGGATTCCTAGGAAAAGACATTCATAGTGTATATAATAGTAAGTATTATAACCTCTGCTTTTGTGAACAAATTTATCTCAATTTTATCTCATTAAATTTTAATTAGTATTTAAAGTATTTGTATGATCCCTAAAATTAGGACCAAGGGATGGGTCATATACTAAACAACCATCCTAGATTTTCCTTCATGACTTGGGGATCACTTCGATACATGAATATTACAATCCAAGAAGATATGTATAGATATGAGATCTTGAATGAGGTACGAGATCGATGACATGTCCTTATGCAAGCAAGCAAATAAGATATTGTACATATATGATATCTCTAACAAGGTACAAGATAGATGACATGTCCAACTTTAAATTAATAGCTAATGTGAATTGCTACGTGGAAATTTAAGTTTTTTCAATTTTTATTTGATTTTTTTTAATTTAAAAAAACAATGTCATCTTTAGCCATGTCTATTCTGGCAAAGCAATTCCTTCAACCAATCAAAAAATAAAAATATTGAATTTTATGATCACGATGATAGTTAACATTCAGTTACACTAGTTTTAGTCTATTAGACCTTAAGAAAGAAAAATAAGTAACTATTGGGTTTGCTTTAGAGTTTTATTTCTATGTTAAAAAAGTTTGGAGATGAGTATTCCAAAATTACTATAGTTTTGATGAGATAAAAGGTTAGGTAGGTTCGCATTGTAATAAAAAAAATGAAACTAAGATCTTATGTGGGTGTATGCAAGGAAACATAAGAGGAAGTGATTTTCATCCTCAACACTCATTGTCTCACAAAGATGACAAAGCCTTTCAACCCACGGAGTTTTATGAAAGGTCCAACACTCTGTTTCACTATGGATTTTTTTTTGGTTAATGGCCTCCTTGTAATATATTTTATTTTTCTTTTATTCTCTAAATTTTTATTTTAGAATTTGGGGTGGACT
Source organism: Larix kaempferi (assembly GCA_027924585.1). NCBI lineage: Eukaryota > Viridiplantae > Streptophyta > Pinopsida > Pinales > Pinaceae > Larix > Larix kaempferi. Next base: position 20,300,772 of record BSBM01000519.1, read on the forward strand.
ACTCTCTATACTTTTCTAGGATTATATCACATTTTTATTTTAGAATTTGGGGTGGACTACTGTATATGCTTTTCTGGGATTATACTAGAATGAGACAAATATACTGTCAGATTTTGTTTATATGGCAATAGTTCAAAATGGCTTAACTTTTGGAAAAAAACTAGAAAAGCCAAAGAAGTGATCCATAGATACTAAGTTCAAATTAGTATCCAATTTATTTAAATTCAGAGTATTAAAATTTTTAAATTATAAAAAAATTCATAAAATTCTTTTTTGTTTATAAGAAATGTTCATCACTGGAAGGCTAATGCATTTCTACCATTCAACCAAAAGGCATTTAAGCAGTCAAAATGAAAAGTGGATTTAGCTCCTTGATCACCCTTGACAAATACCCATCCCTTAAACAAGTGAACTAACTAAAATTGACAATTCATAAATATATTAAAAAACATAAAAATATAATTATTAAATAATTGATATCATAAATACTATATTAATTTACTAAAGTCAAAGACAAGTGACACTCCTTAATTAATAATCCTTCAAGAATGTGGCCTGGTTCCATTTCTGGATCCAATGTCTATTCCTGAGATCAGTGCCATCTTTTTTATCAAGCAGTGTCGTCTTTAGCCATAGCCCGTTTCGGATCCTCTTGATTCATAACTAGTAAATGATTCCACACAGGCAAAGGAATAAATAGCAGCAATATAATGGATTAAAGAAATGTTTAACTTCTGCTGTTCAACTTTTGCTCTTCTAGAATCTATACATCCTCATCCGAGTCAATGATAAGGTTATAAACTATTCCCCATTCATTTCATTTCGGACGAGTTTATCCTTTTCTTTATGCCCTCTACTCCCAGTAAACATATAATTTTACAAAGAATCTACCCCAATAGCGAGTAGTTAAGGCATTGTTTGATGTTGGAAATATTAATTATTAGTTGTTTTCTATCTAGCGTGTGTAGGCTTAGTTACTCAGTCATTGTCAGTTTGCAATGTCTGTCAGGATATGGTGTGATATGAGTCTGTCTGGATATGGTGTGATATGAGTCTGTTAGAATATGACGTTTACGTTTTACCATATTTAAGCAGCTGGTGTAGGAATTATCAACATTTAACTGAGACTAGTGTTGATCCGCACCCGAACTCAAATTTACAATCCTCAGGGAAAATCTCAACATCCCGACCCGACCCGAACCTCCGCCAGAGATATGCCCTACGGGTTAGGCCAGTCTCCTCATGTTCAATCAAATAATAAAGGAAAGAGAGGTGCTAGTGCTCATAGACGAGCTTAATTGAAACAATAAAAGGCGCAGCTAGGAAATTGTGTTATAGATAGAAATTATCAATTTCCCAATTAGTATGGGTTATATTTGAATATTGATTGATTAATAACTTGGGACTGTGTGTTTGGTTTTAAATGTTTATTATAATATTTGTACGTTTTGGTGTACCATAAATTATGTAAGGTTTGTGGTTACATCAAGACCTATAAATATAGATGTTGGTAAACATTTTCATGTTTTGTTGTATCAAGATCCAAATCCTAGACTCTATCAAGCCCAGGGATCAAATCTCCCGAGGTGCAAAGCTCTCCTTGAATAGCTCCTTGAATGCAATACCTGAGCCACCTAATCCTAAGCTGTAAAGCCTAGTTTAAGTCTCATATTTACTTTTTACTTTGTATTATTATTTTTTGTTTATGGCCAACATAATATTTATTACTTTGACTTTGTATTATTATTTTTTGCTTACTTTGTATTATTTTGTTATTGGACAAACACTCCACAAACACTCCAAAGTCTGATATTTACATTTACTTTGTATTAAAAGTAAAAAGTAAAGTCTCTAGTTTAAGTCTCATATTTACTTTTTACTTTGTATTATTTTTTTTGTTTATGGGTGACATAATATTTACCACCTAATCCTAAGCTCTAAAGTCTCTAGTTTAAGCATCATATTTACTTTTTACTTTGTATTATTCTTTTTTGTTTATGGCGGACATAATATTTATTACTTTTTACTTTGTATTATTCTTTTTTTGTTTTCTTTGTATTATTTTGTTACTGGACAAACACCCGACTCACATAGTGGGCTGTAGAGCGTCTCTCGGCGCAAATAACCATGCAAGGTTTGTCCTTCCAGAAAAACCTGTAAATATAAGTTTGTCTTTGCATCAAAACTTGCAAATATTGGTAAACATTTGAAACCAAACACATAATTCATAATCCCAATATGAGGGACGCAAATATTGGTAAACATTTGAAACCAAACACATAGTTCATAATTCCAATGTGACAATTAGTCCATTTATATTCAACTGATACTCCACTACGCTGGCTTCTTCTTGTTTACTCTTAAAACTTTGCCATGGAATAAGCATTCCATTCAAAGAAGAATTAATGCAAAGCCGATTGGGAAGGTCTTCACTGAGCGAAAATGGTTCATTGATCGGACAACTTGCTGTTTTCCCGCGATTTTGTGACCCTAAATCCTATTTAAGGTTTCTACCGAGGGAGGGAAACCAGATGCTGGAATCCAAACCACGCCAACCCAGTGCATCATACCCAAATGGAGCACTGGGCCTTTTACCAAAGTAGTGCCAAGTCATGGCGGTCGCACCAGTGACGAGCCCCATAATGGCATGCAGCCCTTCCTATCCGTTTTTGCAAAAATAAAAGCGAATTGTCTAACTCGGTGACGAATTGGCTATTTCTCATTGAGCCAATTCAAATTATTTCTAAATTTAACCTATTTTTCTTGCTAAAATAGCGTTCAATAAAAAGTGGAATGCATACTGAACGCTGATTGACTCCGCCAACTATCTGCACTCGAACTCAAATTTCAACTAAGACGAGTGTTGATCTGCACTCGAACTCAAACTTACCACCCGACCCCACCCGACCCGACCCGACCCTCCGCCGGAGATATAGCCTACGGGTTAGGCCAGTTTCCTCAGGTTGATTAAAGACAAGAGAAGTGCTAGTGCTCATGGGTTAACACACTTCTATAGGGTAGGTCGCGATCTGACCCACGGGAAACAATCTCAACATCCCACCCCGACCCGACCCTCTTTCGGAGATATGGCTAGGTCTTTCATGTTCAATCAAAGAATAAAGGCAACAGAGATGCTACTGCTCATGGCTAGGTCTAGGTGACACCGCCCGACAATCAAAGAAGAAAGACAAGAGGCAAGGTTGATGTTCCTATATGCAAGTCATGAGGCCGGTCAGTGCTGGTTTGTTAAGCCGCTATTAGGCTACTTGTTTACAATGCTCTGAGGCCGGTTGTAAAGAACAAAGACAAGGCCGAGATTTGACCTGCGGGCTCGGGTCAGATTTCTCCTCATGTCTAATAAACATAAACATATGCAATTTGTACACTGAATTTTATAACTTATATGATCTACTAATTCAATGGGTTTTTCTGGTTAAATAGAATTTTTTTTTACAAGGAATTCTTTACATTCGAATGATAGATCTATAATTTTGTCAAAAGTCAACCTCACACTCACACTATTGAATGAAAGAATTATTTATCCATTTAAAAGTTGCTGTCACCAATTTTTGTGTGAAGATGACGACCCTCCTCTCAAACTAAAGATGAGAGACAGAACCAGATCTGACCTACGGGAAAGAAGCATTATAAAGGCTAAAATAAGCGTTCGGCCAGTGCCGTAGTTAACACCTTTTCTCCATCACTCTCTTAACTTAGTTGACTCTTTCTGCAGACAATTCTGATGGTGCTTAGGGACCCTACATACTGACATGTTTAACACAGAGGGACGATAGATAGAAAGGGCTTTCTTGCCACTGCACTGCTCGAAATGGATGGACGGCTAGTGGGGACTCTGGAAACCAAGTCTCATTCACTGCTACACTTACGACAGGACGGATTCAAAGCATTTCTCAGTTAATGTCCTACCGCTGGCCAACACTCAAAGGTGGAACCTTGAGTAAGACAGGCTTTGATAGGACTACGAGAATATGATCTAAACTTCTTAAACTTATTATTTAGCTATAAGCAAATTTGTTAATTTGCAGCTACAATTTTTCTTGCAATTTTGGTAAGTCCTTCCAAACTTGATTTTGCTGTATTTGTTATAATTTTGGTTCAACCAAAATTATAACAAATACAGAAAATGAAGTTTGGAAGGACTTACCAAAATTGCAAGAAAAATTGCAGTAGCTGCAAATGAACTGTTGTAGCCACAGTGAGCGGTCGAAAAATGAAGAGAATAACAAGAGATTTTGTAGGAAAATATGTGAGAGATCAATAGGTTTTATATAAATTCCACTACTTCTATACTCATCTATATAAATTCCTCTACCGGGGTTTGTTCATAATATACATTATTTTCAATATTTTAATTAACCATATTTTTGGAAGTGGTGTATTTTACTGTATTTTTATTATTGTTTATTAATTTTAATAGTTAAATTTCACTTCGACTAAACTAAATCAAATTATATATTAATTGCATATCCAAAACAATAGAAAATATGGTACGACATAGTAAAATGTGTTACAAAGAAATTTAAGTTGGTTAAATATATACTTATTCTAGATTTATCTTAAAACGTGAATTTATGAAACATTACCAAGCAATGATTAAATTTATCAGCTGCCCTTCTAAAGTTTTGAATTATCACTTCATTTTACCTTGCCAACTAAGAAGTGAATGTAAAATTTTGAAAATACTTTAACTCATATTTTTAAATATCACGTGGCCATATTTTTAAATTGTGAATGTAATATTTTAATTCATTATTTTTAAATAATGAGTTAATTTTTTAAATATTTTTTAATTTTTTAAAATAAAACGTGGATATATTTGTTGAGTAATTATATGTAAAATTTTGAAAATAAAGGTTATTTTTAAATAATTAGTTAAATTTTTAAATAATTTTTTTATTTTTTAAATAACACGTGGACATATTTGTTGAGTAATGATTTATTGTTTGAATATATATTAAGGATTCTATTACTACAAATTTGAAAGGTTTTTTATATATTATTAAATTCTTTTTAATGATAAATATGATAGTGGTTTTGAAAATTTTATGTATGAGAGTTTGGTTGGTGAATAATTTAAATTTGAAAGGTTTCTTGTATATTATTAAATTCTTTTTAATGATAAATTTGAGAGTGGTTTTGAAAATTATATATATGACAGTTTGGTTGGTGAATAATTTAAGCTTTGTTTGATTTCATTTTACCTTTGGCAACTAAGAAATGAAGATTATATGTAAATTTTTGAAAATAAAGATTACTTTTTAAATAATGAGTTAATGTTTTAAATAATTTGTTAATTTTGTTAATTTTTAAATAACATGTGCACATTTGTTGAGTAATGATCTATTGCTTGAATACACATTAAGGATTCTGTTACTACAAATTTGAGAGGTTTTTTCTATATTATTAAATTATTTTTAATGATAAATTTGAGAGTGGTTTTGAAAATTTTATCTGTATGAGAGATTGGTTGGTAAAGAATTTAAGCTTTGTTTGATTTTTGCTTTAAAGCTTTCAAAAGAAGAAATATGAGTTGCACTTCAATACAACAAAATTCCTATGGAAATTTGTTCTTTCCAATTTCTTGATGATTAGGTTTTATAAATTTCTCATTACATAAATAACAAAAAATATGAATGCATTACATATTAATGAGGAGAAACTAGTTTCTATAATGACATTATAGAAAATAAGATAATTTGGTATGAAAAATGATATGTTACCTAATCACAATTTTGACGAAAATAAATAATAATTAACAATTAATTAAAAATGCAGCTCATAAGTGAATCTAATTCCATGGCCTTAACTCTAATTAAATCTCAACCTCTCCACCATTTCCTCTAAGAATACCTTTTACGAGTAAGTCGTCTTTTTTGTTGTAAAATAATCTTAGAATCACATATATTAGCTATGGAAATTGCATAATATGTGTGCCATGGGTGTATTTGAGCGGGTTGGATCTATTTATGGATTCAAAAACATAGCCGACCAAAAACCATCGGAAAGTCCAAAACCTAGATTAAATAGACTGCTCCTTTTTTTAATGAAGGGTTTAGTTAAATCACACTTGTCAATACAATTACAATTATGTATATAACCCTTCAACTTTGAAAGTTTATCTAAGTATATGTCTTCAAACCTAAATTAAGACCAATCCTTCAAATTTGATCAATGTTCCCAAGTAAACAAGTATTTAAGTAAATATAGAGCAAAGATGACCTATATGTGCATATATAATTAATGTCAAAACTATTTAAAAACAAAAATTGTTTTAGGTTATAATTTATTTATTTATTTATAAACATAATGTTACACATCTCACTTGTATTGGGATTATATATCTTTTATTTCAGTTCTCACAAGTCCATGTTCCTACATAACTACTATGTTCCTGAACAAATGTATCTTTTATTCCCATATCATATGGAAAAATTGGATGATGTTTTCAAATACCTAGACTACTACTTGAAGCCACTTTTTTATAGAACTGAGTATTGGAATTGGTTGCTACAAAAATTAGATAAGATAATCAATAACTATACCTACAAATGGTTGTCTATTGGTGGTAGATTGATTTTGACAAAGTTTATATTATAATGTATTCATGTATATTGGATTTCACTTGCTATGGTTCTGGCTACAGTTATTAATCACATTAGGAAGAGAATTTACCACATTTTTTGGATAGGTAACCATAACTCTTCAAAGTTTCACTTAACTTAATGGGAGAGTATTGCTTTTCCCAAAAATATGGGAGGGTGGGGACTAAAGCATCTGGATTGGTTTGGCTTTGCAGTGAGCATTAAAAGCATATGGAGAGGATTGCTTGGGGATGGTTCGTGGAGTAAAGTGATGAAAGAAAAATACATTAAGTGCTTCTATGTTTCTCAATGGATTCATAATTCAGAGAAGACCTTTACAAATGCTTCTATCATTTGGAGGGGCTTAATCAAATCTTACCCAAAACTGGGTATGTGGCTTCGCTCGAATATTGGGAGAGGTTCCTAGGTTTTTGATGGTGTCAATCTCTTCATTGGTGATGATGAAAAAAACAATTTATCTAAAGGTTTATTGTTAAAAATTCACAACTTAAGCATTGAAGTTATTGCACAGGTGAGAAGACTAGTTGGGGAAGATGACTCTTCGCCATATTAGTATGTGGCAAGTGATTTGGGATTATCTTATGATGTGGAAGTTTGTATTAGATTAAGTGATAAGGAGGATACATTAGTATGGAATTGGAAAGGTGAAAATCAAATTATAACAACTAAGAAGGAATATGAAACCATTTTCAATGAACATGTGACGATCTCTCCAAAGTGGTGGTCAAATTCTATCTGGAACTTGAGAATCCCCTTAAAAGTTAAATGCCTCATTTGGTTATGTCTTGAGAACAAGATCCTCACTTCAGACAATATCCTTAAGAGAGGATTCTACGGTCCTGGTATATGTGTATTCTGTAAGGTAGAAGAGGAATCTGTGTCCCATAGTTTTGTCCAATGCTCCTTTTGCATAGATGTTTGGGATGAATTAACCATGTTAATAAAATTACAGGATGTTTGGGAGCATACAAATTTTAAGGACTCTATGTATAATTGGTTAAAAAAAAAAGTAAAATATAAGGAGTTCCCACCGTTTACTGTTTGGGAGGTTTGGAAATCCAGAAATAAATTCATTTTTGAAGATAAAATTCCTTCTGTCCTTTCCATTTGCACTAAGATTATATGTCAGTTCTTTGAATATTTTAAAGTGAAGGGTCAAAATAGGGTAACATCACTTATTCGACCACAGATAGATGATCTTATTTCTAGAGGTTGTTTTTATGGTTCAGAGAAGGATGTCCTATGTGAAGCAGGCATGGTCCTTATGATTAAGAGTGATTAGAAAATAAATATGTGGATGGGTATTGTCCTTGGGACAAATACCAAGTATTAACTCATTGCACTTTGGGGGAATTTGTGGTTTGTTCAGAAGAGAGGTATATTAAATATTCAAATAGCTGGTTATTCCAAAGTTGTGATCGATTGGGCAACAATAACTCAAAAGCTACAAGTACTTCTCCTTGAACAATGAAAAACAAAGTCATGGAATTTATTAAGATATTTTCCTACATCTCTTTCTCTCATGTATTTCAAGAACTAAATACGCAGGCAGATAGTCTCTCAAAAAAGGTTGTGGGTGAAATGGATGGGTTATATTTGGCCTACTTATGCCACATGAATGGCATGGACATTACACTTCACTCATAATGGTGCATATATATTAAGATGGAGGAATACTAGTGGACAATGAAGAGGGAAAGGATTTTATCACAACATGATATTTAACTCTAATGAGTCACTAGAGATATGGATGGGTACAAGGGCCTACAATGAGGAAGGGTCATGTTTTTGTTAATAATCTTAGCAAAAATTAGGAATTTCACACTAAAGAGTGATGCTAGTAAGATTTATCTATGTTATTTTTAACATTAAAAAAAACTCCAATTTTTATTGTAATGGATTAATACACCTAGTCATGTTATTCTAGTAAGGCTATCTCCACTATTTTTTATACTTGCACTAATAAGACTCATCCCCCCCCCCCCCCCCCCCCCCCCCCCCACACACACACACACACACATATAACACAAATATTTAAAAAAACAACAAATCTACTTACCTCCATTCCCGCTCTTTTTTAACACAATACTTACCCTTTCCTCATGTTCATAACACTATATACTATGACAAATCTACAACAGAGACCCACATAAAGCATACCAGACCAGTTGAGGGAGATTTCAACTTGGCTTAAGAGACGACGAGCAAAGATTTGATGGATATCACTTAGATATCTCCATCATTCTCATTACTGTGGACCGAAAATAAGTTTATTTGCATATGCAAAGAGATAGAAGATATTTTCAGTGGCTCACTTGTTTCTGTGAATCATGGAGTTTACCTTCTCATATTCTTGGGTGATGCAGGTGCATTAAGAAAGAATGGTAATGTGATGGTTTGATCACATGACATGTGGAAATTGTGAGTTGTCAAAGCGTCAAAAACACGCAAGGAGTTGGTTCTAGATATTTAGGAATATACTAGATAAATTCCAAGTTTTAGTAGAAATCATGCCAGAGGAAGAGGACAATCAGTTGGAAAATGGAAGTTTTCAACTTAGGAAAATGAATCTAGTAGTTCAAAACAACAAGGAAAATTAGATAAAGGAAGTGGCTCCAGCGGAGGAAGGCCCTACGAAAAAGTAGAAGTAGAGGAAGAGGTAGGGAGGATAGTTAGATAAAGGAAGTGACTCCAGTGGAGGACAAAGAGGTGCATATATAGCTCAACCAGAGCAAGTAGAAGTACAAGCACTCGTGGAAGAGAATTTACCAGAGACTAAATAGTCCTTGATGACGAACAATATTTTTTTGAAGCCAACCAAATATAATATTGAACCGGTCCAAAGAAAATCCTTGTTTAGGACTGTTTGCAAGGCCAAAGGAAAGTGCTGCAAACTAGTGATTGACACTGGAAGTACTGATAATTTGGTTTCCATGGAGATGGTGGAGAAATTGGGATTGAATAAGATTAAACACCCAACACCATACAAGGTATAAGGACTGCATAATCGATAGAGTGAAGTGGAATTTCAAATAGGTAGATATAAGGAAAAAATAGTATATGCCCATGGATGTATACCACATTATTTTAGGCAGACCACTTCAGTTTGATAGGAAGGTGGTGCATGAAGGAAGAAAAAATTGTTATAATTTTGAGAAGGACGGTATCAAACATAACCTTTTACCACTATAGGAAGAAAGTACAACTGAATAAGGTAGCCCAAAAGAATTGTTATTAAGTGGCAAATAATTTCTACAGCATATAGAAAAAGAGGAAGTCAGTTATGATGTGATATGTAAACCAAAAGTAGTACTTATACATACTAATATTATAGATTTACCTCTTGAAGTTCAAGAAATGTTACAAGAGTTTAGTGATATTGTGGTAGATGATTTTCCAAATGAATTGCCACCTAAGAGGAGTATAATCCACCATATTGATTTCATATTGGGAGCAAGTTTTCCAAACAAGGTTGCCTATAGGATGACACCTAAGGAGAATGAAGAAATTAGAAAGTAGGTTCAAGGATTGTTAGACAAAGGGTTGATAAAATAAAGTTTGAGTCCATGTGTTGTGCCTACAGTACTAAGTCCAAAGAAAGGTGGGGAGTGGAGGATGTGTACTGACTCCAGAGAAATAAACAAGATCACTATTAGATATAGATTTCCATTGCCATAGACGGATGATATGATGGACTATTTGAGCGGAGAAGTTTACTTCTTAAAGATTGACCTGAAGAGTGGCTACCATCAGATCATGATTAGAGAAGGGGATGAGTGGAAGACAACTTTCAATACCAATGATCGGTTGTACGAGTGGCTGGTCATGCCATTTGGACTATCAAATCCACCTAGTATGTTTATGAGGTTTATGAATGAATTCCTGAAGGATTTTACGAGTAAGTTTTTTATTGGTTATTTGGATGATATTTTAATTTACAGTCAAATGAAAGAGGAGCACTTAAGGAATTTAAGGTATATCTTGGAAAATTTGCAGTAAGAGAAATTGTTAATCAATATTAAAAAATGTTCTTTTGTGAAGTCATAACTAGTGTACTTGGGTTTTCTCATTTCTAAATATGGATTGAAAATGGGTCCAGAAAAAGTTGAAACAATTGTAAATTGGCATTTTCCCAATAGTATTTTTGAAGTTAGGAGATTTCATGGCTTAGATATCTTTTATAGGAAGTCCATCGGAAATTTTAGTGGTATCTTTGCACCTATCGTAGAGACCATTAAGAAGGAAAAAAATCATTTTGTTGGACAACAATAGCTTATAAAAAATTTCAACTATTGAAGAAGAAGATCACAGAGAAGCTGGTGTTGAATTTTTCTAATTTCAATCAACTTTTCCAAGTTGGATGTGATTCTAGTGGAACAGCTGTTGGGGATGTACTGAGTTAGGAAGATAAAATTGTTGCATATTTTACGCCAAAACATAAATACGTATCCTACGATAAATAATTTTACGCTGTGGTTCAAGCTTTAAAATTTTGGAGACATTACTTAATGCCCAAGGAATTTACCTTATTCATAGATAACCTTGCATTACAGTTTATTATGCAACAACCTAAGTTGAATCAAAAGCATACCAAGTGGGTAGAGTTTCTACAAGGATTTACCTTCATCTTAAAACATATTATGGACAAGCAAACAAGGTAGCTTATGCTTTAAGCAGAAGGACTTTGATTATGCAAGAGAATCAAGTACAAGTCTTGGGTTTTGACTATATAAAAGATTTGTATGAAAATGATATTGATTTTCAGGAGGCTTTGCAGCATGCAAGAATCTTGTAAATATAGATAGCATCCCATGAAATAGTTCATGTTGCAGGATGGTCTATTGTTCAAGAAAAACCAGCTATGATTTCCAAATTTCTCTATGAGAGAGAACTTAATACAAGAGAAACACAATGGAGGATTAGCAGGACACTTTGGAATTGATAAAACACTTGGACAACTGAACCATTTTTATTTTTGGCCAAAGATGAAGGAAAATGTGCATAAATAAGTGAACAAGTGCAGGGTGTGTCAACATGCTAAAGGGATAAGTCAAAATACTAGACTATACACTCGTTTACCAACTCCTAGCAGACCATGGGACTCTATAAGTATGAAATTTGTTTTAGTATTACCAAATAATCAAAGAGGTAATGATTCCATACTTTTAATTGTAGACAGATCTACAAAAATGTCTCACTTCATTCCATGTTACAAAACTAGTGATGCTACAATAAAAGCTAATATGTTCTTTAATCAGGTTGTTAGGTTGCATGGTTTTCCTAAGAGCATAATATCAGACACAGATACAAGGTTTACATGTCACTTTTGGAGGACCTCTGGAAGAAACTTGCAACTAAGTTTAAATTTAGTTCAACTTATCACCCACAATCTGATGGGAAGATAGAAGTAGTTAACAGAAGTTTAGGGAATCTATTGAGAAGCTTGGTAGGTGAACATCCCAAGCAGTGGGATCATGTGTTAGCTCAAGGTGAATTTGCATACAATGACTCGCTAGATAGGAGTACTAGAATGAGTCCATTCCAAACCTTGTATGGAATGCATCCTAGAGGAGTTTGTCAGTTGTGAGATTTGGGAAAATTGGAATAGAGAAGTGCAGATGGGGAGGAATTTGCAACAGAAATGGGTGAGTTACATGAACATGTCAATCAAAGAATACAGGACAATAGCTACAGATATAAGTAGAGAGTGGATTTGAAAATAAACTAAGTGAATTTTGAAGTAGGATATTTGGTCTTAGCTCACCTAAGAAAAGAAAGATTTCCAAGAGGGGAGTATAATAAGCTTAAGACGAATAAGATAGGTCCTTGCAAAGTACTAAGGAAGTTCTCTGCAAATGCTTATGAACTAGATATTCCCATGGGTATTGGAATCTTACCTATGTTCAATGTAGCTGATTTGTACCCTTATCAAGCTGGTTAAAAAGATCAATCTACAATTGATGTGGATAGTGGATAAGTCAGTCAGAAACAATGGATGAAAAAAATTCCCATAGAAAATGTAGCTAGGGTTTTCACCCCAGCTCATGCTAAAGAGAACGTACTAAGGATTCAGGAACCCTTAGTAGTAGTTCAATTAATGTATAAACAATGATATGTTAAATAAGTAAAAACTAAATATTAAAACGACATGTGCAAGTGTTAATGTAAAAATAAATCTAAACTAAAAAAATAAAAAGTGGAAAACCGTGAGGAACTCAGTAATATAATTTGAATATTTTTTGTATTAATTTGCAAACGATGGTTTGCAATGGTTTAGCTCTAGTGATGAGGTTGTTGGAGTTCTTGCATAAGTACGAGAGTAGTGCACCAGTTCTCCAGAGTTCCTTTCCCTTCTCCAAATGCTCAATGGGTGGCCAAGACTCAACTGAAATGATGAACAAAAGCTCAAGGTGATAGACTAGGGTTCAACAGGAATTTTGGCAGCATAAGGTTATGAAGAGTGATTATGGATGTGAAATAAGGGGCCTCCATCACCTTTTACAGAGATTTTGGGTGGTTGAGTATTGGCCCATGGTTTTGGGAAACTAATAGTATTGACAAATGGTATTTGGCATTTTCCAATGGTTTTTGGTAACTAATAGTATTGGCTAATGGTATTTGGAGTTTTCCCTCTTTTGAATTTCTTTTTGACTTTTTTCCCCTTTTTATTTTATTTTTTGGGATTTTGGACCCTTTTTTGTGGGTTTTGACCTTTTTTTAAGGAATTTCATTAATTGGGAGGGAAATAATGATTTTTTTCCCTTTTGGTTACTATTTGATGTTTTTTTATGGTTTTGGAGGAAAAAAATGTAGGAAAAGTGGACAAACGGGTTATGCGACTAGGGAGATGAGCTAGTGAACAATTTTTGGGTGTTAATAGATTGCCCCATGATGTGTGAGGGAAGGAGCTCATCGTATGGCTGATAGATATCATAGGTTCTATCATTTTCCAAGGGTATGAGAATTGTGATGGAGGAGAGAAGAAACTGGTTGGAGATCGGAACACATGCTCCATACAAACTGCAAAAACTGGAAATACATGGCCTCAATAATGAATGAGGAATAATCTCAAATATATGGATGAGGAGGGTATACCCATGCTTGTATCAAGATATACAAATAATAATGAGGCCCAAAAGGGAACCTGAACAATACATAGAGAACTATTGTGTACATCATAATGGTCCAAAGCGGACACATATTTGGGACATACTCATGGTCTAACCATGACTGGTCTGAAGAAATGATACATGGAAACAATGGCATCCATACTGGATGTGGTATCATAAAAATTTAGGTTTTGCTGGATCTGAAGGTGTACAACAACTGTATGGACTCAACGACTGAGAGTTAGAATCTCGAAGGTACACTGGACTACATATGAATTAGATACTATGGGAAGCATATGACTGGATGGATTCCAAACATTGTCACCAATGCAGCCCGGATATCCACGGGAACATACAACAGGGGGGTTCCAAATTGACTCACCAATGTTCTAGAGTCAAGGGACATCCGAGATCTTCAACCAATAACTGAAGGGACCAATGACATGTACGAATATCAATGGTGTGATGATGGAGTTGGAGTCAAGCACGTGAGAAACAATCATTCCAAGAGGCACTAAGGAATCCTCTGAGATGATTCATAGACACTCACCACTGATGGAGATGAGTCCAAGGTACAAGGGCCTCCGGGTCTATCCTCTGGAATAGATGGGTTGGCATTGACAGAGGGAGACCTGCAACTACCAAGGAAATGATGTTTCCTTGATAGGAGCATGAGGTGTACAACCAAGAGGTGATAGTACTGAATGTGCGACTGACATACTGGGGGGACAAGGGTTGTAGAGAGGGAGGACTCTAACTTCCTTTGTTCATAATATGATGACAAGGATGACCTGGAAGCATATGAAACTGACTTCAAGAGAATGGAATCATAGCTAAATGGACCTGGGACTGTGACTACAATGGAGGAGACATAGAGGGGAAAAACTAATGAGTGATATTAGGAAGCTCAAAGGGTGACACATTGCAGAATACTCTGAACAAAGACAACCATACTAGGGTTCTGCCATAATGTGGGGACTAGATATGATTTGTCGTGGCGCCGAGAGACACCGTGTTGAACTTCTTCATGGTTTAAGGAGCGTGAAGTAGAGATAGAAGGGTGCTCAAAATGGTACTATTGTGTGGATTTGTACGAGCCCAGGACAATTGATGCTCGTGAATGCTTTCAATTTTAAGGAGTCTGAAAGCGATAAGAAGAATCTGAAATGGTGGAAAGGTACCGTCGTGTGGATTTATATGAGCCCAGGATAGTGAATGCTCATGGTTTCTTTCAATTTTAGAGAGTCTGAAAGCAATAAGAGACTCCAAGGGGTTTCTTTTTCATGTGTTAGTCTCCAAGGCCCGAAAAAGAATAAAAGGATGCAATGAAGAACTCTTCTATCCGGTGTGACTAGAGTATTCATTTTTTGTAATTAGTCTACCAGGTTGGGAAAATGGTTAAACTTATACCAGATAGACACCCTTTTAGGTACTTTAACAAGCATGAAAGGAAGCAATATTGCTTGGCCCGAAAAAGGGATAAAATTATACGGAACAAAAGTAATAGCTAAGCAAGGAGGAAGTGTTCAATCAAGGGTCAAATGTGTGAACCAAGGACAAAGGTGAGGGGGGAACACTGATGGGGCCTCCTTGTGGGTTGATGAATGGTGGAAAAATAACACAATTATTGCAGTATGGATGGAGCAGAGGGCTCATGGATAGGCTGCGATGCAAAAAATGGAGAAAAAACGACGACGACCGATGTGGCACACAAATTGAGGTATTGAGGGGCATGGAAAAAATGCCCGAAAAAAGGTTTAGTGAGAGTGATAAATGATCTCAAGCATCATCACAGGCACATAAATCTGAATCTGGTGGTGCAAACGGTGCGGAAAATGGAGATCTTATGACTCCGGAATGGTCAAAACAAGATTTGGGGCAAAAAGGCTATAAATAGCAAAGGGACCCACATGACACATGTCATTTTCACTATTTAAATTGGGAGAAGCGTGGAGGGGCCTAGAAGAGGAAATTTAGATTTCTCTCAATTCGACTGGTGGAATCGAGTTCTACGACTTGGAGGTAAGTGTTGTAGTGTTTTTTAACATTTTTGATGCATTTTGATTGGGGATTGGGCCTCTGGGGAGGCGTGCCAAGTAGGGCTTGGGTGCCCAGCACTAAAGCACGACTTTCTATGGGAACCATGGCATTTCTATGATGATATATATATATATATATATATATATGCACGTGGATGTAGTTTATGATGATGATGGTTTTCTTTTTGTTTTTTATGATTTTTATATGCCTATATGATGTATATATGCATTTGGGTGGTATGATGATGCACTTTGATGGTTTACTTCCTACATGTTGTGAGTTGTGTGCCAGTCTAGAATGTTGTTATCCATTTGGTCTGCAACACTGTTTTGATTTATAAGGACATGCATGAATGAAATGGATTCAAACTATCTGATCATTTGTTTAGTGCAAAGGAACTTTCTAAAAAGGCAAGGATCCCATACCTAGTAAAAGTTGTTGAGTTGGATGACAAGGAGATGGGATTCAAGAAACACATGAAGGTGACTAGTGCCACTTTGGAGGGAAGTAGCCAAGAGACCGATCATGGCATCGTACTCATCCTGGGTATTGGTAGCAAGACCTATGCACACTACGTCGAGGTGGATCAAATCATGTGAGGGGGAATATAATACCCAAGCTACGGAGGAGAGGTTTGGAGACCGATGACTTATGCTGTCGGTGAAACCGAGATAGCATGGTGGAATAAGATCCATCTGTGGACATGCAGGGAAGCAAAGTGTAAGGTTCTAGATGCAAAAAATAAAAAACAAAAAAGGAATGAAACTGTACAACATGGACTAATGGGTCCAAAAAGCGCTAAGGGTAAAAGCGCTTGATATACAACCCATTTCGAGGGTTACGCAAGGGGTTTCCTTCAGAATTAGTGAGGAAGTATGCCCCATTCCCTAGGCATGTGTGGATAATATATGGACCTTTCCACATGGATTCAAAATTTCCTTTACCAGTCTTGTCATGAGCTTGGTCATAAACAAGAACTAGATCTCCTTCTTGGAAGGTACGGGGGTGGACGTGCTTATCATAAATGGATTTGGAATGATTTTTCGCGGCCTCAATGGTTTGTAAGCTTGTTCAATGATCTTCGTTGGCTTGTTCCAAAAGGATTAAGCGTTGCTCAAGTGGTGAAGTGTCCGTGAGAAGTTCAATAGCAATATGTAATGCTGGAATATGACACTCGATGGGAAGTACAGACTCGACACCATGAACTAAATGAAAAGGGGTGAAACCCATGGCGGTCTTAGTCGAAGTATGGTAAGCCCAAAGTGCGGGGAAGATCATATGGTGCCAATTAGACTTATGTTGGTCAACAATGCGTTGAAGGATGGTTTTCATAATCTTATTAATAGCCTCAACTTGGCCATTCCCTTGAGGGTAATAGGAGGAGGCATACTGGTGTTCAAATTTGAGAAAAGTCGACAACTCATTCCAGACGGAGTCCTCAAAATATTTTCCATGGTCGGATATGAGTTGCTTGGGAACCCTGAACCAAGTGATGACACGGTTAAAAAAGAAACAGGTTGTAGTCTCGGCTTTGCAATTAAACGTAGGCATGGCCTCAGCCCATTTGATGAAATAGTCAACAACCACAATGATGTACTTATGGCCATTTGTCGAGCGAGGGTTACACTCCATAAAATCAATGGTCCACTTACAGAAAGGCCAACTATGATAACTAGATGGAGAGGGGTAGGAGGAGTCCTCGATTTAGGGGCAAAAAGTTGGCAATTCCGGCAATGTTTGACTGTTGTGATGTAATAAGTGAAATGGGTGAGCCAGAAATACCCAACGCGGATAAATTTTTGGGAAGTATCCATTCCAGAGAAGTGGCCACCACAGGCTCTGTTGTGACAATCGTTTAGAACTTGTTTAGCCTCTTCGTGTGTGAGGCATCGATGTAAAATGGTGTCGACACCATGCCTATAAAGGACATCGCCAAGGAGGATATAACACGAGGCATGATGGCGTATGCGACGACGCTCATCACAACCGATATCAGATCGAAACTTCTGTGTGTGAAGATACACCAGGATGTCTCTGTACCAAGGGTCATCTAATGAAATGATAAACAAGTGGTCATAAGGCAAGTTGGTAGTGAATGGTCGTGATGTGGATGAGGATGGTAAATCCATCATGAGATGTGCCAATGCAAGGGATTTGGTGCTCTTGGGAGTAGTAAATGTTAAGTCGCATTCTTGAAGTATGATGACCCATTTAGCCACGCGGCCTTGAAGAAGGAGGTGACTTGAGAGATAGACCATGGGATTGGATTCTACCACAACTGTAGTTTGGCTTAATAGGAAATAGTGACGAACTTGCTTGCCAATGAGATTCTTTTGGTGACTCCATGAATCTTGAGATTAAACTGACTCCATACATGATATTTGGCCTTGTTGCTGTAAGATACATACGACTGCCAAAAATCCTTTTAAACAGCGTAAGATCTACATTGGATCCATCATCATCCTTGCTTAATTTCAAACCTATTATCACTGGTGTTGGAGCTGTCTTGCAATTTAACATCTTAAATATGTTCAAGGCATCACTTGCATACTTCGACTGAGATATAAATATGCCTTTTTCAGTATGTTGGACCTCAATGCCCAGAAAATACTTCATAAGCCCCAAATTAGTCATTTCAAATTCACTTTCAATGACTGATCTAAATTCTTCTATGCCAAAATCACCAGTAAATATTAAATCATCTACATATAGGCAGTCAATTAGATTATTACCTTTCTTGTTGATTTTTGTGTACAGCGTTGGTTCACATTCACTTCTGTGAAATCCATTTTGAATGAGGTATGAGTCAATGCGACTGTACCAAGCTCTAGGAGCTTGCTTCAAACCATAAAGTGCCTTTTTAAGATTGTATACTCCAGGTGTCCTTGTCCTGAAACTTCATAGCCTTGTGGTTTCTCCACATATACTTCTTCCTCCAAATAACCATTTAAAAATGAAGACTTAACATCCATTTGATAAAAAGGCCATTTCTTATGAGTTGTAATGGCCAAAACTGTTATGATAGTGTCCATTAGAGCTACAGGTGCAAAGGTTTCATTGAAGTCTATGCCAAGTTGTTGTGTGAATCCTCTTGCTACCAATCTTGACTTGTGCTTCTACACATTTCCATCGGCATATTTCTTGGTCTTATAAATCCATTTCACGCTTATCACATCCTTGTCCTTAGGAATATCAACTAATTCCCATGTTTGATTCTTCTCAATGCATTCTATTTCTTCATCCATGGCTTGTGCCCAAACTTTATCATCAACAACTTCTTCAAATGTTAGAGGATCATTAACTTGAGAAAATAATGCAAAAACTGAGAATGAATTAGGTGTACTAGTCTCATATATCTCATGCAGAGTTCTTGTGTTTGTCGGAGTTGCTGGTGTCGAACTGCTTGATGGAGTTTGCTGTGCACTTGGTATACTTGTCAGAGTAGCTTGAACTGCGACTTGTGTCGGAGTTCCTTGTGCTGAAACATGCTGTGCAGTACTGGGAGTAGATAGAGTTGCGACATTTTGATTCACATGCGGAGTCTCAACCACATCTTCTACGATGTCATCATGTTCAACATGTGACACAATTTTAACATTCTTCTCTATGGTTCCATCCCATGCTTCATTTTCTACAAACTGAACATCTCGATTGATAATAAATTTTCCTGCAACAGGATCATACAACTTGTATGCTTTTGTATCTTCAGAATACCCAATAAAAATGCCTTTATGTCCTTTATTGTCTAATTTCCTTCTTAGCTCATCTGGAACATGTGCGTATGCTACACAAGCAAAAACTTTTAAATGTGAAACACTATGTTTCATACCTGTCCAAGCTTCCTACGGAATTTTGTTCTTCACGCTCTTCGTCGGACATCAATTCATGATGTAAACAATAGTTTCCACTGCTTCAGCCCAATATTCATTTGACAGATGCATGGATGCCAACATACTGTGCGCTATCTCCATAATGGTTTTGTTCTTCCTCTCTACGATACCATTCTTCTGCGGTGTATACCGTGTAGTGAATTGCTTCTGTATGCCATGATTTTTGCAAAAATTTAAGAAATCATTTGAAACATAATCAACCCCTCTATCTGTTCTTAATATATTGATTTTGTAACCACTCTGCTTCTCCACAAGTACCTTGAATTGCTGAAAACAACCAAATGCATCAGATTTATGTTTTAGAAAATATGCCCAGGTTTTTCTTGTAAAATCGTCAATAAATGTGAGAAGATAAGTGCATCCTCCCATGGACGGTGTTTGCATCGGTCCACAAATATCAGAGTGCACAATTTTGAGTGGTGTGCAAGCTTTGTATGGCTTTTCGACTGGAAAAGTCTCTCTGTGCTGTTTTCAAAAAATACATCCTTCACAAATTCTCTCTGGATTTTCAATCAATGGCAATCCTTTCACCATATCCTTCATGTGCAGTAGCTTCAGCCCACCAAAATTTAGATGTCCAAATCTGAAGTGCTATAACCAGGATTTATCCTTTATTTTTGTCTGAAACACAGATTGCATTTCACTGTCTTTTTCTTCCTTGTTGCAGTGAATTTCCGCTTCTTTTCTTTCTACCTTAAATGCAGCTCCATAATTTTCATTATGAATTTCATGAACAACTTGAGTTGTTTTTCCTTTTATGATTGGTCTTATCCTCAAAGGAAACAAGCGATTGCTTGTCATCTGCATTTCGACAATTAACTAATTGCTTGGATATATGTCTTTGATCACACAATGCTTTCCTATCATGTGAAATATGTAACCTTTTTCCATCAGTTGTCCAATGCTCATCAAATTATGCTTCAAACCTTCAACATAATAGACATCAGGCATAAATTTCTGCTCCCCCTGTTTGGTTAGAATATCAACAGTACCCTTACCCAAAACAGTGACTTGAATATTGTTTCCAAGTGTGACATCAGTTTGAACTGATTTATCTAGACTAGAAAATAGATTTAAATTACCAGTCATATGATTGCTATAGCCTGAGTCTAAATACCATATGTCATTTGGGATTTCTTGGACAACATTGCATTCAAGTGGATATGCACATTCTAAGAACAGTGAGCTGTTCATAGTGTTGTTGTTACTTGACTCTGTTTGGCCTTTATTTCCTTGGTCATACTTCTTCTTCCTGCACTCATATGCGAAGTGTCCATACTTCTTATAGTAATGACATTGATTTTTTTTATTTATCATACATACCCTTGTCCACTTTCCTGACTGGGGATATGATTTTGACCTCTTCCATTGACATGTGCAGGGCTGCTATTGCGACCTCCTCTGAAATAAATTTGTCCTCTACCTCTAGATTTTGATCTTCCTCTGCCTCTTCCACGACTTATGGATGACTGTGCTGCGAATGCACCTTCCGGTGATGTATCTGAACTGCTGATTCTATGTTCATGATTGAGTAATGAGGCTTGCAACTCATCAATAGTAAATTGGGACAGATCTTTGTTTTCCTCTAGGGTCACAACTGAAGATTCAAATTTCTTTGGAAGAACTCTAAGAACTTTTTCAACAACTCTTTGGTCTCCTAGATTTTCTCCATGAGACTTTATTTGATTAACCATACCAATAACACAAAGTATAAAATGAGACTACTTACTCTGTATCTTTCATTGTCAGAGATTCAAAATCTCTTCTAAGAATTTGTAGTTTGGCAGTCTTTACCTTGTTTAAGCCTTGATAGGAAGTTACCAGTGTGTCCCACGCTTACTTACCTGACTGCGCTGCTTCTGTTTCTTGATGTATGTGGAACAACATCTTTCCATCTTTCTTTCTTTGTTCCTTCAAGACATCTTTCTCAGCTTGTGTGAGATTGTTGTATGCTATTAGATTTGTTGGTTCTACATAGCCATTTTGAACTATTTCCCATACATCTTGACCTCTAAACAAAGCTTTCATAGTTAGAGACCAATATTCATAATTTTTACTAGAAAAGATTGGAGTTTGCATATTACCAGAAGTGGAAGCCATTCGTAATCACTTTTCCATTTTGTAAATACACTTTCCTTTCTCTGTGATATGAGATCAAGGGAAAAACAAATCGGGCAGTTACAAATTTGAATATTTTCTTTTTCTATGCTTTAGGACTTCACTTCTCATAGCATATACTTTGCGAACTTTTACTTCACAAATTAATTGCGCATTTCATCTTCAACTTTTTATTGTGCAGTTGAACTTTGCATAAATCTGCAGTTCTTTAACTTCATGAACTTGACTTCACAGACTTCTCAATTACTTAGCAAATCCTTTTTACTGCGCGTTACTCTTTACTTCGCGAAATATTTCTTCTTAGGACATAAGAACCAAAACATTTACTATGAAACTTATGTGCAGTTACTCTTTGTTAAAATAGAACTTTCACCACGGTGAACTATTTGGAAATATTGATTTCTTTTACACATAGTAAATGTAAACAACATTCACACAAGTAAATCTAGAGAATATGTACGACATGCAATATTCAACATTCTTGATAATAAAACATAAAACTATTGACTTATATATATTACCATAGTAAACTACGCAACTTGCCGTAATACATGGAGATATATGGAGATGAGATTTACTTTGATTTCTCACTTCTTACATAGCTTGGGTTTTTCATACACTTCAGGGGATGAGCTTCTCCTCCTTTCACTCTTCTTACACATCTCTCTCTGATATTCAATTAACTTCTTCTATATATAGGAATTGTATAACCACCGATCGCTTCAACTTGAAGCTACTTTCATACATTTAACACTGTAATAAATTTCTACCTAAGAATTCTTGATATGCAGAATACTAATGCGGTTATACAAATACTAACTTGATGTGCTCCGGAGTGGCTGCAAATTGACTGACTGTCTGCAGTCTGTCTGACACTGCAGACTGACAAAAAGGCCATCTGACTTACTGACAGAGTTGGCGCAGACTAGATACGCTATCAGTGCTTAACTACATTTCTCCAACAGTAGCTCATTTATGGATAGTGACAGACAACCCATAAAACTAAAGAAAGTAACAGGTAGTTGAGGCATAGACAACATGTGATTACAAGTAAGCAAGGAGAACACATAACAAATAACTTGTTCATGGCACTTAACTTGTAACCTTTCGATGTTCACCGAAGACAAATTAAGTTAAGTAACAACATCTGTGAAGATCACGAACTAGGTTCCTTATGTCCACATTTCTAAATTTCGGTATCGAGAAATTAACTAGTAACCATTTTGAAATTTTGGATCCTCTGAACATCGACTCATAATAGGTGGTGGTTCAGATTGATTAGAATCTAAATAAAGAAAGTCTTAAAACTGTCCAAACATTAAAATGAGAAATACCTTTTGGAAAAAGTTCCAATGACCATTCCTTGGACTCTCTTGCCTTATAGCCATTTGCTCCCCAAACCTCAACTGTTACGAGAACCAAAACCAACGACAAACAGTTAACATAAAATTGGCCTTCACTATAAGAAATATGAAATAATTTCAGATTCTACTAACCCCAGAACATAAGCACATTAAATATAAAGCTAAACTTAACCCACAGGCAATTCTTTGTGCAGAACATAAGCACATTAAATATAGAGCTAAACTTAACCCACATGCATTTCTTTGTTGAACGATTTCAAAGCCAGCACTTGCATCCTTGTTAAGAGGGCCATTATTTGTCAAATGGCTTTGCAGCAATATTGTTTATTTTTTCATGGAAAAAGTTTGCAGTAATAATGTATGTCTAAAGCTTTTTTCAGATTTGTCTATTACTTTTCCAGATTATTGTAAACAAAATTTGATTACCAAATAATGTATTGATAAAATGGTTGTTAATGTTTTAAGTTGGAGAAAGATGTAAAATTTTAAGGATTTGCAATAAGATTAATTTAATTAAAGGAATCCTCGTAAATATGTGTGGATTTTATGATTTTAGTGAAGAAAGAATTTGAGTTGAAAAACTATATTCTTCACCCCCTTTCATCTTAATTAAGTTTTCAATGGAATCCAGGGTTTTGATTTTATTTTTTCCCATATGTTATTTATTGATTATTTATATTTTAGAATTTAAGGTTCCCATAGTGTTAAAATAATAACACAAGAGTACTGTAGCAACTGATCGAATAAATAGAGAGGAAATTCTAATTCCCGAATTAATTAGTCTAATTCGGCCTAATTTGATAACTATGGTGGATTGTTTTGGTGACTGTATTTTAATACCCATCGCCAAAATGAGGATATCCTAAGACCAAGAAGAGAATCTAAATGAATCTAAGTGATATTTTTGTTTGGAATTTTACTTTTCACTAAAAAGAAAACTTTTAGAGAATTATGTTAGCTTTCTATTCATCACTTTTTCAATTTTTTATATTGAGATTTGATATGTTGATTCGACAAATGTTTGATAGTGTGTTCTTATAAAATGAAAGGACTACAAAATAACCATGTTTAGTCGCAAATGTAAAATCATCGTTAAACTTGTTTTTTGCAAAAACAAAATATGCTACGACAATCTAAACACGAGATACTACTCCATGACTATAAGTTTATAACCAATGGATCTATATACTAATTATTATATTTTTTTGAATTCGATCAATGGGGAAATCTTGTCGATTTTCAACATGTTTTTTGTCACAAAACTTTTCTCTCAACTGGATATAAAACTAAAAAATCTATGAATATCCTTTTGAAGTAGACACACCAATTAATTGCACCATAATTTTTTCAATTTTTTCGGTAGTGTATTTCTAAAGCTATGGATTTTTCATTTCATCGCATTTTGAAAGAGATGAAACCAAACTCGACACATGTTAAGAAAAGAAAAAAATTAAGAATATAAGATCTCACTTATTTACAACAAAATCTATATATTTGGAAACTAGATTCAATGACGAAACTAATGGTATCAAGTCCAACAGTTGCTTTGTAGTGTAAGAGATTGTTTTTACCTTCTGAAAATGGAGAAACCTGAAAACTGTGCGGAAACGTGAAGTTTTTCAGGTTTCAGAGGTTATTCGGCCGAATAATTATTCAGTCGAATAATTATTTAGTCGAATAACCTTTTTCCATAACGGAACCGTTATTTACAATAAAGGTTATTCGACCGAATAACCAAACGTAAAAAAAAATCGTCGCCTGGAAAAAAAAAATACATCATTGTCTAAACTTCTATAAATAAAACTAAGTACATTCATTATTTTTGCACATTTTAATTTCGCATATTTCTGGTCATAATATTTTTGAAAGAGTTTTCAAAGGATTTTTTTTTGCAAAGAGAGTTTTTTTTACAAGGTATTTTTCTTCCTATTTCTTTCCAAGGAATACATTCAAATAGTTTTTTTCTAAGACATTTTTGCAAAATGAGTTTTTATTCTAAGGTATTTTTGTACTTCTTATTTCTTTGCAATGGGTTTTTTTAAGGTATTTTTTTTCCAATGTATTTTTGCAAATATTTCTTTTCAATGGGTTTTTTCAAGGTGTTTTTTTCCCAAAAGGGTGCTTTTAAAGAGTTTTTATTCCAAAGTATTTTGTGCAAAGAAGTTTTTATTCCAAGTTATTTTTTCAAAGGAGTTGTATTTTTCCTTCTTTTTTCTTTGAAAATATTTTTCTTAAAGAGTTATTTTCCCAATATATTTTTGCAAATGAGTTTATTTCTTTGAAATAGGTTTTTTCAAAGTATTTTTTTTTCTAGATATTTTTGCAAAAGAGGTTTTTTTTACAAAGTATTTTTCCAAGGGGTTTTTTCAAAGAGTTGTTCTCCCAAGTTATTTTTGCAAAAGAGTTATCTCTTTGCAAGGGTTTTTTCCAAGAAATTTTTTTCCTAGGTATTTTTTCAAAGAAGTATTTTTTCCAGTGGTTTTACAAACAAGATTTCTTTAGAAGGTGTTCTTATTCTTTTCTAATGGGTTTTTTCAAAGGTGATTTATTGTCAAGGAGTTCTTATTTCTTTCAAAGAAGGTTTTTTTCAAAGGAAATTTCTTTTTAAGGAGTTTTTCTTCAAAAGACTCTTACAAGATTTTGATAAGGTAAAGTAAATTTTAGTTCAGGTGTTTATAAATTTCATAACTGTTTTTAAATCTTAATTTTGGTTTTTTACTATAAAGTGATGATTATTTAATTTGTCATTTATAGATTAAACAATCATGGGTAATAAGAGAAATCGTAAAAGAAAATATGATCGTAAACATGATGATGATGATGATAATAGAGAAAAAAAAACTCAAATATCATGCCAACAAAGCAAACCTTGCAGAAACGCAAGCAACATTTATTGAAGATATAAATACAGTTTTACATGATAATGTTGAGGAAATGGAAATTGAAAATAGAGTACAAGAATAATAAATTGAAGTTGAAGAGACCATTGTTGAAGATATAAATAGTGATTTACATACTAATGTCGATGAAGTCAATATTGAAGATCAAGTTCAAGAACCAGAAATTGGACCAGGTATATATATATCATGTATTTTCCAAATTCATTTTTTTAAATGAATTGTATTTTTGGATACATGTTAAATTAAATTTAACTTGATGTATAGGTACTTTCACCATTGATGATGAAATGTTAAAAAACGTTGATTGCAAAAAATATGGAAAAAAAATACCCATACATGCTACATGATATCGTGCTCAAAATTTTTATGATGATGTTCTGAAGAATTATTCAATAACAGGGAAAACACAAATTTTGAGATGTTTATTAGTGACCAAGAAGTTAGAAGATGCTACGTCATTATTGGGTATTCACAAGGTGACCAAAGAGTCGAAATTGAAACATAATGTGATAGAAAATATAGGTGATGCAATAAAAAAATTGGAAAATCCAGGAACAAAGATATCAGTGCTGCGCGTAGAGCAATTCATACAGCAATTGTCTCAGCTAGTACTAAACAAAAATGTTTGACAACAGAACTAGCAAAAGCAGTTGGAACCTCAAGAAAGACATTATACAAACATAGCAAATTTAGAATGCAAATAGATGAAAATGATGAACTTGCTTGCTGGGAAATTATTTATAGACAGCCTTACAAAGATAGAATGGGAGCAGATGTTAAAGATATTGTACAGGAATATTGGTTGGCACATGCTCGAGTTTCACCAAATTCAAGGGATGTGATACGACAAAGAGTATCACGAGGGGTATATGAAAGTAGTTCAAAACATATAATGGATATGACACAAGTATAATTGTTTAATAAATTCAAGGAAGATCATCGTGGAATTAATGTGTCAATAACTACATTTGTGCAACAAAAACCATGGTATGTTAGACCTATTACTATACGTGACACATGTTGTTGCTGTTATCATGTGCAATTTCAATTATATTACAACATGTTTCTTGAATTTGGTAAAATGTTTTGGACGAATTCACCACCTCCATCCACAGTACGTGAATTCATATCTCAAACTCTATGTGAGAGAGATCACTATGAAGTATTTTATAATAAGAAATGTGTCAATGGAAAACATTGTCATTGTTGTGGAAATCTGGTCTTATTCCATAATAAATATCCTATCGATAATGATCATTCGCTGTCAAATATAACCATTGATTGGAGAAGATATGAATACATCGGTTATGCTACAAGTTCTAGTGATGCACATTCCAAAAGAATTGATTTGCGAGAAGATAAAATATGTGTGACAGATTTTCTCATGAAATTTGAAAGTGAAATTTATAATACACCAAGCATTCACATAGAGCACGATGGCAAGATCTTCAATTCAAACAATCTCATGAAATTTTTCCACTAGGAACAATTTTGTCACTGGTTGATTTTGCAAAAAACTACACATTTGCTGCGCAAAAAGAGATACAGAGTGAATACTATCATTCTGACCAAGTTTCGATATTTGTCCATGTCCTATATAGACATTCTCAACAGGATGTTGATGGCATTGAAAGCATGTGTGACAATCGAGATGTGATTAAAAAATATCACTTTTATATCAACAATGATCATATGCACGAAACACATTTTGTTCAGCATTGTATTGAAAGTATTTTCTACGATTCACTAAAAGGACGTGACATTAAATTCAATGAACATTGGATACGGTTGGATGGATGTGTGGGACAATTTAAATCTTCGTGATCATTTTATTTGTTATGTTGACTTCATAAAGCATTGAACATTAAACATCACTGGAATTTCTTTGAAATTTGACATGGAAAAGGTGAACATGATGGTGCAGGAGCATGCGTAAAAAGAGCACGTTGAAGATGGAAAATGAACCATTCTTCTGCATGATTTCATTCAGCTGTAGAGGTTGTCCAATGGTGTAAATCACATCTAAGCCATGATTATAATCAATAACCAAAAGATGTGCGCAGGTATGTACACAATTTTTTAAATTTATATTAATTGTCTTGATTTAAAAAAATGCACACTAACATTTAAGTATATGTACACTAACATCAAAAGTTGTCATTTGTGTAGGTTTTTTTTTGCTTGTTGGGGTCCAAGATATAAATAGATCAATACCATATGACGCTAGCACCATACATGGGACTAGAGATTTTCACTCTATTCAAACAAAAGCCTTCCAAAACGTGTTTGCATTTGACAGTAGAAAGCAATCATGCTTTTGTCATATTTGCACTGAAAATGTTGAATCTACAGAAGTTTGTGAAAACATAACGAATAACTACGTAAAAAATTGGAAATACACAGAGATTAATCCTAAAGGAAAAATGCTTCTAGCAAGCGTAGAAGAATTTGAATCAGAAGAAATAGCATTATCATCTGATGGATACAGAATTTCAGATCTTGTTAGAGAAGGTAAAAATATTACAACTATTTTTTCAATTGTTCATTCTTGTCCATCACCTTATATACATGTATATTAGTCAATTTAATTGATTTAAAAATCCTAATGCCAATTGTAATTTGCACAGGGGATGTTTTCACTATGATTGCATCTATAGACAATAATGAAAATGTGAAGTATTATTTGATGCGATGCACTGAAGGAAAGATGAATTTATTGGAATACTACAATGACAACGGATATACATATGAGGGAGGATCCATCATTTTAAAGGGCTATTTTTTCAACAGACCCATATGACTGAAAATTATGTCTACTTTCAGGATTATGAATATGATGTTATATGTTGTCAATATAGTCATTTAGTAGGTGCATCTCGAATAAAATTGGTACAAGTTCCATCGAAAAAACAAATAAAAAATAAAAAATGGAAACTGTCCAAATATGACCATGAATGGATAATTCAGGACGACATTCCATTCCGATGTTTTTAACTATATCAAAAATTAATCGATCGATGCTTTTGTCCATGTCCATGTCAAATGTTGTGTATAATATATTTTTTTCTTTCAACTATGTCTATGATCTTGAATGGGAACTAAAATAAGAATTTAAATGATCGTATTCTAGTATGCTGAAATGAATTCAAAACTGATTTGGTAATGAAAACTTTAATGTGTAATTTCATCTTAATTCTATGTAAAGTACTTTATTTGGGTCCCCATATGTCTATTAGACCACTTAAGGGATGAGATAACGAATGTGGCTATCCCCACACTTCGCCCCGAATCTTTACTTTAAAATATCACTTGTGTAAGTTCACATAACTAAAATCATGGAAAATGGAGATAACGATCATTTGATTTTTAATCACAAGCAAGGATTCCAGGATTGTGAAGCTTATGCTAAATTAAAGCAATGATTATTTACAACAAATCGATGAAAATTCATCAAATTGTTGTTTAAAATCATTGATATAATTTAGCATAAGCTTCACAATCCTGTAATCTTTGCTTATGATTAAGAAACAAAAAATCGTTAAATCCTCATTTTCCATGATTTCAGCCGCATAAAATGTATCTGAACATTGAAAATAGTCCAATCATTAGTTAAAAATTGAAAATATGAATTTGATTTATACAAATTTCAATTTATCATTTATATTAAATTCAACTTTTATGTTGAAACCAAAATTCTATATATCAAACAAACATTGTTTCTTAACATTTATAACATTAGATTGCACTTATCAAAACTTCCTAACATTCATTCTTAACATATTCCTAACATTCCTATCAAAATTTGAACCTAAGATTAATTTTTAAACTTCCTAACATTCATATTTCTATCAAAACTTCCAAACATTTCTAAACTTCCTAACATTCCTAACATTCATTCTTAACATTCATTCATTCTTAAAATTTCTATAAAAACTTAACATTCATTCATTCTTAAAATTCCTATAAAAACTTAGATTGCAAATTCATAAACATTAGATTGCACCTATCAAGACTTCGTAACATTCTTAAACTTCCTAGAACATTCCTATTTACATATCCAACACTGAAAATATTTTACATCCTAACAAACTCATAGATTTTACATCCTAACATTCATTCATCCTTAACTTCCTAACATTTTAAACATTCATCCTAACAAACTCGTAGATTTTACATCCTAACTCATTCATCCTTAAAACTTCCTAACATTTTTAACATTCAACATTTCTTAACATTCCTTACTCATAACTTTAGAATCATAGATTTTACATCCTAACTCATTCATCCTTAAAACTTCCTAACATTTTTAACATTCCTTATTCCTAACTTTAGATTGCACCTATCAAGACTCAGTAACATTCTTAAACTTCCTAACATTCCTATTTCTATCAAAACTTTCTAACATTCATATTTACATATCCAACACTCATCCTAACAAACTCATAGATTTTACATCTTAACATCCATTCATCCTTAACTTCCTAACATTTTAAACGTTCATCCTAACAAACTCATAGATTTTACATCCTAACTCATTCATCCTTAAAAATTCTTAACATTTTTAATATTCAATACTTCCTAACATTCATTCTTAACATTCCTTACTCCTAACTTTAGATTGCACCTATCAAAACTTCCTAACATTAATTCATGAACACTTCTTCACATTCTTAACATTCCAACTTTAAATTGCACATATATCAAAACTTCCTAACATTTTTAACATTCAACACTTCCTAAAACTTCTTAACATTCATTCTTAACATTTTAAACATTCTTGACCCTCAACATTCATTCTTAACATTTCTTATTCCTTACTTTAGATTAGACCTATCAACACTTCCTAACATTAATTCTTAACATTCATTCTTATCATTCCTAACTTTAGATTGCACCTATCAAAACTTCATTAACTTTCATTCTTAGGGATTCAACACTTTCCTAACATTCATTCTTAACATTTCCGAACTTTAGACTGCACCTATTAAAACTTCCAAACATTCATTCTTAACATTCCTATAAATTTTACAACTACATACATACATAAATTTAATAATACATACATTCATAAACATGCAAAAACATATTCTAAACATTTATCACGCCAAATATGCTAAATAATTAACAAAAAAAAGTAGATCATTTAAAGCAAATACAGAATATATGTAAGTTCAATGTACATATATATAATCCTCAAAAAACGTTCATGAACATGTGACTTCAATGCACATATGTATAATCCAAAAATAAATCTCCTCGATGTCCAAAACAACTACAATCTATATATTAACAAAAAAGGAAGAAGTTCACCACTATCCTCCACTAGGGCCTCCCCTTGGACTCAACCCAGCCTGCAACATGTATAAAAGAAAATTATGAATATCATTTAAATTATTTAAACTAAATTCAAAAATTCAAAATATTAAACTTATATATCAAAGAACAGTTCAATTATTACAAAATTACATTAAATTCTCTAAATACATGTCCACCACTATCTTTCGCTAGAATCTTCCCTTTGCCTCCAAAAAATCGAAGAGACTCAAGCTACAACATGTATAAAATAAATTTATGAATCTCATAAATTACTTAACAAATTTAAACTAAATCCAAAAAAATAAAAATATTAAACTTATATCAGAGATCACTTCAAGTGTGAACAAAATTACCTCTGTGCTAATATCCGCATTCAACAAAGAACTTATATCTCTCCCCTAAAATTTAAATTGTGTTAATAAATAAAACATAGTGAAAAATAAAATAAAATTAAGCAATTAACTTAGAATCGAAACAAAAAAATTAAAATCATTAGCTGACAAGAGATGGTAAATCATTTAATAAGCTCATATCTAAAGAAATATGCATGGATAAGTCAAATTAACAATAAGATGCATAGTTAAATTAAAATTCAAAAAAAGATAATATATCAAGTTCAAACATAATTATAAATATGTAAACAATAAATATACCTCTCCAATATGCTCTACATTTTCTACATTTTGACTAGTGGAGAGTCGAAAAGAATGTTCATTCATCATTCTGGAAAACTGCAACCAATAAACATTTACATAATGTACTTATTACTATACATAAAAAAAGACATAATATCATTCATATAATGTAACAAAAAGTACAATTCAAACTGAATAAAAGATTAAATAGATGGTCATATCATAATCAACAAACCTCTCCTAAACTCGATGTGTCATTGGATATAACATCTGATGCTATGTCATGACAAACCTTGGCATAAGCCCTGAGATCTTCAATGCTCATTCCATCTGCCTCATCATTCGTTTTGTAAACAAATTTTTGACGAACAATGGCATGAGCCCTCTCTCGAATGAATCCCACATCTACTCCAACTAATGATGACGATAAACTATCGCCAATAAAATCCCTTGAAGTTGTCCCAAGTTGGGATGTGGGCTCCATCTCTGATCTTAATGCCACAAGCCTAGGTGGGCGAGATATTTGGGGTGGATGTTGAATAGTTGTAGGGTCTCTAAGAGCACCTTTTCGATCATATATTTGACCCTTTCCAACTCCATAAAATTCAGAATGAACATCAGTATAATCTAGCTTCATATTTAAAAAGAACTCCGCATAAAAAAATCTAGCAAAATATTGAGAAACCTCATCGTTCCATGGAAACCGACCATAGGATGCAAGGATTTGATCATATAGTAGATGTGCAAGTTCAGGGTGCTTGAAATATTGCACTTTCAACATTTGTCGCTTTAGACCTTGTTTGAAGTTAAACATTGATTTGGCCTGTTCTTTTGTCACTATCTCCTTCACAACAGCCCATTTGTCTGGATCTATCACTTGTTCCCTTCGTCTTCACATCAAATCAAAAAAACCATTTGTAGTTGGTCCGAGCTTCTCATATGCCTCAATGAATTTTTGAAATGATCCCAAAACAATCTCCAAACTTTGTTTACTCTCTGGAGGGAGATCCATAGTAGATAAATATTTTTTCAACTTGCCGTAGTGGGATCTACAACTTTCAAGAGTCATTTGATGATCACCACTTTCCCATGGAAGCTCCTCAGGTAAATCAAATGGATACGTTGTAATGGGTGTACAACCCTCTGTACACCCCAATTAGTTCAACATATAGCGTCCTGGCACGACCATCGTCACCATGTGTAGAATGACGAGCCTCTTGGGAGCCTTCCTCTACACCCACATCTCTCTCCCTTGCTCGCTCTTCCTCCCTCTATGTAGAATTACGAGTATCTTCTGAACCATGCTCTGCTTTAAATAAAAACAAAGTTATGTGTAAACATGTACAAACTTTGCGTACACACAAAAAAACAATTTGTACATGTATTAAAAGATTGATGTTCATACCAACAAAAGGTCGAGATCGACGTTCTCCCATAGAAGATAAAGGGGAATCATCTTTACCCCTATCGCCTCGCCGATATCGAATGAATGTGAACTATACAATAAACTTCAATCTTGAGGGGAAGTCGACAACCTCTGATTATCAATTGAAACACCAACTCCAGAAGAATGTGAAGATCTCCT
The DNA here is from genome assembly GCA_027924585.1 of Larix kaempferi. NCBI lineage: Eukaryota > Viridiplantae > Streptophyta > Pinopsida > Pinales > Pinaceae > Larix > Larix kaempferi. The sequence goes on from BSBM01000519.1 coordinate 20,334,352, forward strand.
ACGTTTTCGCCTTGAAGACTCCTCTCTTTCCATTTGATATAATGTCTACACTTACACAAATATCAACTCATTACATGTTCAAATTCTACATCTTAATTCTACAAATTCTAAGACCTAGATGCTAAAGAGACTAAGTTAGTTAATAAGGACCTAGATTTACCTAATATCATCTAATAGTTCTTAAAATGAGTATAGATAATATTGTTGGATGTATGAGGAATTAATGTATCAATCTTCTAAGTGTTTTTGATGTTTAAAATGAATGGAACCAATATAGTTAAATACTAAGTGAAGGGTTCATTTATTTATGTCAAAGAATGAGTTCATGATCCTGCTAATTTTTAATTTAAATCTTAAATTAATAACCTAATTGATATTTTAATAATTTAAACATAAATTATATCTACAAATATTTTCATTATTCCATAGAATCATAAAAAATTGACGATTCATGGTATTATGTTTCATGAGTTTTCCATGTTTCCAAAATTTGCCATGTTCCATGATGGTCTTGAGTTTCAGCCTGATAACGGTGATGATTCTTGGTATTATGTTCCCCGCGTTTGCCATGTTGCAACCAAAGAAAAACATAATACCAAGAATAGTCACCTTTACAAGGCTAAAACTTAAGACCATTGTTTTCCATCAATTAGATTCTCAATTCAAAATGCACAATCATAAGGCATGACATTCTCAAAAGAGTGTCAACTTAGAATGAACTCAATACTAGGTGTACGACTATCATTGGATGACTAGTAATGTGGAAAAATTATTAGTGAGTCTCATGTTTCCATATATTTGTGGCATGAACTCAATACTATGTGGACTAATATCATTGCATCACTATTAATGTAGAAAAATTATTAATGAGTCTCATGTTTCCATATATCTGTGGCATAATACTCTAATGTTTTGATATCAATACCTTCTAACAAGGATTCCCTAAATACATAAGATTAATGTGTACACATGACATTCATAAAACAGTTGTTTGGTGCATATTACAATTGACTTTGTTGTTTTGGAAGGCCAGGGTTTTTTACAATTTTTCTATGTAGTTTGTAGTTATGTGGACAGAGTTCAACCAAAAAGGAAAACATGTACATAAACCAAAAATACCATTTGCAAATAGAATTTCAAAACTACTTTTATTTTTCCTTCTTATCACATAAGCAAAATCAATAGTTTAACAAGTTTAACCAACTCATTACTGTTTATATTTCTCTTTTTGGTCATATAAGAAAAATTAATAGTTAAATAAATTTAACTCAATAAGTTTTACTAGCTCAAAGGTATTTATATTTAAATAAGTTTTAGCATACGACTTGGATGTAAAGGTTCATGAACTCTGCCCAAATTGGACAGAGTTCATGAACTCTGCCCAATTTGGACAGAGTTTAAAAACTCTGGCCAATTTGGGCAGAGTTCATGAACTCTGTCCACATGGACAGAGTTCATGAACTCATATCTAAATTGGGCAGAGTTCATGAACTCATGTCCAAATTGGGCAGAGTTCATAAACTCATGTACAGTACCCACTAAGTTTGATTATAATTTTTTTACTTACTCCTTAATTCAGTAATAGATAAATTACAGTCATAGAATATTGTTTCGGCATACCTGTTTTTCTTGTTTTACTATTGAAAGCCAACCCCAAACCGAACTCGAGTGAACGAAGCCAAACGACCCCGACCACCGAAAAAGAAAATGCCACCTGCAACTGAACGAAACACGATTAATATAAAATTTAACAAAAAGAAAAAAGAAAAATAAAAAACTGCAAAGAAATTACCTGCGCAGTCAACCCCACGACGAACAGCCGACAACGAACAACCACCAAATGACGAACACTCCTCCAAATGCCAAACATTCCACCAAAGGACAGATCAATTAACAGATGCAGCAAGGTGCCGAATTCCACTCCAAAACGAACAGACAAGCAAGGTGGCGAAGAAGGGGGTCGAAAGGAGGGGGAGACGAAAGGGCTGGCAGACCACGAACAGAAGTTGCAGGTTGGCGTACAGGGTGGCAAATAGGGTGGCTAATAGGTTGGCAAAAGGGTGGCGTTGATGGGTCCAAACAGAAAGACGTGGCCGGGTGGCTAGAGCAGAAGCGAAATGGGTGGCGTTGGCGGGTCCATCTATGGGTCTCACAACAATCTCCTGCAGAAAAAATTCCAACGAAAGGCTGTGACCGAGGTTTTATACAGAACCATTATTCGACTGAATAATGGTTTGGATGAATAAATAAGAAAACACCGTGTGTTTTACCCATCCGGCTATACCTCGCACACAAATCGAGGTCGTCGTTAGTCCTAACGATGAACCATTAAACATTATTCGGCCGAATAAACTATACCTTATTTGGCCGAATAACGGAATTTATTTGGCCGAATAAATTTAGTTATTCGGCCGAATAATGCCCGCTATGTCTCTTTCGCACCTGATTCTCATGGAAGTGTTACCCAACTTCACGTTTTCACCCATGTCTCTATACCTATGTTTCTGTACTGTGTGAAATTGTGTGATGTATATGGGTGTATCTCTATGTCTGTGTTGTATGTGGCCCTATTGGTATGTCTCTTTACTGTGTGTATCTCTGTTGGAAGAGCAGTAGGAGTTGGATGAGCACCCCCTGCTCATTGACTCGCCACATTGAGGACACCCCTTCTCATTTAAGGATATCAAGCAGGCAACATGAAATAGATTCATGCAAACTCAGGGCTCCTAGATCAAGGTAGGAATTCTTCTAATTTATTTTGGAAATTATGTTGCCCTTTCTTTTTGTAAATCATTGTTATCTCATGGCCCTGCATATGCTCATCTTTATGTGATTTTTTATCTACAACCCGTTTGTAAAAACTTAAGGTTTTGAATGGGCATAACTAGATAGAGCATCCACAGTAATTTTCCTGCAAAATCAATTTTGAATTTTTATCTCTAGAGGTGGCAGACACGCTTGTTTAAACTTTTGAAGTGGCGTCAAGGCATTAGACTGCTTTCTTATTTTTCCCGATGATTTGAAAGGAACATTAAATTGTATACTAGAGAAACGGAAAAGTAAACTAGGCAGATAATAGTCTGAGTATGAATTTATTTACAAGCAAGTAGTGGTTTTCCAAAATTTTATATTCTCCACAAAGAACAAAACGTACTTCTTGGTATCAATAGTCATGGTTAGAGCTTCAGGAAACTTCTTATTGAGGTGTGAGAGAGGTCTTTCATCTCACGGATCATGAATAGAAAGTACTTGGCTTGTGGCCATCCTATAAGATTATAATAAATGCTTAAATAATCACTAATATTAACAAAATTCCATGGAGAAGATGGTTAAAGCCAACTATCATCTTAGGTCAGATAGTCAAATTTTGTTATTGTTTTTCCCTACATTTTTTTTCTTCTTTTATCCTTGATCATATGATGCATATATGGTCGACAACTATGACCTACATATTTTTCCTTATTCAATAGGGGAAAGTATGAATATAACATGAATTATGAATAGTTACACTAAGGGAATTGAGAAAATGTCTAACACAATGTGTATTTATTGTGATCATTTGCACCCAATCACAAATGTGGAAATATACAACGCATTCCCTTTCCTTACAATTCCTCTTCCACTAGGAATGAAAATATTGTCTCCACTTTCCATCGATATCATCAAAGTCCAATTATTAAGGCATGGATTGAGCACAATCAATAAGTCCCATTTAAGATTTTAAGGTCATTTCTTATTAATCCATTCTTTTTCCAGTATCATAACATTCATATGATTTATTGGAGCTAGCCAATAGGAATATACGCTAATGAACTTTTACTTGTTACACCATTGACATGTCCAAAGCATGGATATATCAAAATTATTCTAAATTATGGACTTATTCTTCATGTTAAAAATTCAGAAGGATCAAGAACCATGTAAAAGGCCTTGTTCCTTCACAAGGGATTGATACTATTTTGGATGGATTAAATGTAGATCCCATAGTCTTGTATTTTTCTTGTATAAAGATTAATGTTTAAATTATGGCCTATTTGTGAATTGCAGAGTGCCATGCATTTTTTTAACTACTGGTTTTGTGAATGGGTCGAATTATAATTGTTATAATGCAATAAACAGAGTTGGATCTCCATTGGAAAATAGTACTAGAGTACGGGTTATGAATTGGTGTAACTGTAAACATATGAACTTTGCTTATTTGAGTAGCATTTCAAGGATATTAGACCATTCCTTGGTTGGGAATCCATCCAGTGGATGGAACTGCAAATCCATCAAACCAAGCTTGAAACCAATTAGAATAGAGCCATTCATTCATCCCTATTGGTGAATATAAAATAGAGAACACGAAACTTTGAACTCAACATTGACAGAATAGCAACAAAGATTCAAAATTTTGGCACCATTGTTGATGACACTGACATACCATAGACCCAATGTTTTGGTTCATCTTGCTAGGTCGTGACCTTAAATTACTCTGATCATCATCATTTTATCTCTATTTCAATATTCTAAGGCCAATTGATTATGAAAAATGAAGAGAAAAGTAAAAGTGGAAAAAACAAAACCTTCAAATGAAACATTGGTTTTACCATTTACACAAAAGTCTAATTTGATAGAAATCAGCCACGAATTGAATGTACAAAGACCCACATTAACCTAAAAAAGAGTGAATACACAGAGAATGAGGAAATAAATGATGTTAAAATAAGTGTCATAACCTCAAGATTTTCCTCATGTACCTAAAGGGAAATAAGTATACTTGTGTTACACCCAAAATCTACTCATTATAAGATTTAGTGTATACACCCCTGAAGATACCTGGATTAAGTAATCATCCTGGGAGGATTTGTACCCAATTGTGCTAAGTTTTGAAGGGTCGTCACAGGCTTCACACTAGAAACATGCGACGTCGCACCTTGCTCCATTACAGGGTGCGACGAAGTCAGTTAGATGGAAAAAATAGCTTCTTCGAGGTCCATCTCGAAGCTTGCTGACTTGGGACCCTATCCCTGACCTCTTGGAAGAGTTGGCACTCGGTTCCTAAACCTTTGGAGAGATCCCTTAAGCCTCTCCTACCATCTCTCAACCTATCCTATCCATACCCTATCCATTTAGTCCTATATAAATGAAGCTCACTCCCATCCCAAAAGGAGGAAGTCTATGGTATCTACATGTTGGTGAAATCACTCTTAGAAAATCTACACTCACCTATTGGAGAACTCATACTTCCTTGGAAGGATATGGAAATTGGATTTGTCGGAGAAGGGCTATAATGTTAAGCCTTGGTTGTAGTTCTATATCTCTATTATGTACTCCTCTATTTGTAGTAATACAAATGCTTTCCACCAATATTGTTCATGTCTGTAATGATATTGAGTAGTTTACCTGCTTAACTGTTTACTTAGATATCTTATTGTATATATGTCTTTTACTGGTTTCTCTTGTTTCTTGTCTTGACAGGTCTTGCCGCTTGGATCTGACGACCGTGGGACGTGGAGCAACATTCAGGAGAAAGGATTGAGAAGTGAGAGGTAAGACATCTAGTACTCGATCCTTAAGTAGATCTAGGAAATGCATTAGTAGTATGCTCTATTTGTTCTAGACTCACTTTGAGCTAGGGAGATCCGGCTCACATCCGCTCGATTGGATTGTCCAATAACAAATCTGGCGACCATACTGGGGAGTATAGAATTTGGTCAGTAGTTGTTAATATGAGAGTCATTTTCAGTTGATTGCCTGACACAAGCCTTTTATTTTTTCCATTTACTTCTTGGAGTTGATTTCACTATCATATCTTCGTATTGAAGACTCTGATCTACTTCCTCTCAGTTTATACAACTCATCCCCAAACCATTCCATGGTTCATTGCTGAGAGATCTGATTCGTTTTTGAATTTAGACTTCGCCTATCGCACCTAGGCAGTGGGAACAGAGCTACACTGTATCATTATGGGTCTCTGTTCTTTACCTATTAGTTACTCATCGCATCCCTTGCATTGGAAAACTGCGACATTGTCGCACTTCCCGTGTAAGCAAACTGCGACGTTGCATTGTGTACAAGCACAGAGTGCGCCGATTTGTCAAATTCTGGCATGCAGGCATCTCCTTCCCATTTGAGAGTCTAGAATTTGGTTTGCTGTATGAAATCCCTCTATGCTGCAAGATCCAGCCAGGGATCTCACCTATGATTTGTGTTTTGAGTGTTTGGTTTTGTTTGGATTGATTTTGGGTTCTGTTTTGGACAAGTTTGAAGAATGGTAGTGGTGGATACTCTTGTCTCCTCCACCTTCATCCGCTCACTCTTGCATTCCCTTCCTTCCATCCTTGATTTGATCATTATATCAGATCAGTTTCCAGACCTCATTTTCATTTTGTTTGAGCTTTGCTTGATTGGTTTGCTTGCTACTGCTTGATTTTGAGTTAAGTGTGTCCTTCAGCTTGATCGAGTGCTTGTCTTTTCTCGATTTTTCTGAGTGTACTAGTGCTGCAACTAGTATTTTCTTTTTAGTCATTTAGATCTAAAGGATCAGTTGTTATCAAGTTTATTCTTTGATGCATCCATTGAAAAATTAAAAAGTGCTTCTTTCCCATCATTTCTTAAGCATTATTGAAGAAAATTGTTGTGCATTGGAACATTCCATTTGTGTTTTGGAAAAGTTGAGTGAATGTATGATCTATTGTGTTTTTCTCGAATTATGAATTGATCATTTTCTTGAAAGATTCAAAGTACGCTTTGATTTTTGCAAAATTGATTCCATGCTAAGGAAAGATAGATGCATTTTTAATTTATGTTGCTTTTAGACCATTGAAAGTGAAATTGAAAAACCTGCATATTCCATTTCAGAATCCTCTCTTTTCATTACCTAGTGTCGTTTTGCTTTGAAAAGAAAAAAGAAAAGAAAAAATGTTTTGATTTGGATAGTAGTGTTGTTATTTTTTGTGTTTCGTTAAAAAAGGAAAATAATATTTTTATAGTCAAGTTTTGTTTGAATTGGGATTGTGTTGCATTGAGTTTATTTTGGCAATACTATTGGAAAAAGATTTCTCCTTCCCATAGCTAGAATTCATTGAAAGAAAAGAATATTTCGTGCATGTAGCTAGGGCTTGCATTATGCTTCTGATTATGTACTCACCTCATGCATTCACCTAACCATCCAAAATAAAATTAACGGTAGAACTAGGTAAACTCTTTAGCAACTTGTGTGTAAGTTAGAGACGTGTTCCGACATTGTTAAGCATGGCAGCTGTCATTATTTGCCAGCACTGTATCCCAGGGGTATTGTAGTCTTCCACGTACTTATTAGCATATCGATCTCCTTCATGTACCCACCAAGTACCATAATCCGTACTTGGTATATCGAAGGGTATATCACGTACTCGGTAGTATATCGGAAGGTCTCTTGCCGAACGGTTGTGCATTAGATAGCACCACTACAGATTTGAGCTCCCACATACCTTGCGTATATCGGGAGACACCAGTAGAAATTCTGAAACCAATTGAGTTAACAAATTGGCCGTCTTGGAAAAGAAATACACCGAGAACAACACTTGGGGAGATTAGCACGCACATACTCTCTAGGTAATCGGGTATGCAAGCAAGGGTACGGTCCCAAGCCTCCTTGTCGTGTCATATTGTTGGACCCTGTAGTATATCGTGGTTTGCGATGCCTTGATAATCCCATGAGGTTCTAGACTTTTGAATCCACTCTGTCACATAAGTCTGCTTGTTTCCTTAGTTTGAGTAGGTTTTTCTGGACTGTTTTTCTTTTAGCATACCCTTAGGAGAAACGTTGTTTCAGTCATCCTAGCTGATTATCCTGATGCTCTGGTGGATTTTCCCTGGAGAAGGTCCTGTAGGATCTTAAAATTATCACCCGAATATCCCCTTAATCCGGAGGTTATTTTGAGGGTAAGAATGGATCAGCATAACACGGTCGTAGTTACTAAAGTGGAAAACCCCACTCTGAATGTTGGAGGACTTTTGTTTCCACAAACTCCCCCGGATTCACCTACCTCTCATCCACCATAGGATGAAGGAGCACAAACCCCTGCTTCACAAGACCTTTCTCCCGTCATCCTGGGAGAACCTGGATCATTGGAATGGATAAACCGACCCCAGGACAACCCTACAGCAGCTGTTGGTCCTTCAACAACTTACTGGACATCTTCTGCAGACCACCCAGTGGCTCATTTTTCCATCTCATCCCCACCCAATGGGACTACTCCGGATGACACTTTAGCCTACTTTTGTGGCCAATTAGCTCACTTTCGTTCCATGGCTGAAGATTTTTGGCAGTCAAGTCTCCAACAACGGGTTCAAGGCCCATCGTTACCCCCTTCCTGACCCATCCTGGTTCATTCGATATCTTCTGGATCACCAGAACAGCCTTCCCACCATGATACCACTAATAAGACTAGTCAACCCTCACAAGAGTCCAGTCCTGCACCTCCAATGAACCAACCTGTGGAAGGACAATAGTCCAACACAACCGTCACTACGACAGTTACTTAACCAGTTCCTCCCCCACCTCAAAATTCGAGGGGAGGGTATTCCATTCCCACGGATTATCTTATTGGTAATGTTATTACTACAGTAGCTACTCAACAACCTACATTGGTTCAATATTTGAATAGTGGTCAACCTGTTGTAGCTAGGGGGAAACCCCCATTTCCTAACTAGAACGTAGGCGGTGGGATCCCCAACGGACCTTCCGTTGGACCTTCCCAACCCGCTAGACCATCCACCACGGGATTATCTCATGTTTGGGGGCCATCCAATGTAACTCAACCCTCATGAAGTCAAGCATATCCAGGTTCTGTTAACCCTGTTTCGGGCCAACCTAATCCTGGAAACGCACCATACGGGATACCTTATCCCAGGAATCCATACACTCTATGGGAGCAATAACCTGTGTTGCAACACAGACCCCAACTGACTATCCCTCAAGTACCACAACCCCCGATAGACCCTACCCCACCTCCTGCTGTAGGTGGAGGGCCCCCACCTAACCTTGGTGGAGGTCCACCTCATTTTACCAACAATTTCCCTCACCCTCCCGGCGGTGGCGAGAATGGTCCACCACCCCCTCCCAGTGGAGGCGGCGGGGGGACCACCCTATCATGGTGGAGGAGGACATTTCCCTTCGGGTTGTGGAGGTGGTCCACAACCCCGTTCAGGCGGAGGTGGTGGAGGGCCTAATTACTATGGTGGTGGCGGTGGTGGTGGAGACCCTCATCCTTCTAGTGGTGAAGGTGGTGGGGGCCCCCATCCTTCTAGCGGTGGAAGTGGTCCACCACCCCCTCCAGGCAGAGGCGGCGGTGGGCCACCTCTTTACGGTTATGTACCCCCACCTCCTCCTGATGGTGGCGGCGGACCTACACCCCCTCTCGGTGGTGGAGGTGGGCCCCCACCTTATTGGAATGGACCACCTTATAGTGGAGGACCCCCTTATGGTCCTAGCAGCACACCTCCGTACAACCAGTTTCCTCCTGGTACACCTTACGGTCAGTTTGGCCCTTAAACGCATTATCTGTATTATCATTACGCACAACCTAACCCACAGTTGCCCTTCCTGGATACTTTGGACCTGCTTGACCTATCTCGTTTAACCAACGATCCTATTTACCACAGATCTAACTGGCCACCAATTCTGGTGAAACTTCCATCTGATATCCCCAAATTTGACGGCAAGCCGGGTGAAGACCCTAAAAACCACATGATGACATACCACTTATGGTGTTCATCTAATTCCTTAATGGACGATTCAATTCATCTTAGATTGTTTCAAAGGACTCTCACCGGTTCGGCTGCTATGTGGTACATTGAGTTTCCACCCCACTCTTTTCCTGATTTTGGTTCTCTTGCCATGAATTTTTTGATGCATTTCCAGTTTCCCATACGATATGAAACTAGTACCGAGCTTTTAACCTCGCTCCGTCAGAATACCACCACTCATATTTCAGATCATATCCATGAGTGGCGAAGGAGACGAAGTCTCATTAAAGCTCCTATTCTAGATCATCTCCTAGCAGACTAGTTCACAAAATCCCTCATCCCTACCATAGCAAGAGATGTTTCCATGCGAGGTGTTGTCATCGAAGAACAAGCCATTGCAAGTACTCATGTACTAGACCTAGTCTACACTCAATCTAGCACTTTGTTTAATATTCTGCCTGACGCACCCCGTGATGTTAATGACCCTGCAAAACCACATAAGGGACTCCCAACTGATGAAATCATTGGTTCCCTTAACACGTAGCCTACTTCTAGTACTGTTGGATCATCTAACCTCAACAGTTCCTCCCCATTATCGACTTAGGATGGCCACAGCACCACCAAATCCACCACTCCTGCTCTAAATGAAGAGGTGAATTTTGTCCACTCAGCTTCATCTCAGAAGTCTAGCAGTAAAAAGAAGAACAAGGGGAAACCCAAAAATTCTTCCGCCCAGCAAGAAAAAAAGAGCACTCCTGACGATACCAAGCCGAAACGAAAACTAAAGTTCCTTGTTTACTGTGTAGAGATGACCATTTCTCCAAAGAATGTCCCTATAGAGATGAAGTACAAAAATTTCTTAGGGGTAAACCAACTCTCGCAATACTCAATGACCCATTTCCTACTCAGAACCAGTAGATGATTTCTCAACCCCCCCCAGCCCAGGGGGAACCATCCAATACCGCACATGTTCTCATGGTGCGTAACGAGATGATCAATCTGAACACTCGCTCGCGATCTGATGAACTGGTCCCTTCGAAGGAACCCACTGGAAGTAATGTTGAAAAAGATTCCGACTCCTTAACTGATGTCATTGTACCATCAACTTCTCTCACCATTGAGAAGCCACCCTTAGACGTGATATTGCAACCACCCAAGAGTACAATTCAAAAAGCTGTTTTCAATCCCAATGCTCGGGCGGCACAAAATTACAATATCGTAGAAGACTTGGCACAAGCTCCTTGCACCATGTCTACCCTAAAAGTTTTGCAGAATTGTCCTAATCAATGCAAAACTCTCCTTGCAGCCATTGGTGCAGTCGACCTCGATTCCTCAAATACCATCATGTTTCGACTTGACCACTTCAAGTCGAGGCTCTCCCACCAGCTTGATTTCCAAGTTTCTACGAACATTGTTGGGAAGATTGTCCATTGTACACTTTTGGATGAAGGCACCTCCCCTTCTATCATGTCAATCGCCTGTTGGAGAGCCATTGGCTCCCCCGAATTGAATCGTTCTCCTACCACGTTAAAAGCACTCGACGGGCGTGGCTTTCAACCTCATGGGCTCTTACAAGCTCTTGCAGTTGAGTTGGGTGGAAAGACAGTAACTGTTAACGTGGAAGTGGTCTCGGCCCCAATAGATTATAATATCTTGCTTGGTATCAATTGGTTTTATGCCATGCAGGCGGTAGCTTCTTCAGTCTTCCGCATAGTACAATTCCCCCACCAAGGTCGAATTGTTACTATCGACCAATTAGATTTTTGCGCACCAGACGCTACTACTCATCCTGGTGACCATGTTCCTTCCATTGGACAAATGTCAAAACAATATTAGAGTATAGGGGTTGGCCTTTTGAAAGACTCATCTCTCATGGGCGTTTTTCCAATGATGGATCCCCCTAATCATGTCGCTACGGTGAACATGATCTCCATAGAGATTTTATCTCACTCTACTGATGCTTGGGTTGTACCAGATGAAGCGACAACACACCTGCTTGGAGATATAATGCCTCTTTCACCCACTGAACATATTTACGAGGCTATCTAATCATCACCGGAGGACCATTTAACCGTGGCCTCTCCATCTTGTTCTCTATGATGGACTTCATCACTACCTAATCTCTTACTTCAGACTTTTCATTCAGATGAGTCCATCATGGAAGTTATGAATGTTGACGACGACCCTTGGGATGATCTCCACCATAGGTCATCTTTTCTTCCTCCTTTGGAGTACATAGAGGACAACATGCACACCCTCTTTTCACCAAATATATACCCATTCCCTCATTCCCCCATCCTTACATGTCTTATGAACATGGAGGGAAACTTGGCCAATATTGAACCAATCACCACGGTAGACATCTCGGTGAAACCTGGTATAGTGGAACAAATTTTCATAGACCAGAAGTGTTCCCTTGATGAAATAGTTGTTGGCACGGCCTTATTCAAGCAATTTCAAGACGTATTTTCTTGGTCCTATGAGGAGATGCTTGGGATAGACCACACGATTCTTCCTCATGAAATAAAAACCTATCCCGACGTCAAACCTGTACGCCAAAAGTGGCGACCGGTACACCCCTGGAAGACGGCAGCAATCAAGGCTGAGATTGAAAAGCTCTTAAACGCTGGTTTTATTTATCCTATCCCATTAATGTATTGGGTCTCAAATGTCATCCATGTGAACAAAAGACAGGGTACAATTCGTGTCTGTGTCGATTATCGAGACCTTAACCGGGCTTGTCCGAAAGACAATTACCCGACCCCCTTCATCGACCAGATTATCGACAATTGTGCCGGAAGCGTCATCTTCTCATTTATGGATGGATTTCCTGGTTACAACCAGATTGAGATCAACCCTGTCGACCAACATAAGATGGCTTTCATCTACCCGTGGGAAACGTTTGCATCCCGCAAACTCCTGTTTTTCCTTAAAAATGTTGGCGCCATGTTTTAGCGGGCTATGTCATATGCCTTCCATGACATTAAGGACTTTGTCGAACCTTACCTGGACGATCTCCCTGCTCATTTAAAGTAGCGTGAGTTTCACATTGATCATCTAACGACCATTTTCCTTAGATGCAGACGGTACAATATCCGTCTGAATCCTCATAAGTGTATCTTTTGCGTTGAGTCTAGACACCTCTTAGGATTTATTGTTTCGAAGGATGGGATCTGCATTGATCCCTTAAAGGTGGAGGCCATCATCAACCTGCCACCCCTGACTGATGTGACGGAGCTTCAAAGTCTACAAGGGAAGGTGACTTATTTAAGACGTTTTGTTTTCAATTTCACGGAGAAGACTCAGGGGTACATGAGACTACTCAAGAAGGTCGTCCCATGCATTTGGGATGAACAAGCTCAAAAATCCTTTGAAAGTATCAAACATGGCATCACGCACGTCCCCGTGCTCCAACCGCCCAATTATTATCGAGATTATATCTTATATCTCACCGCTTCTTCTACCACTATCACCATGGTTTTGGTACAGGAGGATCAAAACACCTAGGAACATGTAATATACTATGCAAGTAAGGGTCTTGCTGACGCTGAAACTAGATATTCACATGTCGAAAAACTCACATTCGCGGTGGTCATCGCCATCCAGAAGTTCCGGCACTATATCTTGCTCCGCACCACCACCACCATCGGAGACTCAAACCCCATGTACCATGTCCTGACACGTCAGGTGCTTGGGGGCAAGTATTCAGGCTGGATCGTGATACTGTAAGAATTTGATCTTCTTTTCGAGAAAGCCAAGTCAAAAAAGTCTTTGGTGTTTGTCGAGTTGATTTGTGACCTTCCCCGTACTGATGCAGAAATTCAGCACAATGACTCTTTTCCGGATGAATCATTGTTTCTCATCAGTACGACTGATCCATGGTATGGGGATATCTCATTATATCTTCAAACCCAACGCTTCAACCTTCAACTGTCTCGCGATGACTGTCGTAAGATACACCACCATGCGAAGTATTATTTAATCATCAATGATACTTTCTATCGCTGTGGCATTGATTCAATTCTTCGACGTTGTCTCACTCATGATGAGGCTGAACGCATTCTCAATGACTATGACGCTGGGGCATGTGGCAGTCACCTCTCTAAGATGGTTACAGCCCAGAAGATTTTGCGTGCAGGATATTTTTGGCCTACTATCTTCAAAGATTGTATTGAGGCCGTAAAAAAATGTCCTCCTTGCCAACACTTCCATACGAAAAAGCGTACCCATCTCGCCCCGTTACATCCGATTATTGCCGTGGGCCCCTTTATAAAATGGGGCATCGACTTTATGCATTGTAAGCCTACCTCGATCGGGGGGCATAGTTACATCATTGTAGCTATGGATTACTTTACAAAGTGGGCCGAAGCTATGCCTACATACCAGAACGATGACAAAACCGCCACACTCTTCATGTTCAATCATGTAATAGCGTGGTTCAGAGTTCCTCAGGAAATTGTTATCGACCATGGTTCCCATTTTCAGAACCATATGGTTGATGAATTGAGCGATAGGTTGGGTTTTCAACATGAAAATTCAACACCCTACTACCCGCAGTCCAATGGATAGGTCGAGGCCATTAACAAAGTCTTGAAAACTATGGTTCAAAGGATGGCAGGTACGCAGAAATCCAATTGGCATAACATGCTCTTTTCAGCGTTATGGGCCTACAGAACCTCTGTTAAAACCGCCACAGGTTTCACTCCTTTCCAATTGGTCTATGGATTAGAGGTTGTCCTACCTATAGAGTGCGAAATTCCATATGTACAACTTGCTGTTGAACTTCTTCCTAACACTACTGCTGAGGAAGAACGTCTCCTGCACTTATAAAAACTTGACGAGTCCCACCGAGATGCCGCTCTAGCTAATGAAGCACACAAGAAATGCATCAAATACCATTACTACAAGTCAGTTGAACCTCGTATCTTTAATGAGGGTGACTTGGTCCTCACTTATGACCAGAAGCATGGAAAACTAGGAGAAGGAAAGTTTGAATCCATGTGGCATGGACCTTACATTGTCAAATGTGTTTTGGAGAAGGGAGCTTACGAGCTTGAAGACTATGACAGAATCTCTTTGGGTGAACCCCACAATGGGATTTACCTGAAGAGATACTACGCCTAAACTCGTCACGCTTAGACTTTCTTGTATATACTGTACATGGCGTGTTTTTTGTGTTTTTGTGTGCTGTGATGCTTTTGTTTTCGAGTGTCTTTAGATCTTGTTTCCTCTCCTTATACCATGTTCTTTTTGCATGTGCATATGGAAATGTGCTATGGATTCGCAGACGGCGCCAGCTGGCATACCCGTAACCTTGCTTCGGCAGCCTGGGTACTATATTTCCCAACAGGTGAGCTTATTAGCTTAGGAGGAAGTTGCCTAGGGTTTGCGACCAATAATGCCACAGAGTATCAGGCAGTAATCAGAACCCTAGCTAACACCATTTCCTTGGGTATGAACTACATTGTAATCCACATGGATTCTCAATTAGTGGTTTCCCATCTTCACTGGGTTTACGCCATCCGTGATCCCACCTTACTCCATCTCTTCAGACGAGTACATCTCCTGGAAAGGTCATTTGAATCCATTCAATACCTACACATTCCACGAGAGTTAAACATAGTTGCTGACTCGATGGCCAACTTCATTTTGGATTGGTACATCACACACACATAATATTCATAATATGTAAAAGCATTCACAACATGTAAATAGTGCAATGTATAAAAGAAAACATGTAAACAAGATCACATCACTCATCATTTTAAAACACATAATGTATAAATCTTTGAGAATGTCTGTATATATATATATCGCTCAAAAGTAGTGCTGCTACAAAATTTGAAGCACGATGGCTTTCAGTGAGTCTCTACAAAATCTGAGGCCTCTAAGCTCTCAGTACAAGTATAATAGTGTCATCAAGCCTGATGCCTGACCGATACACCACCCCTAGCACGGATAGCCCACTATCGCTAAGTGAGGAAGCAATCCACGGTCCTCACTACCTTGCGGAGTAGGGCATTGAAGCATATGGATGCTCCAACCCCAAACCTCTGCATAGGTCTCGGCAGGTCATCTATCGCTGGCTCAGGAACCTCCATTGTAAACTGAGACAAGTTCCTGTATACCTCCTCCATATCCTCGATCGCAGCATGATCACCTGGGGACACAACTACTTCCCCACCTCTATCTCTACTCGCAAGGAGGGGAAGTCCTACCGACCATACGGGTCCCACATCTGCACACACATGTTATATACTTGTCAGCATTGCATCAAAAAAAAGATAAATATACAAAACTAAAAGTACAAGGGTTTTTATTCTCACCTATGTCACCCCATGATGCATCCTCAGGCAGTGCCAAGTCAGGATCCTCTCTGAAATCCATACTGTTGTATGGGAAGTCCTCAACCATGAGTAACTGGCCTTGCAACCAGCTGAAGAACTCAGGACCAAAACTGATGATAGGTCCTCCACCATGACGAGTCATCACCTCAACCCATCTGAGCATGTGGGGATCTATAGGCACCTTGTCATCCAGTACTACTTGTGGATGCAAGAGAGGGATCCACTCCAAGAGGAATGATACCACGATCGATCCATAACCAACCTGCTTGAGCTCTCCCTGCTGACACTTGGTCAGCTGAGCTTGGAGGTTTGTGAGGAGACCCTCGCACTAGTTGAAAACCATGGGGGACATGTAGTCGTCTACATAAAGCATCTAGGTCCGAGTAACCATTTGTGGGGCTTGGATACCCACTGCTCTAGTAATAGTAAACAATATGGTATGCAGTGGGCGGCTCACCACATCCTTGGTAAGGATATTCTCACTTGAAGACCGAGCAAGAGTAGTACAATGCTGTGACACCATGTCATCAACTGTGCTGTCACTGGATTGTGTTCCAATAAGATGTACAGGTTCCCCTCTCCGGGACAGACCTATGAGAAAATAGATGTCCTCAACATCTATTGTGAGGATGTGCTCACCAATCATGAAATATTGTTGGGCCGCATCACCAATCAGGGGATTTGGGATCTCATCCCCTGAATCTCAAAGAACTTGAGTAAACCGCAGTTCCTCAAGGCATCCATGCATTGTGGATCATTGGCAGCTTATTCATCTTCTACTTCATGTTCTTGTTCCCACCACTCTAAAACCATGTTGGCTAGCAAGCAACCTGCCAAGAAGGGCATTTAAACACTATTAGATCCTACTTCAACCTCTGCAAGTTCATTTTTTGGATTAAATTTTATGTTTGGGAAGTGCAACTCCGCTGTCGCACTGTACTTTTGCATACAGTGTGATGTCATTGCACTTCACCCATTCGGGATTTGCGCCGATTCGGTCTCGTCGCAGTCCCAGAAAGGGACAACTGCGACGAGCCGAGAGCGCAATAGCCCTCCATGAATTCATCAAAAAACCCAAAAATTGAACCTAAAAAAAAAATCTAATCCACTGGAAAGTTGCTGGATGGAGTTTAGGATTACCTGCTCCTGACTATGGGTGAAATGGCGGATCATAGCTCTCGGAATCGGCAAAGGAAGTTTTGGCTCCAAATTGGTACTTCTCCTCCCAAATTGGCAAATGAAACAATGAAATCTATTTTGCCCCATTTTTCTATTTATAAATAGAATGGAATATTCCTTTTCAAATATTTTGATGCTCTCGGGCCATTTATCATAGTTTTTGACCATTTTTGTCATATTTGAGGCTATTTGACACATTTTCTAGCATGCAGGAGTTGTAAGTGGTCTTTTGTGCCATTTCTCGTATCACAACGGTCATCACAGGTATGAACACTCCTTTGAATGTTTTGTCATTATTTTTGCAACGATTAGTTTGTAATTATTGCGTGATGACGAGTTTACTCTTCATTTGTTCTCGTACTCATGAAATTATGAGAACAAGTACCAAGTTATGATTTATCTCTTTTCCAGGCTCATTAAACTCCCACGAAAAAGGACACCCCTCGGAGTCTACCGTTAAGCTCTTTTCAGGCTCTAAAAAAACGAAAAGATTGCCAAGCGAACTTGTCGTGTTCACGCTTGCTAAAGTATTTGAATGGTCGTCTTCCTGGTGATAGTTTACCCCTTTTTCGGACTAGGAGGCACTAATTACGAAAAAGGTATACTCCATCCAATCATGACTGGAAGAGTCCTCTCCCGCGTTGTTTTACCCTTTTTCGGGCAATGAGGCTAACTTTACAAAAAAGGACCATTGGAGTCTTCTTTAAATATTTTCAGACTCTCTAAACATGAAATGACAACCGAGTTTAGCTTCTATATACTCGTTAAAATTTTCACATTGAAGGGCCCGTCATGGGATGAACCCCTCCTATCCTAGGTTCATAAAATATTTGGGATTGGACTCATCTATGAGATGAGCTATACCGAGCATCTGGTTACCCTCATCAAGCTCGTAAAAAACATATGAGGCACTCATCATTCATGATGGGGAAAAAGGAAAGTGTTTGTGTTACATACCTTATTAGTGGTAGTATGTAGTCGTTCTTGAACATGAAACTCATCTATTTGCGTACAGTACTTGGATTATCCATTTGTCGTCTAGTTCCACTTATTTCCTGATTATTGTTACTCCTTTGAGTCATTCAAAGAAAAGCTTCCATCATCAGTCGCTTTGAGAATTTGTGTTGCACTCGTCATGTCAATATTTCCAAGTCATGCCATGCCCATGTTCAAGAATATGTCTATCATTTATCATTTGTAGTCAGTACACCCGCCATCACGTCGGTCTACTCTAAGTCAGTCTTGCATGTTACTGTACCATCCGATCTACCCTATACATTTTTGTCGTGTTTCGTGTTGATTGATGGGGGATTTATCATGGCCCTCCTTCGATGGATTCATCCTTTTCGAATTCACCACATCATCCGAGGATTGAATATAGAAACCAGTCAAGTACCCTGGACCTGCATGCCTCAATGGCAGGTTACCTCGCTTTCATCATGGGTTTACATCATTGACTCTTGATTGAAATATTTCATCTTGCGCTCGACTTCAACTCATTTATTCGCGCTTGATGATATGTACTGTGATACCTTCGGAATCATTGACATCAATGGTGATCTCCCTCGTACTTGTTAATGGTTTACATCAATGGCCAGTAATCAAGTGGTTTCTATCATGTTCGACATCAAGACATTTGTAATCACATGGATAGACTCGTATCATTGCTGGTTCATCTTGAAGACCTCGAGGAGTCATGTTTTACCCAGGTTGCGATAGAGTTTGTATTGAGTTATATCACACGGATCCACCTTTGTATTGGTCGTGGTTGTGTTATCATCTCATCATGGATCTACGCTTGTGTCTAGTAGCCATGATTGTGTTTAGTCGGTCATTACTACCATGGATCTGCAATGTATTGGTTGGCAGCCATGTTGTACTTCATATGAGATTGTCAGTTCAGAGTCAGTTGTACTGCAGCAGTGTCCTTCGTTCGACAAGTCTATTGCCATTACTTCTATCAAAGCACTTCACCTGTCTATATTCAATAGCTTCATGCTTTGGGGGGCATTTTGTTACACCCAAAATCTACTCATTATAATAGTCAGTGTATACACCCCTGAAGATAACTGGACTAAGTAATCATCCTGGGAGGATTTGTACCTGTTATCACTCCAGGAGTCTTTCTAGGTTGCAGTCGAAAGAGCCTGATAACTTAATCAAAAGGTTGGATCAAGTTGGATGACTCAATCAATACTCATCCACTCAAAACTTATCTAAATGCGCTCAGAAGGGAAAGGCTCTCAACCACTAATGCTCAGGGGGTTTGTAAATAAATGAGTGTGTGGAGAAGTAACTATCATACCAGCAGAATCATATATAAAAGCATATATATGAATGGCAGATTACAATAATCACAAAATACTTGAAGAGTTTAGCTTATGAATACATTGATAATATGACAGTCATCAAGTGTAACTAAACATAACAGCATGAATATAGTTTTCAAATGCAAGTACAGAATAGATAGAAGATGGAAATCTGAACAATTATTGGCGAAAGAAGCTTGTTTTTTTTTTTTTTTTTTTTTTTTTTTTTTTGGTGAAAAAGTCTACAAATTCGAACCCTTGTTCTACATGAGTTCTGGGATTTATATCCTTTACAACCTCTCCCCAGATCCTAATAAGCTAGATCGAATTTACTCCAGATGGGAAATCCAAAACCATTTTTCAACAAAACAGAAAAAATCATTTTTAATTGGCCAGACTACTGAAAAATGGGGCTCGTAGATGCCTTCGATTCTTCCAACCTGTGACACCTGTAGGAAAACTGAGAGAGGTTATTGTTCTCTTATGTGTTAGAAAGAAAAAAATCCGAGCGTGTTGCAGAATGATTCTCTAGTCGCTCAGAATAATCATTTGAAAATGGTGACTCTGCACAGTAAAAATGCCACTTTTCTTGAAACTACTGAAAACGAGGCTCAGAGATGGGTTCGGTTCTATAACTATGTGACACTTGTGTATAAAATAAAAGAGGTTATTGTGCATTGATCTATTTTGAGAAAAAACCTCTCTCAGATATTCGAAACTCATTTTGGTTTTCCCGATATCTGCATTTCAGAAACGTGTGTCAAACAGGTAGGTTTTAGGATCCAAAAATTTGTGCTTAGTGACGGATTCGATTCTCTCAACCTGGAACACCTGTGGGAAAAAAGGGAGAGGTTATTGTTCTCTGACATGTTAGGAACAAAAAAATCTAAGCGATTTGCAAAAATATTCTCCAGACGCTCAGAATCTTTAGTTGAAAATGATGACTCGGGACAGTAAAAAATGCCACATTTCTTCATTATTTCCATCTTGCTGGCACCTTCAAAACTGGAACAGCACATTGAAACAACTCATATTAATTAAAACCTTCACTTAAAAACCATCCTCTTTCCATTTGGAAGCAAAAACAGTGACCTGGGCAAAAAATAATGCCTCTCTGCCCTATTTTGCACTTTCTGTGGCTTTAGAGCCAAATGGTTTGAACCTGTAAACCATCGAAAGCTCTGCTTTCGGTGGCTAAGAATAGCTGTGAAAGCCTGCCTAAACTACCAAAAGCTCTGTTTTGAAACTAATCTTCCAAAATGGAAAAAAAATGTATTTTGCCTCGGCTTCTTGATGACAAGTGAAGTTCTCTTACTCTTTAGGTAGCTGGAATGAATTTGCATTTGAACATGAGCACTGCCGAAAAAGTGGTGAAAATGCCTCTCCTTTTGGTAGCTTATAATCCACCGTTGACATCGTATGCCACTGGAAAACAGTCTTAAGCAGTGCTCTTTGCTTTCGGTGGCTGTAAGCGACCCAACTTTTAGATGGTAAGCTACGAAAAATATTTACCTTTCAGTGGCTAATGAGCACCATCGTGTTCTCCCAAGCCACCGAAAACTTCCCCACAACTCATGCTGTAATTTTCCCTTTTGGTATTTAGGAGTGCCTTGAAAATTTTGTTTAAGCTGCCGAAAACAAAGCTTTTGGTAGCTTAGGGGCCGTTTTGAATAAGCACTCAGCTACCAAAACTTGTTTTTTAAGTTTTTTGAAATAAAAACTTGTTTCGAAAGTTTCTTGATGTATTATGAGTTAGAACTCAGTAAAATGAGCCTAAACACAAACTTTAATAATGTGTTTTCATTTTCAAACGACCTCCTATCACCTCACATAATAAAAATTAAAAAATAAAAAATTTGAGGAGATAACATTTGGCTCCCACTTGGGGATGAAAGCCTCCTTGTGAGGTTTCAAGAACCTAGTAGTTCCAGTCGCCTTTACCATTGGGCTATGGAGTCATTTAAATTGCCACCAAATTTCTGCAATCTTTCCACAAATGTTAAACTGTAAACCTACTGGAAACGCCTTGCATCCATTGGGCTATGGAGTCATTTGGTCTTTAGAACCGATCCCCTGCAAACCTATAACCTGCATATAGCTTGCCTGTTTATTGAAGAAAACTGAAAACAACTGAAAGAATCTACTTGCTCATAGGACGAGCTTATTTTCTCTACCTAATCCTAACCCATTTGTACTACTGCTTGATCAAGTAAACTCATGCTTCCAATGAAGCCATATCAAAAACTGATTTACTACTAACATCCTTGATCTTGACCCGAACAATATAGGAAACCATAGCATACGAAAATGCAATTTGACAAGATGACAAGACCAACCTTCATCTGACATAAATATTTTTGGATTTATGCTATTCATAGACTCCAAATAGTCAACAAAAGGGTCATCAAATTCACAAACAAATACCTCTTTGGATTGCAGATCCAACTAAAAATTGAAATGATGTTGAATTTCTTTAAAGCCAAATATGGACTGCTCAACCTCTGTCAGAGGGTCATAGAAGATGGACTGCTGATCTGAACTTTTCAGTGCACCATCTCCCTCTTTGTATCTAGTGCAAACTTCTAGTCTCTGCAAATCTTGAAACTGTAGGCTGCCCTCATCATCTTCTGCAGATCTGAAACTGTCACTTGCTGATCTGTCAATTTCTCTTGCTGATATATACATTTGCTCTTTGACCTCAAATTTTTTAAAAGAAACATGTTGATCTTCATAAATATCTAAAGCCATAGATACATCTGATATGATGTCAATTGTTTCTATGTCATTACAATCATTCAATATCTCTTGATCTTCAAGGTGAATGTCTTTTTCTATAATAAAATTTTTATCATTAAGTTGATTTTCGTGACAAGCAAGATCTTCATGATACGAAGAAAACTCTTCACAACATCCTTCAAAAAGACATTCAGCTGGAAAATATTTTTTACAAAAGGAATTGAAAGCTATACGAAAACCTGTCAAAGAACTAACACTGGCGTTTGGAAGAGACCGATACTAGTCACTAGCAATTCCCTCTAATGAAAAACAGAAGAGCCGAATCTGAACATCCTCATGCACAACTTGCAGCCGATGCATGCAATCATGAAAGTCCAACAAATGTTCAGCTGGCACTTCCCACTCTTCACCTCGAAATCTGGGAAGGCTATTTTCCCATTCATCTCTACTAGGAACTGGATTAGAGAAACCAGAAATACTTGAGAAATTGCAAAATGCATACCTCTTTGCTAAGATCTGATTCATTTCATACCAATGGAGTTGCCAACAGATCTGTCCTTCATGGAGTCACCAGATAAATGATTACAACCGAAATAGTATCCAGACTTTGTTTATCATCAAAGCTGGGTCTTTGTCGTCTCCCAGGGAACCTGAGCTTCAATCTCCTCTCCCCAACAACGGTGCCATTTTGTTATCACTCCAAGAGTCTTTCTAGGTTGCAGTCGAAAGAGCCTGGTAACTTAATCAAAATATCAGTAATATAAAAAGGTTGGGTCAAGTTGTATGACTCAATCAATCCTCATCCACTCAAAAAATTATCTAAATGTGCTCAGAAGGGAAAGGCTATCAACCACTAATGCTCAGGGGGTTTGTAAATAAATGAATGTGTGGAGAAGTAACTATCATACCGGCAGAATCATACATAAAAGCATATATATGAATGGCAGATTACAATAATCACAGAATACTTGCAGAGTTACGCTTATGAATACATTGATAAGATGACAGTCATCAAGTGTAACTAAACATAACATCATGAATATAGTTTTCAAATGCAAGTACATAATAGACAGAAGATGGAAATATGAACAATTAATGGCGAAAGAAGCTTGTTTTTCTAATATAACATAAGAAGTCTGAGTTTACAAAATGTGAAAAAGTCTCCAAATTCGAACCCTTGTTCTACATGAGTTCTAGGATTTATAGCCTTTACAACCTCTCCCCAGATCCTAAGAAGTTGGGTCGAATTTACTTCAGATGGGAAATCCAAAACCATTTTTCAACAAAACAAAAAAAACATTTTTAATTGGACAGAACACTGAAAACTGGGGCTCAGAGATGCCTTTGATTCTCCCAACCTGTGACACCTGTAGGAAACTTGAGAGAGGTTATTGTTCTATGATGTGTTAGGAAGAAACAAGTCTGAGCGTTTTGCAGAATGATTCTCCAGTCGCTCAGAATCATCATTTGAAAATGATGACTCTCCACAGTAAAAACGCCACTTTTGCTGAAACTACTGAAAAAGAGGCTCAAAGATGGGTTAGGTTCTCCATATATGTGACACCTGTGTATAAAATGAAAGAGGTTATTGTGCATTGATCTGTTTTGAGAAAAAACCTCTCTCTGATCTTCGAAACTCATTTTGGTTTGCCCGAGATATGCATTTCAAAACGTGTGTCAAATAGGCAAGTTTTGGGATCTGAAAATTTGTGCTCAGTGACGGATTTGATTCTCTCAACCTGCAGCACCTGTGGGGAAATGGTGAGAGTTTATTGTTTTCTGACATGTTAGGAACAAAAAACATTGAGCGTTTTGCAAAAATATTCTCCAGACGCTCAGAATCGGCAGTTGAAAATGATGACTTGGGACAGTAAAAAACGCCACATTTCTTCATTATTTCCATCTTGCTGGCACCTTAAAAACTGGAACAACACATTGAAACAACTCCTATTAATTAAAACCTTCACTTAAAAACCATCCTCTTTCCATTTGGAAGCAAAACCGTGATCTAGGCAAAAAATAATGCCTCTCTGCCCTATTTTGCACTTGCGGTGGCTAAAGAGCCAAATGGTTCGAACCTGTAAACCACCGAAAGCTCTACTTTCGGTGGTTAAGAATAGTTGTGAAAGCCTGCCTAAACCACCAAAATCTCTTTTTTGAAACTAATCTTCCAAAATGGCAAAAAAATGTATTTTGTCTCAGCTTCTTGATGACAAGTGAACTTCTCTTGCTCTTTAGGTAGCTGGAATGAATTTGCATTTGAACACGAGCGCTGCCGAAAAAGTGGTGAAAATGCCTCTCCTTTTGGTAGCTTATAATCCATAGTCGACACCGTATGCCACTAGAAAATGGTCTTAACTAGTGCTCTTTTCTTTCGGTGGTTGTAAGCGACCCAACCTTTAGATAGTAAGCTACGAAAAATATTTACCTTTCGGTGGCTAATGAACACCATCGTGTTCGCCCAAGCCAACGAAAACTTCCCCACAACTCACGCTGTAATTTGCCCTTTCGGTAGTTAGGAGTGCCTTGAAAATTTTGTTTAAGCTGCCGAAAGCAAAGCTTTTGGTAGCTTAGGGGCCATTTTGAATAAGCACTTAGCTACCGAAACCTGTTTTTTAAGTTTTTTGAAATAAAAACTTGTGTCGAAAGTTTCTTGATGTATTATGAGTTAGAGCTCAGTAAAATGAGCCTAAACACAAACTTTAATAATGTGTTTTCATTTTCAAATGAACTCCTATCACCTCACATAATAAAACTTAAAAAAATAAAAATTTGAGGAGATAACAGTACCCAATTGTGCTAAGTTTTGAAGGGTCGTCGCAGGCTACACACTAGCAACATGCGACGTCGCACCTTGCTCCATTACAGGGTGCGACGAATTCAGTTAGATGACAAAAATAGATTCTTCGAGGTCCATCTCGAATCTTGCTGACTTGGGACCCTATCCCTGACCTCTTGGAAGAGTTGGCACTCGGTTCCTAAACCTTTGGAGAGATCCCTTAAGCCTCTCCTACTATCTCTCAACCTATCCTATCCATACCCTATCCATTTAGTCCTATATAAATGAAGCTTACTCCCATCCCAAAAGGAGGAAGTATATGGTATCTACATGCTGGTGAAATCACTCTTAGAACATCTCCACTCACTTATTGGAGAACTCATACTTCCTTGGAAGGATATGGCAATTGGCTTTGTCGGAGAAGGGCTACAACGTTAAGCCTTGGTTGTAGTTCTATATCTCTATTATGTACTCCTCTATTTGCAGTAATACAAATGCTTTCCACCAATATTGTTCATGTCTATAATGATATTGAGTAGTTTACCTGCTTAACTGTTTACTTAGATCTCTTATTGTATATATGTCTTTCACTGGTTTTTCTTGTTTCTTGTCTTGATAGGTCTTGCAGCTTGGATCTGACGACCGTGGGATGTGGAGCAACATTCAGGATAAAGGATTGCGAAGTGAGAGGTAAGACATCTAGTATTTGATCCTTAAGTAGATCTAGGAAATGCATTAGTAGTCTGTTCTATTTGTTCTAGACTCACTTTGAGCTAGGGAGATTCGGCTCGCGTCCACTCGAGTGGATTGTCTGATAACACTTGTCCCTCTTTTTTTATCTTGTGTTGTATGTATATATGGTAACACCATTGGATAAAAATGTGCATAGGTTTAGGTGCATGTAGTAGACCTACCACTACCTCTATTTATTTTGTCACAAGCTTCAATATGCATAGCTTCAAAATATGCAAATATTCATATGGAACCTCCAGTCCCCCCTCTTGTCCATGGAACATGGGGACTAGATCCACCAAATACACTGGGTTATGGTCCTCCAGATGCTATGATGAGGCCATTCCATCCTGTTCATATGGGCACACATTATTCACCTGCTATGTATTTACAATCTTCACAATTTGCATGCACAGGTCATGCAATATCCTATATCCATCTTCGTGAATAGTTTCAGCAGCCCCTTGCTTGTGTATGGGTGTAACTAGCATGCATTATAATGATATTTTTATTTATTTATTTAATATCATATGTAGTTTATACAAATTTAAACTCTGTATAAATTGCATAAGCAATTTGTTTTTTCATATTGCACATATTCCAAAAAATCTGCAATATGAAAAAAAGAGACTTATGGTGATAGTTGTAATGCTCACTTATGTCAAAATTTTAATTCAAGGTTTCATTTGGTGGTCACTTTTTGGAACAAGATTAAATTATGATAGGAAAGACTGCTACCAAGAAGGATATGGAGTGCAAGAACACTTAGATGCACTTACAACTTTCGGGCGGGTAATGATGACATGGGGAAATGGATTGATGAAAATATGAATCCTGAAAAAAAACCCTATTTTCTAGAGTGACTACTTAGCTTCCCATTTTCAGTGAGTGCTAGATTCCAGTCTTGTTCTTCTCTTTCCATTACGTTTTTTATATTTGGTCCCTAAATAAATGAATACAGATTAGAAAAACATGGTAATATCGCTATCTTAAATTTAGGGGAGGCCAATGGAACTCTGGTGGCCAATGTAGTAGGGAAACCCAACCCATCCTAAATGAAACCTTCCTTCGGAGCTATCTAGTCAAAATTCCTTGGCTATTTGAGAAAATATTAATATTTCAAATACATCTCGAAATGTAGAACTTGCAAATACTACAAATCTAGCTATTAACTACAAATCTATCATTCAAATTATGTACTAATGATATAACTCTAATGGGAAAATCCTCCTTTCTAGAAGAAGAGTTTTGGCTTGATATGCTTTATCAGACAATTTGAATCTAGTTTTGAACTTTATGTGTAGTAGAATGTCAATTATTCTTATTTTGTCCCTGACCTTATAGAGGAAAATTTTCTTGATGTTGAACTAGTCTGGAATTAGAATTTAGACTTTACAAACAAGTTTCTTCTAATGGAAGATTTTGTTGTATGATTAGTCACCTGACCACTTCTTTTCATAAGCATGATTTAGAGGATGCCCTACAAACAAATTGACCAAGAATAGAAGAAATTTCATCCCACCTGATGGAAACTTCCAAAATTACATCATCATATAGTTGGCTCAAAGGGCCTCAGATAAAGAGAATTGAACAATGCATGAATCTCCCCAAAAAAGGATAATCCAAGGAAGACTTAAGGAGTTTCAACCTCAAAATTAAAAATCATTTAGTTCACTCGAAGGATAGTAAAAGTCTCTATGGAAAGTTCCCATTGCGGGGGAAATGGATTGGTGAAGAAAATAAATACATAAAGGACAACACTACTGAAGAAAGAATAGCAGTGCTTCATTTTAGAATATTTTACCATGTGGGGTCTATCATCTTATTTTGACATGATGGTCCCAACATCTTCATTAAAAGGAAATTCAGTGGGCATAAACAAAGGGATAACTTTTAGCAATCAGATGACTCTAGGACTTCAAAAGAGTCAAGATCAAGCAAGTCATATTAAGTTTGTCAGTAGGTGCACTTGGTATTTCCTAGATGTAAGTTTTCTTTATCCATTAGCGTTATTAGGAGAATTGTTTTCATATGTCAGGTGGAAACCTTTTGTAAGTGTTTCACAATTTTTGCACACTATACTATAGCTCAGATACCTATAATCCCTTATAGGAATTCAGGATCCCATCTTTACGGGATTTCAACTTCTTCAGTAGTTAATATGATTTGTTTATGTTTAAAAAGGATAAACCATCATCCTTATGCTCTTCTCTATGATGCATTGTATGCATTTTTCTTTTCCTTTTACTTTTCAATCAATATGTTAAATGAAAATTAGTTGGGCCCATCTATTGTTAAATATGTCTTTAATCTATGCATTATTTTGTTAACATATACTTGATTTGAAGGTAATGCACTAAGTTATTAGTTGTTTTTCAAACATGTTTTCTTGGCCACCTTGGAGTGACATGCTTATACATTTTGGAGAGTTTTTATTTGATTTTGTGATGCTAATTAATTTCAATGAATTTGGGGGTAGTTGGAGTTTTCTGCATAGATATCCTGGTTCTACAATGTAAATAATTTCGTTAATTGAACCTTATTTTAGTTTACATATGGGAGTACCAGGGGATGATTTGGCTCTCTCCTATTTGTTGCACCTTACATGCTAATTTGTTTTTCAGTCTTGTTGACCAATCTCGTAATCTAATGACATTGATAAATGTTTGATTTCAATTTCCATTCTTTTCAGAATCTCATATAAATGGAAAACCTTTAAACAAGTATGAATGTAAGCCGTCAAAATGAGAAAATTTTGCATAATTTAAATAACTACTAAGCTTAACTAAGTGTAATTCTAGAATCTCTTACATAATAATAACTACAAACCTTTTTGCACTCCTTTTTATGACTTAAGACATTTGAATATAATATCCCATAAGGCCACTAAAACTAATATATTATTTGTTGGGGCAGTGAATGAGCAAAACATATTTGAGAAGAATGTGTTACAATTCGTCCAACCCAATATCTAGGTCAATTGTTTCCAGTGATTGATTTTTTAGATTAGTATACACATTTTTTTCTTTATGTAGACATTACAAGTTGTACAAAGGATGTGAAGGATTTTTAAGAAACATTTATGGAAAATATTATGAAATATTTTATTGCTTTGTCAATCAGAATTCTTTCATACTTTTTATTTTTGCAGGATTATTGTGAATTGTTAATTTTCTTGTCATTAGGTTTTTTGGATCCAAAATCCGATGGCATATATTTCAGAATTTATACATCTGGCCATCGACCATCTGACAAGCTCCATCTTTTTTCAACGTCGGTCCAAAATCGGCTGATATCCAACATTTAAATTCCCCATCAGATTTCGGACGTCTTGTCCAGTCGGAGTTCTGACATCCATTCCATAGACAAACATCCACTAACCGATGCCTTTAGCTGTCGGTTGTATAGAAAATCCGTCGGATTGTGTGTGAGGACAAGTCAGATATCTGACGTTCGTTACATAGAAAAAATACCAATAATCGACGCCTTTAGCCGTCGGTTGTATGGCAAAGGCATCAGATTATTTGGGGGTCATAGAGTAAAATTGCTCAGATTATAGAGTACAATACCTCCAAGGTGATGCCTTGGGGTCATAGAGTACAATTGCTCTAGGGTCATAGAGTATCCCCCAACTTGCCACCCCTAGAGGTCAATGAGCTATTTGGTCATTTTCACTCTATAAATTGAAGTATTCCTGCAAACACAAACCACTTATATGTTACCTGAACTTATTTCAGGGCTTTGTTACATTTAAACACCATCACACAACTTCTTTCAGGGGGTTTGTGTTTGCATGAATCCTTCAATTTACAGGGTGAAAATGGCCAAACAACTTCTATAGTTCGGAGACAAAATTACTACTTATCTAAAAGTACACTTGATAGGTTTGGATGGAACAGTTTACCGTGGGATTTGAGAAAATTCTATATGTGATTAATTAAGAGCTCGAACATCTAAAATTTGTTTGTGTTTGAATTAAAAAAAAAAAAGACCTCCAAGGTGACACCTTGGGGTCATAGAGTACAATTCCTCTAGGGTCATAGAGTACCCCCCGACTTGCCACCCCTAGAGGTCAATGAGTTGTTTGGCCATTTTCACCCTGTAAATTGAAGGATTCCTGCAAACACAAACCACTTATATGTTATGCGAACTTCTTTCAGGGCTTTGTTACATTTAAACACCACCGCACAACTTCTTTCAGGGGGTTTGTGCTTACTGGAATCCTTCAATTTACAGGGTGAAAATGGCCAAACAACTACTACAGTTCGGAGACAAGAATACTCCTGACCTAAAGGTACACTTGATAGGTTTGGATGGAACATATTACCATGGGATTTGAGAAAATTCTATATGTGAGTAATTAAGAGCTCGAACATCTAAAATTTGTTTTGTTTTTGTCTTACAAAAAGGCATGAGAATGAGAAAGAAGACTTAAAATGGTGGACTTCACCTTCAAAGAGTGCCTTACAATGACATTGATAAAGAGTGATAAGAAGATCATGACAATCCAACGTGTCAAATCTTAGTTGAGAGTGCCAATTAAATACTTATATGGTAAATTTCATAAAAGACTTACTTATAGTTGTCTCTTACTCTTTGCATCTTGATAAAATTGATATTTTATGGTTGTCTCTTCATCCTGACCCAATTGATATTATAAGGTGAGGATGTGCATGCATGATAAAGGCTTAGTTATGAATATGAGATGAGGATTTAAAGAGAATACGATGTAAAGACATGTAATTTTTATATGTTTTTTGGCGATGAGCACCAAAGACAAATGTGGTGAGAATAATCCTTAGTTATAATGACTATGAGATGAGGATTTGCATCAAAAAAATAACAGGGTACGAACTGAACTGAGGAGATTCGAACATGTGACCTATGTCTAGTCCCAAGGATACCACCTTCAAGCTTGACCTTATCAATCAATTCCCATCGCCATTTCCTCTCATACGACGTCCCACAACCATTTCTCTCGACAGCCACTCTTTATTCATTCTGCATGCATTTCACTATGCAACCATCTCAGATTCTAATTTTGTTTTCCCTCAATTAGTTTCTCAATTCAATATGACCCACAGCCACTGTCTGAGGAGTGTTTCCAATGGTCTTGAGTTTCATTCTGGAAACGGTGATGATTCATGGTATTATGTTTCCCTTCGGCTGCAATATGGAAAATTCATAGTTCACTATGAAGGTTTGTCATAGTGAACTTTGAGTTTTCCATATTGCAACTGAAATGAAACATCATACCATGAATCGTCACCACTGCCAGGCTGAAACTCAAGATCGGTGGAAACACTCCTCGGATGACGAGCGTGGTTCATATGCTGAATTGATAAACTAATTAAGGGAAAACGCAGTGAGAATCTAAGACGGTTGCATAGTGAAATGCATGCAAAATGAATCAAGAGTGGATGGCCAAATTCCCCATTGGTTAACAACATATTCATATCTTCTTCCTGTCATATGCTTCATAAGCCTAGGAATTTTAGTAAGATCATTTTCTAACGCTCTTTCATAAATATGTTTCCCCGAGAAAAAACAGTGAGCAAGAACCAAATCATCCAGACCTGTACTAAAATATCTGGGGATAAAATTCATTAAAGAACTGAATTCCACTTCATTGTTGTTCCTATACCTTTGTATTAATATTTTCGTTGAGATACTTC
Organism: Larix kaempferi; assembly: GCA_027924585.1. NCBI lineage: Eukaryota > Viridiplantae > Streptophyta > Pinopsida > Pinales > Pinaceae > Larix > Larix kaempferi. The sequence continues at coordinate 20,365,823 of BSBM01000519.1, forward strand.
AGTTATAGAATTATGCAATTGCATTTTATTTCCATTTGAATAACAATATTTCGCTATGAAAATCTCATTTTCTTCATATTTTAATTCTGGCAATAAAGCCTATCTGAAAAAGTTGGATAGCTATCTAATATGGTCCTTTATCGTGGGCTTTAATGACTGTTGGTGTAGGAAAAGTTCATTTTAATAGTTGACTTCATTGTGAAATTATTTATAAGGGTTTTTCCAAGTAAATCTCAACAACAAACAAAGTGTCAACACTCAATTCTATGCTTGCTTCTACATAATGATTATTAAACATTTGTTGATCCATACTTAGCATATAGGAAAAAATTATCTTGAGATTATAAAGGTACAAAATGAATGTTCTCACTTAAAGAAAAATTGCACACTCATATACTATGTCCATAAAATGCATTTAGAAAGTCTCATACATTAGTGTATGATAGACAACATATGTGTTATGATGTAAAAATCAGAAGTGAAAGCCAATAGGAATGGGATAAGCGTTCCAATTGGAATACAATTCATATGTTTTAAGGCTTGGTTTGTCCAGGTTCTAGTTACTATGGCTTTTCAGACCACTCAATAGCCTTCACCAAAAATCCTACCAACAAACCAGGGTTCTTCTTTTTCAATCTAATCTTCAATTATTTCCTTGGAATCCAAGTATAATGACTGCCATGAATATTGAATAAAGAACTTCATAAATAAGAAGTAAACACATACCATCTTTGGATTTCATGGAGCAATTGAGGTTGCCTCATCCTTTTCTTAAGAAAATAAGTTTCATTGTGTTTGGATTTATTTTGTGAATGTTGCTATTGTGATTCTCTTTCTAAAGGTAATACAATATCTTTCTATACCTTCCTAAGATCGTTTGCATTACTGGGGAAATTGTACAGTTCATATATAGATGTTGCATCCTTATTCAAGAAACCCAACGTATTCATAGCTTCTATAACATTTGAAACACCGCTTGTATATGCATATAATTAGTATTGAAAACTAATCACTTCTATGTATTAACACATCATCTGGAATATGAGCATTAGAAAAGGGGGTTGATACCTTGTCCACACATTATTCATGCCGAGAGTCTGACATGTATATGATTCCCATGTAACCATTCACTCACAGGATTAAATGAGAACCAAAATTTTGAAAATTGATTATTGAATTCTAGGGGTTGCTTTGACAACCTGAGGTTTGGTATGGGAATATAACCCAACTATTTACCGTTGGAATTAATCCACCATATCAACAATAATTTTGAACTTACAAATGCAAGGGAATGCAGAGATAGGTTTCTTTTGTATTACTAGAATGCAATGAATATTTTAGATTAAAATAACTAATTTAATCCTACATTTCTTTGGTTTATGAATTTGGCATGTATACTTCTACCAACGACAAGTTTCAACGTTACCCTAATTATCAATCATTTACAGTGATGCATCGATCACTCTGATGGTAACCTAGATTACTCCTCTGCCATAACAATGTTAAAATAAAGCAATGCAGAGATCTCTCTTCCGGGGCTTGAAACTATATAGACAAGTGACCTTTTCGATTCCAGAACAGCACTAAATTCTCATGCAAATTCCTATTATAACATACACCCATGTAACATAAGTGACGTGGAGACAAATTGCAGTGGGTTTGATTCTAAAAGGATCACCCCATCGTTCCTCATTAGGAACACTCTGCTATACACATTTCACTATAGCATGGGATAGTTCCCTGGGAAATGCCCCTTTTCACATTTTGGTAGGATACCACTCTCATATAAAAATATGCACATCCGTTCTTCGCATAGGTTCAGCTGGATAACAAACACGCCCATCAGTTTCACGAAGGGATTTGTTGGATCACACTCTAATCTAAAGAACAGCTCGATTTTACACAGGGATCGGTTTGATAGCGATTATGCATTACAGAAATTATGATCTAAAGGAACTCATTGAAAATTAGTTACATAAACCCCGAAGGGTACCAAACACAATATACAATAAAAAACCCTCATCCATGAAAAAAGTAGGCATCAAGCTACAGATGAAAGGTGAGGGTCGTAATGGTCAAAACTTACCAAGGCCATTCGACATCTTTGAAACCCTTGTAGACAAGAACCACCCACACCCCAAATCGCTACTACAAATATGCACTCACACTGCCATAGAAACATAACAAGGTTAACACCATTCCATGAATACAAATGAATAAACGAATCGAAATGAAATTTATGGACAGAGCTAGATTGAACAAACCACTTACCAGGTTGTTGTTCCATGATTCATGGGATCCTTACCACCAGAACGAGGGCACGCCTAAATATTCGACACCCTGGTAGCCTCCAAAACGCTCAGTTAATGTCGCCCAATAGCCATCGACACTCAGCCTTCCAACACAAAAAAAGAAAAGTGGTAGTTAGTCTGGGAAAGATACTGTAATACAAACTATCAATGCAACAAGGAAGAAAAATTAAGACAGAGCTTACCTTCATGGTTTCATGGCTACCTATGCTGCCCCTAGATGTCACCGGTATGCTCAGGAGTTGCGCAGACCAGGATCCATGCTCCGGTCATGCGCATTCCCCTCTCCTTCAAACTGGAAATCACAAAGAGAGCTTCCTCCCACACCATCAACAAAACCACAAAATGAACCAAATGAGAGTGCAATAGAAGGTTTCGCAGCCCTTAATACCCTTGACCAACATGGATTCCATCACATGGCTTGTCACATGGCCAACTTTAAAGTCCAACCTACCTCCACTACGATCCATATCTTTAACCACTTTCCTATAGTTGCTTTCCAACCCATTTGTTTATTCCATTAGTTAAGCACTTGCCATAATATGACTTAGAGTTTAGGGTTATCCCCTTTCCCCTCTTGGCATGTAATTCTTGTATACTTGAAGTCACAAGTTAAAAGTGTCCCCTCTAAAGCACCTGCACAAGGATAAGTTAAAGACTTTAGCTCATGATGGAGCTAAGTAAGACCTGGGTTCATATTTACCAAACATTATCTACCGTCCATATATTATACTCCATTCTACAATGTAAATTAAAATTTTGGGTATGGTCCAAAGGTTAAACAAAATGCCTAGTAAAATGTTGAATTGACTAGATAGTGAAGCATATGATGTGTATGCTCCAATGGTTATGAAAAATGCCAAAAAAAATGATGCATTGACCAAATAGTGATGTGTACGATGTGTACATGAACCAAAATGATAGGAAAATTAGCATTGTCCTTGATAGTATGAAGTCATCAAACTTCTACAAAATTATTACCTTTGTTAAAATAACACTTGGTTGAACACCAAGAATCCCTCACCACTATTACGCCAACAAATTGAAACAAGAGCAACATATCACTCTTGCAATTGGGAGAGAAATTAATTTACAAGCCGGATGATGCACTTCAATAGTGTTCTTCTAATGGCTTGATAACAAACCAAGAACATAACCTTGCTTTATTTCCATAAGTCATAATAGTACTAGTATGTGGGTATGAACTAAGCAAGAGTGTAGACCGAGGAGCCAATACCACATCTAATTACCAGGAATATTGAAGACCAATCACTAAGATTGAATACCAAGGTCAAAGACCATCCATATTTACCCTAGAATCTCTATCCATAAAAAATTGTAGAATTACTTTGAATGGAAAAACATGAGACTTTATATATATTTTGTTATTTTCAATAGATATCGTCGGATCTCTGACATCGTCGAGCATAATGGGATGTCGAATATCCGACATCCTAGGGCATAACATTATGTCAGATAGCCGACGAATTTGGTTATTATTCGACGGTCATCGTTGGATATCCGACGGCCAATTCTATCAATTTGAATTTTTTTATCAAATTTTGTATTTTTGAAGGTGAGATCCGACAACACAGTCCTTTTCGTTGGATGCCATTGGATTTTCTCGTCGGATTTTGGGTTCATATCTAGTAGTGTGTATATTTTAAACATTAATTGTGAATTACACTATCCTCTATATAATTATTCAAGGTTGAAACCTTTGTATCACTATTTACTAATTACTAGTGGCATGTGCAAATTTTGGTGCATGTGTGTGTATTCTTACAGGGATCAAATTTATTTGTAGGAATTGCATGATAGCAAGCATAGAGAAGTTTGCGTAGAAAGTGATGACAATAATCTAATTCCTAAATCTGAGATAATTTTTTTATTTTCATCATGACAACTATAGGCTATTCCAGGGGTACCAAATATCAAAGACAAATACAACCCAACCAAATGGATGTTAGAAGTTATCTCTACTGCTACTGAACATGGTTTGGGGATAGAATTTGCAGAGCATTAAAATAAAAGTTCCCTCTACAAGTAAGCATTAAACTTATCAATATTTTCTCACCAAAATCCTTATTCTTATAATAGCTAGCTATTATGTAAGTGTTTCACCTGGTTGTGTATTATCAACAAGGTTCTATAAATCGTTAAATTTAGCCGATCCAATTTGACTGACTCTGAATTCATCATGAGCCAAGTTGTAATGGACTCAGAATATGGATGATTGTTATGAACATAAAAAATTTCTGTTATTTTGATTTTCATTGTCATGATCAACCTTCTTGATTTGCTTGACTTTCCCTTTGCAACACATTTGGTCACTGGGCCTGTTTGTAGAAGAATATATTAAGATGATAAATTTTAAAGAAGCATGCCAATAAGTTTTTCATTTTGGGGCTCACTTCACTCTTATCACTTCCTTCCGAAATTTTACCTGAAGATTCCATAGGCCAAATATTCAGGGTTGAACTTGATCTGCTTGTTGCATATAAGGAGCAAATTGCTGGTAGCAATTCAACCGATATAGATCTTATTTCTCTGTACATATGATTGTATATTTTAACTTAGCATCCAATATGCCTTAAAGTGTGTTTTATTTGTCAAGAACATGCTAATTATTTTTTCGTCACATCATGTAAAATCCTGCAGTAGTGCGATGGCAATTTTTGTAACTTAATGTTTTTGTCTCTTGAACATTTTAGAAGTGACAAAGAATAATGAAGATGAAGATGATGGCATGGATGGATGGATGGAATACTGATGATGATGAGGAGGAGGAAGATGATTCAGATAAGGAAATGGAAGTTAATACTGAAGATGGGGATGAAGCTGATAGTCAAAGGCTTCACAGACTAGCAGCCCAAGTGCTTTAACATTTACTAGAGTTTAGTTTCTTGAGAAGAAAAAATTGTTTGGCAGATGTTTAGTTTCTGGTGTTGTATTTGGCTCAAGTGTTGTTAAGTTCTTAAATAAGTTCGGTGCAAATGATAAATTTTCAGGCCAAATATTTCCAGGCACATGCAGATGATGAAGATGAGGATTCTGATGATGATTTCAGTGACGATGAAGAGTTCCAGTCTCTTATTGACAATGTGGATACTTTTGTGTTCTCAGCTGCGATCATCTATATGTTCTAGTTCTGTCCTTCTGGTCTTTTCTCTTGCATTTTTCCTAGCAAAATGGGACATGCTTCAATGATATGGTCAAATGAATTACAATACTTACAAGTAGTGCATGGGTTCTGATAGTCTCTTGCTAAATGTCTAGGTTGAGTGCAGTTATAGCAAACAATCTGACCTCTTCCTCTTCCTTGGACAATATTACGTCCTCTTCTTCTAAATCCACCGCATCCTCTGTATGTGCCTTGATCATACTGCGCATTTCCATTATTGTTATGTGTTTCTCCTTGGACTCTGTAGACATCATGTTTTATTTGTATCATGAGTTCAAATTCTCTACAGTTGGTATCATCATGGACAACTGAATTACAAAATGTGTAGTACAGGTTCTTTGGTGTCTGTACATACTTCTGAAGTAGGTAACAGTCCTCTGGGCGATTTCCTCTACATCGAAAAATATCACACCATGCTCCTTGAGGTTGATTTAATGGATTCAGTGCTCCACTAGCGATGTAATCTCTGAATACAGGGCAATGTTCCTTGGAATGTCCTTCTCCTTTACATTTAGTGCACCAAACCTAATCTCTTATTTCTTTTCCTTTCTTCATATCTTGCAACTATAATGTCAGGTTTTCTAGTTGTGTATGTATATGTGCCATTACTGTGCTAGTCTCTCCTATAGGTGAAGCTTCTAGCTTCATTGCAATTTCCAATTCTTCTGTTTGCGATGTTACCTTTTGTTGCATCAATGGTAATCTAATGTGGGGAAACAATGAAGCTATGAACCATTCTTGATGCTATTGTGGTGCTATATCAAAGCTAACTTTATCTAACAAGGCTTTGAATTTTTTTTATCAAACTCCCACACAGTCTCATTAGGTTTCTGTTTTATTTCTTTTTGCTCTGTAATGCACTGAGATTCTGGCTTAGGTTTCTTAAATTCTCTAATCAACGTAGTTCTAGTATCAGCTAATGTTTTGTTCTGTCCAACAGAATATTTCATAAACCATGTTAAATATATGTCTCTGAATGTGGTGACTAGTTGAGCTTGTTATACAACATCATCTTGTACTTGCTTAACATTCTAGACAACTTCACAGAGAAACCAATGTTGCTCTGGATCCTCTAGACCAGTTCCTTTAAAAACATGTAGCTTAATGTTGTCGACCATTATTCTTCTAGGAGGTGTAGTGTTCTGAAACAATGAAGGTATACCAATACTTGGCTAATTCTAAGTATCCACTCTTGCAGTATTACTACTACTAGTGTTCTACGAACTAGTAATATTTCTTTCTTCAGCTATAAGTTTATGCGGAGTAATAGGCTGATATCCAAAGTATCTAGGTTCTTTTTCACTATCAAGCTTAGCTTGATATGGATTTCTATCACTTCGTAACCCAGTTTCTATCACGTCTATCACCTCTTTCTAGTGCTAACTTTATATCTTTTTCCACTACGCAAAATGCCAAAATCTTCGTCTATATCACTATCTGTGTTACTGAACATTACAGACTCAAACCCTAGGAATTTGATTGCATTTTTAAGACACCTTTTTTAGCTAATAGCATTTTAATGCATAAACTCAAGTTTTTCAGGTACTTACCTCTAAATCCTTGGAATAAATATCCTTCTATTGTGTTGTAAGACTTCAAAGTTTCCCCAAAAAATTATGTAATATAGCCTTCCAGTAAGCTATCCAACCAAAAGTATACTGCTCTTGAAATATAGTTGTCAATCCCTTTAAGCCTCTGAATCAACTCTGGATTCCAAACTATAGATTCTTCACCCTGAAAACAGTTTTTTCGTTCTGCTATCCTCGATATCCACTCATGTAGCTCATTACAAAAATATGTGAAGAAAATTTCATGCAGGTCTGTGAATATATACCTCTGCAACCATTGTTCTATGGTAAGACGCAGATGTCTGTTTTCTTTCTTCACAAACTCAATTTATGTCTGGCTTACCCAAGTATGTATTTCTTTCTTCTTTGGATTCCACATCAATATAATACATCATCAAAGTATCAGTTCATGCAATGCATAGAACCACTTGTTGGTTACTTCTTTTTCTCGTCCATGTAACACACCACCAATTCTAGCACGACAACATAATCATTTGTTGGTGATATTTTTGGCTAACCCAGGTTCAAATAAGTTTCTCTTGTAGACCCAACAAATAACCCCTTTTCATCGGCCCTTTCAGCATCAACCTAAGAACAGGATAAAGTCTCACCTAAGGCGAAGATGGGTGGTTACAAAATCAGGTTTCTGTAACCTTGGTAATGCACGGATGTGTTATGCAAACTTGTAATGTACTCCTTGATTAACACATACTTAATATAACAATACCAACATGTATCTGTGCACTTCATAGTTATCGAAAACCTGCAGACTTTGTTGAATCGTTGTTCGTTTACCCTTATGACTACGCATTCATCCTACTTAACATTACTCCACACCATTCATACATACGTGTTCTGCTTACTTAACATAACATTCTTATTCACATACATATGAAAGAAAATACATTAGCATAAGCATAATATGAACATAAAGCATATCATATATTCACACACATACATAGGGATTTACGTGGTTCACCCCCCAGATGGGAGCTACATCCATAGGAACTGTTATTATATTAATTGGAAGGGGTAACAGTTCCAGTCTACGAACTCAGTTGCAGACTCTTCTCTACAATAGAACTCTGTGTCCTCAGCTGCAAAGTCTTTTCCTCTCTATATGTCTCTCATTCTAGATCTAACAATATCTAACTTAAGTCTAACAAGATCTAACCCTTCCTTATACAAAATTTCCCTTTATATAGATGTGCCTAAAGGTCACGTATTGCAATAACTATGGGCGTCCCAACCCTCATAGTACCCTTCAACCCAAAATCCCGTGGTTCTCCTGTTGACCACTCTTTGCCTTAACTTTGTTGTCCTTTTGCGTCGCTTCTTCTTACTCTGACGCTTCCTCTAACAGATGCAGTTCTAACCACGTGTCTTTGACTCTATAGTGGCGTGTCCTTTGCACCATTCCGCTTATTTACTCTCTACTCCTGTAGCCGACAATTTTCAACTTCATTCATAACTACTCCAGCTACCTCTAGTCATCCTTAGTACTTTGTCTTTACTAAGGGGATAGGTCATTTCCTGTCAACTTCGCTACACTCCATACCCTGCTACCAGGAATTGCGGAGTTGCTTCTCCCAAAACTGGTCAATGTTTGGTCTCACCTAACTGTACCTTTCTCATCAAAACTTCCTTCATTTGCGTTGCGCCCAACAATTGTTAATGTAAGATGAAAGGGTTGCATAGAAATTATGATAAAGGTCTTCTACATTACCCTTACTAGAGAGAGAAAACAAATTATTATTTAAACCATTTCAAAAAAGGTCAACTTTACTTTTGTTGAATATTAAGAAAGTTTGGCTTTGAGAATTTGTTTCTATGAGATTACTATGCATAATAAAATTGAGTGTTACGAAGGTAGACTATATTCCGAGTTAAGTTTATGGTCATTTAAAATGTCAAAAAATATTATTTGGTTGTTTGAAGGGATATTATAAACCACACTACTTCCAAGCCCATGAATGCAAGTCCTAAATATTTAGGGAAAATTTTGTTTGGTCTTGAGCTAATCAAACTCTATAGTGCTAAAAATCTAATTATTTGCAATGATCTTATGAAATGGATTAATTCTACCGAAAGGGTTGCATAGAAATTATGATAAAGGTCTTCTACATTACCCTTACTAGAGAGAGAAAACAAATTATTATTTAAACCATTTCAAAAAAGGTCAACTTTACTTTTGTTGAATATTAAGAAAGTTTGGCTTTGAGAATTTGTTTCTATGAGATTACTATGCATAACAAAATTGAGTGTTACGAAGGTAGAATATATTCCGAGTTAAGTTTATGGTCATTTAAAACGTCAAAAAATATTATTTGGTTGTTTAAAGGGATATTATAAACCACACTACTTCCAAGCCCATGAATGCAAGTCATTTCGGTAGAATTAATCCATTTCATAAGATCATTGCAAATAATTAGATTTTTAGCACTATAGAGTTTGATTAGCTCAAGACCAAACAAAATTTTCCCTAAATATTTAGGACTTATTTTGTATTTGTTGGCTAAAGCAAGGTCTTTGCCTAGCCATAGAGGTTTAGAGTTGGAATCATTGCTTAAGAGAATAACTTGTTTAGTATTTGTTCAAGCAATAAAGTCACCCATTAAGAGGATATTGCCTTCATTTCTTAAACTAGAAATATCATGTTCATGGCTATTATAAGAATAGTTTTTATCTAAACTGATCTTCTTATAAAAGCTAGAATTGATAGGCACAAAATAACAAATTGTTATTAAGAGTTTTTTAGCATTAATATCTATAATTTCCATCCATGTGTACTGGATGAATGGATCTTGCTTATGAATCCTATGATGAGGGGAGATGTTCTTCCTAATGTAACAAGCTATGCCTCCAATGCGTTGGCGAAAAGATGTCTTGTTCCATATCGACCATAAGACAAATCCTTCTATTGTAGGGACCTCATGTTTTTCATGCTCCCAAGCTTAAACCACTATTATAATATCAAACTTGGGACCTCTATTCCATGGAAAGCCTCGACAATTCCAAGAGAGAATATGGAGTATGCCAAATTCCTAAATTTACTATTGACTTTTTGGTCTCTATCTCTGATGACATCCTTCCTATGTCTAATTAATGCCCATTTTCCTTCATTTATAGCTTCTTTTACCTTTTGCATGATCCTTTAGAGATAACCTTAACTCGGATCATCCTATGTTTATTCTCAAATAGTGTTTTCAACATCTTTGCTTATGTAAAACAAGTAGTTTCAATTTGTAATATATTATGTAGTTTTCCCTTGACTAGAGATAGCTTAAGCTTATCGTCTTCATCATCCCCCTTCAAACAAAAAATTATGAGGTTCAAGGAATTTGTTAGGATCATGGTCTAATTCAATAAACTTTTTTTATTTTTATATCCAATTTACCTTCCAAACTATTTAAGGTTAGATTGTTATTTACCTTTGCTTAGAGTCCTTTAATCTTCCTCTTCATCTCAATATTTTCTAAATTATCAATTTTTATTTGCTGGATTGATTGATTTGTTTCTTGACTTTGCTTTTTGTAATATCCCGAATTTTGACTAACTATATTGATGTTATATATTGGGATTAAATCCCCAACACATATGATTTATTTGGATATACTGGGTGTAAGCCCCAATGCACATGCTTTTTACTTTTATTATATGATGGGCGTAAGCCTCGATGCACATGACATATTTTGTTGTAGGTATATATATTTGGGCATGGACCCTTACAGATACAGGTTATTGCTATATACTGGGCGGGAAGCCCCAATGTATATTGATTGATGCTTTATTATGAGATCGAGTACAAGACCCTATTATACTGAGATGATATTTTGTTATATACTGTGCTAAGTTATGATATGCATGATTGACTTTTTTATGTGTTGAGCGTGGACTCTGGAGCACATGGAATTCCCTATGTGCTGGGCATAAGCTCCAATGTACATAGAAATTTTTTTATTATGTACTGGGCGTAAGCCCCGATGTACATAGAATGTTGGGCATAAGCTCTGGAGCACTCCAAGCTTGATAATGAATACTGGATCCAAGGCCATTTGTATATTCTAGATGTGCTTCACAAACACATTCTAGTACTAGTGTTGAGTAGAATGCTCTAGAATTGCACTAGTGTAATGCCCATGTGATAGTGTTGAGCCAAAGCTCTGAAGAGCACTCAGGGTTACTTGATCTTAAAGTGTTGAGTTGAGAAGACTCTGAATAGCACTACTACCCATCACAATTATTTAATTGGTTAAATGAATCCTTTCTATCTCTCATCAAAGACTGCGGGAACTACCATGTTAAATGAGGGAATCCAACATGCAAGAGGGACCTATAGTTACCTAACCTAGCCAATTATCCAAGCCTATCAAAAGGACCTTGTCCAAATATTGGACCCTATATTAAATATTTGTTATGTAATTTAATTAATTAAATAATCAAGTTGATTGTTTATAAAATAAATCTCACTTATGTATAAATGATATGCACGAAACCTATGCATAGGATATTATTTATATTATATATATTATGTATGAATAATATGCAGAAAATATATGCACAAGATATTTATTTATGTTATATATAAGAAAAAAATTATGATCTAAATTAATAGAAACACATAGGTTGTAAACAAAGTAAATAAAATATAAAGGTTCCTTTTAACAAATCATAGAGGAACAAGTTAAAAGTCCTAGATTAACTAGGAGTAAAGAATTAAATAAAAATAATCTTTACCTATATTATAATTCAAAACTAAAACAAATCTGGAGTTAATATTAAAAATATTATTATTAACTCAATAGCTATATTCCAAAATTTCACCTATATAAAGAAACAAAGTCCCCAAGTGAAGGGAATATTTTCTTTCTATCATTATTCTATGGTGAGAGAAGAGAATTTTCCCACAGAAACTGAAAGAGCCCTTTTATTTTCAAGAACTGAATTGCATCAACAATCTTCCCTAGGTCCTTTATTGTCCTATTGCATGTTGGAACCAGCTCGGGGGGATACATTAGTGAATCAAGAAGGGTTCAGGGTCAAGGTTGGGAAGAACGTGGTAGTCCCAAAGTCATTCAGTTCAGTTATTCTACAGGTCAGCCAGATCATCACATACTTGTTTTTTGTAATTAGTGTTTGAAAGTGTGCAGGTCTATACCAGTAGAAGGATCAAGCTGCAACTATACATGTATGAGATACTCTTACATTCTTTTCAATTTGTTATTAGGCTGCTAAACTTAGAAATTTAATTTTGTCAATTCTTTTCATAATAATCTAGTAGCAGTAGTTAATGAGAGCAAGGGCCTATGGAATTGGCTCTCCTGGGTTATTTTTTCCTATTTCAACAGCTAAAATTCTGGTTTAAATATTTCAAACCCTAGCTAAAACCGAAGCAGTACAGAACCTCATCAAACAAATTTAAATTATTTATTTCAACAGAATCATCTCCTATAAGGAGACTGATTTGCTAGTTTTATTTTCAAGCTCATAATCTTCAATAAGAAGATTTAAACACAACATAGGAAAACTTCAAACCATAAGATCATCAACATAACCTACATTCCTTAAGTCGCCTTACACAGGCTAAATTATGTTAGGGCATTATTCTAGATTTAAAAACTATTATTAAAAACCAACCAAGATTCAGGATCGAATCACCTTACCCTAAGAAAAAAATCACAGGGATCACGCTACAGCATGGGTCGTTGCCCTTTCCACATAATTATAAAACCATAACGAAAGTCAAAAGGAAACGATTTTATTTCCAACGCTAGGGCTGGGTCATCAAGACACATTAGAATTATTATAAACAAGAAATAAATTCATACGAACTCTCTGTATTTTAATCAAATGAGCTCACACATCAAGATTTCATCCCCAAAATATTTAGCTATTTAACGTGGAGAATATTACCCTCTCTCTACATTAATTATTAACCTTCTCAAACCAGAGGTATGATAACCCAACTTTTAAACTAGGAATTTCCCATTACAGAAGTAAAAACGATTCTCATTACAAGTGCATAATCCAACTAGGGCTTGCCCTTCCGTAATTAAAATAAATAAACAACGTTTCTTTTCACACATTGAGAGAATCTAATTCTAGTTTAAATACTTAAATCAACTAAATGAGAAACGCAGAGAACCTTAGCATATTACAGGTAGGGTCATCACCTCAGGTTTCGATAGGTATATATTTCATAAGGTTACCAAGGACAAATTTATCAAACCCTGGACTTGCCCAGGTCACATGTTTTTCGGGAAAATCGAAGTAATTAAAATACACCCAGAGATTTATGGAAACCCCATACGTTGCTAGGCTCAGTAAATAAAATAACACACAGAGCCAAATTAAACCATTAAAAGAATATACATTTCCAGGAGTGCCGAAAGCACAATGCTGGTACAGGAAGCAAGTGAGGACCATCTCCCTCAACACTAAATTTCCATACAGGATACAAACACAGTCAACGCTGTAGTTCATTACATTTTAGAGTGTGCCTCAGTTTAGCCACGACTTGTTACACAAACCCAACATTTCATGAAATCCTTGCATTATAGAGAATACAAACCAACAGACAAACACTTGCTTGAAAGGAGGAAAAGGGTCATCAAAAGACCAGACTTACCAAAGTTGCCATAGCTGCAAGTATCATCGCACTCAGCTCGAAGCCACCACCACCGAGGGACCTGCCAAGGTCAAACCCCAATACAACTGAGTTATAATTCGAAACAAAAAATGATTGTGGAAACAAGTAAGAATGAGTTTGTTTATTGGAAAAGAGTTTACCTCGCAAGGCTCATACATTTGGTGACGAGCAAGTCGAAGACCTGTCATGGGCGCCTCCAAGTCCTTAAGAGACTTGCTCTTCCTTCCCCTCCCAAAACAAGCATTTCAATAATACAGTAGGGTCATCCAAAACTATTAGGGTTTAACCCCAAGTGACATCCATCTATCCCCAATTCGTATGCTTGGTAGTGGACTCCATTAAATGCGTTATCCACTCCTCCAAACATTTTATCTTTACCCCTTCTTGTATAGTTAAGTGTTCCTTTCAAACCTTGTATGATTACATTTTAATTGTTGACCAAAAGTATAATAATAAACTCACATATGGAGCTACAACTCTAGGAAACACAAATCCTAGATAGTCTTATACATACCTACACAATCAGAAAGGAATAAGCTTTAGCATGAATGCTAAGTAAGTCTAGCCCTGGCTACCAGTTCCATCCCTTCGAACATGATAATGATTATAATATAGTAACTTAAATAGATAGCAAGTTAACCCATTAAGTTAAAATACAGACATAGTTGCAACATTTAAAGGAACAACATAAGGACTCTTAAGAATTCAATTAAGTTCCAAATTGATCAATCAACTGAGTTATCTGCCATCAACCCAAGGTGGGTGGTTAATGAAGACATGAAACCAATTAGGTCGCTTCTGCAAAACCGTAGAGTAAAACCACCCACAGTAAATAAATCCATTTGTTGTTCACGAGCAGAAATACAATCCATGTATTAAACATTATATCACTGCAATCTTCTAGTTATGTTTCCAGTGCTGAAGTTAATTTAACTAAACATCTACTTAAAAAGGCAGTAGTAAGTTACACATGAAAAATTTTAAATTTTTATAGTTTTAGGGACATTACACTTTTCTGTTTCTTATAATATAATATCCATGATGTACAACTTATTCTCCAAAAATGTGATTTTATTGTCTATTTGTTTTTAAATCTTATCTTCAAAATATACAAATTTATTATAAACATTACCATAAATTAAAACCTATTTTATTATTTAAAAAAATAAAAATAAAAATTTTAAACAACATTAAACCATAACCATAAATTAAAAAAGTATATATTAAAAAATCAACCAACATTGACGACCATGAGACAACTATATTCCCTACATGGACTAATAATATAATTATTGGTTGTTGAAATTAAGGAGAATATTATAATTAATTTTCAACGACCATATTTAATGCAGACGTGGACTGTTTTATACATGATTGAAATGGGAATTTGGTTCACATGCCCATTAAGGAGTTTGGTATACATTTAATTTTTTTTATTAATGAAAGTATTATTCTGTCATTTGCCCTTTGTTTCTCTCCACGACACTCTTGTTGTTTCCCTTAAGAAATGGAATGGACATACCAATGCAAATGAGGACATGTATATCCTCACAACTCTTGTTTGTCAATTCTTAAAACATAGAGGCACGAATGGATTTTCCATTTTTGTAAGTCTATGAACATTGAAGATGAAATCACTTTCTCTTAGAGTGCTATGCTTACAGCCACATTAAATGCTAGTTACACTGATAAGTGTTTATATCTTAAAATTTGGGGTGGACTATCATTTATGCTTTTCCTAGATTAAAGGAGGATGGGATGTGTATTGTACAAATTGATTTTATGTCAAGGGAAAAACACACCACGTAGTAAATAAGATTTAATTGCACAGTAGATGAATATCTTCTTTTTTTTCTCTTCAGACTTGGCCGACCATACAATAGAGAACCCCAAATTTTACTTCGCGGAACACTTGCTTCACTAAGAATTAACTTCGGCGGAGCCTAACTGCACAATGTCAACTTTTTACTTCGTGGCAATTAATTGCACGATTTCAACTTTCTACTGCGTAGTAGTACTTTGTAGAGATGTGGAGTTAAATTCGCAATACTTTACTTTGCGGACTTCACAAAGACTTTGCAAATCACTTAAACAAACTTTTCATGAAATATATTTTCTAAGGCATAACAAGTAAAACATCTTACGCGAAGTTACTCCTTGTAAAAATAGAACTTTCACTACGATGAACTTAATTGGAAATCTTGATTCCTTTTACTTTGCATAAATGTAAACAATATTCAAGGAGAAGATGTGCGACTTGCAATATTCAACATTCTTGGGAGTGAAACATAAAAAATATGAACTTATATATTACCACAGTAAACTACGGGATGCCTCAAAACATGGAAATGAGTTTTTACTTGATCTTTTACTTTCACTGAGCTTAGGCTCTTGATACAATTCACGGGAGCTTCTTCTCCTTTCACTATTCTTACACATCTCTCTCTGAGTTTCAACTATGAGCTTCTACTTATAGAGTTTCCTAACAACTGACATAAGATCACTTCACTTGGAAGCTTCAGGATTGCATTAAACATTGTAATTAATTTCTACCTAAGAAATCTTGATATGCGAACTATTAACGCAGTTACATAAATATAACTTGACGTGCGACAGATTGGATGCGAACTTACTGATAGAATGACATTGCAGTCTCTGTGCGCTAACACAAAAATATTGACAGAGCCGACTGACGGGGTGACTGACAGAGCCGGCGTAGTAGATACACGATCAGCTCATTAATTACATATTTTTCCAACAGTCCCTGTTAATTATGAGCGGATGGGGATAATAAAACAAAATTAAAATTTTACAAAATGTTTCAGAGCTGAAACATGCTCTGTGCCTGACAAAGTTCACTGCGTAGAACTTGTCACTCCCAAACAACTTCGCAGATATTGGAATGGGTCCTTTTCTAATGGTTTGGTAAAGATGTCTGCTACTTGATCTTCAGACCTGCAAAATTCTAAACAGATTTCTTTGTTGTTTGTCAATTCTCTGATAAAATGATATCTTGTATCGATGTGCTTTGTTCTCTTGTGAAACACATGATTCTTTGACAGTGCGGTAGCTGAGTTATTGTCGCAATAAATGACTGTGGGTTCTTGCTGATCCTACGACAGATCACTTAACATCCTGCGCATCCAAACTGCTTGACATGCAGCGCTTGTAGTTGCGACATACTCTGCTTCTGCTGAAGAAAGAGTTACTATGGGATGTTTCTTTGAAGCCCATGATACAACACCTGTTTCTAATGAAATGTATTTCCAGATGTGCTTTTTCTATCATCTATGCTACCTCCATTGTCGCTGTCAGTGTATCCAATGCGTTTGAAATTTTTTGAGGTTGAATAAAGAATACCAAAGTCTCTTGTTCTATTTACATATCTTAGAATTCTTTTACCTGCTTGCCAATGTGATTCTTTTGGCGACTCCATGAATCTTGAGATTAAGATGACTCCATACATGATATTTGGCCTTGTTGCTGTAAGATACATAAGGCTGCCAATGAGCTTCTTAAACAGCGTAGGATCTACATTGGATCCATCATCATCCTTGCTCAATTTCAAACCTATTATTACTGGTGTAGGGGCTGTCTTACAGTTTAACATCTTAAATCTGTTCAAGACATCACTTGCATATTTTGACTGAGATATAAATATCCCATTTCAGAATGTTGGACTTCAATGCCCAGAAAATACTTCATAAGCCCAAATTAGTCATTTTGAATTCACTATCCATGACTGATCTAAATTCTTCTATGCCAAAATCACCAATAAATATTGAATCATCTACATACAAGCAGACGAATTAGCTTATTACCTTGCTAGTTGATTTTTGTGTACAACGTTGGCTCACATTCACTTAGATGTGAAACCCATTCTGAATGAGGTAAGAGTCAATGCCACTATACCAAGCTCTAGGAGCTTGCTTCAAACCATAGAGCGCCTTCTTCTGCTTGTATACTTCGTGTCCTTGTCCTAGAACTTCATAGCCTTGTGGTTGCTCCACATATACTTCCTCCTCCAAATAACCATTTAAAAATGAAGACTTAACATCCATTTGATAAACTGTAATGTCCCCATTCAAATAAATGCATAGTAAGACAATCCCATCAATCCTACTAGTTTCCTAGGTTGGATGGGCACATGTGGGATGGTAATAAGGAAACTAATAAATGATATTTAGACATTAGAAGGGTTCAAGCATTTAATAAATATGATGAATAAATAAATTCAAGAGAAATTCTAGGTGGCAAGTGGTTTTGGAGACATATGGAGGTGGTGGGACCCACACTGGCTTGATTTTTCAATGACGCATGGCAGCTCTCTCTTGCCAATTCGAATTCATGGGAAGGTGAACACTCTTGGGTGAGTTGGTAAGTCATAACACATGCATTGAGCATATTAGGTCAAAATGGGAAGGAATAGTAACCTCCATGGGAGAGGAAGAGTCAAATTGGAGACTAGTGGACACATGGGCTAGATTCCCTAGTTTTATGACAACAATAATGAAGCATCTATGACATTTTATGAAAAAATTCAGATCTGAATTCTTACACCTGACCATTATGACATGTCAGCCCCAAAAATAGGCTCAAGAAGGCGCTCATGGAGTTGGAGGAATCTAAAGAGACTCAAATTCGAATTTGGGAGAAGATGGAGGTTGGAACTAGGAGACAAGTGGCAAATGAGGATATTTTCTAAATGGAAAATTATTGAATCTATTGAGAGGATTTCGACCCCTTGAAGGCTAATGTTGGTTATAAAATGTAGAAATCAGGTATGAGAATGGTTTTTTTAATTATTTGAGAAAAATTGCATTTGTGAAGAGAGAGCTAGTGGATAGACTAGTTTCTTGCCTTAGCCAATTTCAAGGGTGAAAGATTCCCATCCAAGTTGGTGTTTGGAGAGGCCACTCAGGTCTTTCATGGTTCTTTAATGGAGTTTGTATTTGCAGGTATCAGCTATAGGAAGTTTCATGGTTTGGTTTAGTGCAGCACTTTCTCTCCACCGTTTCCAGTTTTGAAGGTATATTCGTGCTCCTTGAGGGGAGGGCATTTTTGGTGAGCACTTGTGCTTCTTGAGAGAGATTCTCATTACATATTTATGATTGTAATAGATTCATATGCTCTGTTATTCATATTCAGAAAGTATCAGGTCGAAATACCCACTGGTTGTATGCAAAAATATTGATTAATGAGCAAACAATGTCCATTTCCCAATGCATTGATGTATGACACTATAATGTTGATTATTTCAAATAAATGGATGATTATATGATATATTTGTGATAAATATACTGCCATGGATGTCTTCTACAAGTTTCATGTACTGTACTTGAGCATTTGAAGCATTTTTACTCAGTTTAGTTGTATTGGGAGGTGAAATAGTGCCATTTCCCCAAGGGTCGAATTGGGGGGTTTTTGCTGTTGAATGTGAGAGAGTGTAGAACAGTATTAAAAATAAATTAATGGTGCATATGAGACCTTAATAACATACTAAACACATTATATACCTCTGTTCATAAATTTGTGGGAGTTTGGATGCATTTGGAAGGCCATTTAAAGTGTTACCCGAGGGGGATTTGATGCACAAATTACTAGTCAAAATTACATATATTGATCAGAATACAAATCAAGTTTGAAGCAGCATTTGGAGGGCCATAAAACATCCCTGAACCTTATATTCAAGTCTAAATACCATTAATACACTCCTACAGAAGATTTGGGAGCATTTGGGTTGATTTGGAGGTCAAAACAGTAAAACTAGTCAAAGGTCGAAATTGGAAAAAAAAGTGGAAAATTGGGCCATTTTAATAAAATTTGAAAAAGGGATATTACAAGTGGTATCAGAGCATTGGTCTTGGCACCTGATGGTATAACCAAGAAGCCAAACAAATAAAACACCACCCTTTGAATCAGTAGTTGAAGAAGTTTGGTTGAAGAAGAGATAGTAGCAGAAAAAGAGTTTTTTTCTAAAACAATGGGTAGAGAGGAGGAGGAAAAATTAAGACATAAGGAGGAATTTATTGAAGCCTTAAAACCATGTTTTGAAGGACTTACCATGGTTATTCTAGATATGAATAAACAAATGATGAAAGGTTTCGAATTGTTGGGTAGCCAACTTTCAGGCAAAGGGATGATAGGAGATAATAGTGGTTCACACTCAGGGGAAAAGATGAAAGGGAATGAGCATATTTTCTCAAGTACAGGACCTCATAATAGACCTGATGAATTTCAAAGCACACAAAGGCATACTGCACCTAAATTTCTCACACCCAAAGAAGAGCCCAATCTTGAATTGGATTACAAGAAACTAGTAAATGATTGGAATGATTTGAATGAAGAGTGTAAAAGAGGTGTACCACTCAGTGACTACATTGATGCTATGCAAAAGATTAAAATGAAGGGAGACAATAGGAGTCCATTCCATAACAAAGAATTGAATAGTGCTATTGGAAAAAATGTCACTTCCTACTTTTGATGGTTCTTCTCAAAATTCTGCTAACACTTGGGTGCAAAAATTGGATGTATATTTTCAGCTGAATCCTATGTTGGAAGAGGATGCATTAAAAATGGCCATTTGCATTTGGAAGGAGATGCCAATGAATGGTGGTTTCATGGGATGAAAACCTTGGGTCATAATCAAGTTAAAACATATGAAGAATTTGTTGACAGGGTACTAGAAAGATTTGAACAAAAAGATCCAGAATTGCCTTTCAAAGAACTAGCTCAATTGAAGCAAACTGGGTCCCCTACCGAATATATGTTGGACTTTCAAAAATTATCAGTCAAGGTGGCTGATGTATCTATGGGAAGATTAGTATTGCTGTTCACTGAAGGTTTGGCTGAACCTTTAAGAGGTTTGGTCAAAGCCCACAAGCCAACTACATTAAAAGATGCAATGAGCTTGACTAGGGATCTCCAAAATGTGCTTCCTAGAACGAGATTTCCTCCTAAGCCTAGCTATAAATTTGAAAAGAAACCTTGGCAAAGGGATGGATATGATAAGAAACCTTGGCAAAGAGAGTCATTTGAGAGGAATAAAAAAGAGGGACTAAACATGGATGAACTTAGAAAAAAGAAACTATGCTTCACATGCTTCCAACCATGGACACCGGGGCACAAATGTACCAAAGGAAAGGCTCAATACATAGAAGTATTTTCTGATAATGAGGGGTATGATGGGGGCATGGATGAAGATGGACATATTTCAGATCAATAAGAGGCATATGAGACAGCAGTAGAAGAGGAGAGACAAGAAGAAAATCATCCTTCACCGGACAAAGCAAGAATGGCAGTGCTTTCAGCAGTACCTCGCTATCATACTATCCGATGCAAAGGTGTGGTACAAGGACAAAGAACTTCAGTTTTGGTAGATGGAGGAGCCACTCATAACTTCATTGATGCAGATATGGTAGAGAAAAGAAAGATACCCATTGAACCATTTGATGGCTTCACAGTTGTCATTCCCGGTCACAACACAATGCAATGCAAAACATGGGTTCCAAAGCTGCAAGTCACCGTAGGTAACTATACTTTTGTTGATAGTTTTTATGTGGTTGATGTTGCTGATACTAATGTGGTTTTGGGAGTGCAATGGTTTTATTCAATAGGAGAGCATACAGTAAATTATCAAATTCCCGAAATGAAATTCCAAGATTCAAAAGGAGTACAAAGAGTTGTGAGAGGGCAACACACTTATCCAAATCAAGTAGTGACTTGCAATAGCATGAGATCTATATTGAGGCATGGGGATATAGAATGGGTTGCTGAATGTCATATTACATCTCCCAAGCCAACTATAAATATTGTAAAACACCCAAAGGAGATAGAGAAACTTTTGCAAAAATATGAAAAGGTTTTTAGAGACCTTCCACATGGTAGGCCACCAGATAGGGGGGTTGAGCACAGTATTGTTTTGGAGGAGGGTACTTCACCCATTCAGATACCACCTTATAAACATCCTAAAAGGTTTAGAGATGAGATTGAAAAAGCTATCCAAGAACTCCTAGAGTTGGGGCTCATTAGACCAAGCTCTAGCCCTTATGCTTCTTCAGTAGTGCTAGTGAAGAAAAAAGATGGAACATTGAGAATGTGCATAGATTTTAGAGCCTTGAACAAAAAGACTATCAATAATAGGTATCCTATTCCTAGGATTGATGAGCTCATGGATGAGCTACATGGGGCCAAATACTTCTAAAAAATTGACCTTAGATCAGAGTATCACCAAATTCGAATGAAAGATGAAGATGTGCAAAAGACCGCTTTTCGATGTCATTTTGGCCACTTTGAATTTCTTGTCATGCCTTTTGGGTTAACTAATGCTCCAGCCACCTTTCAAGCATGTATGAATAGGATATTTTGCAAGCAACTAAGAAGGTTTTTTTTGGTTTTCTTTGATGATATTCTCATTTACAGTAAAACATGGGAAGAGCATTTGCAACAGTTAGAGATTGTGTTGAAAATCTTGCAAGAAGAGTCCTTATTTGCTAAATTATCAAAATGTGAGTTTGGGATGAAAGAACTACTGTATCTTGGGCACATTATTGGGCAAGAAGGAGTGAAGGTACACATGAAAAAAATCAGGGCTATCTTGGAATGGCCATCACCAAAAAATATTACCGAATTGAGAGGCTTTATTGGCATATGCACCTACTACAGAAAATTTGTGAAAGGGTTCTCCAAGTTGACTTCTCCACTAACTGATTTGACTAAGAAGGATGCTTTCAAGTGGGATGAAGAGGCTGAAAAAGCATTCCAAAAAATGAAAGAGGTAAGGAGTAGTTGTCCCATACTTGCACTTCCTCATTTTACTAAACCTTTTGTTGTGGAATGTGATGCTTCAGGTGGAGGAATAGGGGCTGTCCTAAAGCAAGGCCAACACCCCATAGCCTTTGAGAGCAGAAAGTTGCAGCCTCATGAAAAACTTTACTCCATCTATGATAAAGAAATGTTGGCCATTATGCATGCATTGGCCAAATTCAGACAATACTTGGTGGGCAGCAAGTTTGTGGTGAAAACTGACCATAATAGTCTAAGACACTTTCTCACCCAAAAAGATCTAAATGAAAGGCAACAAAAGTGGGTAAGCAAGATTCAAGCTTATGATTTTGATATTGAATATGTCAAAGGAAAGAATAATATAGTAGCAGATGCTTTGTCAAGAAGGCCTTCCTTTTCTCTCATGGATATTGCCAAGGATTGGAAAAACATGCTACTAGTTGAATATGCCAAAGACAAATTTGCTTGTGATGTGTTGGATGGAATCAAAGGGGATGATAATTTTAGGATTTTGAATGGGCTGATATATTATAAGGGAATAATTTATTTAGTTCATAACTCCAAGCTCAAGTACCGAATTTTGCAAGAAGCACATGATTCCCCACTAGCGGGCCATCCGGGGATCTTCAAAACTTATAGACAGTTGAGGCAAAGATTTTTTTGGAAGGGGCTGAAGGAAGATGTTCAGAAGTATGTGAATGAATGTAAAGCATGTCAATAAAACAAATCAGAACTTACATGTCCAGCCGGCCTATTACAACCATTGCCCATTCCAGAGCAAAAATGGGACAGTATTTCCATGGATTTCATCACCGGATTGCCTAAATCCTTAGGTAAGGATTGCATCTATGTGGTAGTTGATAGGTTGACAAAATTTGCTCATTTCTTTGCTGTTACATCATCTTTTAGTGCTGCACAAGTGGCTGATATTTTTTTCAAAGAAATCTTCAGATTGCATGGGCTCCCCAAGAGCATTGTCAGTGATAGAGATAGTAGATTCATGGGTGCTTTTTGGCAAGAACTTTTTAGATTGGTAGGCACTCAATTGACTCCAAGTACCAGCTATCATCCACAAACTGATGGACAAACAGAGAGGGTAAACCAATGGTTGGAAGGATACCTAAGAAACTATGTGGGAGGGCAGCAAAAAGCATGGGAAAAATGGCTACACTTGGGTGAGTTTTGCTACAACACCACTTATCATATGTCAATAGGAATGTCTCCTTTCAAAGCATTATATGGTTATGATGCACTTACATTTGCTGACATTATATTTGGTGATAGTAGAGCCCCAAAGGCTAAAGATTGGGTGGAAGAGAGCCAAGAAATTTTAAAGCTCTTGAAAGACAATTTGCAGGTTGCTCAAAATCAACAAAAACAATATGCTGATAGACATAGAGAAGAGAGAACCTTTCAAGTCAATGATTTAGTATATTTAAGGTTGCATCCCTATAAACAAACATCTCTCAAAAAGAATGGAGCAGAAAAATTAAAACCAAGGTACTATGGGCCATACAAGGTAGTGCGGAAGGTTGGAGAAGTAGCATATGAACTAGAACTTCTGGAAGGGAGTAAAATCCACAATGTATTTCATGTTTCTTGTCTTAAGAAATCTCTTGGTCAGCAAATCATCACTTCAGAAATACTTCCTCCTTTGGATGATGAAGGTCAGCTCACACTTGTTCCGGAAAAGATTTTGAAGACACAGGAAAGAAGGTTGAGGAGTAGAATCATCAAAGAATATTTAGTGCAATGGAAGGACTTACCAAATGAAGATGCCACATGGGAAGAGGAGAATATTTTGCAGCATCCAAATCTGAAATTGCTTGAGGACAAGCAATCTTGGGTGGGGAGGACTGTAATGTCCCCATTCAAATAAATGCATAGTAAGACAATCCCATCAATCCTACTAGTTTCCTAGGTTGGATGGGCACATGTGGGATGGTAATAAGGAAACTAATAAATGATATTTAGACATTAGAAGGGTTCAATCATTTAATAAATATGATGAATAAATAAATTCAAGAGAAATTCTAGGTGGCAAGTGGTTTTGGAGACATATGGAGGTGGTGGGACCCACACTAGCTTGATTTTTCAATGACACATGGCAGCTCTCTCTTGCCAATTCGAATTCATGGGAAGGTGAATACTCTTGGGTGAGTTGGTAAGTCATAACACATGGCATTGAGCATATTAGGTCGAAATGGGAAGGAATAGTAACCTCCATGGGAGAGGAAGAGTCAAATTGGAGACTAGTGGACACATGGGCTAGATTCCCTAGTTTTATGACAACAATAATGAAGCATCTATGACATTTTATGACAAAATTCAGACCTGACTTCTTACACCTGACCATTATGACATGTCAGCCCCAAAAATAGGCTCAAGAAGGCGCTCATGGAGTTGGAGGAATCTAAAGAGGCTCAAATTCGAATTTGGGAGAAGATGGAAGGTTGGAACTAGGAGACAAGTGGCAAATGAGGAATATTTTCTAAATGGAAAATTATTGAATCTATTGAGAGGATTTCGAACCCTTGAAGGCTAATGTTGGTTATAAAATGTAGAAATCAGGTATGAGAATGGTTTTTTTGATGATTTGAGAAAAATTGTGAAGAGAGAGCTAGTGGATGACTAGTTTCTTGCCTTAGCCAATTTCGAGGGTGAAAGATTCCCATCCAAGTTGGTGTTTGGAGAGGCCACTCAGGTCTTTCATGGTGCTTTAATGGAGTTTGTATTTGCAGGTAGCCGCTACAGGAAGTTTCATGGTTTGGTTTAGTGCAGCACTTTCTCTCCACCATTTCCAGTTTTGAAGGCATATTCGTGCTCCTTGAGGGAGGGCGTTTTTGGTGAGCACTTGTGCTTCTTAAGAGAGCTTCTCATTACATATTTATGATTGTAATAGCTTCATATGCTCTGTTATTCATATTCAGAAAGTCTCATGTTGAAATACCCACTGGTTGTATGCAAAACTATTGATTAATGAGCAAACAATGTCCATTTCCCCAATGCATTGATGTATGACACTATAATGTTGATTATTTCGAATGGATGGATGATTCTATGATATATTTGTGATAAATATAATGCCATGGATGTCTTCTACAAGTTTCATGTACTGTACTTGAGCATTTGAAGCATTTTTACTCAGTTTAGTTGTATTGGGAGGTGAAATAGTGCCATTTCCCCAAGGGTCGAATTGGGGGTTTTTGCTGTTGAATGTGAGAGAGTTAGAACAGTATTAAAAATAAATTAATGGTGCATATGAGACCTTAATAACATACTTAACACATTATATACCTATGTTCATAAATTTGTGGGAGTTTGGAGGCATTTGGAAGGCCATTTACAGTGTTACCCGAGGGGGATTTGATGCACAAATTAATAGTCAAAATTACATATATTGATCAGAATAAAAATCAAGTTTGCAGTAGTATTTGGAGGGCCATAAAACATCCCTGAACCTTATATTCAAGTCTAAATACCATTAATACACTCCTACAGAAGATTTGGGAGCATTTGGGTTGATTTGGAGGTCAAAACAGTAAAACTAGTCAAAGGTCGAAATTGGGAAAAAAAGTGGAAAATTGGGCATTTTAATAAAATTTGAAAAAGGGATATTACATAAACAAACCATGAATTATGTGCTGCAATGGCCAAAACTGTTCTAATAGTGTCCATTCGAGCTATAGGTGTAAAAGTTTCATTGAAGTCTATGCCAGGCTGCTGTGTGAATCCTCTTGCTACCAATATTTCCTAGTGCTTCTACACATTTCCATCAACATCTTGCTTGGTTTTATAAATCCATTTCATGCTTATCACATCCTTGTCTTTAGGAACATCAACTACTTCCCATGTTTGATTCTTCTCAATGCATTCTATTTATTCATCCATGGCTTGTGCCCAAACATTATCTTCAACAACTTCTTCAAATGTTAGAGGATCATTAACTTGAGAAAATGATGCAAAAAATGAGAATGAATTAAGTGTACCAGTCTCATATATCTCACGTAGACTTCTTGTCCTTAGTAGAGTTGCCGATGTGGAACTGCGCGAACTGCCTGCTGGGGTCTGCTACGCACTTGAAGTGCTTGTCGGAGTTGCTTGTACTGCAATTTCTGTCGGAGTTCCTTGTGCTAAAACATGCTGCGCAGTCTTGGGAGTAGGCGGTGCTGTGAAGTTATGATTCACATGCGGAGTCTCAACCACATCTTCTGCAATGTCATCATGTTCGACATGTGGCACAATTTTAACATTCTTCTCTACAGTTCCATCCCATGCTTCATTCTCTACAAACTGAGCATCACGACTGATAATAAATTTTCTTTCAATAGGATCATACAACTTGTATGCTTTTGTGTCTTTAGAATACTCAATAAAAATGCATTTCTTTCCTTTATTGTCTAATTTCCTTCTTAGCTGATCTGGAACATGTGCGTATGCTACACAACCAAAAACTTTCAAATGCGAAACGCTATGTTTCATACCTGTACATGCTTCCTGTGGAACTTTGTTATTCAAGCTCTTCATCGGACATTGATTCATGATGTATACAACAGTTGACACTGCTTCAGCCTAGTATTCATTTGACAGATGCATGGCTGCCAACATATTGCGCGCCACCTCCATAATGGTTCTGTTTTTCCTCTCCGCGATACCATTCTGCTGCGGTGTATACCGCGCAGTGAATTTCTTCTGTATGCCATGATTTTTGTAAAAATTTAAGAAATCATTTGAAACATACTCACCACCTCAGTATGTTCTTAAGATCTTGATGTTGTAACCACTCTGCTTCTCCACAAGTGCCTTGAACTGCTGAAAACAACTAAACACATCAGATTTATGTTTTAGAAAATTAACCTAGGTTTTTCTTCTGAAATCATCAATAAATGTGAGAAGATAAATGCATCCTCCCATGGACGGTGTTTGCATCGGTCCACAAATATCAGAGTTCACAATTTCAAGTGGTGTGGGAGCTCTGTATGACTTTCCGACTGGAAAAGTCTATCTGTGTTGTTTTCCTAAAATATAGCGTTCACAAATTCTCTCTGGCTTTTCAATCAGTGGCAATCCCTTAACCATGTCCTTCATGTGCAGCAGCTTCAGCCCACCAAAATTCAGATGTCCAAATTTGAAATTCCATAACCAAGATTCATCCCTTATTTCTGTCTGAAACGTAGCTTGTATTGCACTGTCTTTTTCTTCCTTGTCGCAGTGAATGTCTGCTTCTTTGCTTTATGCTTTGAACGCAGATCCATAATTTTCATTTTGAATTTCATGAAGAACTTGAGTTATTTTTCCTTTTATGATTGGTGTTATCTTCAAAAGAAACAAGCGATTACTTGTCATCTGCACTTGGACTATCAACTGATTGCTTGGATATATGTCTTTGATCACACAGCGCTTTCCTATCATATGGATTCTGTAACCTTTTTCCATCAGTTTTCCAGTGCTCATCAAATTATGTTTCAAAACTTGAACATAATAAACACCAAACATATATTTCTGCTCCCCCTGTTTGGTTAGAATATCAACAGTACCCTTACCCAAAAGAGTGACTTGAAAATTATTTCCAAGTGTGACATCAGTTTGAACTGATTTATCTAGACTAGAAAATAGATTTAAATTACCAGTCATGTGATTGCTACACCTTAAGTCTAAATACCATATGTCATTCGGACTTTCTTGGACAACATTGCATTCAAGTGGCGATGCGCATGCTAAGAACAATGATTTGTTCATGGTGCTAGTGTTGCTTGACTGTGTTTGGCCTTGCTTTCCTTGGTCATACTGCTTCTTCCTACATTCATATGCGAAGTGTCCATACTTCTTATAGTAATGACATTGAATTTTTTATTTATCATGTACCTTTGTCCACTTGGCTGACTGGGGCTCTGATTCTGGCCTCTTCCTGCGACATGTGCAGGACTGTTGCTCCGACCTCCTCTGAAAGAACTTCTTTCTCTGCCTCTTCCATGACTTATGGATGATTGTGCTGTGAATGCACCTTCCAGTGATGTATCTGAACCATTGATTCTATGTTCATGATTGAGTAATGAGGCTTGCAATTCATCAATGGTAAATGTGGACAGATCTTTGTTTTCCACCAGGGTCACAACTAAAGATTCAAATTTATTTGGAAGAACTCTAAGAACTTTTTCAACAACTCTTTGGTCACCTAGATTTTCTCCATGAGACTTTATTTGATTAACCAGACCAATAAAACGAGTATAGAATGAGTCGACTAACTCTGTATCTTTCATTGACTGAGATTCAAAATCTCTTCTAAGAATTTGAAGTTTCACAGTCTTTACCTTGTTCAAACCTTGATATTCAGTTTTCAGTGTGTCCCACGCTTCCTTAGCTAATTACGCTGTTGCTACTCTTGGGAGTATGGATTCATGTGTCGCTTGATGTATGTGGAACAATGCCTTTCCATCTTTTTTTCTATGTTCCTTCAAGACATCCTTCTCAGCTTGTGTGAGATTGTTATATGCTATCAGATCTGTTGGTTCTGCATAATCATGCTGGACTATTTCCCATACATCTTGACCTCTAAACAAAGCTTTCATAGTTAGAGACCAATATTCATAATTTTTACTTGAAAAGATTGGATTTTGCAAATTACAAGAAGTGGAAGCCATCGCTTTTCCCTTATAGATAGAATTCCTACTTTCCGTAAACCAGGCTCTGATACTAGATCAAGGGAATATCTTCTTTTTCTTCTATTCGTACTTCGTTGACCATAAAATAGAGAACCCCAAATTTTACTTGGCAGAACACTTGCTTCACTAAGAATTAACTTCGCAGTTTAATTGTGCGGAGACTAACTGTGCGATTTCAACTTTCTACTTCGCGACGATTAACTGCACGATTTAGACTTTCTACTTCGTGGTGATTAACTGCGCGATTTAGACTTTCTACTGCACAGTAGTACTTCACAGAGATGTTACTTTACTTTGCGAACTTCACAAAGACTTCCCAAATCACTTAAACACACTTTTCATGGAATATATTTTCTGAGGCATAACAACTAAAACATCTTATGTGAAGTTACTCCTTGTAAAAATAGAACTTTCACTGCAGTGAACTTAATTGGAAATTTTGATTTCTTTTACTGTGCCTAAATGTAAATAATATTTAAGGAGAAGATGTATGACTTGTAATATTCAACATTCTTGGGAATGAAACATAAAAACTATGAACTTATATATTACCACAACTGGGGAATGCCTAAAAACATGGAAATGAGTATTTAGTTGATCTTTACTTTCATAGAGCTTGGGTTCTTGATACAATTCACGGGACCTTCTTCTCCTTTCATTCTTCTTACACATCTCTCTCTGAGTTTCAACTATGAGCTTCGCTTCTACTTATAGAGTTTCCTAACAACCGACTTAAGATAACTTCACTTGGAAGCTACACGATTGCATTAAAAAATGTAATTAATTTCTACCTAAGAAATCTTGATATGCGAACTATTAACCTGGTTACATAAATATAACTTGACTTGCGCCGGATTGGCTGTGAACTTACTAACAGACATAGATACGAGATGGGATCACTTCATTAATTACATATTTTCCAACATTATGGTGGCCACTCAAAATTCTAAATAAACAATTATAAAAATACAGAAATAAAAAAATTAACTCATAGTTGATGCATGGATAACTCGTAGCTCATGCATGGATACTAGTAGCTCATGCGTCATACATGGATACTAATAGCTCATGCATGGATACTAGTGGCTCATGCATCATGCATGGATACTAGTAGCTCATGCATGGATAACAAGTATTGACACACAATCCATTTAACTAAAGAATGTAAGGGTAATTACAACTAAGTATGGATAACAAGTATCAAATAACTTGTTCATGGCACTTAACTTGTGACCTATTGGTGTTCACCGGCCATGTATTTGTTATAATACAATTATGCCAAAACTATAGTGAGTTAGGAAATATTTTCTTCAAGCTATCTGAGCATAGAAATAAATTTTAAAGAAAACCAAATAATTCCCTTCTCTCTTGTCAAAGTAGGATAGTTTGTCTCAATGGACCATCATCATCACCACCACCACCACAATGGCCATACCAATGATTAACTCTTTTCTTCTCACACATGTTTAGAAGTTTAGATTTATTGTATTGTTTCAAAAGTTCAAGTCTATCAATGAAAATGATCATAAACGGCCTCTTACTTTGCAATACATTATGCATATATTCTTTCTAAACACGATAATGTGTACTACTTACTCTGATTTTTTTGTAAATCAACATCAGTGTTAAGTATGCCCAAATCAGAATAGAGACTTAAAAAGGCAGGCTGAAAAATTGAATGCATAGATGATTTCTCATGCAGATTAAAAGAAATTACATGCTGAAAACTTTCTCAAAATAACCTTTGCTCACAGTTCATTATAAAAAATGACATTAGAATTGAGGAAGAAATAACTTCTAAAATCACACTACGATCTATGATTGGTACCATAAATTCATTTTCCTACATCTTATTTTTACCATAAATTCATGATAAAAATCTAAAGCTGCAAATCTCAAACGTTCTTCATATGAAGTTCCAAAATTATCATGATATGAAAGCAAACTGCAATTTTACAAAATGCAAGTCATTAATTTCATCAATATAAAATGCAATTTTGCAATTCTAGAAAATAAAAAGCAAGAAATATAATTTTGCATTCCGAGAAAATAAACAGTTATTATGATAAGATTATCATAAGAATAAGCCAATAAATATTATTCTTCCCTTTGGAAAGATAAAGATCAGTATATGTCTTGACATTATTATCATAACTGTACGCCATTAAATACTATTCTGCCCTTTTCGAGATATAAAGGGAAGATTACTAACAATTACTATTCTGCCCTTTTGGAGAGATAAAGGGCAGATTATTCAACAATTGGAGTAAAAAACATGTCCATACAGCATAATAATCTCAGAGAGAATTCCTCTTCTATGTTACCGACCACTAAAGAGCACACATAACTGAAATCCCCATGTAGGATCAACAAAAATACATGGTTTTAGAAATATTAGGATGTGGAACGGGGAGCTGGGGAGCATCTCCTTCCCTTCTTTCTCCTGCCTGCAGAAGTTGTTGCATCTGACTTGCTGCTAGATGTGCATAATTTATTGGAGCAACTGCACATAATACACAAATATAGAATGATCAGATCATTTATATTAACTGGTCGAAATTTCAAGTATAAACTCAAGACACAATCATGGTCCCTGGGGAAGATTAGTATCTTAACCTGTAGAGATTGCCACTGTGCTTTTTTGATACCTGCAACCAAACCAAACAAATACAATTTCAAACCTCCTATGAAAAGGCAGAAAAATAGACTTTCACACATTAAACGGGAAGGGTTTGTTTCTTACACATAAGACAAAGCATGAACAACACTCTGAAGTTCGTCCACAGTGAAGTTGTTCTCATCGAGTAATACATGGTAATGAGTGGGCCGTGAAGTTCCCTACAACACATTTTGCTCTTCATGTAAACATGGACATCATGCAACATACAATATCTACGGTTTTCTACTGTGATATGATTAAAAAGTACATACCAAAAAACTTACCATCTTTCCATCTTGAGAACACAAGTAGAAATCAAAATTTCTAGGGTGACAAATATGAGAATCCACAATTGTCCCTGCATCCAAAACATATAAAATTCACTGTTTTGTTTTACATAATAATAATAAGACAATCTCAAATGAGGAGGTACTGCATCACATTCTGGTTAATCTTTGATTTCTTGTCATGCAATACTAAAATAAACGCTTTAATTTGAATCACATGGTAGAAAAAGAAGATAATTAACCTGGCTGCACATTTTGTTTTTCCTGCCCATTGGTTGGGAATATCTTTGCATGATGATTCTTCTGCGAAATTATTAATGTAACTCTAGGTCTGTAACCACTCTCAATAAAATCGCATGCCTGTAAATCAATGATCATTTTAATGAAAGTTAAATCATAATTTTGAAGTAGGTTAAATTATATGTAGCACAGTCATTTAACTTATGGGTAAGTTTACTCACAAATTGTAAAATATAAACCAATCAAAATAATGAATTTAGCATCGAGAAATAAAAATAAAAAAACCTTTAATATAGCTTTCAACTCAGCTCTCAAGACCGTGTCGAATTGAGAATTGCTAACTCCATCTCTGAAAATGATGGAAAATAGAACATGATTAACTATTGATTAAAATTGAAAACAAAATGACACATTAATATTGTATAAGAACATGTATAAAGGAGATAAATATAAATACGTCATATTATAAAGAGACAAACCAGAATTATACATATTTTCATAATTATGATGTTGGTTTTAATTGGTTTATGTTATTAATTTATTTTTGGGAATGATTGACTAACATTCTACTAAACCTCTTAATAAATAAGTTGAAATGTGTAAAAATTTCAACAGTTTTATTAAAACTAGCATAATCACTTAATTTATGGTTAGTGAATATCTAGAGGTCATAAGTTAAGTGCCACCATAAGTTATCTATGCATTCATTCATCAACCATCAGTTACTTTTTAGAATTTTTTTTATGTTTCTAGCATTCTTCTAGTTATCTGCCATGAACAGATCCATTCATCTGCTACCACTTATTTTTTAAAGTATTTTTTTTATAATTGTTTATTTAGAATTTTGAAAGACAGTTAAATAATCAATCAACCATATAATCAATTTGGAAAATATACCGGTGTACAATCTTAGAAAAGCTACACTTGTCTCATTCTCTACATACTTAAAAAATCATAAATCATAGTCCAACCCAAATTCTAAAATAAAAATACCTATACCTAACTATCAATTTTCATGATGACATCAATTTGAAATTCCAACCCTGATAGCAGATCACTAAATGAAAATAGCAACTATGTAATGCAACGTATTGTCAGAATAGCATTCTTGCCTGAGAAAGCGCTGTAAAAAACAACACAACATGAAAATATTAACCACATACCTGAAGATGATCATTCGCTTTGGTTTGGGGTCAACACCTTGTTCACAGGTTTGATAAAAATCTTTTAGTAGTTCACTGTGTAACCAACGTAAATGTTAGTTGTAGAATTTACACCAATCATATGACAGTTTCCTATACAGCATTGCCCAGGTTAAAAAATGGAATAAGTGAATATTTTATGAGAATAGAATTACTTCATCATGCCAGAATCCCTTTCTCCTAATTCCGGCGTAGACGTTATTGTGCAAAGATCCTCAATCAGTTCAGCCCTGGGCGCTTGAGTTCTCACGGAGGCTCTATACTTTGAAATGAGCGGCCAATATCTAGAAGAAACAACCTACAAACAGTTTCGTTTACACAGTTAACGTCACATGTAGGAGAGAAAGTCCTAATAACAATTTTCATGATACGTACAGCTGCAATGGCAGGTGAATCTATAATCCCAACAGATCGACGTGAAACGTCCATCCCAATAATAATTGTTGGTATGGTAGAGATCTTTGGTATCTTTTTTTCAATTTCCATATTTAACACAGTGTTGAGGCCACCCATCTGAAAGAGAGGAAACGAACAAAAGTTCAAGAATATCATTACATAACAATGACTTGACTTGCTTGAAAAGAAAGGGCATATCTAGCAAACCTTAGAGGGAGTTTACCTTTGCATTTATCTTAATTGCAACATTCGTTAAAAACTGGTCGGTGATCTTCTGCGGGTTGCCGGGTGAAATACACTGATTCACCACGCCGATCCTCAGGAACATTTTCTTCCAAGGCCCTGGAAAAAGCAAACAAATATTACAAAATGATAAAATGGAATGGATCATCCTCAGAAGTAAAAAACTAGAGTTGTTCATAGTCACAATTGTTAAATTAGGAAATCACCATAGAGATCACTGTTTTTTCTTTCTGGTAAAAGGCAAATCATAAATTTAGGACGATCTTGTTCTCCTGGAAATATATCTCTGATACGATCTCGCATGGCTATCACTCTGTCAGCAGGCTTCATATATCTGTCTCCCGGATTCTCCTCTACGATACCGGAACACTCGGCCATTTCCTAGAGAAAGCTTTTCGAATTATGTAATGTATTAAAATAAAAAAAATTATTGTATTGATACTTCTCTAATTACATGAATATCCGGTAGCTCATTCATGGATAGTATAGGTAGTTGAGGCATAAATAATATGTGATTACAAGTAAGTATGAAAAATAAATAACAAATAACTTGTTCATGGCATTTAACTTGTGACTTATCGATGTTTACCAACCGTAAGTTAATTGACTGTGCTAATTCGTATTCACTTACATACCATTCCTCTTCTGTTACAACATTCCTGAAGATCACGAGCTAGATTCCTTATATCCACATTTCTAAATTTCGATATGGAGAAATTAACAAGTATCCATTTTGAAATTTTCGCTCCTCTGAACATCGTCTGATAACAGGTGGTTCAGACTGATTAGAATCTAAATAGAGAAAACCTTAAAACCGTCCAAACATTAAAATGAGAAATACCTTTTGGACAAAGTTCCAACGACCATTCCTTGGAGTGTCTCGCCTTGTAGCCATTTGCTCCCCAAACCTAAGCTGTTACGAGAACCAAACAGTTAAACAGAAAATTGGCCTTCACTCTAAGAAATATAAATAATTTCAGATTCTAATAACTGCAGAACAGAAGTACATTAAATATAGAGCTAAACTTAACCCACAAAGAAAAACCAAGTTCAAAGCCAGCACTTGCATCCTTATTAGGAGGGCCATTATTTGTCAAATGACTTAGTAGCAATAATGTTTATTTTTCATGGAAAGAAAGTTTGCAGCAATAATGTATGTATAAAAAAAATTTAGATTATTATTGTAAACAAAATTTGATTAAAAGTATAAAGCTTACCGATAAAAGTATTTAAGAATTTAATTCTGAACATGGCTGTTAAAGTTTTAGGTTGGAGAAAGATGCAAAATTTTAAGGATTTTCAATAAGATTAATTTAATAAAAGGAATCCTGTAAATATGTGTGGATTTTATGATTTTAGTGAGAGAATTTGAGTGGAGAAACTATATTCTTTCACCTTTTTTCATCTCGATTAAGTTTTCAATAGAATCCAGGGTTTTGATTTTATTTTTTCTAATGTGTTATTTATTGATTATTTATATTTTAGAATTTGAGATTCCTAGATTGTCGAAGAATAACAGAACAGTACTGTGTAAATAAATAAATAATAACTAAAACATAAGAACAAATTGCATGACTATACTAATATATATAAAATTCGATATATTAATTTTGTTATTTAAATTAAGTTTTAAAAAAGCTAGTTTAATCTATAAAATTACTTTACCTGTTAGTTCTAAATGATACATAATTTCAAAGAAATTTAGCTGTAAGCTTTATATAATTAAGAGATAATAAATAAAGCTCAACATATAATTTAGGTAATTTTTTTTGTTGTAAAATTCAAATTTTTACCTGTTTAAATTGTATTTTTGAATAATTTCTACGTGTTTAGAATATTTAGACTACACTTTTTTTTAATTATTTTTCATAATTTTTATTTTATGAACTGAAATGAATTTTTTTAATTATGATAACTTTACATGACAACATCTCCCCATATTCCGCTGTATGACAGCATCTCCCCCATATTTAGCTGTAAACCACCTTGTTCCTCTAAAATAATTTAAAATAAAAACTTTACAAAGAACACAATTTAAAATAATTTTTTTCATATAAATAGCACTTAATTTAAAATTAAAATATCACATATAAATAACTTAATTTAAAATGCTCATAGCTGTACTGTTAAAATACTCCTTATGCTGTTAAAATACTCCTTATGTTAAGTCACTGATTAAAAATTCTATAAAAGTATTGTGGAGGATTGTAACATAAAAATTCTATAAGAGTATTGTGGGGGATTGTAACAGAAAAGAGACAGAAATACCTCGGGTGCGGAAAGAACTCGGCCAGGTAAAGCTACCAACTGTTTGTCAACATTTATATTGCATGCCCTGAATGCTGGGTCGGAATTGTAATTATTGCTTTCCATTGCCTGCATGGTTAAATGTTATTGTTATAATTTGTTGGCTATAAAGAAGATAGAAGTTGGAAGAGATTGGATGGCAATAGAAGTAATTTCAAAATGTTACAAAACTGTTTTATGGATCAAACTAACTGACCATAATATTATAAGAAGAGGGCACTAAACCATATATAGAAGAAATCCAATCATTTCAAACTAAACCATACTTACATTATGTAACAGACGCATCCGTTGACC
This sequence comes from Larix kaempferi, assembly GCA_027924585.1. Lineage (NCBI taxonomy): Eukaryota > Viridiplantae > Streptophyta > Pinopsida > Pinales > Pinaceae > Larix > Larix kaempferi. The sequence continues at coordinate 20,402,610 of BSBM01000519.1, forward strand.
CGGAGTTTGTCTGGATTTTTCTACAAGCTTTGAGCGTTGTGCAGAAGAAAGGGATTTTGTATATCTCTGTCCGGGGAGGATGTAGCAAAGCTGGCAATTGGAGGAAGCACACCCCAGCTTAGATATTCAATGTTAATTTTAACATCAACGCCTAGTTATAACATATAAGAAGATTATCATACTGACCTCCACGGGAAGATAGTTAGGACGGTTTCTTCTCCCTACATCTAAGCAGGGAAGATTCTTCAAAGTAAATCCTTTCTCTTGAAAGTACTTGAAAACAGTCAGCTCTCTTTCTTGGTCGCCTCCGTTGCTTTGTTTGATCAAGAAGCTTCACATACAGACCTCAAACTTTTTAATACAGTCTGAGTAACCAAAGTTAATGAAAATACCATTTCCAAACATTAACATTTTTAACTTTGAAATAAATGAAAGGAAGGCAAGATTTGTACCGTAGATCTGTGCACGGTAGATCAGTTATACTAATTATTTTATACTCAAAATTTGTGTGGCTTGTTTTAATGCGTACTCCTTTTAGTACTTGTTTAGCCTGCAAGGAAGGAACAAAGGTTGACAAACTTACTGTTTAAAAAGAAAGAGATTTAAAAGTTCAAAGATTTTGCTGGTTCGGTAAGTTTTTGGTTACAATTCAGTAATTTTGTTTTTCAATAAATTTAAGTAGTATTTTGAATGTTCTGAATGTAGAATGTATAGATAGATTTAACATACTCGAAAACTTCAATAACCCCACAACACTTAGATTATACAAGTTTAACACCCAGATTATACAAGTTTAACATGGCTCTATAAAACTTTCAAAATTTCTGCTTAAAAATATGTCCTCTCCAAACAAAATGGTCTAACTTTTAAAGTACCATTTTGAAAAGTTACAGTATTTGAAAATCCAAGCCTCATACTTTGAGTTAGATTTACCTTGTTCCAATTAATCTGATACTCATTGTTTAGGCCTTGATTTTGCAACAGGAAATCAATGACCTTATCTTCCTTGATAAGGACTGTCGTGGACGTATCTGCACATAATTCCAATGTTGGTAAATTTCATGTTATTTTCCAATCTCTTTTATATATGATTATAAGAATATCGAGGAAACAATGCTGAAGTACATATATTCAAAGTCACAAAACAGAATGGAATTAAGCCAAATCATATTAAAAAAAATTACTATGTAAAAATTTTAATTTTAATGGGTTCATTATTGATGAATTGTATATAATTGAACTATTTATATTACTAAATTTTATATTAAATAATTTAATTTAAATAAAATTATAAAAAATATACCCATATTAAGAGTAAGCCCGCCTTGAGTAGGTTTGAAACTATTGTGATAGCCTGGGCATCCAGTGACACCTCCTCCTAACTCCATCAAAGGGGCAAATCTCCAATCAAAGAAATTTTGTCTAATTAATATGCAGTCTCTGCAACAATAAAAATGACAAATACTTCAAAAATATTTTCAAATGAAATAAAAAATGCTAGTAAAATGAAAAAAGTTCATTAACATCTTAAAATGAAAAAACACATACCTCTTAGAAGCATGCTGTCTGAGTATAATATCTAAAACCCTAAGTGCGCTTTGGGCATGGTCACAAACTTCACCCCTTAAAACATCTTGTATGGTTCTCATTGTTATCTTACCAGCATATTTAAGCTCTACATTAAACTTTTTCTGTCTATCAAGTCTTCTTTTCTTTGTTTGTTCTGTATCTGTGGAACTTCCTTCGCCAGCAGTCCTATGTAGAAAGCAATACAACGATATATGATTAACTTAAAAATTCTTTAACATTTGAAACATAGATTTAAAAATAAGAGTAAACGAGAGAAGATTTAATATTGACAGTGAACCTTAAACTTTTTTTTTAACTTGAAATTGTTCCATCTTCATATTCACTATGAATAAAAAATGGTAAAAAAATCAAATTTTGATGAGAAAAAAACATTGTTTCTCCCAACCAACTACCCTGTCTCCTGGAAAACACAGTGAATCCTAAACTAGTTACACTCACTGGAAACAATTAAACCAATTAGAGATTTCAATAAACTGTTTACCTTCTTGAAAGCTTAACATCATCAAGGACAACAACGAATTGCGTGCTCAGTTTATTGATGGGTTTACCAATAATAAACAAACTGCTCTCTCCATCGTATGCGAATTCGTTTATATTGGAATCTTTGATTTTATCGATGATTTTTCTGCTCAATGTCTTGTTGATCACAAGCCTCCGATCTGCACTGCCACGTTCATCACCACCAGTAATTGTAACCTGCAAGCAATGAGAAGTATGAGACATATTTGGTTTTGTAACTTGCAACCAAAATCTGATAAATGAGAAGAGCGAAACAAAAAGAGACCAAAGGCGTCGAATTTGCTTACATGGTAATGAAATGAGTCCTTAATTTGTGGGAAGGATACTTTAAAATGATTCGACAGTAGATCTACACGTCTGCCAGCTTGACCTTGTCCAGGTCGTTTCATTAACTCCAATGGAGGTGACATTTGAGGATCAAGAGGGGGTGCAGGAGGTAGATTACTTGAAGGTGCCTCTGCTCTATTAGCAATGCCTTTAATTCTCCCATATTCCATTGGAAAACAAAGTTCTCGCTCCAAGAGTTCGCTAACCTGCTCAAAACAAGAGTAAACTGAATCAAAATCATGGAAATAAAAAAGCTGGATTCCAGATATTATAGACACAATCTGATGGCTACAAAACAAAATAAAAGGTTCTATACAAAATATTTAAGTTCATAGGTATTTTTATTTTAGAATTTGAAGTGGATTATTGTCTATGTTATTTTAGTATTATACGAAAATGAGACAAGTGTACTGTTCATATTGATTTTATATAGCAGTCATTTAAAATGACTTAACTTATGAAAAAAAAACTAAAAAAAACAAAAAAGTAATCCATAGTTACTAAGTTCAAATTAGTATCCAATGTATTCAAATTCGCACTATTAAAAATTTTAAATTATAAAAAAGTTCATAAATTTTTTTTGTTTATAAGAAATGTTCATCACTGGGGTTGTAAGTGTATTTCTACCATTGAACCCAGGAACATTTAAACGGTCAAAATCATGGAAATACACTTGGTCTGGAGTAGGCTAACCTTTAACTGTATTGAGTTTAACTCACCAAAAAATTTGAACCTGGATTACCCTTAACAAATACCCACTTAAACAAATAAGCTAACTAAAATTGACAATTCATAAATATATTAAAAAACAGAAAATATAATTATTAAATAATTGATAACCTAAATAGTATATGTAATCATGTATTAATATACTAAAGCCAAATACAGGTGACACTCCTTAATTAATAATCCTTCAAGAATGCGGCCTGGTTCCATTTCTGGATCCAACGTCTATTCCTGAGATCTTCAGTGTCGTCTTTAGCCATAGCCCGTTTCGGATCCTCTTGATTCATAACCAGTAAATGATTCCACATAGGCAAAGGAATAAATAGCAGCAATATAATGGATTAAAGGGAATGTCTGAAGAAATGTTCTATACATCCTCATCCTAGTCAATGATAAGGTTATAAGCTATTCCCCATTCATTTCATTTCGGACGAGTTTATCTTTTTCTTTATGCGCTCTACTCCAAGTAAACATATATTTTTACAAAGAATCTACCCAAGAGCAAGTAGTTAAGGCATTGTTTGATGTTGGAAATATTAATTATTAGGTGTTGACTATTTGGGTGGTTTCAAAATCATGATTTAACTTAGAAGGCTTAATTATGAATGCTGAAATTACATAATTACAGAAACCAGAAATATTTGGATAAAAAGCTATGCCTAAAAATAAGAGGTTTTGGTTGTTCTTTATCCTAAGTTTGTTGGAAAAACTTAATTCAGTCACTCTGTCAATCTCGTCAAGTTTGTATTTATGTAACAGCATTTGTATAGGGAAGAAGATATAGAGTGAGATGTGTAAGAAGAGTGAAAGGAGGAGAAGCTCATCCTGTGAAGTGTGTGAAGAGCCAAAGCTCTGTAAGAAGAGAAAGATCAAAGTAAATTCTCATCTCTGTGTAATCCTATTGAATGTTGCATGTCACATCTTCTCCAGATTTACTTGAGTGACTGTTATTTACATTTTAAGAGTATCGCGCAGTAAAAAGGATCCAGCAAAAATTTAGATATTTACTTTGCAAAGTATATGCTTGGAGAAGCAAAGTCCTAAAGCAAAGAAAAAATAAATATTCATCTACTGAACGCCTTGATAGCTGATAAGGATGCTTAGTGATAGCCAATAAGGGTGCTTAGTGATTTGTAGAAATTATTAATTTTGGGATGAGTCAAAACGATTCAAGTAGGTTATGTTGAAATATTGGTTGAATAAGAATCTGGGACTATATATTTGGTTTCAAATGTTTATTAATATCTTCAAGTGTATCAAAAACCATGTAAAGTATGTTTATGTAAAGTATGTTTGACACCAAAACCTATAGATGTTGATAAACATTTGAAACCAAACACATACCCAAATAGAACACTAAGCCTTTTTACAAAAGAAGCAATGCCAAGTCATGGCGGTCGCGTCAGTGACGAGCCCCGTAATGGCATGCAGCCCTTCCCATCCGTTTTTGCTCAAATAAAAAGTGGAATGCATAGTGAAGGCTGATTGACTCCGCCAAGTATCGGCCGCTGGTGTAGGAATGATCAACGTTTAACTGAGACTAGTGTTGATCCGCACTCGAACTCAAATTTACCGCCCGCGGGAACAAACTCAACTACCCGACCCGACCCGAACCTCCGCTGGAGATATAGCCTACGGGTAAGGCCAGTCTCCTCATGTTCAATTAAAGAAGAAACACACTTCTATAAGGTAGGTCGCGATCTGACCCACGGGAAATAATCTGAACATCGATCCATCCCGACCGGACCCTCCGTCGGAGATATGGCCTACGGGTTAGGGCGGTCTTTCATGTTCAATCAAAGAATAAAGGCAACAGAGGTGCTACTGCTCATGGCTAGGTCTCGATCTGACCTTCGGGATACTGCCAGTCTCGGCCCGACAATCAAAAAAGAAAGACAAGAGGCAAAGGTTGATGTTCCTATATGCAAGTCATGAGGCCGGTCAGTGCTGGTTTGTTAAGCCGCTCTTAGGCTACTTGTTTACAATGCTCTGAGGCCGGTTGTAAGGAACAAAGAGAAGGCCGAGATTTGACATGCGGGCTCGGGTCAGATTTCTCCTCATGTCTAATAAACATAAACATATGCAATTTGTACACTGAATTTTATAACTTATATGATCTAGTAATTGTTTTTCTGGTTAAATAGAATTTTTTTTACAAGGAATTCTTTATATTTGAATGATAAATCTATAATTTTGGCTAAAGTCAACCTCACAATATTTTGAATGAAAAAATTATTTATCCATTTAAAAGATGCTGTCACCAATTTTTGTGTGAAGATGACGACCCTCCTCTCAAACTAAATATCCTATTGACTCAAAGATGAGAGACAGAACCAGATCTGACCTACGGGAAAGAAGCATTATACCTAGAACTACATATCCTATATACCTAGAGATGAGAGACATAGAAATAGAGTTATAGATTCAGAGTTGACTTACCCGAAAGAAGCATTATAAGGGTTAAAATAATAGTTTATTTGGTATTGTTTGTTTGAAATTATAGAGCACCTGAGTGACCCTAATGATGAAGAACCTGTGTTATCTCTGTTAATATTATCTCTGTGAAAGTAACATGTTCAAAACCGGCTAGACTGAGCTAGTTTCTGCAGACAATTCTAATGGTCCTGAGGAACCCTACATAATGAGATGTTTAACAAAGAAAGACGATAGCATCAGGTTTGCCATTCAGTGTTTGGCTGCCAGGAATTCTTTATTCGAATAATGGGTTTATAAACTTCGTTAAAGCCAGCTTCACAATATTAAATGAAGAACTATCTACCCACCTTTCAAAGGTGACACAATATCGAATGAAAAAACTATCTACCCACTTGAAAGATGCTGTCACCATTTTATGTGCTAAGATGACGATCCTCCTCTCAAACTAAATATCCTATTGACGCAGAGACGAGAGACAGAAATAGAGTCACAGAACCAGATCTGACCTACGGGAAATAAACATTATAAAGGCTAAAATAAGCGTTCGGCCAGTGCCGTAGTTAACACATTTTCTCCATCAGTCTCTTAACTTAGTTGAGTCTTTCTGGACTGGCTGGTTTCTGCAGACAACTCTGATGGTGCTTAGGGACCCTACATACTGAGATGTTTAACAAAGAGGGATGATAGATAGCATCAGGTTTTTCCTCCAGCATTGGGCTGCCAGGAATTCTTTATATTCGAATAATGGGGCTTTGATTTTCCTTAGAACCAGCTTCACAATATTGAATGAAAGAACCATCTACCCACTGGAAAAGTGACACAATATTAATTAATGAAAGAACTATCAACCCCAGTGAAAGATGCTATCACCAATTTTTGTGCGAAGATGACCCTCCTCCCAAAATAAATATCCTATAGTCCCAGATATCCCAGAGATTAGAGACATAAATAGAGTCATAGAACCAGATCTGACCTACGGGAAAGAAGCATTATAAAGGCTAAAATAAGCGTTCGGCCAGTGCCATAGTTAACACATTTTCTCTATCACTCTCTTAACTCAGTTGAGTCTTTCTGGAATAGGCTGGTTTCTGCGGACAATTCTGATGGTGCTTAGGGACCCTACATACTGACATGTTTAACTCAGAGAGACGATAGATAAAATCAAGTTTGCCATCAAGCGTTTGGCTGGCAGGGATTTCTTCTCAGTGCACTGCTCGAATTGAATTGAATTGGAGGGGACTCTGGAAACCAAGTCTCACTCACAGCTACACATAAGACAGTTATTCTTAAAGGACGGATTCAAAGCATTTCTCAGTTAATGTCCTACCACTGGCCAACACTCAAAGGTGAAACCTTGAGTAAAACAGGCTTTAATAAGGAAAGGAGAATATGAAAAGGATTATTAAACTTATTATTTAGCTATAAGCCAATACAAGATCATGAATAATGAAAATATATTAACAAATCAACTGAATGTCATTATTCAACCAAAATTATAACAAATACATCCAATCAAGTTTGGAAGGACTTACCAAAATTGCAAGAAAAATTGTAGCTGCAAATCAACTGTTGTAGCCAGAGTCACCGATCGAAAAATGAAGAGAATAACAAGAGATTTTGTAGGAAAATATGTGAGAGATCAATAGATTTTATAGTCATCAATATATAAATTCCACTACCTCTATACTCGTCCATGTATAAATTCCACTACCCGGGTTTGTTAGTAATAAAATCTAAGATATTAATGCCTATCGGCGTAATCATAATGTGTTTAGTTATTTTAGTTAACCATATTTTTGGAAGTGGTGTATCTTACTGTATTTTTATTGTTGTTTATTAATTTTAATAGTTAGATTTCACTACCACTAAACTAAATCAAATTATATATTAATTGCATATCGAAAACAATAGAAAATATGGTACGACATAGTCAAATTATATATTAATTGCATATCGAAAACAATAGAAAATATGGTACGATATAGTCAAATGTGTTACAATGAAATTTAAGTTAGTTAAATATATACTTATTCTAGATTTATCTTAAAACTTGAAGGATGGTGGTTAAAATAATTTTTTTATTTTTTAAATAACCCGTGGACATATTTGTTGAGTAATGATCTATTGCTGGAATACAAATTAAGGATTTTATTACTATAAATTTGAAAGGTTTCTTCTATATTATTAAATTCTTTCTAATGATAAATTTGATAGTGGTTTTGAAAATTTTACCGCGAATTAAGAAGTGAAGATTACAAATAAATTTTTAAAAATAAAGTTTAGTTTTTAAATAATAAGTTAATTTGTAAATAATGAGTTTTTTTTAATAATTTATTATTTTTTAAATTTTTTTTTTTTTTTTAAATAACACGTCGACACATTTGTTGAGTAATGATCGATTCCTTGAATACACATTAAGGATTCTATTATTACAAATTTGAAAGATTTCTTCTATATTATTAAATTCTTTTTAATGATAAATTTGAGAGTGGTTTTGAAAATTTTATCGCAGATTTATAAATTTCTCATTACATAAATAATAAAAAATGTATTAATTACATATTAATGAGGTGCAACTAGTTTGTATAATGACATTATAGACAATAAGATAATTTGGTATGAAAAATGATATATCACCTAATCACAATTTTGACAAAAATAAATAATAATTAGCAATCAATTAAAAATGTGGGTGCCGCTCATAAGTGAATCCAATTCCTAATCAATTAATCTCTTCTAAGTTGTCTCATACACATTTACTATTTGTAGATGATATACTGTGGGCTCGTCTAAACTCAATGGAGGAATGGAAGAATTATAATTCTATTATTAAGGACTTTTGTGAAGTATCGGGTATGGTGGTGAACAACATGAAGTCAAATATTTATCATTTTGGGATCGAGGATAGGAAACTTGACAAATATAAGAGATTATAGCCATATAATTTCGGTCACTTAGAGGAAGGGTTAAACTACCTTGGATATTTCCTTAAGCCTAGTGCTTATAGGAAAAAGGATTGGTTGTGGCTCACTAAGAGAGTTGAACAAAAGATTTCTCATTACACTATAGACTTTTTTCAATTGGTGGACGTTTAACTCTAGTGAAGTCAGTTCTTACTGGTATTCCAGTATATTGGTTCTCCCTTCTCCAGATTCCAGGTTATATCATAAATTGTATGAGAAAGCTATTTTTTAACTTTCTCTAGACAGGTAGTTTGGAGAGCAGCAGTTTGGTAATGGCCAGATGGGAAAGTAAAGCTCTTCCTGAAAGTAGTGGAGGATGGAGGATAAGGAATTTAACACTGTTCAGTTGTGCTCTTTGAATGAAAAACTTTTGGCGAGGACTCTTTGGTTCTACCCCGTGGACAAGAATACTTTCTGTTTAATATATCAAAGGGGATGTGATTAATTGGATAAGGATTCCAGTGAAGAAAGTGTGTGGAGTCTCTCCCATATGGTATGGTTTCTTGAGAGTGTATAATTTGTTGGCTAAAGACTTTTCATGGAAGATAGGAAATGGAAGAAGTGTACTCGTGGGGATTGATCCAGTATTAGGACTGGAAGAAGACTACTCATTATCTAGTGAAATTATTAATACACTTCACCAGTTTGATTATGCAACACTCAATAAAATCAAGAGAAAAAACACTGGTAACAATCAGCCATATTGGCTCAATGCCATGGAAATGGGCTTCAGTGACCCTGCTGCTATAGAATGGACCTAATACATAAAAAAATTAAATGTTGTTGGATGCATATTGAACTTGGAGAAAGATAACCTAATTTGGTCAAATAATAAAGCTACAAGCATTGTTATAGCCAAACTGCCATATAAAGCTATTATCAATTACTGTTGTAACTATCTTGCTAACTGGTGGTATAAAAAAATTATGGAAATGGAAAATACCATTGAAAATTCAGTGCTTCATGTGGCATGCATTAAGGAGAGGACTGTCACATACCCAAAATATGAACATTTTATGTTATGAGAAAAAATTATGTTATATGTTATTATAAATTTTTTATGATTATTGACCAAGTGGGGTGAGGATGACTATAATTAATTACTCTAATATTTTATTATTAATAAATAAAAGAGGAGAAAAATATCCAAAGGAGACTGTTGAAAAAAGTGTTCACTAACCCACTTGGAGGAATGGATTGGGGTGGAGAGGAAACTGACACTTGGCAGCATCATCATTCACTTCTAGCTATTGTAGGGGAGCAACTTCCCTATTTTTATGGTCATGTTCCCCAAGAAAGTGGAACTAATCAGGTGGCTCAATAACTAATAAACTCACCAAAGACCTAGGCATGCTATAACACCCATCCAATTGAGTAGGAGGCACATCAAGTTTTCCTTGTGATAATTTTTGGAAAGAGAAAAATAAGGGTACACAAGAGATTCGATGAGGGGAAGGCTAGGAAGTGCTTGATTGAGTTAAGTCTACATTTATGAACTAGTACTGCTTAATGCAGAGTTCAATATTGTTAAACACAGAAGTATTACTATTGAGAACAATATGTACTACTGCTGAGTTGCAAAGAACTACTTACATGTATCCACACAACATCTTCATCCTAGTGGTTCAGTGATCAGGCTCGGGGGTCCTAAGGCAAGTGATTTGGCTGTCTTCAGGAGAAGGTTGGGTGGAATGAGCTCCTTTGGATGTTTGTCCCTTCTACAGTTATCAGGTTCTATTTGTGTTATCTTATTTATTTACTGAATGAATGTGTGTAAATGTGTTATAAGTTTCCATTAACACTTAGATATAATTTGGTTGTTCTAAAATGTTTTTATTTCTGGAAATTTCATTTAACTTAACTGCTAGATTTACTTGCTGAATTGATAGTTTATTTCTAGTAGAATGAAAAATGATAGAATAGAATTATTCTTTGTATTTTTCCACTCACCTTCATGACGTATTCTAGTACAGAGAATCGAGTTTAAGTAGATAGAATTCATTGATCTTATATGATAGACTGAATGATTATGATTAGGAATATGGTATTTTGATAGAATAAGACTTAACATGGATTTCAAATGAATATTGAAGATATCTATATTACATATGCTTGGTGTTTTATGAACTGAAAACAAAGTTTACTTATAGGCAAATAAATTATGTTATTATATAGAACCATAATACAAACCCTAAAATTTATTGCAATATTCTAGTCTAGGTTAAACATTATCTACTACACAGTAGTCGTACAAGTATCATTTCTAGAATATCATATATGTACATATAAATATCGAACTCTTAGTATGAACATAGTTTATTTCAAAATTTTGTAAGTATTATCTATCATAGAAAATATAATATATATAAGCCAAAATTGAAACCTGGTTTGGAGAACCATGTTATACAGTTAATATTCACAACTACTACATTATATTAAGGTGCATACAAAATAAACAAGATCTATACTTTCAACATTTGATAACAATTATATCAAGGGTCAAATCATGATAATAATGATAAAGCGTAAGACTATAGGAATAATGCTTACAACCACCAGAACTAAAACAATTAAAATGTATAGTATCAAAACAATATACAGAGTATCAAATTCTGTATTTTATATAAACATAATGCTTGCACAGTATAAGTTTTAAAATCGAATGGAGTCTTGCAAACCCTATCTATTTAGTTTCTCAATACATCTATTTAAAGAACATTTCCTAGACATCTCAAGAAAAATCCAACAGCTTACTAAGTCGTAGTTGACTTATCAAATTTTTTAACCAAACAAATATTACATAGAGGGTTTAGGGTTTAACATTTATTTTTATACAATTTAATATTAAATGATTCCAAAAGAATGAACAAGTCAAGGGTTCGACGCTAGCTAGGTTCACCCTGAAGCTCTTAACTTAAAAACAAACAGAAAATATACTTTAAACCATAGGTTGAATATCCAATAGGGTCGTAATAGTTATAAGCTATTAAAATAGAAATTACAGAGTGAGCTCTACCTAGTCTCTTTCTTATTAAAAATGCACATATTTCCTGAATGGGTTATCGACATGCTCAAGATTTAATTACAACCCTTCACAAATACACGACGATGATAGGGCTTAGTCCCAAAAACCTTCAACACATTATCATTTCGAAAATAAAAACAAACTGCATTTTAAATTGAAGCATAGGGTTTTCGTGAAGGCTGGTTTTTTACCCGAGAAACCAAAATCTTACACTTTTAAAGGTTGCAGGGTTCAACCCTAACCTTTTCAAGATTTATCCATTATAATTTATACACAAAACATATTTCATTTTAGTCTAGAGTTGTAGCTCGAGAGCACCACAATTAACCATTTCAAGTCTGTACACACGGTCTCTTAACCAAATATAATTGTTATTATTATAAATTCAAGTGAAGCGTTGAGAAACCAATGCGAGCCAAAGGCTCGAGGGTTCAACCCTTTTTTTACAAAAATTCCATATGGCTTACAAGATATAAAAACAAACAGTTAAAACCCAATGCAAGTTGAAAATTGTATCTCGGTGAAGTTACACAAACTTGCATCAATGCCATAACTTCACCATCCATATCAAGAGGACCACTGAGGCTTTCCAGGGATGTAAGAAGCAAACACTCCATTTTTTCACCACTGTAAACGTTGACGAGAAGCCATCCTGGCACAAAGTTCGAATGAAAGCAACTGGTCAAAATATTTGAAAATCAAAAGCAAATAATAAGCAATGTAAATCTTTGAACCTTGTCAACTCAAAACTCGAAACATGGGCTTACCTTCATTTAACATCCCAAAAATTTACAAAAATTAAAAAAAATTCGATATAGATTTTAATGTGAAATCTAACTGTGTGGAAATATAATAAATGCTTACAAGTCGTATTGTTGTACTAAAAGCTCTATTAGTCAAAAGTGTAATGTTGAGACAAGATAATCAATATCTTCATTTTGATGCTAAACTCACTCAACTATATTTTCATCATTCTTTCGTTGCTGATAAATGATATAAGTTTATATGTGTTGACTAATGTTCTTCTATTTGATGATGAAGGGGTCCCACGGATGCCCTGAGGCTTACTTAGCATTCGTGCTAAAGCATTTGAATCATCCTTTTTCGTAGATTACAGGTAAGATATTTTGTGTTTACGTCGAGTGACCAAAGATTTTCTAACTAGTTTACGTGTCTCCAAGTCTTAATGAATTAAGAGACATCATGTCGAGAATGTTATTGGTGAGAACTTTAGTTAGCCTAGTTTGTTAAACATAAGTATGTTGATTGTAAAATTTCAAATTTCTATACTAACCTTTTATTAAATTACTCAACCAATGAATATGATTCAGATATCATTGTTTAACTTTATGTACTGAAATCGTGGGTTTTCTATTGATGCAAGATATGAGGATAAACTTATTCTATAAGTGATGGCTAATTACCATTAGAATGTAATATCTATATGCAATTCTTTTGAGAATTCTAGAGCCTAAGGATTTCATACAAAATTTAATTTAAACTTTAGCCTAGGATCTATTTTCATATTTAAAATCAATGCTATAGTCTCTAGCTTAAGGAATGTATACAAATCCTATGCTAAATAATTACATCGTAGTGTGTGCATCGTGTGACCCTATTTATACTATGGAAACCTAGTAAAGAAATGAATACAACCTTGCCCTAACCCAAAGTGCATATCATAAATAGTTATGCCTTCTACCAAGGTATCGATATATTACCAAGATGGCTTATGAATTAATATTAACGTGGTTTCCTAGCATCGAACCCGACACCACCTTGACTTACCACAAGGTGTTACTACATAACCAAATGATGCGATTGATCAACAATCAAAACATTGTAAGTAACAGTAATACTAACACTATGAAGGCTTCATGCTGGCAGGAAATTGGTTTCCTTTTGCATTTAATACTTCCAACTGCCGGGACAGTGGAATATCTTTGTTACACTAGGCACGTGATAGAGTGGTGATGGTTCGAATGCTGTGACAAGTTGTAAGTGATCTCGTTCAAGATTGATCTAGCTGTCCTCCTTGGTGGCTATGGTAATGATGGTGTCATTAATGTGGTTGATGCTTGGTTTTACGTGATAACCCTCGTGTGATCTCCACCATTGATCCAACAAGGGTTTTGGGCTTTGGGTCCTAACCCTAACCGCCTCTATGTTTTACGGAGTTATTGTTTTCCTTCGCATTCGGGTAGTGTTTCTGAGGAGAGGCCGACAGGTCGAGAGCCATCAGGGTCTTGTTAACTAGTTTTTGGAGTGCCCAGGGTTCGAAGACGTGACCTATTGAAATCTTAAGAGCCGATACCCATGGTGTTTTACAATGACAGCTGGAAGTAGAAGTTCCAGGGTGTGAGTGACAAACTCTTCGTGGTAGTTGATTCGATGCTCGGTTGTCTGTTAGGTGGTATTCTTCAGAAATAATGTGCTTCCTTCTTTGCATTTGATGATGGAGAAATGGGTACTGTTTGCAATGTCTTGGCGTTCCACTCTGATGATAATTTATTAAAAATAAAGGTTCCCAGTTCAAACCCAACATCTTCCATTCTGCTTGAGAGTTTCAGTTGTTATCATTTCTCCTGTAATGATTCATGTCGACGCTTGTTTTTAACCATCCTCATGTCAAATGGAAGGTACCTTCGTTGATGGTTTCTCAGCTTAAGATTTTGTAGCTAGCTCCTGCAATTAGACCGATAAGCCTCGGTGGTTACCTTGTTACTTCGGTTAGATGAATGTTGGGCCTTCATGTGTGTTTTGTCGAGACTTCATGTTTTCTCTGAGGCTTGTTCTTCGTCAAAAACCTGTGTAAACTTGTGATTTTCTGGATGATACTGTGAGCGTTGCTCCATTTTGCAAAGAGAAGTCGAAACTTAATGTTTTGTAGTTTACCGTGTTCTTGATAATAATGTACTGTGATTCCTATATAAGTGTTTGAGTTTAAAGAGAACATTGCTTCAGTTGTATGCACTGAGACTCGTCATTTTGCAACTAAATTTTTTTAAGTAGGGTTCGAGGGTTAAGGGTTTAGCCCTGTGTTAACAATGATCAAACCCTAAAGTGCGATTCTCGAAATTGTCCTGTTGTTATGATATCAATGTTTAGATTCCAAAAGCAGATGTCTATAGTGACTATTCATGTGGATTTACTATTTATGGTTTTAAATTAAAAAGTGATGATGTAGGATCATGATAGTGCTGAGATGGTTCTTATTTCCAGTCTTAAAGAAATGTAATTGGTAATCATTTCCGTGCCTAAGTTTATGATTTTAAATGTGTTGCTCGTCATTCATATCTGTCGATTTTAAGTATTGGCCGAGAGCCAATGTCTTCTATTCGTAACTACATAATGAGGTTGTAACTATTTTCTTGTTTTGATGTTGACTATAACTGTTTGAACCTTAGCGAAATTCTAAAACTGAGAGATGGATGTTGATACTTCTAGGGTTGGTCGATGAAAACTCTGTTTGGATAAAAATAATGATTCTTTGTTTTAATAGTTGTGATAACTATGGAAAATAATAAAACCATAAGATCGGGTTTCGAATCCAATGTTAAATGTGAATGGGATTTAGTTGCATTTTTTAAATAAATAGATAATGTGAAAGAAAATAATGCAATGATGTGCATAAGGATTTGTTCGAAATAATTATGCATTGTTTGTAATAGAAATAGTTATGTGTACTTAAGAAATAAATTGTTTTGCAGCTGTCATTTCAAATAAAATTTGTGAAATAAAAATACAATAAACCTAAACATTTAACTGATGGAAAGAATGAATAATGAAAACGTAGAATTATATTATTTAACACAGAATGTTAATAGTAGGAGAAACTAATGAAATACAATAGTATTAATCTTTTCATTCATCTGGCAATTTGCCTATCAATTTATCTACCTTAATCCTTTCTCTATACTAGAATACGATGCAGATCCATTAGCATGGGAAAAAATGCAGAGAAACATTTACTTTAATTCATCTTAATTAATCATTACTAAACAGAATCCTAGTTAGATCAAACACTGAAATAAATGTATTTGTTAAATAATTTTCTTGAAAACAGTAAATCATTATTTGCAGATAGAAACTTTAGCTACTTAGAATTTGAAAATACAAATAGAACCTGTAAATGAAGATAGGGCCAACAAACACCCAAGGAGGCCTGTTCCTCCCAACCTTTTCCAGAAGAAGCATCCAAAACTGCTTGCTTCCTTTGGACCCTCGAGCCTACTTACTGAACCACTAAGTAGATGAAATCTGTGTAGAAGCAAGGCACTCAATAAAATAACTTCTGCACTCAGGAGTGTAACTTCTGCACTCAAAATATGCCTTCTGCACTCAGCAATATAACTTCTGCAGTCAGTAGTATAATAGGCATACTTACACCATGATCAAACTCTCAGCATATCCCCTCATCAAATCTCTTGGGTGCAAGCACAGTAGAACCCCAAGGTAAATTTCCTCGTTAGGAAAAGTGATGAACCTCAGTTCATAATTTGATGGCTCTTATATAGACTGCCTAGGTATTTAGTGGTCAGGTTTGAATAAATGAGCCTCAAGCTCCAGTACCACCTTCCAGGGAACTATGACCACATTTCAAGGGAGTTGTCCCATACCAAGAGCTAGTTAGTTGCATCATGATGCTGCCACTTGTCCATTGCCTTCTACCCCAGATTCCATTCCACCTAGTGGGTCAGTAAACACTCTTTCAACAATCCCCTTAGGTGTTTGTATCCTATTTAATTTATTAAATAATAAAATATTGTGCAATTACAATCATCCTTGAACACTTGTCCAATATAAAACTTTATAATAAAAGTTAACATAATGTTTCCAACATAAAATGTTTCCAACATAAAATGTTTTTCAGCAAAAAGGGTATGTTACAAACACCTCCACTTGAGCTCAACATCGTCCTCGATGTTGCTTATTCATCACCCGATCCTTCCTGGAATAGAACTGGATATGCTGCCCACATTTTACTCTCCAGTCCCCAGGTAGCTTCATCAGGGCTAAGGTGCTTCCATTGCACCTTTACCTGCACTATGGTACGATTTCAGAGCATAATTTTCCTCCTGTCGAGAATACAGTCTTATTCCACCTGAAAATCTCCTTCAGGCTCCACCTGTATGTCATTCCAATTCAGCACATGAGTAGCATCATGCACATAATTCTTTAAAACATAAATGTGAAAAACATTATGGATTTTTAAATCAGATGGCAAATCCAATTGATATGCGACAGCTCCTATCCTTGATAGGATTTCAAATCGTCCACAATACCTTGGTGTTAGTTTAGCACAACTCCCAAGCTTCAAAGAACTTTTCTTGGGTTTTACCTTTATAAAAACATGGTCTCCAACCTGAAATTCTCTTTTAGTCCGTTTCAAATCTGCATAACTTTTTTGCAGATCTTGGGCACCTTTTAAGGTACCTTGAACCTGTTTCACGGTTAGCTCCATTTCTTTCAATAAATATGGTCCTACCATTAATCTGTCTACAGGATTATCCCAAGAAATAGGAGTGCAACATTTTCTTCCATACAAAATCTCAAATGGACTTAACTTAGCAGATGGTTGATAATGATTATTGTATGCAAATTCTGCTAAATGTAAATAATCCTCCCACTTAGATGGCTGATCTTTGACATACATTCTTAGCATGCCTTCTAAAATATAGTTTACTCTTTTTGTTTGACCATCAGTTTGTGGGTGGAAAGAGGTGCTGAAATTTAGTTTAGTATTTAAACCTTTAAATAGTGCTGTCCAAAATTTTCCAATGAACTTAGAGTCCTGGTCAGAAATGATTACCTTTGGAATTCCGTGCAAGCGAAAGATTTGCTTCATAAATACATCTGCAATGTTAGAAGCTTTAAAAGTGGTTTTAACAGGAATAAAATGAGCAGCCTTACTTAACTTATCCACAACCACCATTATGGAGTCATTATGTTTCTGGTTTTTATGAAAACCTGTAATAAAATCAATGCTTATAATCTCCCATTTCCATTCTGGAATTGGAAATGGTTGTAGTAGTCTAGCTGGATGTTGATATTTAGCCTTAATGGTCTGACATTCAAAATATCTGGCTATGTACTCAGCCACTTCATTCTTCATGTTGGACCAAAAATAATCCTTCCTTAACATAGTTATCATTTTCTAATAACTTGGATGTCCTGAAAAAGGACTCTTATGAACTTCATCCAAAATTAACAGCTTAACCTTTGACACATTTGGTACATAAATTCTATTTTTATAAGTCATTAAGCCCTTTTTATTAATACTGTAATCTGTTATTAAATTTTCAGATACATTTTCAGTAACTTTTCCAAGCAATTTTTGATAATTTTCATCTTGTTTAATTCCTTCTTCGATTTGATTTTCCAAATCTGTCTTAAACGTGCTGATTGCTGCTATAAAGCTTAATCTGGGATTCCTGCTTAATGCATCAACAACTTTATTTTCTTTCCCTTTTATGTGTTGGATCTCAAAATCATACTCGCTAAGGAAAGCTATCAATCTAGATTGCCTTGCGTTAAGATTTGTTTGATCCAACAAATACTTTAAACCTTTATTATCAGTCATTAGTATGAATTTTCTTCCAATCAAGTGATGGCACCACATTTTTAGTGCATGTATCATGGGTTCCAACTCAAGATCATAAGTTGCATAATTCTTTTCATGGATCTTTAAATTTCTAGACTCAAAGGCAATAGCATGACCTTCTTGAGTTAAGACCCCACCAAGTCCATTGTTGCACGCATCACTACATACAACTAAGTCTTTGTTAGGATCAACAATTTTCAAAATTGGTGCAGTGGTTAATAATTCTTTTAACTTATTAAAGCTTCCTTGACACTTTTGATCCCATACGAATTTCTTCTCTTTCTTCTGCAACTAAGTGATTGGATTTGCAATTCATGTGAACCCTTCAATAAACTTTCTGTAGTAACCTGTTATCCCCATAAATGACCGAACGTTAGTTACATCTTTAGGGACAGGCCACTCGTTAATTGTTTTTATCATATCAGGGTCAAACCAAATTCCGTCTTTAGAAATTATGTGACCTAAGTACTATATTTTATCTTTATAAAAATCACATTTACTGAATTTAGTTTAAAGCTGATGTTCTCTTAAAACTTGCAGAATTAAATGTTCATCATGCTCTTCTTTAGTTTTCAAGTAAATCAGAATATCATCAATGAACACAACTACAAACTTATCCAAATATTTATGCAGAACGTTGTTCATTAAACACATGAACACTGTCGGTGCGTTGGTTATCCCAAAAGGCATAACTACGAACTCGTAGTGTCCATATCGTGTTCTGAATGCAGTTTTGAATATGTTTTCGTCTTTTATTCTAACCTGATGATATCTGTACCTTAAATCAATTTTAGTGAATATCTCTGCTCCGCGTACTTGATCAAATAGATCATCTATGCGAGGCAAGAGATATTGATCCTTAATTGTCATTTTATTAAGCTGACGGTAATCGATGCACAATCACATGGTTCCATCCTTCTTTTTAACGAAAATTATTGGTGCTCCCCAAGGAGACACACTTGGCCTTATGTAGTTTTTATCTATTAATTCCTTCAGCTGAGATTTTAACTCATTTAACTCCAGAATATTCATCCTGTAGGGAGCCTTTGAGTTTGGTACCGCACCTGGTACTAACTCAATGGTGAAATCAAGTTTCCTTTTTGGAGGTAATCCTGGAATTTCTTCCGGGAATACGTCAGAAAAGTCCCTAAGGATGGGAATATCCTCCAGTTTTAACTTTTCTTCTTTAGATGGACATTCGTCATTAATAACATTAACAACAAACATTTTATAGCCCTTTCTGGCAACTCTCTTAACTTGTAATGTAGAAATTTGCCTTACTGAAATATTCCTATGAATTCCTTTTACTGTTTCAGTTTTACCTTCATTATTCAGAAAAGTAAAAGATTTCTCATAACAATTAAGCACTACTCTATATTGTTCAATCTAATCCATGCCAATCAACAAGTCATATGACCCTAAGGGTAAAACTTTCATATTAACTTGGGTTTTCAGCTGATTCAAGGATACATCAAAATTTTTAACAAAGTCTGTAACATTTCTTTTAGTGCCTGTTTCTAGCTGAACTAACCAAGAATCATCAAAATTTTATATTTTTAACATGCAATTTTTCACTAATTCAGGTGAAATGTAGCTCAGACTTGCACCTGGATCTATCAAATAAAAAATAGATCGGTTTTGTAGCAACCTTCGATTTCGACCATGGACGTTTGATGGTCTACTTGCTGATTTTCCAGTGCTACATTTATCCTTGGAAATTCTCTTGCCACATCACCTACTATTGGCTCCAATTGTATGCTATGAATGTTGTTGGCTGTACTTTTGTTGCGTGGAAAATTTGTTTTCTTATGTGTTCCACCGCAATCAAAACACTTCAAAGGTCCTTTATGTTTAGCATACCTGGTGTTATTATTGTTAATAGGTACATTTCTTGCAATAGTAAAATTATGTGGTGTATTACTCCTGTAACTATTATTACTTGGAAAATTTATGTTATTGAAATTTTTCTTAAAATTTCCAGAATTATGATTAAAGCTCTTCTTTTTATGCTCGAAATGATTAGACTTATTACTTTTCCAGCTAGCTGTTCCTTCTCTTTTTCTGTTTTGGTCAAAATAGAAATTTGCTTTTCTCATAGCCTCTTCCAGAGTGGAAGGGTTATCATACTCAATCCTGTCTTTTATGTTGAAAGGTAGACAACTTAGAAATATTTTCACCTTAGGCTTCTCTTCGACCATGTAAGGTAAATACCTTAGCAAGCTAAGGAACTTGTTGCACAATTCCTTCATGTTCATATTACCCAATTTTAAATCATAAAACTCTTTTTATTTATCTTCATAGTACTGTTCTGACAAGAACTTTTTCTTAAATAACTTTTTAAACATATTCCAGGTTATGTCTCTTTCCTTTATGCTCTTAATTCATTTAAGCTCCTGCCACTAGATATCTGCCTTTCCTATCAGATTGTAAATAGCCATCTTGGCTTTTAACTGAGAAGAGTAATCGTAAATATTAAAGTACTTCTTCATTCCAGACAACCAAGCTTTAGCTATCTCTCATTTCTCACTTTTTCCATTAAAAGTTGGTGGCTTAATCTTTTTAAATTCTCTAGTAATTTGTTCATGATGCTTATGTTTTGTCTTCTTAGAATAGTTATCACTATCACTGTTGTCATGAATAGAAGTATAATTACTTTGATCAAATTCAGATGAAGAGTAACTAATATTTTTACCATTTTTTACTTTCTTACTTTTATGTTTGTGAGACATTGTACTAGAATCAGAATTCACTTCTGATTTCCTTCCTCTTTCCTCATTATGGTATTTCTCCATTAAAATATGATTTAACTCTTCCCGTGACTTCATAATACATTCATTATCTTCCTTAACAGTTCTTATCTCAGATTTTAAATCTTTTACAGTACAAAGAAGTTCTCAAGATTCGTTATTTAATTCAACATAAATTCCTTCATGATTATCATTGTTATTATGCTCATTATGAGGAGATATGTCCTCTACTGATTCCTCCAGTATGTCCATACCTGCAAATTAATAACAAATCGTTCTGTACAAAAAAAAATTAAAACAAAAGTTAGTAACATAAATTTTCTGGTTTTTATTTTCTCTTTGTGCATGTGAGCCTGTTTCAGGCCTAGAGTTTGAACTTGCGCTCTGATACCACATGTAACATCCCAAAAATTTACAAATATTAAAAAAAAATTGATATGGCTTTTAATGTGAAATCTAACTGTGCGGAAATATAATAAATTCTTACAAGTCGTATTGCTGTACTAAAAGCTTTGTTAGTCAAAAGTGTAATGTTGAGACAAGATAATTAATATCTTCATTTTGATACTAAACTCACTCAACTGTATTTTCATCATTCTTTCATTGTTGATCAATGATATAAGTTTATATTTGTTGACTAATGTTCTTCTGTTTGATGATGAAGGGGTCCCACAGATGCCCCAAGGCTTACTTAGCATTCGTGCTAGAGCATTTGAATCGTCCTTTTTCACAGATTACAAGTAAGAGCTTTTGTGTTTACGTCGAGTGACCGAAGAGTTTCTACCTAGTTTACATGTCTCCAAGTCTTAATGAATTAAGAGACATAATGTCGAGAATGCTATTGGTGAGAACTTTAGTTAGCCTAGTTTGTTAAACGAAAGTATGTCGATTGTAAAATTTCCAATTTTTGTACTAATCTTTTATTAAATTACTCAACCAATGAATAGGATTCAGATATCATTGTTTAACTTTATGTACTGAAATTGTGGGTTTTCTATTGATGCAAGATATGAGGATAAACTTATTCTATAAGTGATGGCTAATTACCATTAGAATGAAATATGTATATGCAATTCTTTTGAGAATTATAGAGCCTAAGGATTTCATACAAAATTTAATTTAAACTTTAGCCAAGGATCTATTTGCATATTTAAAATCAATGCTATAGTCTCTAGCTTAAGGACTGCATACAAATCCTATGCTAAATAATTACATCTTAGTGTGTGCATCATGTGATCCTATTTATACTATAGAAACCTAGTAAAGAAATGAATACAACCTTGTCCTAACCCAAGGTACATATCATAAATAGTTATTCCTTCTACCAAGGTATCGATATATTACCAAGATGGCTTATGAATTAATATTAATGTGGTTTCCTAGCATCGAACCCAACACCAGCTTGACTTACAACAAGGTGTTACTACATAACCAAATGATGCGATTTATCAACA